>OY796675.1:1200000-2400000 GCA_963680715.1 Tetragnatha montana | reverse complement strand
GGTGACCAAGATTTTACTAGTGGCAACACCTCGAGTGCAAAGTTCTGCTTTAGTTAGTCTGCCAACTAACTTGTTTACTTTCTTCTTTCACTGGCTTTGCTGCAGCGAGCCCTTTTGGCTCTTGTTATGAGTTTTAAAGTTTTTAAATGTTAGATATTTTAATAAAGTTGTTTTAGTAATTTCTGACTTAGTACTTGTTCAGGGAATCAGGGTCCACTATAAGCATTTTAACCCTTAAAATGAACATTTCTACCAAATTTAAAGTTGAAAATAAAATTTAATCATGTATAAAAAAATAAAAATAGTCGTAATTTAGGCAAGTCCCTTAAACATTCCCTAAAATTATACAACAAGAGCGATTCACTCATGGAGAATTCATAGAATCGCTTGAGGGTGTTCAAGAACAGTGTAAAATATCTTTTGCCCCTGCTTTGCACTAGAATTTCAGAAATTTGGGTAAAAATAACCAACTTTTACTCAGCGTAATTTGAGAAAAATTGTCAATTTTTCTCAATGCAGGAAGAAAAGTTATTTACAAGACTGCTACTCCCCAGATAGCAATGTAGGGCTGTTACAGCCCTGCCGTAGCCCTGCGGCGTAATCCCGTGTAAGGCTGTCGCAGGGTTGTCACGACAGCCCTGTTTACCCTGTGACAGGGTAAAACAGACCTCTGCTAGTTGACGCTTTGTAGGGCTTTGGCAGGGCTGGAATGAAAGCCCTGCGAAGGGCTGGAACGAAAGCCCTGCGACAGGGCTCGAATGAAAGCCCTGCGACAACGTCGTCACGTCTAGGTCTTTTAAATTGGCTATTAAACTTTATTTAAAACTTAATATAGTGTTATAAATTAGGTTTGTTGGAGGGTATTCCGAATTTTCTCCATAGTTCTAGGTTTAATATTGCATTTCATATTTTTCCAGAGTTTTTTGAATTATGTGATGACACAAAATTTTCCCCGAAATATTGCACTATATATATACAGTGGTACATATTTTCAGGAATAATTTTGTATCACATAATTCAACAAAGAAAATAAAAAATACAAAATGCAATTCTTAACCTTTAACTCTGGTAATAATTTATCTATACAATTTACTAATCTAATATTAAGTACTTTGCTCTCATTAAATAACTTCTTTTTGAATATTTAATGGTATAAACATTTATGGTATAACATTTTATGGTATAAAAAAACTTTAAATATTCTACATTTTTAAACTTCTTTGTAAAAGTTAAGAAGTTTTCCAAACAACCATTGAAGGAGATACCGAGGGAATTTCTGTTAGCAATTCTTTAAAACAAAATGCAAGAAAACAATACTGCTGTACTGCTATTTGGGATAACATGGTTCTGAGGAAGAAGTAAAAATTAATTATAAAACTCCCTTAAATAAACAAAATATACTCAGAATCCCCATAAATCAGAGAAAGACATAAACATAAGAACATTTTTAATTAAAAATACGCAGAATATTATCAAGAATTTTATTTTAACACACAATGCTAGAAAAAGTATTACACTGACAATAACACAAACTAGACTAATATAGCTTCTGGATTAACATAGAGTACAGAGAGAAATACGCATAAAACATCCGTTAAATATACAAAATATACTAATAACAGGATCCCATAGATCAGAGGTCAGGTAAATTTAAAATAGAAATACACTCAAGGTTCTCATTGTTAGAATTCAAATTATGGCCACATAAAAAGTAATTTTTACTGAATTAGAATGTTAAGACTGCATACCATGCAGGAACTTTGCCAACTAAAGTTATAGAACAGTATTTGCTATTCCATAAAAAACTGGGTTTGAGAAACATTTTCAGTAGAAGTATATTTTAAAAGTTAAAATTGACAAGAGATTGTTCTTGCTTAAAATACCACATGAGTAAATTTTATAATTAAGAATATCTTACATAAGGAGCCATCAAAGCATACTGGTTCTACTCATAGACTCAAATCATACTAAGGATACTCATGAAATGAAGGGAAATATTGAACTACATGGAAGTTCATTTGCACATTTATAAATAAAATGACATTAAAAAGAGAGGGAAAATTATCCCCCATCAACTTTTAACTTAGCAAATATTTGTTTTATTATATTTTTAATATTTTTTTTTCATTAATGAAAAAAAATACTATTGCTATATGAAACACAATTAAAAAGTATGATAATTAGGATGCCTTGGCTAAAGGTTTAACATAAACCTTTGCGAAAAATTCAAAGAGTGAAAATACTCCTGGCCAGTTTTTTAAAGAGTATTTCCAGTATTTAAAGAGTAAGAAAAAATTAAAATTATACACTTCGGAGATTTTCATTCCTTACAAGTGCCTTTTGAATCTATTTAAATAATACATATAAAGAAGAAGAAACACAAGGAAAAAAATTACAAGATACATCATACAAAATAATTAATACAAGAAAATAAAATATAAAATAGATAATTACAATTATCAGGACTGGCAAAGGTGTCGATTGCAATATAAAAACTTCTTTGTAACTATTGAAAAAGATAGCGAGGTAATTTTTGTTAGCAATTCTTTAAAACAAAATACAAGAAAACAATATTGTACTGCTATTTGGGATAACATGTTCTAAGGAAGAAGTAAATATTAATTATAAAACTCCCTTAAATAAACAAAATATACTCAGAATCCCCATAGACATAAACATAAGAAAATTTTTAATTAAAAATACGCAGAATTTATCAAGAATTTTATTTTAACACACAAAAAATTAAAATTAGTTTAAAATTTATGGTTTCCATCTTTTTCCAAAATTCTCTTGTCTCTGAAAAAAAGAGGAAACATATAATGAAAATCATTCAGTATGAGACTATTTCAGCAGTGTATAAATAAATATTCGGTAAAAATATCTTGCTTGTGTGCCAGAAATTAACATTTTGGAGAAAAAAAAATTCTTTCTCAGATATCCAGTCACCAGTTCTATTAACCCATTCTAGCTGACTTCAAAACAAGCCACATTTGTGTATTACATTAATGATTCTCAACCTGTTGGACGTTTTTAAGTGGTCCCTAAATTATAGAACTTTTGGCCTAATAATAGAAAACAGCTGATACAGGAGATGATTATAGATTAACTGATATTCATTTTATTTATGCAGCGTGTTTCATAAATCCAAAATTTAAGAATCAAAATTTAAATTAATCCAATAAGCGCGTTTAATATAGCCGTATAAACAGACTTCTGAAAAATAAAATAATATTACTTTTTGCTTTAGATAAAACCTATAAATAGAAAACCTTTTTCTTCCCGAAATGGTTTAATTCTTTCAAGAAAAATTGAAAAATTTATTTAAAAATACTGATTTCAGAATTTTAAGAAAGATTAGAAATTTTGTATTTGATGTTCTTAAAAATAAAGTTTTAAAAGTCATTTAAAAATGTACAATAAACATTCCCCCCAAAGAAGTTTGATTCCACTCAGAAAAAATGAAAGTTCTTAACTAAAAATGTTTACAGAAATTAATCATATTACATTACAATGTTTTATTCTTTAGATATTTTTTATGTTTACCATCACACATGAAAACATAACGCCGTTCTGCAAAAGTAAAATTTTAATGTATTTTTTTTCTTATCCAAATAGGTTTACTTCCATTTGAAAAAAAAAATAAATTAATAGAAAGTTTAATAAATATAGTTTCATATATAATAAGCTGATGTACAAGAAGTTGTTTTGTTTAAAAGAATATAAAACAAAAATAATTTTCCCAATTGATTAAATTTAAACAAAATAATTTTCCCATTCCGATTTCAGTGTGAATTCTTTTTTTTTTCTCTCACATGTTCTGATGAAAAATACTATCTTTAGTACTACAAGCAAATTATAATCTAATTTTATTAATATTATTTTTGAAATAAAATCAAACTACTAATATTTGAAATAATTGGAACATTGAATCATAACAGATTAAAGACCAAGTTAACAAGAAAACACAAAAATATATTAAACAGAAGACATGAGAAGAAGTAGGCATACAATATATTAAATTCAATGACTATAGAAACAAATAAAATTTTGTAAAATAATTTCGGTTACACATATCAAAGTTGTATATTATTTAAATGCATTTTTCATGAAATGTAAAATAAGCCTCGATATTTTTCTCAAAGCGATTTGGATAATGGCCAATTTGGATAGTTAAGAATTCTCATAATTGCTATTCTAATGGATTTTTTACATCTGATGGAAGTTTAAGAATTGAGAAAATTAATGCAAAGTTATTTAGATCTACAGTTCTTTTCGCGAATTTTAAATAAATAATTTATGATCCAATTTACTTTAATGAGCTTTACTTATTAGTGAAGCTTGGACAATTTAAACCGATAAAACAATCTAAAAAATTTTGAATTCGAAGAGGCAACATTCATTCAGAAAACCTTCCACTTATCCACGACTTTGAATAATATATACGTTAAACTTAACAAGTTACACAATTTAATGCAAAATGAAAAGAAGATGTTTCATAACTCTAAAAAAACATTTAAAACTTACCTTGCTTTTGCTCTTGAAATGAAAATATCTTCACACACAAAATTTATACTTGCTCTCAGGAATGGTAATTAAATGGCGGATGTTGATGTGGAGTTTGGATGGACTTATCGGGGTCACGTGGTATGTCACGTGGGCTTAAATTGGCTTGGCTGTCACAGCCCTTTCCTGAAAGCCCTTCAACAGGGTTGTGGGGACAGCCCTTTCATAGCCCTGAGTCAAGCGCTGCTGTAGGGCTTTTCGGTAAACCTCGTTTGGTCAGCCACGGAACAGCCCTTTTCTTGCACTGCTTAAAGGCTTTTCGGCAAACCCTTTTTAGGCAGCCGAATGACAGTGAAAAAAAAGGGCTAACCGCAAGGTTACATGCTATCTGGGTCAAATGTTGCAGAATAGGTGACCAAAGGGTTAATTAAGTATATAATTAAATATTTATTTAATTAATAAAGGTCTTTAGCCTCATTGCACTTAAGACCATGCAATTTTTCTAGAAAAACACAGATTTAAACGCTATAGAAATGAACTAAAGTAAAAGTTCGTTATTTTTACCCAAATTTTTGAAATTCTAAAGCAAAGTAGGGGCAAAAGATATTTTACACTGTTCTTGAACACCCTCAAGCGATTTTATGAATTCTCCATGAGTGAATCGCTCTTGTTGTATAATTTTAGGGAATGTTTAAGGGACTTGCCTAAATTACGACTAATTTTTTTATACATGATTAAATTTTATTTTCAACTTTAAATTTGGTAGAAATGTTCATTTTAAGGGTTAAAATGCTTTTAATATTTTTTCAAAAAGTTTTTTAAAAAAAATATTTTTTTTAAAATTTGTTTCACGTTTTTAAATTCTGAAAAAAACTTTTTGAAAATGATGGTCGTTATGCTCACCAAATGAAAGACAAAAAATCAACGAACAAAAGGGGACTGATTTCAGGTTTTTAAGTTGTATAGTTCTAGAGTTATTAGCTTTTTAAAAATGCAGGAACAACTTTACATAATTTCTTTGAACATTAAAAAATTATATCTAACGAAAAAAGAGTGATAGAAGAATGGAACCTGAGACATTATGTCTATAACTATATTAGTTCCTCATAAAAAAATCATGAACAATATTTGAGAGTTTAATCTTTGGTTTTTTAGTTGTTTTGTAAAAAAGTCATCAATTTTTTCAAACTTTAAGTGCGATGCGGGAGCCTAAGATATTATCCAATCGAAAAACCATTTTACACCGTTCTTATTGGACCCAAGTGGCACCCTTTCCGCGCTATTAGAACATAAATAAAAAATAAAGTGTGTTTTCGGCCCACCCTATTACACAAGGACAGAAACTGACATCCATGACCAAATGGGGATCTGTTTCTAAATAGTTTCTGTCCTTGTGTCATGTATGTGGCCCTCCTGTGAAAAGGGGCTGTGCGAGCAATTTTGTGGTTTCTATGCAACTCTTTGTTATTTTAGTTGGGGTTCTAAGTAAGATTTAAATTTTTCTATGAACTGATTTTTAGTGTAATCATATCAAATGAGACGAAAAAGGTCCGATTGTGTAGACCTAAACAACTTAAGACTAATTTTGACGGGGTAGTTAATGATTATTATTTTGCTCAACAACCCTTAAACTTATAATCAGCGTTTTATACATCCAATTTTTACAGCTGAAAGTTAGCAAATTTTTCATTTATTTTTAATCTCAGTTTGGTAAACTTCGAGAATCCCGATCCTTGGCGATCGGATCGTTGGTGGAAGCTCATTTGATTGGTTCGCTATGACATCATCGAGCTGGAAAGATGAAAACCAATCACAAATGAGCTTACCAACGATCCGATCGCCAAGAATCGGTATTCCCGAAGTTTGCCGATCGGAGATAGTAGTGTTTTATTGTATTAAGGTGACGAAATGATCGTATTTTCCCCAATCTGAATTTCCACTTCTCCATCTTACACTGTTAGAAAAAAAGTTCAACCTTTCACCTAAAAGTGGTTCAAAAAAAGCTGCAACCGAAATGTGGCGAAAAGTTGCACCAGGTTTTCGGTGCCCATCCTAGCACCGCGGAATAGGTAGAAGTTTGAACCGAAATCGGCGATACGGAAAGAACCGAGTCCGCGGTGACAGGTTGAACCGAGATAAGCGATATGGGAAGCACCGGGAATACGGTGACAGTTTGAACCGAGATAGGCGATATGGGAAGCACCGGGAGTACGGTGAAAGTTTGAACCGAGATGGGCGATATCGGAAGCACCGGCTCTACATTGACAGAAAATAAGGTGTTTTTATTAGTATTATATTAGGATGCATTTACCTACTAGTTTTTTTAAATTATTTTGTTCATATTCCTTAACACTCATTTTTTTTTACACAAAATTTCATTTATTTTCAATATGGTAATTCATACTAGCTGAAAAAGAGTTTTGTGTCAAATATCTGTAAGGTAATCATTAAGGTTTGAAGTTCTTTTGAAATTTTTTTTCAGGCAGTCAGACTATGTCTAATGTAGATTTATATTATAAAATTGAACTTTTTTCTTTAAATTATGTGTATAAGTATAACCTTATTATCTCTAAACCAAAGGAACCCTATTTTTTTTCTCTAAGATAACTAGGAATAATATAAAAATAATCAATTTCAAGGTAAATTTTTTTATGTACTATAAAAAGGTTTTTTGAGATAACAAGGTTATACTGTAATTAAAAAATACAATTTGTGTGTATAACAGAAAATTTATTTTACCAACTTCTCAAACTTATAAAATGAATATAAAACATGAACAATATCAACAATTTTTTGGAAGAAATTAGATTTATTTAAAAAAATCCATATCAAAATACCAATAATGTAAAGAGATTTTACCATTTTAACTATTTCAGATTCTTATAAGGAGTAACTTGAGTTCTGTACTCACTTTGAATTACAGAACATTCCTAAATTATTGCTACAACAACAAGATAGGTTTTAAAATATACATAAACAACTATTAATTAGCAAGAATTAGCAATTTATTCATGGGATGGAATCAGAAATGTTTGAATTTCCAACAGTTACATACATAAGATAAATATATACACTAATAGACAGTATATACACTAAGAAATTAATGATCCAAGATGATATATTTAGGGATTAAAACAGAATATTCCTTAAACTTGTAAACTGATAATCTATGGATACTTGTCTAGAAAATCAGTAAATGACAATATATTTATGACTTTAGGTTTCAAACAACTGGTAGCCTAAAATGTGAAACACTGTGTGAGAGTGGTATGTTCGACACTCAAAACGTAGTTCTTCCCCTTTACACAATAACAGGACAATTTTCGAAAAAACAGGCTCATCGTTTTTCAAAATTAACTAGCACATACAAGTTGGGTTTGTACTGAAATCCATTGAATACTGCATTTGATAAAAATCGAGAAACTCTTTCAATGCTTCACTTAAATCATCATACTTAAATAACGAGTGAAAATATTTTACATACTTCATTAGTTCCTAATGCCAGAGAAAGATGAAATTCTAATTTAAATGCTACTAATTAGTTAAAGGATATGTTTAAACTTATAAATGATAAGGGAGATGTTTTTAATGTAATGATCCAAACAACAAACCAAATTAAATCAGAATGCTATAAATAAAATTTCATGTTTACTTTAATATCATATTTTTAGAGAAGAAAAATTCAATAATTTCTTACATAACATTCTATCTTTCCAACATAATTAAATATTTTTGAATTGGTAACAAATTTTTTGAATAACAAATTTATTTACAATTAATGAAATCAAATAGAACAAGAAAAATATCTATCACCTGGGATCGCAACGATCCATGTAGATGAACGAAACATGCATAGATATATTGACAAAAACTAAATTGTGATGAAGTTATAAACTAAAGTGAACAATACATGAAAATAATATATAAATCGATAAGCAGCATATATGTTTATAAATTAGTTGGGTCTAAAATAATCAAAATTGACATTCAGAACATCCTAACATAAGCAAATGCATTCAAAAACTTTTATTTCTACAATATAATCAGAACAACAGTTTTAATGCATCTTTAAGAATAATTGTTTTATCTTTTATTAATTCCAATTTAATTATCTCTTAGAATAAAATTTAAGCCAACAACAAAAACATAAAAATCATACTTCAATAGTAGTACTCAACACTTACTTTTTAAATGAATCCACAGCAATCCAATTTCCACGAGTCACGACAACAAATCGACAAAATGGCTGATGGAGGATCAAGAATCTCGATTCTCGGTTCAATCAGGCCGCACCGAAACCCTTAAGATATTTCACCGGAATTTCGGTGAAACCATATTTTCTTCGGTGGCAACGATTTTGCATAGCACCGAAATTCTGGTGCAAGCCTTAAAATCTCAAACTTTTCACCAGAATTCTGGTGAAATATTGAACTGGTTTTTTTAACAGTGTAGCGTGGATGCATCATGTTTGCAGTGAAAAGAACTGCCCTCAGCTGGTTGGACATAGTATTGTTATCTTAATACAGTGGCCAGGCAAAAAAATCACAGCGGATTCTTCTTGGAGTAGTATTGCTGGTGACCAGCATATCTTTTTACCCGGTAGGATTTTTATTTCTCCTCTTGTATTTTTTACCCCAATGCTTTATGCACGAAGTATCGTAAAATTGTTATGATTAATAATTTTAAATATTGATGGTTGCAGCGTTTTGAAATTCTGTTCAATGAATGTTATGACTGTTTACGATTAAGAAGTGTTGAGATTAAGACTGCTTAATTTCAGAGTACTACCCGAAAATATCTAATCGGTTTTTCTATGCAACTTTTTGCTGTTTTTAGTTCTAAATTTTTCTTGAAATTGATTTTTAATAATCACAGCCAATGAGAGCAAAAAAAAATCTAACTGTTTAAATCTTGCAACTTTAAACTAATTTTTGACGGGCTAATTAATGATTTTTATTTTGCTCAACAACCATAAAACTTAAAATCAGCGTTTTATACGTCCGATTTTTACAGCTTAAAGTTAGCAAATTTTTAATATTTTTATTTCAGTTCGGCAAACTTTGGGAATCTTGATCCTATGCGATCGGATCGTTGGTGGAAGCTCATTTGATTGGTTCACTATGACGTCATAGAGCTGGATAGATCAAAACCAATCACAAATGAGCTTCTCCAACGATCCAATCGCCGTAGATCGGGATTCCCGAAGTTTGCCGAACGGTGATAGTATAGTGTTTTGTATTAGGGTGACGATGTGATCGTATTTATCTCAACCTGAATTTCTACTTCTCCATCTTCTTAGCGTCGATGGGTCAAGTTTGAAGTGAAACAACTGTCCTCAGCTGGATGGATATAGTATTGTCATCTTAATACAACGGCCAGGCAAAAAAAATAATCCCTGTGGATTCTTGTGGGACTACTGTGTTGCTCATGATGATCATCACATCTTTTTACCAGGTAGGATTTCTCCACTTGTATTTTTTTTACCCCAATGTATGCGCTAAGAATTATAAAACTGTAATGATTCATAATTTTAATTATTGATGAATGCAGCGTTTATAAATTATGTTCATAAGAGATGACTGATTAAGATTACGAAATGTTAAGATTAAGACTGCTTAAATTCAGTACTACCCTGAAAATATCTAATCATTTTTCTGTGCAACTCTTTGCTGTTTTTAGTTCTGCTCAGAATTAAATTTTCTTGAAATTGATTTTTCGCATTATCACAGCCAATGAGAGCAAAAAACTAATCTAATTGATCTAATTGTGTAGATCTTTCAACTTTAAATTAATTTTTGACGAGTTAATTAAGGATTTTTATTTTGCTCAACAACCATAAAACTTACAATCATCGCTTTATACATCAGATTTTTAAAGCTGAAAGTTAGAAATTTTTCATATTTTTTTAATCTCCATTTTACAAACTTCGGGAATCCCGATCCTTGGCGATCGGATCGTTGGTTAAGTTCATTTGATTGGTTCTCTGACATCATAGGGTTGGAAAGATGAAAACCAATCAAATGAGCTTCTCCAAAGATCCGATCGCCGCAGATCGGGATTCACGAAGTTTGCCGAACGGAGATAGTGTTGTTTTGTATTAGGGTGACAAAGTGATCGTATTTTCCCCAATCTGATTTTCCACTTCATCTTTTTAGCGTCGATGGGTCACGTTTGCAGTGAAGGGACAGTCAAGAAGCTGTTGTCACCTTTATTTCCTTTACAAGGCAAAGTAAAACCAGCTGACTCTTCTTGAACTACTGTTGCTGATGTTCAGCATATCTTTTTATCCGGTAGGATTTTTAATTCTCCACTTGTATTTTTTTACCCAAATGCAAGCCCTAAGAATTATAAGATTGTACAGCGTTTTTAAATTCTGTTCATAAGTGTTATGACTGCTAAAAGATTAAGAAATCTTAAGATTAAGACTGCTTGATTTCAGTACTACCCTGAAAATATCTGATCGGTTTTCTATGCAACTAACTGCTGTTTTTAGTTCCAAATTTTTCATATGATCACAGCCAATGAGGGAAAAAGATCTAATTGTGTAGAATGGAACTTGTAACTTAAAATTAATTTTTGAGGGGTAGTTAATGATTGTCGCCGCGGTGGTGTAGTGGTCGGCGTGCCTGGGTACGAGCATTACTGACCCAGGTTTGATGCCTTGCGGCTTCTGTTTGGGTAGCTGGTCATGGGTCAACTCAGCCCTTCATCCTTCCGGGGTCGATAAAATGAGCACCAAGTTCGCTTGGGGAATCAGCTGGGGGTCCAGCGTCGGGTTAGCCGCTCGGCCAGGACACAAGCTAAGTAATTACCAACCCAGGCCCAAAGGCCAATGAAACGGAGATGGGCACCGCCTGATAGACCACTAGGCATGTGCAGAATTTGATTTCAATTTGTAGATAATGATTATTATTTAAGCTGATAGTTACGAAAATTGTTCATATTATGCTACAACATTTTTATGAATATTACTTTTTTAAAAATATATATCAAATATATTTGGAAGCGCTTTAAAGAGAATCCTCCAGTCGCCATGTTTAAACCACACCTCCCATAGCAACATGATTATGAGCATAGAGGTCTAATAGTACTATTAAATCTACAACAATGTTCAACTAGATACTATTTTATATGATCTAATAATAATATTAGCAATTAGATATCAATGGTTGTCAGTCATAGTTTGAGCAGTGGGTAAACATGGCGGCTGGAGGACTCATTCCTAAAGCTGTACCGTTAATTTACGTAAATTTCTATCTTCGTCGCTAACATACTGTAAAATGTATTTGAGGAGTTTTATTTGGAACGAAAGGGGAACTTTAATTCAGGGTTTTCTGTTCTACCTGCGTGATGTTCCAAACATGCAGTACTGAAATTTCGGGGGCTGGTCTTACAGGTCTTTACATAATATATAGAAGCATACAATGTGTATGAATTTAGTTTTAACCCTACAATGCATGAATAGTGTAGCAAAGTGTTTCTCGAGTTTTCAGTCTTGGCGATCAATTCCCAATCATAATTTTCATCCCCCCCCTTTAATGTATGCAATGCAATAGAGCAGTGGTTCCCAAAGTGGGTTCCGTGGAACTCTGGGGTTCCACGAAAAAATTTAGGGGTTCCGCGTGACAAATTTTATCTCAAAGAAAATTAGATGTTTTTTTTGTATTAAGTTCATCAAAATGCAAATCCTACCAAAAATATGTATTAAATTCTTAAAAATGTATGTCCGAAATTCAGATTAGGTATATCAAAACAAGTTAAAACCCTCTTTTTATAGTCAAATTTCCAAACATTTTCTGGGGGAGGACCCCCAGACCCCCCCCTTATGCTTCTTGGAACTCGCTGAATCACAATTTTTTTAACATTAAGTTGGCTTGTTTCATTTAATAACAGATATTAAATTTTGAAAAGTCGTTGATTAAAAAATATTCAGGCTTCCGCGATCATTGGCAACAAATTGGGGGGTTCCATGAGCAAAATAATTTGGGAACCACTGCAATAGAGCATTTTCAATCACATGACTCGGACTTAACAACGGCCTTAGTAACGTTGTTTTTGTCCTCCAGTGATGTCATGTGCGAATGCTTCTATTGGATGCTTCTCCTTAGCAACGTTGTTTTTGTCCTCCACGTAGTCAAGTGCGAATGCTCTATAACGAAGTGGTTATTTCCACGACAGTTGAAGCATGCGCAATAATAGGAATTTGTTTACCGTACTATTTACGTATTTCGCAACATTAAAATTATGTTAATGAACAATCCTGGCATCAGCACCGATGGCCTAGTGGTATAGTGTGCATCTAGTGGCCTGATGGTGCCCGGTTAGATTCCAGGCTGCTACTTTTGAGTATTTTGCTTTATATTAACTTGTAATGTTTCAGAAGTAGCGAGATTAGTTAGAGTTGAGTTGTTACTTTAGTGGAAATAACCAGTGCCATGCAATAATGTTATTTCTATAATACTACTTTGGGTGTAGTGGATCGTTCCAGTGGGAAGAACAAAGACTTGATTCTGGAGGTGTACAAAAATAATTTTCTTTTTTAATTTTGTCTTGGGTCCATAATAGATTAAGATACTATAGCTTTATTATTCATTTAAATGTATACGATTTGAAACTTTCGTTTTTATCAAATGTTAAGTTTTACGCCAAAGAATTGATCTTCGGAGGTAGATTCGAAAGTTGGAGCGTAAGATTTAGAGGATTTGATATGCGAGTTTTGTGTGGTGAGATTTTTGTAGGTTGGAGGAATTAATTTTGCATTGAGTTGAATTATGTTGTGTTCCACAGTCATGAGATTTTAACCTGATTATTTTGGATTTGAGAATTAGGTCAGTAGATGTTGTGATTCAGTTTTTAAGTTTTTATTTTTTTTAAATTTTACTCTCAGAAACAGTGTTTTAAATTTCGGGATTTCAGACAAATCCCAAAAAAATGTAATGAATTTAACTAGAACAAGACCAGACTGAATATTCGAAGTAAAAGTTTCCGGGTTTGGTTGCCCATAAAACTCAAAACAACCAACCAACCAGGCTTGGTTGCCAGCTATAAAGAGCTATAGATGGTAAAAAATCAGCTATTTTTCTCACGTAATCGTTGAGATAGTCTTTCTCCTCCTAGGGCTTCAGAAGGTGTCGGATGTGGTTCTCTAGTGTTCGTGGACGTTAGGGACAGCTCTCGGTGAAACCCATTGAGGCCTAGCCTCCCCATAATTCGGACCAAGTGCACCTAATAGTTATAACATTAAGGGTGAAATTTCCAAACATTTTCTTGGAATATTCTGGGGGGGGACCCCCAGACACCCACTTTTGTACTTGGAACTCCCAACTTTTTTTCATCATCATCTCAAAACGCAAATTCTACCTAAAATTAAAAAGCTACATTTTTTTTCATTATTAAAACAAGCAAAATCTCCCCGTGCCCCACTTATTAGTATCACACGGGGCTTATAGATGGAAGTAACCAAAATTTGACAAGATAAAAACACCGCAATACGTATAAAATTATAGGTTTAAAAAATTTCCAGGAGATATCAGGCTAAGGTTGGAGGCATAAGAGGGCTTTGGAGTGCTATATTATTTGAAAACGTAAGGAAGGAATCAAATGATCTTCTATTAGAAATCAGTTGGTGGAATTTTGGAGGCCATTTCATATTTATCAGTTGAAGCTCTAGTTTGTAAGATCTCCACCCACGTTTCAGTCACAGTGAGATATTGAACCGGGCCGTAACCAGACTTTTGTTTCGGGGGGGGGGGTTAACTCCAATATTTCCTGAGGTAGTACCTCCTTATGGGGTACTTTTATATGTTAAGTTTTAGATGACAACACTGGATTGAAATTTTGATGCACTAAATTTCAATATTGTATAAACAATATGTATGAATTCGAAGTAAAAGGGGGGTCTGGGGGTCCTCCCTCAGAAAATTTTTGGAAATTTGCCCCTCAAAAGAGTGTTTTAGCTCATTTTTGAGACCCTAGATTACACCCATAGAGCACCACTCGTTGTAAGCTGCCGAATTTTCAAGGTAAAAAGAAGGTATATTGTAATAAATGGCGAAATGTTAAGGGGATTTTTAGGTTCCTTCTCCAGAAATTTTTTTGAATTTTTCCCCTAAAAGTGACATTTTAACTCATTTTGAGACACTTTAGGTTATATTAAAGAGGACCACTCCTTGTAAATCACACAAGTTTGAAGGAAAAACCGTATACTTAATAGATTTCAAAATTTCGAGGGGGTTTGGGGGTCCTCCCCCAGAAAAATTTTGGAAATTTTACCCTTAAAAGTAGGGTTTTGACTCATTTTGAGACCCTTTGGGTTATACCCGAAGACGATATCGCTCCTTATGAGACATAATTTTCAAGAAAAATAGCAGTATAAAAATTGATGTCAAAATTTCGGGGGGGGGGGGTTGAACCCCTAACCCCCCCCCTTGGATACGGCCCTGTATTGAACTTAAATGGAATCTTTTTAAATTTCAGTGTCCAGTTAGAAGTTGAGTTACTTTTTTAAAAAGCTGCATTTGACCTATTAAATATGCATGAGAGGGTCTGAGAAATAATTTGGGGTCCTCTTCGCCGATGATAAAATCTAGCTAGAGGCCTGATAATGACTATTTTTTTACCGAAAATAAATTTCTATATACTCCACTGCACTGCAGTTTTTATGCACCCCTGGGGTTTTAGTCTTCATCACTATAATTTACCAATGGCTCATCTGACTGTTAGCTTGTATTCAATAGAATTCCTGTTTTAAAGCTTTAGGTAAATTTTATAATTTGAAATTAATCTTACAATACAAATACAATACAATACAAATATAGTCGATCAACTACAGGCTAAAAGCCCAGCAAGGTTGATCCAGTCTATTCAATTCAACCCCCCCCCCCGATTTCCAGTATTCGTCTACTTTTCTTTTAAACTCGTCCACCCCACTTGAGTTAACTATCGATTCAGGTAATGCATTCCATTTATCCACTACTCTATTAAAAAAATAATGCTTCCTACAATCCCGTTTAAAACTTGCCTTATTCAATTTTAAACTGTGACCCCTCGTTCTATTACCCGTACAGAGTCCCTCTGTGTCCCCTTGTTTTAACATTTTAAAAAGTTGAATCAAATCCCCTCTAGCCCTTCTTTTCTCTTAAGTGAACATATTTATCTTCTTAAGTCTTTCCTCGTAACTAAAACTAGATATACCCTTGACCAATTTAGTAGCCCTATGCTGAACCCTTTCAACTAAATCTATATCTTTTTTTAAGTATGGAGACCAGAACTGCACTCGTAAAAAGTTGAATTTGTTGGAACATGTTTTTAGAACGCGTTGAATACTATCCTTTCTGTGGAAACAGATTTTTCTTTAGCATTAACATAAAATAAGAAAAGTGTTGTGATTATACTAATTAATTTACAGTCTTTGAAAATTTTGAAATTCAAATTAAAATATCTTGAACATGGCGATTTTCAAATTTTTAAATCCAAGTATAATGGCCTAGTTCCACATTTTATTTTTATTTTTTTATTCTATTCAGCTTTTCGAGAAACCCCAAAAACAGAGATATTTTTTCATTCTGATAATTATTTATTTTTTTATTGCAACTCAAAGTGAAAAGCGCGCGAAAAACGGCGCTTCAGGTTCGTGACGTCACTCGGCCCAAACTCGGTCTACTACGACTTGCAGACGTCATTTGCAAAACGACGCCATGATTTAGATTCTTTTACTTGTTTACACCACTGGTTAACACTAAATAAGGAACATTCGTGTTTTTGTTATTAACATTAATGTTACGATATGAAAACAAACGCTTTGATTTTAATTTTTAATGGCTATCTCTATTCAAATCACAGTTTAGTAAGTAGAAATCTGAAATTAGCATAAAGCATCAAAAATGTCTTTTAGTTTAACAAAATTGATACAACAATAAACAAAAACGTGATGCCAGCTGCGAAAAATGTAAAAATACATAGAGCATTTTCAACCACATGACTCGGACCTAACAACGGCCTTAGCAACAGAAAATGTTAGTTTTTGCCCTACAGAGGTTAACAGTTACAGAAAATGACTAGCCGTGGAATTCTTTTATTGGAGCATTTACGATCACGTGATCCCATTTCAAAAAACCGCCTTAGCAACAGATAAACAACGGCCTTAGCAACAGTTAAAAGCCCTACAGAAGGTGCACAGTTAAAAGAAAATAACCGGTTGTGACGTCACCTGAAAACACTCTATACCAAAAGAATTAATGCTTGATTCTCATCAGTTTAATTTTATAATAAATTAAAGAATTTAATGTAGTTAAATATAAATTATTTACTGTTGGAAGAATTCGAATATTCAACGATTTATTTTGATTTATAATTGATTTTACGTTTTTATTTTACTAGTGCTAGCTATTTTACTTTAAATTTACAAATGATAACTTCAAAATTACTACAATTAATTTTCAGAATTGATATAATAAGGGACTTTTTATTTTTAAATAGCTTTTCCTAAAAATTTAAGCTTAGTATTTTATATATGTTTTACAGTTAAATTTACAAATGATAATTTTAAAATTACTAAAAGGGATTTTCAGAATTGAAATAATAAGGGATTTTTCATTTTTTAAATAGCTTTTACTAAAAATTTAACCTTTGTCAAACTCTTATCGTGATTTCACTTAAAACTTTTTAACTACCATTATTTGGATTATTTCATTGGCATTTATTTTCAACAAAACTTTTTTGTCTGAAATTTTGTGAACAAGTAAAAATTCTTTCACGGAAATGCCATGTAGGTACCCATGGCATTGAGGTGAAAGAATTTTGCTTTGATCCCAAACAGCACAGACGTTCAAAATTCGTCCCCTTTTTGCCATGTATGGCTAAATTTCGTTAACTTCTAGTTGCAATTACGTAAAACTAACATATTTGGTATGAGTTGTGTGCTACTAGGATTCCTTATTAGGAAGCAAATCCAAATTTTTTCATTACAGACCTATATTTAAATGAATCATAATTATTATTCTTTTTTATGTTTAGTTTTTATTTAAAATTAATCAATTTCAATATTAAGTGATTCCGTTAATTAAATTACAGATAACAATCTTTCGCAGAAATACCATGAAAGTCGACCCATAGAATTTAGGTGAAAGAATTTTGCCTTTTTTTTAGTAATAATTAATTTGATTTATCGACTAGATAATAATCTTTAGATAATTGTGTGGATCTATAGTGTTTTAAGTTGAATTTAAAAAAATTGAAGAGAAATAATTCAATTGAATTGAATTATACAAAATGTAATCATTACGGTACTGATACTCTTGAATATTTTTTCGAACTTAAAAAAATTTCTTGAGATATTTGATTTCACAAATAATTAATAATAAAATTTTAAGTAATAACATTGGGGTTAAAATCTATATTCTCTAGAAATAAATATTTTTATAGAGCATTCGCACATGACGTCACTTGGAGGACAAAAACAACGTTGCTAAGGCCGTTGTTAGGTCAAGTCATGTGATTGAAAATGCTCTATTGCATAAAAGTTTCGCTATTAAAATGAAACAATGATATCGACTGATTAAAATATTTATATACTACTGACAGTATCTTTTTTTTTGTAGTAATGCAGTTTTAGTTATTTTAGTTTCTTAAAGATTCGTCAAACGTCTCTAAATGATAACATTAATTGTATTTAACGTTAAATAATTTAAATTGTTTTCAAGAATGCAACCTTTTTAAAGCTATTTTTATCAAAGTACTCTGAAAGCCAGGGGAAAATTCCCTACGGGCAGAAAAAACGATTCTTAAGAAAATCGCAAAAAAATAGTACTTAAATTTATTAGTTTATCATTGAATATTTTAAAGTCCATTTTCTTCCAAATTTATGATAATTACTTTTTTTGCGATAAACTTAATGGTTTGTGAGTTTTTGAGTTGAGTAATTTTTTGAACACTTTATACTTAATTCTGGTTAATTTAAAGTGTCTTGAGACTTAATTCTTGAATTTTAAAAATAGTATATTCCAGTTAATAACTTAAACAGCGTTTACCGCGAGATTAATTAATGAAAGTGTGAAAAATGGGCGCTAGTGACTCATAGTTGAAATTTATAATTTGTTTAACTGTATTTGGCAATTAACAGAGTATGATATGAAAATGATTTGAATTTAATGTAGTTTTGTTTAGGATTGGGAATTGGTGGTGTTTTTGTTGTATGGAAGTCTGAGCTTGTATTTTAAAATCTAAATTAAAGCCAGTATATTTTTTAAAGAATAATATTTTACTAAGTCCTCATCTGGTATAAAGTCCTAATTTGTTGATGAAAAAACTACAGTAAGTAATTAAGTTAGTATGTTATGAAATTTGAAATTACTACATTCTGATCCGAAATCATGCCGAATAAATTATTGAAAGTTGTTAAAAAATTTTAATTCTTATCTTTTAATGATTTGAGCTGGAACCATTCAAGAAAACTCCTTGGTTTTTAAACTTAATATTCTGTATTCGCATGTATAATCGAAAACCTCGTACATATTCTGAAATTCCTGAGAAAAAGCCCTTAAAAACGCTAACTTTTCTTTAAAGTCCTGAAATTTCCATTGTTACAAATTTCATTGCGGGCTTGTGCATTTATGAAACACTTCAGCACATTTATGAAAATCTACATACTTTATTGGTTATTCAACCAGGTTCTTGATATAAATAAAAATAATTGAGCATAAACAAAAAAAGAATTAGTTTTCATTCTTATTCTTTCTAACCATAAATAAAAAGAATGAATAAAAAGGTTTAATAAGCGTTTTATGGGGGTTAGGCTTAAGAAAAAATGACATCGCGAATTCTTTCTTCATTATTTTTATTATTTCCAGCAATAATCGCCAAGGGAAAATCCCGTTTAGGCGAAAGTTACAATTACAATTTTAAAAAAATGCATAACAAACACGAGCACAATATGAACAACAAAATAAGTACAATAAAGTAGTAATTTTAAAAAAATCAAAGAAAAGAAAATAGCACAGAGCTAGCATCTTAAAGTTTTACAGGCATAAATAGTTTCTAAAAGTTAAACATAAACATATACCCTATTCTAAATTATGATTAAGCCATTAAATGTGCCTTGCACTGTAATTGAACTGAACCCAGTAACCTTCAAGGCCTCTAAATGAACAATAGGAAAATATTTCTTTCAAAGTAATAAATTGCATTTCATTTATATCATTTTTTCCAAAAGCAATAGAAAAAGAGTAATGTATCCTAAATATAAAACCCTATTCTAACGTGAAAAAAAACTAGAATACCTACCTTCCAAGTTGATTAAAAATATTTTATTACTATTAGAAATCTAACAAATGTGTATTAGTTTTTGTACTTTTTTCCTTCCAATGTTATTTTAATTGCAATTCAGAGAGCAAAGCTCAAAGGACACACACATATGGATACAGGAATTTTTAGCTCCTATCCTTCATATATGATATTAAATTACATAAATTGATATTTAATTCAATCTTCTATGGTTAAATTTTCTCTAAACTTCCAAGTTCCTTTCAAAAAAAAATCTTATTCATCTGTACCGATGTTTTTTTTTCAAACTTTAAACTGAGAAAGTTTCTTTCAAAAGTAATAATTTTTACTTTCAAAATTATACTATTATTTTGACTTATTTGGCTTTAAATAGACTGAAAATGTGTTAACCTTAATACCGTTAAGCTCGGCATAGCCTAAGAGAAGCTCTACCTTTTCCTTTAAATCAGAGCTCGCTGTACTACTGATATCTTCTTAAAAAAAAGCAGCTGTGAAAGTTTTAACGTTTTGAAAATGGAATACCTAAATTACAAAAATTTTGAAAAAAAATTCTTCCACAGGTGTCATGAGGATGGCATTTGTTTGAAGGAATATTGGTTTCTTTTAATTCAAAATTTTGATTTTAGTTATTTTTCATTGTTATTTGAAGTGGTTGTTTTCAGCCATACGTAGTAACCGTTCAAATGTTACGTAAGCACCTAAGGGGGGGGAAGGGGTAAGGAGGGGAGATGCGAATGAGATACTTACAGGGAGGGATATACTAAAGCCCTGGATGAAGACGTTACTTAAGTAGCGACATGAGTTCAATCGTCCGCCATTGTGGTGAAATGCGCTATTCTCTCATAAAGTCCGCTATGAGGGAAAGGAGTTGCAATAGTTGAAAAAAAAAATTGTTTCTTTTCCAACCTCTGCGAGAAGTTGGTTATTTTGAAAGAAATAATAATTATTACTCAGGCTGTTTTATAACTTTAACTTTATTAGGGAAAACGATTTTAAGCATTGTTTATAGCTTTGATTTTAAGATACTGGATGGATATTATTGTTAAATTTGTATTTTTAAAGAAATTTTGAATTAGTTTTTTAAGACACGACATGCATATCAAATCTGCTACATATATGTATGTTAAAAAATTAATCAAAAACGATTAATGAAAACTGTGTTGTTTTTTTTATAATGACGTGATCACTTTACAAAATCAATACGGATCGATTAATTTAACGAGTGAGCATGATAAATGCAATACATAACTTGCGCATCATTACAATAATAATTCCGTAAAACTTGATTAGGATAAATATAATTAAATTATTTTAAACTTAAATCACAAGGTGTATTAGTATGAAAATCTATCGCACTGGCTCGGGGCTTAATACCATTTCACCACAATGGCGGCTGTTTACATGCGTGACTGTTAAACGTCCAATCAAAACCAAAAGCGGCATGATCAGCAAGATCAAAGTATGTCGCTACTTAAGTAACGTCTTCATCCAGGGCTTTAGGATTTACGAGTGATGCTGAGAAAATTAAAACCACTTTATTTTTGAAAATCTGCTGCAGTTCGTAAAACTAATACACTAGTTCAACTAACGTACTAACTATGAACAGTTTATTAACAAAGTAAATAGTAAGCGTATATTATTCGTTTAAAGCAGAGTTTGTTTTAAATTTAAATTACGTCACGATTTTGTTTTTGAAAATGGGATCAATACTGAAAATTTCGAACAAGAATCGGTGGGGGGTAAGGCAATAATAAGAGGGGTGACAATTTTTGTTAATAACGATAACAAGAGGGAGGGGGGTTAGAATAGCCAAAACCATGTTTATGTAATATTTGAACGGCCCCGTAGATATATTCATTAATGAATCAGTGTGGTTGGGTGGCTAGCGTATAAAGGAAAAGGTGTTGAAATGTGGTTCCCTTATTTTGTTGTACCACATCGGTACAGTATTTACATTTCAGTTAATGTAATTAACGTTAGGGTACGCGCATAGTGCCACCGATTTTCAGATTCTGAAAACCAGCGAAAATCGGAAACCAGAATTACCTAGCGTATTTAGTGGAGAGTGCTCATAGTGGCCGACTTTCATATTTCCGACTTTCCGATCGTCAGAATCAGATTTTTGCCGGAATTAAATTTTAATTCTGGTTTTTCAGATTCTGCAGAATTCTCAGATAACGTGGTCATTGTTTATCGCATTTCCATGGAGATTATTTTAACAACAATGCCATTCCATGAAACATTTTATTTAAAAATTAAACACTCAAATAAAATTATTTTAAACTATATTTACCAGTTTTAAAATTTAAATTTCGTTGAAATATATTTTTAGATCATTAAATATGATTTTTAAATTGACATATATAATTTTTCTTTTAATAACTTTTTATTTGCATTATGTTTTTTTTATGTAACATTGGGGTAAGCAGATCTCTCTTTGAGCAGAAATAAAGCTATTTCAGCAAAATGTAAACAAAACGCTTTCCGAAGAAGCAGGCAAAATCTGATGCACTATGCGCACTCACCGGCGCTGACAAATTCTGAGAGCAGATTTCCGAAAATCTGGAACAGATTTCGGAATCTGAAAATCTGCCGCACTATGCGCGTACCCTAACTCCTGAGTCAGCTTTAAAAAGATCCTTCGGAATTATTTGGACATCTCTAAAATATATTCTTAAACAATCTTGGAACTTGTATGCCTTCCTGATTTAAAATATTTACCCCCAACGATCACTTGCTTACACATTGAACACTCGTATTTTCAAAACCAGCCGTAATCGCTTGGTCAGTTATTGTTAGCACTTCCACATTGGTACATAATTTAGCAATTCACATATTTTTTTATGCGACACATGATTGATCGTAAAAAAATCTTCTTAAAAACTCGTTGGAGTTCATAAAACAGTTCCTAAACAACCTTGGAATTTTTCGTTTGACTTAAGTTTATTTTTTACTTCCATTTGCACTATTCTTTCACTATTCTATATATTATTTCCATGGCACATGGAGCCCTGAGAACGTATTTGCATCCATACAATGTTCACAATTTCATTTATTAGTGTCAAATTTGATTCACCTTAGGTAAGAGGACTTTTTAAAAATGGATAAAAAAAACTCATTTTTTCACACACCAAACCTTCAAATTTGAAGTTTACAATTTTAAAATCACAATTTTGTTTATTTTGTGACGTCACACCTGACCTGACGCGGATTTAAAAGATCCTTGAAAAGGATCTTTAAAAAAATGGATATATCTTAACATTCTCAAAACTCATTTTAAATCTATTGGTTTTATAAAGTGCTTATCCTAAAGTTAGTAAAATCGGAATCTTTAAATTTAAATACTTTATTATGGTTTTATCCAAGTCAATAGAATTTTACATTTTTATTTATTTATTTTATTGGAATACAGGTTTTTCTTTTATTGAATAGAACCCGTCCTTAATATAAGCAGGGAATTATTTTAAACGTTTGAAATTTTGATAAAATTTTATCGCTTCTAAAAATATTAGAACACCTTGGAAATATACAAAATGTTCTTAAATGTTTGGAATATTCCTAAAATATGCAGTACAATTCTGGGCTCCATACATGAGGAAGGATATAGAGGTAATTGAAAAGGTACAGCACAGAGCTACAAAAATAATTAAGGGGATAACACACCTGGATTATAATGAACGTTTGAGCAGGCTCAATATGTATTCACTGGAAAAAAAGAAGAGAGAGGGGGGATTTGATTCAGCTATTCAAGTTGGTAAAGCAAGGGGATACGGAGGGCTTCAGCAAGGAACAAGGGGCCATGGGTATAAACTAAATAAGACACATGTCAATCGGGATTTAAGGAAGTACTTCAATAGGGTAATTGACATATGGAACGCGTTGCCAGGAAATATAGTATATTCAAAGGGAGTGTTTGAGTTTGAGAGGAATTAGATAGGCTGTGGGAATTCATAATCATAGGACCAGCATTGTTGGGCTTTGAGCCTGTAGCTGGTCGTCAGTCTTTGTATTTGTATTTGTAAAATATACCAATTACAAAATTTTGAATTTAAAAACCAAGGAGTTTAAACTATGTATTCAAATCAATATGCTTTGACCATGGATTACTCTAGGGAGTCTTAAATAATTCTTGTGCCATTGAAAAAAGTTGGAGTTATGAAATAAGAAATAATACGCTAGGAGATACTCAAAGTACACTAATCATTTTTTGTTAGTTTCTTCGCCTAATAGGGTTTTTTCAGAAATAAGTGCCTTACTTTACCTTTACGTCATGTTTTTTTCATATAAAGGGTAAACATGGGTAATACTAACTCATAAAAGAAACACATTATTATTTAATCAGAATTAAGGCTACTTACAATAACGGAAGAAAGGTGAAACGTAGTTAAAAAGTTAGATCCAGGATATATTACAATACAAAAGACCAACCTGCTTGATTTCAGAGCGTCATCACACAATAGAGTATTTTCAGGTGACGTCACAACCGGTTATTTTCTTTTAACTGTGTACCTTCTGTAGGGCTTTTAACTGTTGCTAAGGCCTTTGTTTATATGTTGCTAAGGCGGTTTTTAGGTATGGGATCACATGATTGCAAATGCTCCAATAGAAGAATTCCATGGCCAGTCATTTTCTGTAACTGTTAACCTCTGTAGGGCAAAAAACTGTAACATCTTCTGTTGCTAAGGCCGTTGTTAGGTCCAAGACATGTGATTGAAAATGCTCTATAATACCGGAATGGGACGATTCGGCACGAAATCTATTATTTTCCACCACTAGTAATTCAAATACTTATTTTAATTATGTGTATAAAACTTTATGTCAGTTTTTATAATAGTTTCTAAAAATCCTAAAAACTCATTAGAATTTTTAGAGTTGAGAAAAGTAAAAGTTATACAACAATGTCTGGCGCCGAAACGGCCGAGCCGAATAGTAGTAGACGGCAATAATACATTTAAAATTCAAAACAATCATCATGTTCAGTGTTCCCTGAAATGCTACTTAACCCTATGTAGACGGTTCGGCCGTTTTACGGCCAAAACACCAACCTCCTTTAACAGCGGGAAAAAATCCTGCTTTGCCTTCCCCCCGCGCTCCGAGAGAATGTCGTTTCGTTATCTCAGTGGGCAGTGGGGTGGGGAGTCGCTTTCGCCAGGCGCGGAAGTGTCCATTTTCGAGATTTGACTGATTACGGGTGTGGGGCCCGAAAATTTGTATTTTCTCACAGCTTTTCAAGGGAATCTTCTCGATGAAGAAATAATATTATTCAAAATTAATCATATCATTGACATCATGGTATTTTGGGATACTTAATAAAATATGTCTTGTGTTTTTTAAATTACCAAGATTGTTTTTTGTATCTCAATATAAATATTTGTTTTGATCAGAATTTATTTCCAAAATATGACCTCCTGGAACTAAAATGTCATTGTGCATCAGGGACATAAAGATTTAATATTGTCAAATATTATGAATGATTCAGAATATTTTAGGCTTTTGGAAATTTCTAGCGTTTTAGTGTAGTATAGATCTTTTATACATCTTTCAATGCAGAAAATTCAAACTCACAGAACTATTAAGATAAACAAAAGGCAAGAGAAATAGCTTTTATACAGATTTCATTACGGTTTACATTATTTTTATGACAAAGGAAAGCACTTCTAATGCGTTTTTGTAAAGGATAAACGTTAAAATTTATCTTATATATCAAAGAACTGATCTGATATCTAATTCGGAGTATTTTGAAAATGGACATCTTGCAATCGTCTCTATTCAATAATTACGAACAGATTCGTATTCGTACATGTGCATCGAATGCATTAATTTTTGAAAGAGAATTTTGGCCAAATGTATGCACCAATCTTGTCTAATAGGACGATATTCTCAGATGAGTGTAGAAGACCTAAATTCAAAGATTTCAATACTTCAATTAAGTCCGTAAGAAGAATACTAATTGATAGGATTTAATTAATCCAATATCTCAATCGAATATTATTCTAATAGAAAAGTAAACTGTTCAAAGCACAAGGAGAAAATGCATTTTATTGGGGGATTTTTACGGTGTAACAGCCTATCTAAGAGGCTAAACTACAAAATTTTTCAGTCGGAGCATACCAATGAATAGTTGATAGGATTTTATTGATCCAGCATCTCAATCGAATATTATGATGATAGAAAAGTAAACTGTTGAAAGCACAATGAGAAAATGCGTTTATTGGGGATTTGTATGGTGTGAGAGCCTGTCTAAGAGGCTATACTACACAATTTTTAATATTACCCAACCCAGACATTTTGAGTAAATTAAATAACATCCATTTATTCGTCAAAGCAAGTTGTTTTGGGGATTTTTTACGGTGTAACAGCCTATATCTAAGAGGCTAAACTACAAAATTCTTCAGTCGGTGCCCATTGAATAATTGATAGAATTTAATTAATCCAGCATCTCAATCGAATATTATGCTGATAGAAAAGTAAAATGTTGAAAGCACAATGAGAAATGCGTTTGTTGGGGGAATTTTATGGTGTAAGAGCCAGTCTAAGAGACTAAACTACAGATTTCTTCAGTCGGAGCATACCAATGAATAATTGATAGGATTTAATTAATCCAGCATCTCAATCGAATATTATGCTAATAGAAAAGAGTATAAATGTTCTCTTATTTGAAGTATCCTACTCAAATAATCATAATTATGAAACTTCTTTAATTTTTTCAAGATTTCAACCCTTACTTTGTAAATTACAAACCCTGATGATTATTCACAGTTTTTATTTTAATTTTTTTAATTAATAGAAGTAATCTTTTTGTGAATGTCACATTTATCTCTAACGTATCAAACTATTTTTCCTGTAGAAAATAAAATTTATGTTCTAATAACATAATTTAGGAAAATTCTATAAATTGAGATGTTATTTACTGTTGCCATTTTTTGACTTCAATGATAAATTTCTTAATATTTCGAAATTAAAGGTAATTTGAGGTTATTCGTTATTCATAAAATCAAACTAAGTAAAGCAAAAAAAAAACATCGCAAGACAACACAGCAGTCCAGAGGTCAAGAGGCAAGAGAGCCTGGTGAAGGGAGCCGACATTTCTGGAACAAGATCCCTCCGTCTCTCCTTGGAGGGGAGATAAAAAACCCATTAACTGTCGGGGGCTCCGGCCCATGACAACTTTTTCCGTTCTGAGGGGGAAGGAAATAGTCGGCCGACGGCTCTCGCTGTTTGTCGAAGATTTGGGTTTTCGAGAGCCGTCGTTAAAATAACAGTCTTGTAAATAATTACACGTGAAACACTAGTCTTGTAATATTTGTCCCAACAATATTTTGAAGTTAAATTCTTTAAAATATATATATTCAGTGGCGGATTTCCAAATGTGCCGCCTATAGAGCATTCGCACATGACGTCACTTGGAGGACAAAAACAACGTTGCTAAGGCCGTTGTTAGGGGCGGGAACTAGAAGCATCCAATAGCAGCATTCGCACATGATGTCACTGGCGGGCAAAAACAACGTTGCTAAGGCCGTTGTTAGGCCGAGTCATGTGATTAAAAATGCTCTATAGGCTGAACCAAAATTTGCCGCCTATACACTGTAAAAAAATTCCCGTAAAATTTACGGTTTTAAATTGGCAGCTGGGTTGGTTGTGGAAAACCCTAAAAATTACGAGGTAAATCTGTAAAAGCAACGGTGTTTTACCATTTTAATTCCTGTTTTTTGTTTTGCATGGTAAAACACCGTTGTTTTTACAGATTTACCTCGTAATTTTTACGGTTTTCCACAACCAACCCAGCTGCCAGTTTAAAATCGTAATTTTAAGGGATTTTTTTTACAGTGTAGTGTGCCATAATGTCAAAATTTTAGCGGCAAGTAAAAATGGGGGTCCGTGAGTCAGCTCCAGATTTTTTTTTAATTGGCCTATAAAAGTAGTGATTTAGTTGATTTTGAGAGTGAGACCCTTTGGGTATAACATTTGAAGAGAACGGTTCCTTGTAAACCGCACAATTTTCAGAGTAAAAAAATTATAAATAGACATCAAAATTTCGAGGGGGCTGGGGGTCTTCCCCCTGGAAAATTTTTTAAATTTTCCCCTTTAAACTAGTGTTTTATCTCATTTGAAACCACTTTGGGGAACACGCAGAGGGAACCGTTTCTCGTAAGCGGCAGAATTTTCAAAGGAAAAACACTATAACAGACTTCCAAATTGTGGAGGGGGTTTAGGGGTTTCCCCTCAGAAAAATTTTGAAATTTGATCCTCAAAATAGTTCTTCCTTTTGAGACTTTTTAAAGTCTTTTTTTTTTTACTTTTCTCCATGACAATTTTTAAAATGTTCCGCGGGCCGAAACAAATGGAGAGGCGGTCTGGAGGTTGCCCATACGTGGTCTAAAGCTAAAGTATTGAATAATAGATTTGTTACTTTACTAAATCAAGCTACTCAAAACTTCTAGGTGGGGGTTGGAATTTTGGTTATCTGAAAAGAGCGTTCTCCGTCTTTCCAGTGCTTGTGTTTCCTTTCTCTTCCCCTTTTTTTGCGGAAAAAAAATTCAACCGTCAAAAATTTGCCGCAGTAGACTTAAGCCTAGCTAGCCTATTTAGAAATCCGCTACTGTATATATTCGAAATTAAGTGATTACTGCAAAGGTACAAAATAGCCTGGCTAGTTCTTTCACTTAATCAAACAGTTCAAATTTAAAAAGTTTCACTGGAAATTACGTTAGAAGCTTGCATTATTTTGATATTTATGAGAATTGTAAAATACTTGAAGAATTAAGGATAAAATTTATGTAAAGAATTAGACTTGAATTGCAAATATAGAATAAAATTGCATATAAATGGTAGTTGAATAAAAAATTAAAATAGGTTGAGTAATTTTATCAAAGCAAAATAATCATAATAATTGATAATTTAGAATTAATGAACTAAAGTATTTTCAGTTAGGTTCTTTTTGAAGAGTAGCACATTCTGAATAAATAAATTAGATGAGTTAAATTAATCTTAATGAATTAAAAGTCACAAATTCTGCAGTAGTTATGTTTTCATTGGAAAAACATTACCTATCCTTAATCTGGTAGTAATTACTTTCAATTTTAAAATTTTATTAGCGATTTGATTGGTTGAAATTAGGTTGGAGTAAAAATTCTTTCTCGCAAATATCATGTAGGTCGACCCATGACATTTGAATGAAAGAATTTTGCTGTGTAATTTAATAGTTTAATTTGAAACAATTTACCAGAGTTTATAATTCATTCTTGAATTGGAAATTTGTCTAAAATTAGAAATTTTTTCAAGGTAAAATATTTTTAACTAATTTAAAAGAAATATCTACCATAAAAAATTATTCTAATTATTATTTTTGATAATTAAAAGATTAATGTTAAATTTTCTGTGACAGTTAGATTTGTAGAATCTTCGTATTATTTTTTTACCTAAATCAAGATTACTGGCTTCAGTAACTAAAAACTATTTTTGAATGTAGAAAATAAAATTGAACATTTTTAAACTCTTAATTAAATTTAGTGATATTTAAATTTAACTATCAAATATAATTCTATGTGATTTAATTCAAATTAAAATTAATCAATTTTAATGAAATTAAAAAAAATATTCAAATTGTATACATAAGTTTTAATAATATTATTTGTAAAAGAATTCTGAGTTTTTGCACGCTCAATCTCAAAATATCATTAGTAAAAGTGTCTAATAATCATGACTTACAATTTAATTGAGTTAAATATATTTTCTTTTTCATCTGCAGTAGTTAAACTAATATTAAACGAACTTACTATGGTACCTTTTAACACTTCCCAAATTTAAGGTATTTATAACTTAAATGAAGAACTGGGGCTCTACTTAGATGGGTCCGGAATTATTTCCCTGTTGGAAAAATTCCGGAACCACGTGACTTTCCGGAGTCACGTGATACAAAAACTCAAAAGCGGCACTTAGATGCAACCGAAAACATCTCCCTTCCGGAATTTCTACGAATAAGTTGTTGGCAATGCGGGAATTTTTTCGGCGGGAGAAAGCTTGGTGAAATTATTTCCCGTGTGGGAAAACGAAAGTAAACAAACTTCAATAGGGTCATCTTTTCTAATTAAAACATTCAATCTCTGTATTTTTTTAACTGAAGAGACTACAAAAGGTCTAATTAATCCTAAATTTATGACTAAATGTAATTAGAATTTTTTAAATAGTCAAAATAGAAGAATGAAAAGAACAGCATAAAGCCATCGGAACAACATTGACATACACATATTCTGTGGTGAAAGAAAAACAAGGTAAGCTTTTTTTCTAATTAATTTGTTAATTTTAATTTAATAATTTGTTTTGATTTTAATTAAGTGTTATTGTCTGATTACTTATTCTATAAGGAGTTTTAAATTATCAAAACTCACAATATGTCTCGATCAATTTAACCATGTCCATGATGTATTGAAATGTAACTCAAAACAAATATTACAGTTCTACTTAATTTGGTAGATGTCTTAACAATTCTTCCCCCAACTCTGGTTATCGTAATATATATACAGTTCATAAAATAAATTGCTGAAATATAAGAACTGAACAACTTCCAGAGAACAATATCTAGCTAATCAAAAGTTATTGAAATACTTAGTAAATTGGTATCTTTTAAGCATATTATATGCTCTTAAAGAGTGCTTTGGTTTATAAATATTAAATCACATAAGCGAGCTGAAAAGATTTTCTACTTGACAACACAGCTGAACTCTTACTTATTATTTGTGATAATAGAAGTAATTGATTTATGAAATGTACTACTATTTTGTTTAAAAAAATTCTCTGCTAGTAAATGCATTTGTTCCATTCTAGGTTCTATGTGGTTGTTATTAGTTGTTATCACAGCCTTTCTTAATGTGTTGGACCTCAGACCTCAGATTAAAACTATTGCAGAAGTAACAAAGTATTTTTTGAAAGAAGGTAAATTAACATTTTATTGTAATGTAGAGTGTGAATAAGTAGAATGCTTTTAATATAATTATGTACTTTGCATGGAATAGTAAAATATTTAATGAGTTTCTAGTTTTGCTGATAGATATTACAATTATTAAATATTATTATGTGTGTTTTCTGCTTTAGATAATGACATTGTTGGTTTTATTTGCATTCTTTATCATTCTTTTTTAGACAAAAAATAATGTTGATAAAAAAATTGTAAAATCAAAATTTTAATCAAGGATTATCACTGATTTGGTGTGTAACATTTTAAGGTACTTACGTGAGAAGCCATTGAACAATTTGCCAAAATCAAAAAAGTTGCTAAAAAATATTCAATGCTGTACTCATCTATCTATATATCATTTTCTGTTTTTTTGTGTGACAGTTTTAACATTAATGAAAAAAAGTGGACTGTTTAATACCCAAAACACCTACCCATTTCATCATTAACTGAATTATCTTTGAAGTATGCTAATTTTGATTCCTCGCTTATTATGATACAGTAGTAGAGTATTTTTGGATATAGTTACATGCTGCATAACCAAATAATTAAAAAAAAACATAACTTTAGCTAACCATAGAGAGCCTGGCTAACCATAACATGTCTGAGATTTAGAAGAATTATGGCAGAAAGAATGGAAAAGAAATAGTAAAAAATAGCATGATACTCTTATTTCATTTTGCCGAAATCCAAATTACTGACAAATCATTACATTTCCCCAACAAATTATTTCTCAAAATGGGCCATTACACTAACAGAATGTGTTTCAAACAAGATGCTTCTCCATATTCCAGTACACTGCAAAGAAGTTTCACTGAATTCCACAACACCAGCAGATCATTTCAACGAATTGATCATTACATTACACCTGTCTTTCCGGCCAATGGTCAAATAATTAAAGAGTTTTAGTGTTAAGGAATTCAGTGAAATGGCTTTTCAGTGTACAGAAATTGGGGGAAATGTCTGTAGGTGTAATAAGGCCATTCAATGAAACAGAGAAATTTGTCTGGTGCAAGTTTCTCGATGATGTGGCTTTTGATGAGATAGGTGTGATTGCTATAGTAAAACTGATGTTTAATTCCTCAAGATAGGCTTTTGTACAACAGCCTGAATGTGTTTTGGAGTAATTGTTTCACTGCATTTAAGTTTTGGTCAAAATTTAACTTCACTCCCTGACACGGCAAAAAATGTGGAGTGAAAAATACTTATAAATTGAGTAAAATCTTAACCACTTTCTAAGAAGGGGGAAATATCAAGAATGAAAAGGACATGGGAAATGTATTAAGTTATTGTGAACAACTTTTATAACATTCTTTGTTTTTTTATACAGGCGCAACATCTACTACCGGAGTAACCCATGGCTGGGGAACCCCAATTACCACAACGACGAAAGATTCAGTTAACAATTCATCTTTAGAATGTGCATGGATCTTCATATCAAGATCATTAAAACTGAAAGGACATATGTTGTGACTCTGCCATGTCTTGGAATGTGATGCTATTGTGTGTAATTGATTGAACATGTAGATTAAAAAAGCTGCTCAAATGATAATTCTAAAAATATTGATAGTGCTCAGTTAACTTTTTTGAATAAAGTTATTTTAATAAAATATATTATTTTAGTAGTATCACTTTGTGTTCATTTCTTGTAGCTAATGAAAAAGGTTCTCTAGTTTTAGCTGGGTTCTCCTTATTTAACTTATTGGCAGCATTTTACTAATAAAATATAAGAAGATTAAAAGCAGCACTGCTTGTTATGATATTGACATAGCCAACAATTGATAATGAAGTCATACCTGTAGAATGGTCAAATCATGGAAATAAACTAAGTATACCAGAATTCAGTATTTTAGACAGAGAAACAAATTATTATTAATTTTCTCCTCTTTAGTGTCATCATAGGTAGAAACAAAAGCAAGAAAACACTTCTATCAGCCTCCAATTTTAAGAAATTTCGATTATAGAAGTGGTCAGAACTAATGTAAAGTTTCTTAGTGTTGACAAATATACTCCATCACTTCCTAATACCTGTTGTGAAATACAATACCTTTAAGCAGAAAACAAAATATAGAAACATTTTCATAATATTGGAAGATGATTGACATGCTCAATTCAGCATCTTGAAATCTTTGAAAAAAGCTCAGTGTGACAAGATTAGAAAACTGAAAATCTGTAGAAATTTGAAAACCAGATAAATTAATCTTAACACAGTGAAACCCCGATTTAACGTTTCCCGAATTTAACGTCAGATTTCATTGGTCCCAAATGATTTCCTATGCATGTAGTGCTGTAAAAACCCGCATTTAACGTTATCACTCTAAAAAGTTTCCCGCATTTAACGTTTTTTTTTTTTAAGAAGTATCCAAAACATTCACTTATGAAAGAAAAAAAGATTATTTTCATATTCTTGTTCCTCAACAGCTGTGCGAAAGGATTGCGTTATGCTAGCAGAATTTTAAAGCTTTGGTAAATTTTCGGAATTTCTTGTTCTTATGCTTTTTGTTTGTTCTTATTCAAATCGCTCTTGGTTCTCCTATAGCAAAGTGATTAATACTAGAATTATAAGAGTTCTACATAATAAATTAACAGGAATTGGCTACAATAATTCCCAGATTCTTCCCTTCCCTTCCAGTTACGCTATTATCCTATCCCGATTTAACGTTTTCCCGCATTTAACGTTATTTTTCTTTGGTCCCTTGAAAGACGTTAAATCGGGGTTCACTGTATAATCAAACTTAGTTTATGAGATTAGCAATGAAACACAAACAGTGAATTTAATTTGTATGTTTAATCTGTTCGCACACCAATCAAAATTCGGATCGCTTCTAGTTGCTGGTTCGTTGGCGATGGATTGTTAATCGCGCACATATTTAATTCTTCTGTCATCCTTTAAAGTGTCCTTTGACACAGGTGGGCCTATATAAAATCAAACTCGAATTTATGTCAACGACACGATATCATCTCTTGTTTACTAAACAAAAGCGAACAACAAAAGCTCTGATTGGTTGCCGCTATTCCGGAGTGGGAAATAAAGTAGTCTCGAACCCAAAATGCCCCTCTTCGATTCCTAACCCGGTTTCCGGAGGTATCTAAGTACGACTTTCGCTTACTTCCGGAATCTTGCCTTTGGAATTTCCAGATTTCGGTTGTTGGAAATATTCCGGAGGGGAATAATTCCGGAGGCATCTAAGTAGAGCCCCTAGTCCAGTTATTTTTCACCCATAGGTGGTCATAAATGGTGAGTTGTTCCTAGACTAGGAATATGCCCTTTTACTCGCTATCTCTCACCCCCCAAGAACATTTACTGATCGCTTCGCGATCAAGAGCTAAGCTCCCTTGTTTCATCTCACACATAGAGCATTTTCAATCACATGTCTCGGACTTAACAACGGCCTTAGCAACAGACGCTTTGTCCTGCAGAAGGTTAACAGTTACAGAAAATAACTGATGGTCGTGGAATTCTTCTATTGGAGCATTTGCAATCACGTGACCCCACCCCACACCCAATAATCACCATAACAACAGATACCTTGTCACCTAGCAACCGCCTTAGCAACAAACGCATTGCTCTACAATAACTGGTAGTGACGTCACCTGAAAACACTCTAGCTAGCTACCCCAATCATCGGCTTAGTTGAAGCTCTTGTAAAACCGAAACTAATATTTCTTGCTCACAAATGGCATAATCTGAATCCCCCCCCCAAAAAAAAATCCTCAGCTCTAGCTAATACTGAATATTATCGAATTTTTTAAAATATGTTAAGAAACAAAAAAAGAAAAAAAGTTAAACCCCTAAGAAACAAAAGAAACCTCAGAAATTTCAAAACTTACGTTCCTGAGTAGCTCCAAAACTATAAGAGGGAGCCGCGGCCCTCATTATTTATAACACGATTCAATTTAGAATAGGTTGAAGCCAGTGCTGAGATTGGGGGCCCTACAAAATATTTTGTTTCTATCCAAAAAAAAAAAAAGGGGAGCCCCCCCCCCTAAAAAATGGAAAATTTGATGACATAACATAACGTAATCATAACACTGAACATAAATTTGACCCTCTTTTAAAAAGTCAAATTTCAAAAATTTCTAGGGGAGAACCCCCAGCCCCCCTTTTTAGTGAAAGGTTACAGACAATTCACAAAAACTTGGGACTTGGGAGATCCTTAAAATCACGGCCGCCGAGAGCCTGGTCGGGCCCCGGGTACAAGGTTGAGAAGCGGGCCCCCAATGACATATTCTCATTTCGAGGTAGGGGGCGAAAATTTCTGAATTACCTCCACCCATGCATTCATAGGCTTAATGTAATTTTTAGAATATTTCTAGGCAAGATAGTATCGTTTTCTTGATAATACGATGAGTAACAAGTAATAAAGCGGGTCTGGGGTCTTCCCCCAAAATTTTTTTGAAAACATGCCCTAGAAAACTGTGAATTTACTCATTTTTGGACCTTTATGTGAACAAATTAATTTCCAAAATATTCAAAATGATATCAGTCTTAGTACTCAATATGAAAAGCTTTGGGTACCGGGACCCGGGGTATCGTACCCCCTCGCCCCCCCTCTGTCGTCAGGCCTGCTTAAAATATATGAATGGGGGCTTAAATAGAAAAAGATAGCTTGGAGGTACTTAATTATGGTTTTTAAATCCCTCTGGGGGAGGAATCCTTAGAAACACCCCCAAATTTTCAGGAGCTGAATTTCAATGTATGCAACCACCTCAAAGAACTATATCTGCAAAACGCATGCGAATTTCAAAAGGTTTAGTTAAGATTCAAGCGTTGAGTATTAAATCGTGTTGTTTCTTATGCCACTTGGAATATCCAAGCTCCATCCGCAAAGCGTACAGGGTTTAAGGCAAAGGGCTCCTGAGAAAGTGAGGCCCGTGAGTGGCAGGAGTCCGACTTAAGCCTCGGATGATAGATGTCGCCACCTCCACGATTTTGCCATGGCTCTGAAGGGGAGGGAAATAGTCTCCTGGACCCTTGGTAAACTGCGCCATGACCGACCACAGGACTTTCGGACCCACACATTTAACGAGCACGTACTCCGGATACACTGGGTGGGTCTTCAGCGGTTTCGGGAATCGAACCCGGGAGCGTAATTCCCACATGGGTATGGAACAAGCGCTTATGCGCATGCGTGTAGACGAAAAGAATGAACAAGGTTTAAAAAGTTTTAAGGTTTCTGAATCCCCAGTGGAGCAGTGGTAGCGTGCTTGCGTTGCATGCGCCAGTTCGCGGGTTCTATCCCCAGTTGTTTTTTTTATTAAAATTTTCAAGAAAAACAGCAGAAATGAAGTCCACACGCATGCGCATTTGATCTAAGTTCCTTATCCATGTGGGAATTTGAAATACGCAACCCAGGACTCGTTTCTGAGAATTATTAATGTCCCTGGCTTTCTAATAATTTTATCTGAAATTGTCCAAATTTGTTTAAGGTGCAAAAGAAATGGTCATTTCTTTTGGTTTCGTAGTTTGGCGATTCTTCAAAATTATTTTCGTTTGTTATACAATTTATGACAAAGCGCATCGAAATCTTCTGAACTTTAATTCAGAGCATTAATCTTAACGCTCTGGTTATTTCCACTAAAGTAACAACTCAACTCTAATTTCGCTACCTCTGAAAAATTACAAGTTAAAGCAAAATACTCAAAAGTAGAAGCCTGGATTCGGGACCATTAGGTTACTAGACGCACACTCTACCACTAATCCATCGCTGCTGATGCCAGGATTGATCAATAACCTAATTTTAATGTTATAAAACACGTAATAACAAACTCCTATTACTGCACATGCTTCAACTTTCGTGGAAATAACCACTTTGCAATCTGAATTCCAAAATTAATTTTTCGAACAGATTCAAATATTTACCTCATTTTCAACTACCGAATTGCACTCGTCAAGTACTTTAAATAACCTGAAGTAAAATTTCCCCAAATATTCTTATTTATAGAAACTTGTCAATCACTTACAGTCTTACAATCTTGGTATATTTTTACGATAAAAATATTAGTAAAATTTAAAGTTGGATGGCTTAATTTTTAGGTGTAAATTGGCTTTCTAATAACAAATATATGTTTATATACTTCTTATAAGCATCCAATTTCATTCTAAGAAACGTTTAAATTTTTAAAGGTAAATATAATCATGTTCTGGCATATCATAAAATATTCGAAAATCCTAATATTGTAAAATAATTGAAATCATCAGCGATTATTTACAAAATTGTTTGTTGTGATACAAGTAGTTTGAAATCCAGTGGATAGTTTTGTAAAGATAGTTATTAATAAATACCACTCTTAAAAACATCTCAAGAAATAGGTCACAACTCAAGAAAGTTTTCTTTTATTTGGTATTTCTTTTTTGATATCCTGTAAGTTTTCAGTCACCTTTTTTAAATTAACTACAGTTTCAATAATCATTATTTATGAGATTTCATGTTATTTTATAAAGCTGTCATTGTTTTACCTGAATTTTAGTTTAAAAAATATTTATTTTTTACTTAAAAAAAGTAAGATTTTAAACTAAATTTTAGTTTAAATTAAGTGAGATTGACGTGTCTGAGGTAATTTTTAATCCAAAACATGAACTTTTTCAGCATATTAAATATTTTCACATTATTTCAAATTATTTTGTTTAACATCATACCAAACCCGGTTATGAATCTGAAATTTAGATCCTTTTTCCTACATTATTTCTAGTTCTTTCAAAAATATTTGTTAAAAAAAACTAAATAAAAACTATTTAAAGTATCCATAACTTGTCTTTAATACGGCAGTTGTGTAACTCTTTCATCTATATCTATAAATTTAGTTGTATATTTTCAATACAGTGGATCAGTACGGGTAATGTCATCAATCGGATGACCGAAATTGACCTATCTTGATCACTCCTATTTAAATTAACGCAAAGTATTGTGATCAATTTCAATGCATCTCTTAATGTTATCAAAATCTGGTGAAATCCTCTAAAAACCTCCCCTATTTCCCCGTTTGAAGGCCAATTTTAATGTATAATCAAATCGTACAAAATGAGTCATTAATTTATCACTGTTATATGTTCCACTCATATTTTTCTTTAAGAACGTAAAAGTTGCAAAATACATATTAGCTAATGGGACTACATAGTTGTGATTTTAAAGCAAACACTCGAGTTACACTGTTTGAAAATGTCTAGTATTAAATTGCTTATTGTTATCATTCTACTCTTGGACAAGTGTTCATATTAAATGAAGTCGACTGTATTTCGAAATTTTTAAAACCTAGTTCTATTTATAATGGAAGTGATGTTAATCAAAGTCTAAAATTTGTATAAAAACTGCAAAGATCTCTGAACTTTTAATTCCTTTGTTCATATTGTGCTTTTTAGTGTCAATCATTGGGGTAAAAAACAAAAGTGGAAAATTGATTGCACTGTATCAAAATGTAACCTTTTATATAATTTTGGATTTACTTGTTTTCACACTTGTGGTTTGATTTTCTGTTATTCATTCCCACTTGTGGCTATGTTTGGTGAAATACTGTCTGTCTACCACAAGTTGAGCTCCCGCCAAATTGTCTGGTTATGGCGGTTGTTATAGCAACAAGGCCAGTCCATTTTAAATACGGATTAACCGTGCTATGAATTGGCGAGATTAAAGCCAACGACGGAATATTATACTAGACAGCAATTTAAGTTGACCCTATGACGTCGCTAATAAACAAAGTAGTTCCCATCGCGGTGTCTGAATTTTTAGTGAAATGAAGAACGTCAATTTAAAAATATGGTTATTTTGTTCAATCACGATTTTCGTACCGAAACAACCCCCCCCCCCCCAGCAACCCAACAGGCTTTTTGTTTACCGATTTCTCCTTCCGTGTTTGTGACGTTCAAGAGCTGTCGAGTATAGTAGTATTTTTGGCGATTGATTGTTGATTGAATATGTTTGTTGATACGTTTAAATTCTCTTCACAATCAAGGGTTTGAATTCGACGATCACGTTGAATCACCTGGTTTAATTATACATTTTGAGAGTAATATTTTAAAAATCAGACCTGGTTTTTGAGTTTTTTTGGGATTAAAATTCATCGATTACTTTGTCATACCGTATATTTCCGCGTATAGGGCGAGGGGAAAAAATAAACCAAAAATTAAAAACTCGCGTATTAGATTCGCGTCAGATTCTCATTCTGATTTATGTAACTTTTCGCACTCTTTTAAAATCTTTAGATCCGCGTATATATTCGGAAAATTCTTGGCTTGTTCACGGAAATATACGGTATTTTAGTTCAAGCTACTCTTAAATGTATAACCACTTGTTACTCTTGACTTGAAAGAGAAAAAGGTTTGATCCATGTGAAAATGAACAGGTTTTTGGTCAATCAATGTCAATATTTTGTGATCAGGGCAATATTTGAAAGGTTCATGCCCTTAAAAATGTTATTTAGTATGTAAAGGGTGTAATTACACTATTTAGGTAGTTTATTTAACTCCATATTATGTGGTAGTGACGGTTTTTTGTAACTGAATTTTAAGTTTTGCTATATCTGCTTCTACCATCTGAATCAGGCGTAGGCCAACCTTTTTCGGTAGTGTGCCACAATGAGGTATTTTCATGTTTTGAGATTAAATTTTGTTAAAACAGTAGATAAAAAACCCAAGAAGAATGACGTTTAAATGAAGTATTTTCGTAGCCTAGTTTCTGAGATATACATTTTTGAAATTTCGTTTTGCGTTTTGGCGCGAAAACAGAAACACTGTTGTTTACATGCGCTGCGACGTCACATCCAATAGAATCCAGTTTTCCGATCATTGAAAAACAGTAAAAACACTAGTTTCGAGTGCGCTGTGACGTCAAATCCTCTTTTTTGATCACATTAGTGTTTTGGCAAAAATAAAATTGAATTATTTAAAACGTATTTTTGAACTTAAAAATCTGATATTTGAGAGTTTTAAACTATAACGAATCAAAAAAGTATAAAATTAAGCAAATCCCTCACTTAGGCAAATATCTCATTTAGGTAGCAAACATTATGCGTGCCTATGCCACTTTTTCCTAGTATACCAAAACAAAAAAAAATTAAAACTATTATGATTGTGGGAATTTTTAGAATAAAACACTTTGTTTTATGTAAGGTTGCCTAGTGGAGAATTTAAAAAAAAATTTAGGAATTTTCCCATGAAACGGACTGTTAACGCATTTGGAAGCACTGTTTTAAAAATCACCAGAATTAATAACTTCAGAAAATTTTTCTAAAACCCGAATAAGACTCCAATGAAAAGAGAACCATACAAGTTTTTAAGCTATCTTATAAAGCTGACATGTACTACATATAAAGAACTTCTAGATATTAGGGGGTATAGTTATTTTTAATACGCAAGCAATCTGGCTGTGCGTAGTTTGAGCGGACTTGTTGTAACAACCCTGTACACTTAAAAGTTTAACATCTGTCCCCAAAAGGATCAATTTTTCTCTATACTAAAACAAGTTAAAACCCTTCTTTTTATTGGGCGGGGGACCCCCAGACCCCCCTCTTTCCGTACTAGAAGTTATTCAGATTGTTTTTTTGGATTAAACTTCATCGAGATCCAAATCCTACCTGAAATATATTAAAAAGCTACATTGAACCTTAGACTGTTCCCAAATCAATTTAAATTACTGGGGTGAAATTTTTTTTGTTATTTCAAACTCGCATACCCCCCTCATTTTGTGCCCAATGTCAGTTAAATGTATTTTTCAAAATTTTTAAGTAAAAAAAAATATTAATATTAACAGACTACTCAAGAGCACCAAACTAACGTTAACTAACATTAATGTCAACTAAAACTGACGACTAATTTTAATTTATACTAGCTGAACAGCAACCCGATGCGTTGCGCCGAGTAGTTTTAATTCTACAGTTTCCACGATGCATACTTTAATATTATATTTTTAATATAAAATACCTTTCGACGTACTGGCTTAGTGGTTAAAGTATCTGACTGCGAAGCCGTACGTCTGGGGTTTGAATCCCCGTTTGGCATGGATGTCAGTTTTGTCTTTGTGTGAGTGTGATGAATGAAAGTGGCCGTCCCCCAGTAAAAAGGGGTTGTGCAAGCGAATGGTATGTGTGGCCCGGGTAGCAGTACCTCACCTTCGTGGCTCCGGTCCACAGGTGCCCGCTGGGTAACGCTGAGTAGGTAGTTCTTAGGGCAATTCAGTGGTCAAGGATAATTCCAGTACCCGCCCATTGGATTAAAAAAAATACACTTGGCCGCTGGTTATACAGCGTTTCCCACGTGGAGTTAAGCCCCCCGGGACCCCTACGGGGTATTGTGTTTGCATACAGTGTAAATCGCATTATCACTGTTTTTTTTTTTTGCCGTTGCTCCATTCAAAATTCATCGTTAATTAATTAAAATTATCCTTTGCTGTGAGCTGTATGTTCTATATCAAATCACTACTATTATAACGCATTATCATTTTTTTTTGCAGTTGCTCTATTTAAAATTTATTATGCAATTTATTATTTTATCATTCTAATAATCGTTGCTGTATGTTCTATATCAAACCCTTAAAACGTATGAGAATATCAACTTATGAAAAACTTTTAAATCCCGTGGATAGAGTATTTTCAATCACATGACTCTGCCTAACAACGGCCTTAGCAACGTTGTTTATTCGCCAAGTGACGTCATGTGCGAGTGCTGCTATTGGATACTTCTATGTCCCGCCCCTAACAACAGCCTTAGCAACGTTGATTTTGTCCTCCAAGTGACGTCATGTGCGAATGCTCTATACTTTGAAACTAATGGCTCTAGTGATATTAGAGTTAAAAATTCAAAACATTTATTACTCCAGTGTAGTTTAATACCTAGTTAATATTTGATTTTTAAAAAAACTTTTTTTTGTAATTTTTGTTGGCAATCATAAACTGAAAGGATTTCCCGTTGTTTTTAAAATCAATGAAAACGGTCTAGTGTTATGGAATTAGAAGCACAAAAATGCTAATATCTTGGGAAAATAATTATAATTTTAGAATTTAAATGGTCAATACGGGGTTCCCGAATTTTTTTGCCGTATTTTGGTACCTCAGGCACCCTTCTGGGTTGATTAGTTTCGAAAGAGTTTTATTTTTTTATATTATCGATTGGATTGGATAAAATCAAAAAACAGGAGGAAGAAAACGCAGCAACTGAACCTCAGCACTGTCTGAATTATGTGAAAAGAGCAGAAAAACGCAAATATCTCGAAAAGTATTTCGAATTTCGGAATGGAAATGGGCAACTCGGCGTCCCTGGGTCATTTGCCGTCTTTTGGTACCTCGGGCGCCCTTCTGCGTTCAGTGGTTTCGGAGGAGATAGAGGGACATACGTTTGTTTACTCTCGGATTTTAATAGTATAGATTAGCATCTAACTAATACAAAATTTTTATTTATTTGACACTCTTTTAAAAATGATGTGCAAAACGAGTTTTTTTTAAGCCTTTGAGCAGTCTTTTAATAACAATATTTTTGGTTAAATTTTTTTACAACTTTTTTAATGCCAATGGGTACAAAATAAGGCTGTATGCATACGTAATTTAATTTTTTTTTCCCTAATGCACTTTGTTGTTTGTACGCTGGTAACTTAACTTAGTTGAATCAGGAACAACAGTTGGAGAAGTTCAACGGTTTTATTACACCGCAGTTACTATCTAAAAACTACATCACAATGATAAAAGAGAACATCTGATACACGAGAAGAGTGGGCGGGGTCAGGAGCAAGCAGCATCATCAAGTGGGCGGAATTAGGGAGATCTTCTTCTTCACTGGCGGGATCAGGGAGATCCTCTTCTTCACTCTTAAAGATCGAACGACATATGCGGGGAATCGCAAACATCCTCCCCCCCATGGAACGCCTGCGTTACATCATTCGACGAACTGGAACTAGGAACTACAACAAGAAAAAAAATTAGACAGGTAAAATGGAAACTTTTGTAATAGGCCTCTTCAAAATGCCGTTTTTCGTCCTCAGCGTGACTACTCTAATCCTTTGATCTGACCCTGGGTGACAATCAATTATCCGTCCCAGGAGCCACTTCCCTGGCGGCAGATTATCCTCCTTAATCAAGACCAGGTCTCCATTCTTGAGATCGGGTTTGACCCTTTGCCACTTTGGACGCTTTTGTAAATGGATCAGATATTCGGCATGCCACCGTCTCCAAAAATGTTGCGTAATTTGTTGAACTCTCTGCCACCTACCGAGGCGATTCTCATTTATCTGAAGCAAACTCGGTTCAGGGACAGATTTCAAGGAGTCTCCAATCAGAAAATGACCCGGAGTAAGAGGTACGAAGTCGTCGGGATCTGAAGATATTTCCGAAATAGGACGGGAATTAAGTACACCCTCGATCTGGGCTAACACCGTTGACATTTCTTCATACGTAAGATGAGTGTTAGAAAGTACTCTGCGCATATGATGCTTGGTCTGTTTCACGGCACTTTCCCACAACCCGCCAAAATGAGGTGCCGATGGGGGAATGAAATGCCATCTAACCTTATCATTAGCCAAAAGTTCAGATGCCTGCTGATTGACAGTTCTTATGGTTTGATCGAACTCCGAGTTTAAGATTTTAGACGCACCTCGAAAGTTAGTCCCGTTATCGCTATAGACATCCAAACACAGTCCCCTTCGAGAAGTGAAACGCCTAAATGCCGCGATGAAGGCTGTTGAGGTCAATTCTGTCACAAGCTCGAGGTGGACAGCCTTAACACTCAAACAAATGAACACCGCCACATATGCCTTGCACATGGGAGAGTTTCTACGACGACTTGTTTTAATGTCCAAGGGACCCAAATAATCCACGCCTGTATGTGCGAAAACCCGTGACTGCTGTACCCTGGGAGTTGGCAAATCCCCCATAAGCTGTTCCGATACCTTGGCCTTCAACTTGAAACACGTTATGCATCTATGAATAACGGCCTTGACTATGTTACGTGCCCTGATTATCCAAAATTGCCTTCGGATAGTGCCCAAAGTTAATTGCAACCCTCCATGCAATGTTTCCTTATGGAATTTTTCGATGATCAATTTAGTAACAAAGTTTGTGGACGCCAGGATTGCCGGATGCTTTTCTGCAAATTTCAAGGTAGTATTTCTCAAACGCCCTCCCACTCGAAGTATCCCATCCTTGTCAATAAAGGGAGTCAGTGGTAGCAATCTGCTTCTGGGAGAAAGGCTCCTTTTCGCTTTTAACCTCTCAATGTCCTTGTAAAAATCCTGATCCTGAGCAATCAAAATAATCCTTTGAGCAGAGAGCACTAGTTCATCCGACGTCAAATGGGAAACCATGCGCTCGGAGCGTGGTACTCTACAATTGGTGATAAATCGCAAACAATAAGCCACTACCCTACCCAGTTTAGTGAACGATGAAAACCTGGTGATTATTTCGAAATTTCTCTGCTCAACTACGGTTGTCGCTACTACAGTCCTTCTTTCTTCTAAGTATGCATCCCCTGTCGCAGGCCCGATCCCTGGAGACCGAAATATGGAGACGTCTTCCAATGGCCGTGCCAACCAGGATGGACCCCGGAACCAACACTCACTCTCAACCAGCTGAGATGGCAGCAGTCCTCTAGTTCCAAGATCCGCTGGATTCTCTGCTCCCGGTACGTGAAACCACTCAATTGATGGAGTCACAGTCTGGATTTTTGAAACCCTGTTTGCGACGAATGATTGCCATCGACAGGGTTCTGCCGATAACCACGCTAGTGTCCATGCAACGGTTCTTCGGATGGGGAACTGGAACTCCTTCAATACAGCGTGCATGACCTCTGACAATAAGAGGGCCGAGCACAATTCCAGTCGTGGCAACGATTGCGTTTTCAGGGGCGCGACTCGGGTTTTCGAAGTCAGCAATGACACGCTTACGTCGGAGTCAGAAGAGCCACATCGCACGTATACTACTGCGCAATAGGCTTTTTCCGAAGCATCGCAGAAGCCATGTATCTCCGTTTGAATCCTTTGAGGCTGAAGCACATATCTTGGAATCCGCACTTGCTCAATGACAGGAAACTGTTTGCAAAACGCCAGCCATCTCCTATTAAGCTCTTCCGGGAGAGGTTGATCCCATGAGAGACTAAGCTTCCAAACGTCCTGCAATAAGATTTTCATCAGGACTATACATGGTGAAATAAATCCCAATGGGTCAAACACACGAGAAATCTCTGACAGAACCTCTCGTTTTGAAAAAAGCTGTTTCGGTTGAATGGGCGAAACCGTAAATCCAAAGACATCTGCCCTAGGGCTCCACTTCATGCCCAGGACCTTAACGTCCTCATCTTCTCCCATCTCCAGCTCACCCTCATCTCTCGACAAAACATCCTCTAGGATCTCAAGATCACTGGTGCGCCATTTACGAAGGCGAAAACCCCCTCTCTGCATCATTTTTGTTAACTGGTCGACGAGGACTCTTGCTTCTTCCTTCGTCGCGGCTCCACTCAAGAGGTCATCAACATAAAAATGGTTAAGTGTCGCGTAAGACGCCAGTGGATAGGCCTCCGCTTCATCCAATGCCAGTTGTTTCAAGGTCCTGGCTGCGAGAAAGGGGGCGGAGGCGGTTCCATACGTGACCGTGGTCAACCTGTATTCCTTTACCGGTTCGTTCGAAGACTCTCTCCACAGAACTCTTTGCCAGTCCGAATCCTCTCGATGGATATTTATCTGACGGAACATCTTCTCGATGTCCGCACAGACTGCAAATTGGAATGTTCGAAAGTTAAGCAGGATAGGATAGAGCTCTCGCTGTACTCTAGGCTCAATCATCAATAGGTCGTTCAGGGATTTTCCGGACGAAGACCTACTCGACGCATCAAACACCACTCTGAGCTTAGTTGTGGTGCTAGAATCGCGAATCACTGAATGGTGTGGGAGGTAATATTTTTTCTGGACGATCGTGTCATCGAGAACCAGCTCCATATGATTTAAGGAAATATATTCATTCATAAATTCTCGATATTTCTTGTATCGCGCGGGGTCCAGAGCCATAGAGCGCTCCACTGACTGTAGTCTACGGAGAGCAACTTGTTTGGTATCACCCAGTCCCAATGGTGAAGTGTGAAATGGCAGTCGCACGACGTACCGTCCATCATCAATTCTCGTGTGTGTCTTTACGAAATGTTCCTCACAAGCTAATTCTTCCCCTGTTAGAACGCTAGCAACTGGCACCGAATCTAGTTGCCAAAACCGGTTCACAATCCCATCGTCCACAATTCCAACGTTGTTCACCTGGATCGCGGACGCTGCTTCATCACATGACACTCTTCCCGCAATTATCCATCCAAGCTCTGAATAGACAGCAAAGGGTTTACCCTCCCCCAAATATTTAGTCTGGCCCTTAAACACAGGAAGGGAGATGTCGACGCCGAGCAGAATATCAATGTCTCCACTCTTGTAAAATGTAGGATCTGCCAACTGAAGATATCTAAACGATGCCGCACACGAATAATCCAAATCAAAATGAGGAAGCTTGCTCGTAATCCTTTTCACGACATACGCTGATGTTGAAAGGGTAGCTGCGGATCCAAAATGAGGACCAAACCTCAAATGTGCCACTCCAGTTGCACGCGTATCCACTGCTCCCAAACCGGAGATTCTCACGTTTGTTCTACTCGTATCTAAACCCAATCGGTCTAAGCATTGGCTCGTGATCAAGCAACCCTGACTTCCTGGATCCAACAGAGCACGACACAACTGAACTCCGCCAGCAGAATCCCACACCCTTACCAATGCAGTACACAATAAAACATGCGACCTTGATCCAAAATCAGAACAAAAGGAAGAAATCTGTGGGTTCGATGGTTCAAAGTTAGAGTTTGTATTATCATTTGACCCTGAAGGTACAAAGACTCCAGCCTCCGCAGACCGATTACCTGAACCACTGGGAGAAATGTCATCATTACTGCATATAGGTTCCGAAGAATTATCATAGTGCAACAAGGTGTGATGTGATCTTCCACATTTTCGGCACGTATTCCTACTGTTGCAATTTGCCTTACGATGAAATGGCGCAAGGCAGTTAAAGCACACTCCTTTAGATTTTACAATCTTTTCTCGTTCTTGAACGGAAGAATTCAAGAAGACACTGCATCCGTTCAGTCCATGATCCCCCTGACAACAAACACACTGTGATCTAAATCCAGATGAAGCCACCAATGCAACATTCCTTGGGGTGTATCGTCGACCGTCATTACTGTTAATCAGAGACCTCGCATGACCTGAGAGAAAATCCAGCAAGCTCTCTAATGTAGGAATCTCATCGGAAGTGAGAGATCGCTCCCACCAAACCTTTGTCTCTCTATCTAATTTAAACTGCACAATAAACATGATAATAATTTTTGCAGCCCGATCTAGGACTAAATTTAAAGACTCAAATGAACGAACGAATTCTTTAGTGGAGTCGACGAGGTTTAAAATCTGACTGGGCGACTCCAAACTCAAGGAGGGGCCATGTAGGAACTTTCTCATCAAAGATGACAGGATTTCGCGTTTATGATAGAATCTATCCTCCAACAACTGCCATGCAATTCCAAAATTCCGGTCAGTAATTGGCAGTGACTGAACGATTCTCTGGGCATCCCCCTTCAAGACTCCCTTTAGGTATTGTAACTTTTGTGCGCCGGACAGTTTTGCGTTGTCAGCAACGGCCGCCTTGAATAAATCCGAAAATGTCATCCACTCATCGATCGAACCCGAAAAGCCGGGAAGAGTCAAGGTGGGAAGTTTAATTTCAACCGTATCATGCCTCTCTGAATTCACTTCAACCACACGATTGCTATCCCCAGATATCCTCGAAATCTCTCTCTCCAACTTCAATAGAAGTGTATCGTAGTCATCCAAAACGCTCCCCTTCTCGTCACAATATGTTTCAACGTCCACCTCCCCGCACACCTCAAATATTCCAGCAAAAATAGATTCCAGATCGGACCTAATCTTGATCAGCTCATCACGCCTATATTTCACCTCTTCAAGATCTAAACTCGTGATGTCCTTCTCAGTTTTATTTTTTAAACGCGTTAATGCAGCCTTCACAACAGTCTTTCGAGTTTTCAGTCCCCTCAAAATTTCCGCCATTGTAATCCAAACCAAACCAACACCAAACACGCTAGGCAACAAGACAACCAACACCGATTAAAACACTAACCCCACTCACTCCAGAACTAGACCACCAAACCTCTAAATACATCTAAAAACAAGTCAAACAAACCCAAGCGATCACAAAACACAACCACTGGAAAAAACATCTCAAGCTAGGCAACACGTAATCAAAACACTACAGCACCGACAGACACCATTAAAATATCACCGCAAATAAACTTCCCACACCCAAGAAAACCACAGCAAGAAAACCCCACACGTAATCTCAGACAATGCATATAGAAACACTTCAACATCACAAACCCCCAACTGCCGACCTGTCACCTCACGAAAGGCTCTCGACGGACCATGTTGTTTGTACGCTGGTAACTTAACTTAGTTGAATCAGGAACAACAGTTGGAGAAGTTCAACGGTTTTATTACACCGCAGTTACTATCTAAAAACTACATCACAATGATAAAAGAGAACATCTGATACACGAGAAGAGTGGGCGGGGTCAGGAGCAAGCAGCATCATCAAGTGGGCGAAATTAGGGAGATCTTCTTCTTCACTGGCGGGATCAGGGAGATCCTCTTCTTCACTCTTAAAGATCGAACGACATATGCGGGGAATCGCAAACACACTTCCCTATACTAGACAGCAACTTCAGTTGACTCTATGACGTCACTAACAAACAAAGTAAGTTCCCATCGCGGTGTCTAAATTAATTTTGAGGGAAATGAAGAACTTCAATATAAAAATGGGATTATTTTGTTAAACCCATGCATGTTTTGGGTCTTTTTATCACGATTTGCGTAAAGAAACTCCTCCTAGCAACCCAACGGGCTTTGCGTTTACACATTTTCTCCTTCCGCGTAGTGACGTACTGGATTCAGGAAACGTTGCTATCGAGTATAGCTTCTTTCCCATTCAATAACAAAAGCAAAGGGGCTGGGGACACTGGTCTGGAGATTCACAAGTCATAAAACTGTCACAGGCTTTCCATTGAAAGCACCTGTTTCTTCCTTTGCTTATCCCCTTGAAATTCAATAACCCCCCCCCCCAAGAAGCGGTTCTGGTCGGCCCAAAGAGTCTCAAAATGAGCTAAAACACTACTTTGAGGGGCAAATTTTAGAAAATGTTCTGGGGTAGGACCCCTTTTTTAGGACCCATGACATTTTTAAGCTCACATTAATTACCCATATTTTTACGTTAGGTGTGCAAAAGTTCAAATCCTTTTTATAATTACTCTAAAATTTAGCGTGTAAAAGTACTCGCCATGGGGTATAGGGGGACCTGGGAAATAATGTTGAGTCAACCCCTAGTCACTAGTATTCGCAGCATCAAGAGAAATATCCTTGCCCCCCCCCAACATGAAACCTGGCTACGCCTATGCCCAAAAAGGTCTCAAAATTTGTTGTTAAAACATTATTGAAATTTTTCCACAGGAGGTTAACCCGCTTTTAAATGTTGCCATTTTTACTATGTACGGATATTCCTTGAGAATTTTGCCGGTGCTCTTTGGGTGTTATCCCAATTATTTGGGTCCCAAAAAGAGCCATAACACTATTTTGAGGTGGAGATGGGCAAAAAACGAGTTGCAGTTAAAAAATAGCTGCTACAGGAAAAAAAAAATTGATGTAGCTGCTAAACGTGTTAAAAAATAGCTGTTAAAAATTAGCAGCATTTTGTAGGTTCTCGATTGGTCAAGAAATCACATCTATACTGCTACACGCCGACCAAAATGAGAATCGTCTAAATTTAGCAGTAGCAGTAAACGAAAGGAAAACGCGATCATATTCCGTAGCAGTAGCAGCTACTGTAGCTGCTAAAAAATAGCGCCTGTAACCTCAAAGAGTGCTAATCTGCTAATTTTTAGCAGCAACTTTTATAGCTGCTATTTTTCCTTTAACGAACGTAACTGCTACGTTTTCAAAAAGTAGCAGATTTGCCCACCTCTGTTTTGAAGACACATTTTCATAACTGTCTGAGGGAGGAACCTAGACCCTACCATTTTCTTAAATTCTTTTCTTAAACTTCTGAAAATTGAAATTGAGTGTTTCAAAATTAGGTGTGTACCACTCAGGGCTGTATCCAAGGGGGGGTTTAGGGGTTCAACCCCCCCCCCCCGAAATGTTGACATCAATTTTTACACTGCTATTTTTCTTGAAAATTATGTCTCACAAGGAGCGATATCCTCTTCGGGTAAAACCCAAAGGGTCTCAGAAATGAGCTAAAACACTCTTTTGAGGGGCAAATTTCCAAAACTTATCTGGGGGAGGACCCCCAAACCCCCTCGAAATTTTGAAATCTATTCAGTATACGGTTTTTCCTTGTGTGATTTACAAGGAGTGGTTCTCTTTAATGCAACCTAAAGTGCCTCAAAATGAGTTAAAATGCCACTTTTAGGGGAAAAATTCAAAAAATTTTCTGGAGTAGAAACCTAAAAACCCCCTTAACATTTCGCCATTTATTATAATACTAGCTGATATGCCCGCCGTTGCTCGGGGGATAAAAGGCTTATCAAACTGTGTGTTAAAATAAATAAGAATTATCGTTTAGATGCAATAGAGTCAACAGTCTTCCCGCTAGGATTCTTTTTTGATGTCATACCACTTCGTTAAGATGTAAAAAAAGCTTTTAAAAATATCACCTGTTTAGATTTAATGTGTGAAATCCCCATCCCCGTTTTTAAAGAGTATTTTTTCAAAATAGAAAAAAAGTCAGTGGACCTTCTGAACCCCATTATTTTTTTGTCCTTTTCTCCCTCCATCCATTTCTGCAATTGGTATAAATGTATATTTGAGGCAAATTTCTCCGCCTTCGCTTCACACTAAAGATATATTATTGAACAGCAAGAGCTATGTCTATAGATAAAACTTATTTCCCCCTCATCCCGCTAAATTTTTATAAAATACAAAACAATTAAATATACTACAGACTTTTATACTTTTTTAAGATGTTAAACAAAATCTTAAAAAACCGGTTTAGAATTAGTGTTTATAACCATTTTTAATAATATTGTTTTTAAAAAAGTCAGGTGGAGACCCCCTGAACCCCCCTTTGCTGATTTATTACCAACTCATTCATTGAAAGAAATTTCAAACATGAAATAAAAGTAAACATCATTTGAATCGACACTGAAAATGCCTGTGATAAAATATTGTTTAATTTGAACTTTGCTGGAAATACTTAAATTTGATTAAATAGAAAAAAGAATAAAATTTTTCAGTGGAACGATTTTTGGTTATTATAAAAACAATTGTTTAATCATTAAAAATTGTTTCTTTATCATATATTTTAAAAATTCACCTGTTATAAAACATTTCAAAATAAACATTTCCAACAATAGAGGTTTTGCGTGTCACGGAAAGAGCAATAACCGCAATAAATTCAACATTGAAGGCTAAGCATAAGAATTTAGAAAAGGGACAAAAAAGGCTCATTGGAATGCTTTGATTCAGAAAATTCTTTTTCGCAAACCTTCCTGGTTGTGTGAGGAACAACATGCTAAAATTTTATAACAATCACATTAATAATGTTGGTGCTAGGATCCAAAAACTAAAAACGGGAGTGAATATTCAAACCCCCGTGCACCCCCTCCAGAATAGAATATCGAAAAACCCAGAAATTACTTTCTTTGAAATTCTCTCAAGAAGGTATTACCAACAGTTCAATTCGTAATATCGATTTCTCGGTATTGTTTTCTTCGAAAATATAAAACTTGGTTTATGCTCAGCAAAAACGGGTTTTTGGAATATTCAGACCTCTTAAAATTCGAATAGCCAAAATCTGAAAAATGTCTTTCTAGAAATTGTTGCTAGGTACCTTCCTGCGAAATAACAAAAATCTGGGGTCATTTGGGACGCCACTGGGCTCAAAAACGTCGAAAACGCTCCAAACCCCCCTGTGGGTCAGAAAAAAGATATTTTGAAAAATCCCGTCTTAGTGCGCGTATACACCGTAAGGTCTTCAACCCTACCAAGTTTCGAGTCTTTAGCCCCGGTAGATTTTGCTGTGCGTTGGTAAGTGAGTGAGTGAGTGAGTGGTAAAGCTCTTTTATTATTATAGATATACCTTCTTTTTACCTTGAAAATTCGGCCGCTTACAATGAGTGGTGCTCTATGGGTGTAATCTAAAGGGTCTCAGAAATGAGCTAAAACACTCTTTTGAGGGGCAAATTTCCAAAAATTTTCTGGGGGAGGACTCCTCTTTTACTTCGAATTCATATTGTTTATACAATTTTGAAATTTAGTGCATCAAAATTTCAATCCAGTGTTTGTTGTCATCCAAAACTTAACATATAAAAGTACCCGAGGAGGTACCTCAGAAAATATTTGAGTCAACCCCCCCCCCCCCTGAAACAAAAGTCTGGTTACGGCCCTGGTACCACTGTATGGTGTTTGATAAGAGTGTAAAAGGTTTCATGAATGAATATTGAATCTATCTTATTTTGTGTAAACGTGGTTTAATATTTTTTAATTGCAATTATGATCATTTGCGTTAAAAATGTATGTCACTGAAGATAATGTGAATTAATTTTTATATGTGCTTCAGAAAGCACTTTTAAATTGACCCAGTAGTGTAGTGGAATTATATGTTTGAAATTTCTGTAATGTTTAATGAAAGAACAAGCATGTTTGTTCGAAAGTCTTAAGTCCCGTCTTAAAGAAGGAACGCCTGCTTATATTTGAGAATGTGTTTTAATGTTATGGTCTTCTGTCAGGGTTGGCAAAAAACACTTAATTTTTTAAAAAAAAACACCGTTCTCATTTTTAAAAAACCTTAAAACTTTGAAAAAACTTAGTTTTAAGAAAAACAAATGGCCAATAACTATAATATACATTTAAAATTTAAATAAAAAGCTATAAATTGTAGGAAAACTGCCTAACTTTGAAAAGCACCACATTTTATTTTTGAAAGAATTCATTTAATTTGAAAGACCTTTCTAAAAATAAAAAAACACTTTAAGTATAAACTTTTAAAAAACTCATTAACTTTAAGTATAAAATCACTTAATTTTGAAAAATCCACACTATTTCTGAAAGAACCCAGTTTATCATGGTTTAAAAAAAAAACCTGGGTTTTTGCCAACCCTGTTTCTGTACAATCTTATTGTAAGGCCATTTCATTGTTTCGTCACTATGATAAACAAATTTTTAAATTTTATTTTTAAAACGATATCTCTGAGTGTTTTGGCATTGCAGTTAATAATGTCAAACCCAGTAGCTGTTATAAAACTCTTGAATTTAATTCAAGAATTCATTTTTTACTAGTTAATTTATAAAGGAATATTTTACTTATTTTATTATTAAGTTCAAAGTGAACTTTTATTTCGTTGGTATGTATATTATAATAATGTCATTTAAGCTACATTTTCCAGGGAAAAAAATTGTTGTTTAGTTTCATTTTTGATTTTCAATCTGTGATGTCACAATTATTGAAGTCCCGCCCATTTCCCCCTTGTCACAGATTGATGAACCCTCCCCTCTAAGCGTTTATGGACGGTCCCCTATATCAGGGGTCGGCAAGTAACGGGGTCAAAAGAATTTCGAAAATTTTTCGAGGTCCAGGGGAAAAAAATGTTACCAACCTTTCAGAGTAAGGAAAATATTTTTAACCTAGTTATTAATTTTAATTTTTCAATTCTGAATGTATAAATTACTAAAAATTATCTTAACATTGAAAAATTTAATATGAAATATCTGAAGTAGTAATCATGTATTATTGAGTAAAATTTTTACTCAAAATTAATTAAAATTAAATTTTATCACCATTTTAAAACTGATACACACCCTTATGATACCTGTGGGCAACTTTTTTTTTTCTATAATCAGGATTTTCCTAAAAATTGTTTAAAAGATTAAAGTAGAATACTACTTTTAGAATTAATAATTTGAAATTATTTTATTGAAAAAATCATGATTACTACTTGAAAGGTGGTTATTATAGTCTGGTCTGTTAACCGAAAAAAAGGACACATTGGACAAAGTTACCAAATTTTCAAAATTTGTTCCTTAGAACATAAGAAAAGATTTTACGTGAGGATTCATATGAATTAGCCGCCATCTTGGATTTTATGGGCGCCATCTTTGATTGAAGAATTTTCTTTATCTCAAGATTCATTGGACATATAATCATAAACAAAGTATCAAAATATATGTTTATGGGGTCAACAAAACCGAATATGACATTTTCGAATCATCAAAAGAACAATTAACCATTAAAAAATACACTTTCTATTTTCTGCTACTCGTTCATTTAACCATAACAGCTCAGTTCACTTATTTAAAACATTACCAAAATTCCCAAACTTATAAAATATGTTATTGTCACCATAAGAAACAATTTTAGAAGAAGAACCACCGGATTGAAACGGCCATTTTGATTTTTTTGGCCGCCATATTGGATGAAGGGAACCTGCTGTATCTCAAGATCCACTGCACATATTATCAAAACCAATGTGTGAAAATGTATGTTTTTTGGATCAAGAAAATCGAAAATGACATTTTAGAACTGTTTAGAGAACAATTTAATTGAAAAATTACGCCTTCCATTTCTCCTTGAAATTAAACAGCTCAGTTAATCAATTTATAAGCCAGATAAAAATCCCAAAAATTAGTAATATGTTTGTAACACTATAGGAAATAATTTCAGAAGAATGGTCACCAGATGAAAACGGCCATTTTGAATTTATGACCGCCATATTGAATCATAAACACTTGCTATATCTCGAGATCCACTGCACATATAGTCATAAAAAAAGTGTCCAAATATATGTTTCTTGAGTCAAGAAAACCGAATATGTCATTTTCGAACTGCTAAGAAAACAATTTAATTAAAAACATTACACCCTCAATGTCCCATTAAACTTGACCAGCTAAGTTTAATCACTACCAAGACAGAAAAAATCCCAATATCTCCAAACTCACACAATATGTTCTTTATAAAGTTAAGAACAAATATAGAAGGATAGACACTTGAAAAAACGGCCATATTTAATTCTAGAGCTTCCATTTTGGATTGAAAAGACTAAGTGTAAATCTAGATCCACTACGCATACAACTATAAACAAAATGTCGAAATGTATGTTTCTTGAGTCAAGAAAACCGAATATGACATTTTCGAACTCTAAAAATAATAATTAATTGAAAATAAAATTGCGTGATTTTACGGCACAATTACGTATGACAGGTCAATAAAACAACTCCACAACAACTCCCAAGCCAGATAAAAACACCAAACTTGCACAATATGTTTTTTGTAAGGTAAAGAACATGTTAGAAGGGTCTCCATTTGAAAAAAACGGCCATTTCGAATTCTACAGCAGCCATATTCGATTTACAGATCTTTGTGTAACTCGAGTTCCACTGCGCATACAACCAAAAACAAAGTGTCGAAATATATGTATTTTGGGTCAAGAAAACCGAATATGACATTTTCGAGCTCACAAAATAACAAATTAATTAATAAATCCGCCTCCTAAGTTACTATAAACTTGTTGATCAAATTAAACAATAACAACCTAACAATGGATGAACGCTGCAACTGATGCATCATTGTTGTAATGGTTTTATCTCGCAGCAGATTATTTCAAGTTTATAGTAACTTAGAAAGCGGATTTAGTAATTAAATTGTTATTTTGTGAGCTCGAAAATGTCATATTCGGTTTTCTTGACCCAAAATACATATATTTCGACACTTTGTTTTTGGTTGTATGCGCAGTGGAACTCGAGTTACACAAAGATCTGTAAATCGAATATGGCTGCTGTAGAATTCGAAATGGCCGTTTTTTTCAAATGGAGACCCTTCTAACATGTTCTTTACCTTACAAAAAACATATTGTGCAAATTTGGTGTTTTTATCTGGCTTGGGAGTTGTTGTGGAGTTGTTTTATTGACCTGTCATACGTAATTGTGACCTAAAATCACGCAATTTTATTTTCAATTAATTATTATTTTTAGAGTTCGAAAATGTCATATTCGGTTTTCTTGACTCAAGAAACATACATTTCGACATTTTGTTTATAGTTGTATGCGTAGTGGACCTCGATTTACACTTAGTCTTTTCAATCCAAAATGGAAGCTCTAGAATTAAATATGGCCGTTTTTTCAAGCGTCTATCCTTCTATATTTGTTCTTAACTTTATAAAGAACATATTGTGTGAGTTTGGAGATATTGGGATTTTTTCTGTCTTGGTAGTGATTAAAATTAGCTGGTCAAGTTTAATGGGACATTGAGGGTGTAATGTTTTTAATTAAATTGTTTTCTTAGCAGTTCGAAAATGACATATTCGGTTTTCTTGACTCAAGAAACATATATTTGGACACTTTTTTTATGACTATATGTGCAGTGGATCTCGAGATATAGCAAGTGTTTATGATTCAATATGGCGGTCATAAATTCAAAATGGCCGTTTTCATCTGGTGACCATTCTTCTGAAATTATTTCCTATAGTGTTACAAACATATTACTAATTTTTGGGATTTTTATCTGGCTTATAAATTGATTAACTGAGCTGTTTAATTTCAAGGAGAAATGGAAGGCGTAATTTTTCAATTAAATTGTTCTCTAAACAGTTCTAAAATGTCATTTTCGATTTTCTTGATCCAAAAAACATACATTTTCACACATTGGTTTTGATAATATGTGCAGTGGATCTTGAGATACAGCAGGTTCCCTTCATCCAATATGGCGGCCAAAAAAATCAAAATGGCCGTTTCAATCCGGTGGTTCTTCTTCTAAAATTGTTTCTTATGGTGACAATAACATATTTTATAAGTTTGGGAATTTTGGTAATGTTTTAAATAAGTGAACTGAGCTGTTATGGTTAAATGAACGAGTAGCAGAAAATAGAAAGTGTATTTTTTAATGGTTAATTGTTCTTTTGATGATTCGAAAATGTCATATTCGGTTTTGTTGACCCCATAAACATATATTTTGATACTTTGTTTATGATTATATGTCCAATGAATCTTGAGATAAAGAAAATTCTTCAATCAAAGATGGCGCCCATAAAATCCAAGATGGCGGCTAATTCATATGAATCCTCACGTAAAATCTTTTCTTATGTTCTAAGGAACAAATTTTGAAAATTTGGTAACTTTGTCCAATGTGTCCTTTTTTTCGGTTAACAGACCAGACTATAATAACCACCTTTCAAGTAGTAATCATGATTTTTTCAATAAAATAATTTCAAATTATTAATTCTAAAAGTAGTATTCTACTTTAATCTTTTAAACAATTTTTAGGAAAATCCTGATTATAGAAAAAAAAAAGTTGCCCACAGGTATCATAAGGGTGTGTATCAGTTTTAAAATGGTGATAAAATTTAATTTTAATTAATTTTGAGTAAAAATTTTACTCAATAATACATGATTACTACTTCAGATATTTCATATTAAATTTTTCAATGTTAAGATAATTTTTAGTAATTTATACATTCAGAATTGAAAAATTAAAATTAATAACTAGGTTAAAAATATTTTCCTTACTCTGAAAGGTTGGTAACATTTTTTTCCCCTGGACCTCGAAAAATTTTCGAAATTCTTTTGACCCCGTTACTTGCCGACCCCTGATATAGGGGACCGTCCATAAACGCTTAGAGGGGAGGGTTCATCAATCTGTGACAAGGGGGAAATGGGCGGGACTTCAATAATTGTGACATCACAGATTGAAAATCAAAAATGAAACTAAACAACAATTTTTTTCCCTGGAAAATGTAGCTTAAATGACATTATTATAATATACATACCAACGAAATAAAAGTTCACTTTGAACTTGTAAGGTGGGGTGCACTTAACTTCAATAAAAACTTCGGGTCCCAAATTCTCGCCAACCTTATTCTAAACCTATTATTGGTAGCAGTTCGTGACGTGACAAAGAGGAGGGTCAAGGTTAGTAGAATAAGACTAGGTTGGCTCTTCACATAGAGATGAAAAATTCAAAAGGGGCGTCAGATTTCATCCAGTGACGTCAATTGTAGCTCCTCCTTTGCCGTCATATTAGCCAATCCCTTTCACTCGGGTGGGACTTAGGGAGGGGCACTATGGATTAGGGACTTTTTCTTTGAGAGAGGGATATTTGATCTTTGGTCCAACAGGTTCAGCTGTACGACTTTTCAATGTTAGGAATCTTTCCCCTTAATGATGCGCTATCTATTACGTTGTAGATATCGGGTATAGACTCGAAAAACTTAAAAACAAGATGTATCCGGCATTATTTCTTGTAAATAAATTCAAACTAACTATCTCTTTATTTTGAAAATCAATTTCTATTTACAAAAAACACTGTTGCCAATAACTCAGTAACAATACGCTTACAAGAATATAAAATAAAATAAATTTACTAGTGAAAATAAAATTGTACAAGTTCCGTTCACTAGTCCTGTTTCCAGAATGACTATATTTAGTTTTTCAATTTTTAGCTCCTTCAACGAGACAACTCAGTATTTAATTTTAGAAAGAAATTACTTTGTTGGGAAACTTGCCTTAATCGTTTATTCTTTTTACTATCTAGAAAACTAAATAATCATCATTTGACAGATTATAATTTTACTAGTATTTAATTTCAGGATTTATTTTCATAAAAAGAAGAAGAAAACTACTGGTTTATATTTTCCCTGTATCTTATTTTTCTCCCTTTCCACGTAAGCAAAATCTCCGCGATTTTCCTTATGAATCCTGATTGGCTACTCTACGTCATAACTTTCACGCCTTTTTCATCCAGTGACGTCACTGGATGAAATCAAAATGAGAGCCAGATGGGCCCCCCCTGGAGGAGGGTATGTTGAAGTGTGACATAGGGGGTCAAAAATGTTGAAAAAAAAGTGTGACATCACTTATGGATGGCCCCTAGACTGTAATGTCACTTTTCGTTTCAGGTACTTTGTTTAGAGACATAAGAATGAAAACTACCAATGTCCAGTCATGCGTCCGTGGACTCAGCGCGAAATCCCAAAGAGAGCCCGACAGGTAAGATATCAGCTCCAATTAAGCTCCTCCTTAAGCTCCATTTTACTATATGTAAAATTTTATATTTCAGGAGCCTATAGAAGCCAAGTGCAGTTTTTTTAGTATTGGAATTAAGTGCACTAAGTAGTTGTTATTATACTATACTTAGTTAATAGTTATGCTACTTAGTGCGCTTAATTCCAATGCTAAGAAAATAACCACCCTTGGCTTCTCATTTGATCTCGCTGTTGAGTTGTTCCCTTTTAGAAAACTTTCGAATCGAAGGAGAGATCAAGCCAAGAAAAAGAACATCAGGGATTAGGTTTTATACTCAGGGAAATGAGGCCCCAATAATAAGGATTTACTGTTGTTGTTGTTTCTTATGCCACTTGGAATATCCAAGCTCCATCCGCAAAGCGAATACAGGATTTAAGACAAAGGGGGTGCGGCTCCTGAGAAAGTGAGGCCCATGAAATGGCAGGAGTCCGACTTAAGCCTCGACATCTATCACCACCTCCACAATTTTGCCATGCTCTGAAGGGGAGGGAAATAGTCTCCAGACACCTGGACCCATGACGGACCACAGGACTTTCGGACCCACAGATTTAACGAGCACGTACTCCAAACCTAATAAATAACATTAACCTCTAACCAACTACTACTTTAGCAATATTTATTTGGATTATGTTTTAATTGTGTGAGAATATGAACTTTATTTTCTATATCGAATGATGTATGCAATGCTGAAGAATTGAATGTGTTTTCGTCGGGTGTGGGTCAAAATCCCGACACTCAGAATCCCGACGGATCAGGTTCCCGACGGTCGAAATCCCGACAGTTCAGAATCCCGACAGGATCACAATCCCGACAGTTCGAAATCCCGACAGGGTCAGAATCCCGACAGGTCGAAATCCCGACAGGTCAGAATCCCGACAGGGTCAAAATCCCGACAGGTCGAAATCCCGACAGGGTCAAAATCCCGACAGTGTAATGTCATTCTTAAGCCGTGAGAGCACGAATTATTGAATTTTTTTGAAAATTTAAATTTTTTAAAATTGATTAAAAAATGGTTTAATACGACACTCCTGTGCGCGCAACACTTTATCTGGGCTGTTTTTCAGTGCTGATTGCAGATGTTTCTTCGATAGTGTAGTTTGAATGATTTTAAAATTTTAAATTTTTTAAAATTGATTAAAAAATGGTTTAATACTACACTCCTGCGCGTGCAACCCTTTTTCTGGGCTGTTTTTCAGTGCTGATTACAGATGTTTCTTCGATAGTGTAGTTTGAATGATTTTAAAATTTTAAATTTTTCAAAATTGATTAAAAAAATGGTTTAATACTACACTCCTGCGCGTGCAACACTTTTTCTGGGATGTTTTTCAGTGCTGATTACAGATATTTCATCAAAACTGACATATGAAAGATTTTAAAATTTTAAATTTTTTTAAAATTGATTAAAAGTTGGTTTAAAATTTTAAAATCTTTCAAACGTCAGTTTTGATGAAATATCTGTAATCAGCACTGAAAAAAAGCCCAGAAAAAAGTCTTGTACGCGCAGGAGTGTAGTATTAAACCATTTTTTAATCAATTTTTAAAAAATTTAAAATTTTAAAATCTTTCAAACGTCAGTTTTGATGAAATATCTGTAATCAGCACTGAAAAACAGCCCAGAAAAAAGTCTTGTACGCGCAGGAGCGTAGTATTAAACAATTTTTTAATCAATTTTAAAAAATTTAAAATTTTAAAATCTTTCAAACGTCAGTTTTGATGAAATATCTGTAATCAGCACTGAAAAACAGCCCAGAAAAAAGTCTTGCACGCGCAGGAGTGTAGTATTAAACCATTTTTAATCAATTTTAAAAAAATTTAAATCTCAAAAAAATTCAATAGTTCATGCTCTCACGGCTTAAGAGTGATATTACACTGTCGGGATTATGACCCTCTCGGGATTTTGACCTGTCGGGATTTTGACCTGTCGGGATTCTGACCCTGTCGGGATTTTGACCTGTCGGGATTCTGACCCTGTCGGGATTTTGACTTGTCGGGATTTTGACTTGTCGGGATTTTGACCCTGTCGGGATTCTGACCTGTCGGGATTTTGACCCTGTCGGGATTTTGACCCTGTCGGGATTTTGACCCTGTCGGGATTTTGACCCTGTCGGGATTTTGATCTGTCAGGATTCTGACCCAGTCGGGATTTCGTCGTCGGGAACCTGTTCTGTCGGGATTCTGACTGTCGGGATTTTGAACGGAACCCGTTTTCGTCTTATAGGAAAGAATGTAGGAGGAAAACTGCGAAATATTACTACATCAAGAAAAATAACGGAATCTAACGAACAACGAATCCCGACAGGATTTAATAACAAGTATCAATTTTAATTTCTGTTATTCTTTTTCCGCATTTGGTGTCATATTGTCACGCGATTTGTGTTTTTCAGGTGATGAGTTGCAGTGGACTTGTGAGGGACGGAGTCGGCATGGGACAGAGGAGGCACCATGACAAAGATTTTCGACACCTAGGTATCTGTATACATTTAATTTCTGTTATTATTTTCCGCATTTGGTGTCATATTGTCACGCTATTTTTGTTTTTCAGGTGATGAGTTGCAGTGGACTTGTGAGGGACGGAGCCGGCATGGGACAGAGGAGGCAACATGACAAAGATTTCCGACACCTAGGTATCTGTATACATTTAATTTCTGTTATTATTTTCCGCATTTGGTGTCATATTGTCACGCTATTTGTGTTTTTCAGGTGATGAGTTGCAGTGGACTTGTGAGGGACGGAGCCGGCATGGGACAGAGGAGGCAACATGACAAAGATTTCCGACACCTAGGTATCTGTATACATTTAATTTCTGTTATTCTTTTCCGCATTTGGTGTCATATTGTCACGCGATTTGTGTTTTTCAGGTGATGAGTTGCAGTGGACTTGTGAGGGACGGAGCCGGCATGGGACAGAGGAGGCAACATGACAGATTTCCGACACCTAGGTATCTGTATACATTTAATTTCTGTTATTCTTTTCCGCATTTGGTGTCATATTGTCACGCGATTTGTGTTTTTCAGGTGATGAGTTGCAGTGGACTTGTGAGGGTCGGAGTCGGCATTGGGACAGAGGAGTCATCATGAATGAGAATTCCAACATATAAGTATCTGCATACATATAATTTCTGTTATTATTTTTCCATTTTGGTGTCATATAGTGTTACGCGATTTGTGTTTTTCAGGTGTCAGCTGTAGTGTGGACTTGTGAAGGACGGAGACGGCATGGAAGTTAACTTAACTTACCTTAACCTTAATTGTATAACTTTCATTTTCAGCGGGTGTGTTTTTAGATTTGAAACCCGGAGCACTTATTTAATAATTACCTTCATTTTCTATAAGTTTCATTTCCGTTTTGTATAGTGTTAGTTTATTTACTAAGGTAACCTTTATAAGGAACATGTTTTAACCTTAGGTATTAAAAATACCTTTTATTTGTTAAAAGTGTCATAGCAATGGTTGTATTATTTTAGACCCTTTTTGCAATTTCAATTTTAAAAGTATTTTTAAAACATTTGTTTTACGGGTCTTCCGAGATATTTTTAACTCCTCTGAGAGAGTATTTCACTCCTTGAAAATGGGAAATACTCTTTAAAAAATTAGATAGGAGTATTTACACTCTTTCAACTTTTCACAAAGGTTTAGCTTAAAAATGCACCACGTGGCCCCACCGAAATCAACAAATGATATTTCTCTACTCAAAACACCACTTATCTCATCGGAGACATTTCCGCCCGACTTCTGGCCAAAGCCAAAAGCACCCTAATTATCATACTTTTTAATTGTGTTTTTATACAGCCCTAGTAATTTTTTTTTAAATTTATTGTTCTGATGCTTAGGGAGTTTGATTGTGGGTTCCATGTCTCTGTATACGTAGTTCATGCTATTTCCGTATTTCACTCCTCATAATTCAATTTCACTCCTCCTAAAAAAAAGTCAGGGCGGAATGTTACTCCTCCATAAAAATCCTTGGAATAACACTGCGGGTCTTAATAGACAGTTTTACGAGTTTTCTTATAAATTTGCAACCGAAGATTCAGCTCAGTTTGACAGTCGGTTGTTCCTGATATTCTTACTACGTCTGATCATGTGATTGCTTTATTTAAAAATTGTGTTTAATTCACCGTACGTGTGCTCCGTTCCATCTGTAGCATTTTCTTTTCCCCAACATCCAGAATTGGAATTTTGCAATCTATTGTAATGTGGCGGATCCAGGAGGGGGGCATTCTGGACAGTGCCTTTGGACTCATAATTAAATCACTCATAAGTACGAAGGAAGTCCCCAAAATGAGTTAAAACCCTACTTTTACAGGTCAAATTTCAAAATTTTATCTGATGGGGGAGGATACGTATGCTCCCCAGCGGTACCAAAAGAGGATCTTGAGTGATACTTTTTAGAAAATCCCCAACGTTTTCCTCAAAAGTTAAAGGTGATGGTCTGTGTGTGGAAAAGTGCGATTAGAGGCGTGCTGGATCCGAGTCTGAAATGTGTGGTTATTTATTCGATTTAAAGTCATTTTCCATTTCTGCATGTAGTAATTTTAATCCATTTTCATGCTTTATCCTTGCTATGAAATTTCATTAGTCATAATGTTCCCGGAATCGTTTCCAACATTCAAGCAGGTGTTTGTTTGAGGCGGAATATCTTTTTCGGAGGTTTGCAGTGCTAAAAACGAAAACACACCCAGCCGTCTGGACTCCATTTCCGGTACTTTCGGTGTTATAGCTGCAGATGATTTCTGATGAAAAGAATGTCTTTTATGCATCAAAATTTTCTCTTTGCCACATTGTTTTCCTATATTGTTTTTATTAGCTATCCTTTTGATTAACGATGGAAGTGTTGCCAAATTATATATCCTATTCAGCGTTTTTTTCTAAAGGTGTTCATATGACAAGAGGTTTCATCTGCCGAAATTTCCACTTTAATGTTTTTTTTGTTGCGATACTTTTATTTATACCGTCTGAATATGAATCGTTATATTTCAATGGTTTTGATTATTTATTCAGTTCATTTTGTATACTTACGGATTGATTCTTTTGCCCCTATTATTTTTAATGTTTTTTCATCTTGGTTATTATTGGTAAAGTTACTGTCCATTTTCCGTGTTTTAACAGATTTTATCTGCTCATACCCTAATTTTAATCCATTCCATTTTCATGCTTGTTCCTTGCTATAGAAATTCATTAGTCATAATGTTTCCGGAAGCGTTTCGAACATTCAATAAGCAGGTGTTTCTCTGAAGGAGAATACCTTTTTCGGAGGTTTGCACAGGGGTAAAAACGAAAACACACCCAGCCGTCTGGAATTCATTTCCGGTACTTTCGGTGTTATAGCTGCAGATGATTTCTGATGAAAAGAATATTATCTATTGATGGGATTTCGAAATTTCATGTTCGCTACACTGTTTTTGCTGTACTACATTGTTTGTATTAGCTATCCTTTTGATTACGATGGAAGAATTGGCAGTTAACTTCCTATTGCACGTGTTTTACAGGTGTTCATAAGAATAATAAGAGTCTTCATCTGTCTAAATCTTCACTTTAATGTTTTTTTTTTGTTGTGATATGTTTATTAATATACGTCTAAAAGTGAATAATTTAGATTGTAGAATGGTGTTGATTATTTATTCAGTTCATTTTTGCAAATACGGATTGATTCTTTTGCTCCTGTTCATTTTAATGTTTTTTTTTTCATCTTGTGGTTACTGGGTCATTTACAAGTACATTTACGTAAGTACATTACATACATTACATTACATTGCATTTACGCCACGGGGAGTTTATTTTTATCTTGGCAGTGCGTTTCACTGTGTCTATCCAGGTGGTTTACGTAAAAACTACAAAATTTTCTTGAATGTAATTTCTTTTTTGTTGTGTTTCTCTTAATTTTTTTTTCATTAACAGTGGACTGTGTGGACTGTTTTCTTTGTTCCATTTTTATGTTTTTGGTCCATTTTCATAGTTTCTTCTGTGAAACTTTTTTTTCCCTTAATCTTAATTTAATTTTTCTTGCCATCCATAATCAGTTTCTTCAGTGATTTTTTCCCCATATTTTCGAAATACGGTATGGTGGTTTCGCTTCAAGTAATTTTAATGGTTTTATTTTATTTTTCTTTATTGGTTACTCTTATGTGGATTTTATTTAAACATGACTTGTGTCCTACTAGTTTTAAATCCAGGTTTTTATATGACAGGAATACAAGTTATTATTTTTGTCTTCATGTGTAGATTTCGTTTGAAATTTACATTTTTGTTTATCATGTTGTTCTTAAAAACTTATCTTACTATGAAATATACATTTTTGCTTTTTCCTTCGGTTCCATTTTTGTACGAGTTGTATTTTGTTACACGTATAAATTTTTTAGGTTCGATTTCTATAGTTTCTTTGTAAAACTTTTTTTCCACATTCTTTTTCCTAAAATATGTTTAAATGATTTGATGGTTATTTATTCTTTTTCATGGTTTTATTCATCTTGGTTACAGTTAAGTTTTTTAATATTTTGTATTTGTTTGTTTTCAGTACATTCGGAAACTTTTTATAGGTATGGGGAAGGTATTCTTCAATAAAACTTTTCCATGCTTGTTTTGAAATACGGATTGACAATTTTTTCCTCTTAAATTGATTATTAAGTAAGCTTTGGTAATAGTAATTTTTTTTACAAGATCTTTTTGTCATGGTTTATTTTACGTTTTCATTAGTTTACCTATATTTCCAGTTTCTGTTTGAATGTAATATTTCTGTTTCGTCGTCTATACCCTGTGCAAGGTTGGGGATTAATGCTTTCCAAATCAATCCTTTTTTTTTGTATGTATATTACTTTATAAATTTAGAATTAGAATCATACCATATGGTCCGTGTAGCTATATTTGCAAAATATTGAAGTGGATTTAATGCGATGTGGTCTAGATTTTTTTAATGCAGTGAACATTCCATTTACATTCTATATTTAGTCTATGTACTTGAGCTCAAGTAAAACAGTTAAATTATTCTGAACACTAGTTTCTGTGTATTATTGTTTTGCTAACAAACTGAAATAAAAATATATTTGTGAATGAAATTTATCTACTTTGTTTCTATTTGTACATCTTTTGTACTAGTGTTAAATTAATATTGAATTAATAGAGCATTTTCAATCAAATGACTCGGACCTAACAACGGCCTTAGCAACAGAAAGGTTACAGTTTCTTGCTCTACAGAGGTTAACAGTGAAGAAAATGATTAGCCATGGAATTCTTCAATTGAAGCATTTGCAATCACGTGATTCCATATACCTAAAAACCGCCTTATCAACAGATAAACAACGGCCTTAGCAACAGTTAAAAGCCCCACAGAAGATATACAGTTAAAAGAAAATAACCGGTTGTGACGTTACCTGAAAACTCTATTAATAATGTAAAAACTAAGTAAAATTTTATAAAAAAAACTTTTAATTGCAAAATTTGTTTGCTTAAATTCCTGCTATGAAGAAATATTAACTTATGGAGTATATATTAAATGAACCCATAAGAACTGTTTTGTGCTTAGAAGATTTGAGATTGAATGTTGAATAAAACATAGTTCTGTGTTGTGTTTTATTTATAAGGCAAGAAACCATTAAATGGATTTAAAGATAATTATAAAATTTAAATCATAAATAATTTTAAGTTTTCTTTTATTGTCATCCCATTAAAAAGGAATGGTAATAGAAATATATTATTAAGAAATAAAGATTGGAGAGTAAAAGGTTAAAATTAAATGTGAAAATTACATTTTTTATAATTGTTTCAAACATATTCCGAGTAATATAGAAGATAATGATTTAAGTTGTGGATTTTAGGCAAAATATCCTTCCCCATAATTATATTTTAAACCTGATGAATACTAAAAATATTGGTTACAATTACATTTAAGAGGTTAAACAGTTAAATTACTCTATTAAGAGGTCAGGTACCTTTTGGGATGTCTAAATAGGCGTATGTCTACAAAAATCTTTTAGATATGCTGTTAATTTTTAAACAAATGATTCTATATAATATAATATATTTAATATCCATAAAATTAAGAGAAAATAAGTTCATTCAACAAGTAATTACTATTTGAACATATTTTAAAATTTAATTTTCGTAAAAATTCAAATTGCTCCTCCGAGTGGTAGAAAATATTTAATTAAGAGCTAATGTTGAATATATTTTATTGAAGTTAGGAAAGAACACTTAAAACAAGAGGCTCATATTTTTAAAACAGTTAAACTAGTAAACAGGAAGGGGGACACTGTAAGGTTCGATTCCGAGTAGAAAAAAAACCTAAAATGTTCTATACCGAGAAGAAGAAAAACCTAAAATGTTCGATTTCAACTAGAAAAAAATCTAAAATGTTCGATTCCAAGTGGAAAAAAAAACCTAAAATGTTCGATTTTAACTAAAAAAAAATCTAAAATGTTCTATTCCAACTAGAAAAAAAATCTAAACTGTTCGATTTCAACTAGAACAAAACCTAAAATGTTCGATTCCAAGTGGGAAAAAATCTAAAATGTTCGATTCCAAGTGGAAACAAATCTAAAATGTTCGATTTCAACTGGAAAAAAACCTAAAATGTTCGATTCCAAGTGAAAAAAAACCTAAAATGTTCGATTCCAACTAGAAAAAAATCTAAAATGTTCGATTTCAACTGGAAAAAAAAACCCTAAAATGTTCGATTCCAACTAGAAAAAAACCTAAAATGTTCGATTCCAACTAGAAAAAAATCTAAAATGTTCGATTTCAACTAGAAAAAAACCTAAAATGTTCGATTCCAAGTGGAAAGAAATCTAAAATGTTCGGTTCCGAGTAGTAACAAAATCTCAAATATGTTCGGTTCCGAGTAGAATTTTTTTTTAAAGTTCTTGCCCTAAAATATTTTGCTTTTTTACATGATAAGTTCTTACGGGATAGGGAGAGTATTTTTTTTAATCCAATGATTTAAACTTTATATACGAGTTTCAAAACTCAGACAGCAAGTGAACCAGTAGCTCAGTTGGTATATCGTTCACCACGTTCGAGCTGTGGTCCCAATTCCTATGACAGTTCGAACCCAGCTTCTGAATTAAATGTATTTATTTTATTTTAAGAATTTAAATTCCTGAAAAACGGTACAATAAATACTCCTCAGGATGTCGGACCAGGCGGCTCAGTTGGTTGAGTCGCTCAAACAGCTGAACCGTCTGGTCAGCGCGCTGGGATGGGCTTCAGTTCGAGCCCATCCCCCAGGTCCAAATTCCCGGGGTCCAGTGGTCATTCATTATTCGGCCTTTGAAGCCGCGATGGGTGAGTTAGAGGGTGTGATAGGGTAGGAGTTTGGCCACTGGAACGCGCGTTCGGGGGTGTCCGTAACTAATTGAGATTAAGGTTAGTCGTTAGGAGGCGGACAACCCCAGAGATTGGTTAGGGCCAAGTTCCTTCCTTCTCAACACCCGAGTGTCACGGACCGAGACGTCAGAGTCGGTCGGCCTGGCTCTGCCGGCGTTTCTTCTCTTGGCCGGCGGAGCCCCCTGCCGGCCGCCTTCGGCGTCATTTTCCGTGGCACTCGGGTGTTGAGAAGGAATGAACTTAGCAAAAATTTTTCCAATTCTCAACCAAGAGGAGGACTATTAAGTAGTGGGACTGTCAGTCCCTGTAGCCTGGTTGGTAGAGGCACGGGTTCAGTGTGGAGGTTCGTGGAGCTGGACTCGATCTGGCCAAGGTTCGATCCCAGGTGAGAGGGAAAATACTTAGCAATATTAAGAGGAGTGGAAAAAATAGAACAATAAATACCCAGTAGCATAAGGGGTATGGAAGAATTTGCAGAACTGCAAGAAAAGACTGGACAAGAATAGTCTGAGGGACCTTGACGTCAGTTAAAATATTTTTATATGATGAGATGGAGGAAAGTCAAGAAAGAGTAGGTGATAGCAACGCCTGAGATCGCAGCTCCGATGGCTCAGTTGGTAGAGCACCGGGCCTTTGAAGACAGTTGACCAATGGTCCTGGCCAGGGAGTGGGATCGAGCCCAGGTGTGGAGACTGATGAATGATCTACTGAAATTACCAGAACTTAGCTATGGAAATGTAAGTATATGTGTTCCTGTAGGTGTGGATCCCGATGGCCCAGTCGGCAAACGCTTCGCCTCGTGGAGGTTCCAGATGGGTGTCAGTGACCAGACCCGGGTTCGGGGCTAGGGAGTGGAAGAAAAATTCTCCAATTCCCGGAGTGAGTATTGAAGAAATCAAATAAGAATAGAGGTAAGTGAAACTAACAGTGTGTTCCAGGCGGAGTGGAATTTCGGGTCTGCAAGGGGATCGGTGGAATTCTCAGAGAAGTCGAAGTGGAAGGTGACCTGTCAGAAGAGTGAAGTAGGAGAGGAGGGTTCTCTAAAGAAGTGGGTTCTCCAGTGGAATGAAAAGTGCAAGCAGTGGGTAGTAAAGAGAAGGGTGATGAGAGGAAGGTTCTCTGTAGAGGTGTTCTCTAGTGGGAGTCTAAGCAGGTGGAAGACACCTAGCGACGTCTCTTGCGAGCAGATGCTCGGAACTTCTCTTGCGATTCCAATGAGGGGAAACTTCTCTTACAAACTTCTCTTGCCCACAGTACCTTCCCGAACTTCTCTATTTTTTTTTCTCTCTCTCTCTGTCTTCACCTTACGACTTCTCTTAATCTTCTACCTGGGCTTCTCTTCTTTTCTCTCTCTCTCTCTCTCTCTCTTCTTGCTCTAGAGCTTTTTCTCTTCTTCCTCTATACATAAAGAGAAGCAAGAAGAGCAAGAAGAGAGGACCAGTAAGAGAGAAAAGAGAAGCCCAGGTAGAAGATTAAGAGAAGTCGCAAGGTGAAGAGAGAGAGAGAGAGAAAAAGAGAAGTTCGGGAAGGGACTGTGTAAGAGAAGTTTACCCTCATTGGAATTGCAAGAGAAGTTCCGTGCATCTGCTCTCAAGAGAAGTCGCTAGGTGTTCTGCACCTGCCTAGCCTTCCACTAGAGAACCTTCCTCTCATCACCTTTCTCCTTACTACAGAGAACCCACTGCTTTCACTTTTCATTCCACTGGAGAACCCACTTCTTTAGAGACCCTTCCTCTCCTAATTCACTCTTCTGACAGGTGTCACCTTCCACTTGCTCCACTTCTCTGCGGATTCCACCAATCCACTCCACCTGGAAGACACTGTTAGTTTCACTTACCTCTACTCTTACTCGCTTTCGTCGACACTCCGGTAGAATTCGGCAATTTCACTTCCACTCCCTAGGCTCGAACCCGGGTCTGGTCACTGACACCCATCTGGAACCTCCACGAGGCGAAGCGTTTGCCGACTGGGCCATCAGGATCCACACCTACAGGAACACATATACTTACATTTCCATAGCTTACTTCTGGTAGTTTCAGTAGAATATTCATCAGTGTCCACACCTGGGCTCGAACTCACTCCCTGGCCAGGACCATTGGTCAACTGTCTTCAAAGGCCCGGTGCTCTACCAACTGAGCCATCGGAGCTGCGATCTCAGGCGTTGTTATCACCTACTCTTTCTCGACTCTCCCCCATCTCTCATCATATAAAAATATTTAATCCCTACCCTAACAGACTAACCTTGCCAAGTCTTTCCTTGCAGTTCTGCCAATTCTTACATACCCCTTATGCTACTGGGTATTCATTGTTCTGGTTTTTCCACTCCTCTTAATATTGCTAAGTATTTTCCCTCTCACCTGGGATCGAACCTTGGCCAGATCGAGTCCAACTCCACGAACCTCCACACTGAACCCGTGCCTCTACCAACCAGGCTACAGGGACTGACAGTCCCACTACTTAATAATCCTACTCTTAGTTGAGAATTGGAAAAATTTTGGCTAAGTTCATTCATTTTCAACACCCGAATGCCACGGAAAATGACGCCGAAGGCGGCCGGCAGGGGGCTCCGCCGGCCAAGAGAAGAAACGCCGGCAGAGCCAGGCCGACCGACTCCGACGTCTCGGTCCGTGACACTCGGGTGTTGAGAAGGAAGGAACTTGGCCCTAACCAATCTCTGGGGTTGTCCGCCTCCTAACGACTAACCTTAATCTCAATTAGTTACGGACACCCCCGAACGCGCGTTCCAGTGGCCAAACTCCTACCCTATCACACCCTCTAACTCACCCATCGCGGCTTCAAAGGCCGAATAATGAATGACCACTGGACCCCGGGAATTTGGACCTGGGGGATGGGCTCGAACTGAAGCCCATCCCAGCGCGCTGACCAGACGGTTCAGCTGTTTGAGCGACTCAACCAACTGAGCCGCCTGGTCCGACAGCCTCAGGAGTATTTATTGTACCTTTTTTCAGAAATTTAAATTCTTAAAATAAAATAAAATCACTCCATTTAATTCAGAAGCTGGGTTCGAACTGGCATAGGGATTTCGACCACAGCTCGAACGTGGTGAACGATGTACCAACTGAGCTACTGGTTCACTTGCTGTCTGAGTTTTGAAACTCGTATATAAAGTTTAAAAATCATTGGATTAAAAAAATACCGTCCCTCTTCCCTTAACGGTTGGAATCGAACATTTTAGATTTTTTTCTAGTTGAAATCGAACATTTTAGGGTTTTTTTTCACTTGGAATCGAACATTTTAGATTTTTTTCTAGTTGAAATAGAACATTTTAGATTTTTTTCTAGTTGAAATCGAACATTTTAGGTTTTTTTCTAATTGGAATCGAACATTTTAGATTTTTTTCTAGGTGGAATCGAACATTTTAGGTTTTTTCTAGTTGGAATCGAACATTTTAGGTTTTTTTCTAGTTGGAATCGAACATTTTAGATTTTTTTCTAGTTGAAATCGAACTTTTAGGTTTTTTTTTCACTTGGAATCGAACATTTTAGATATTTTCTAGTTGAAATCGAACATTTTAGGTTTTTTTTCTAGTTGGAATCGAACATTTTAGATTTTTTTCTAGTTGGAATCGAACATTTTAGGTTTTTTCTAGTTAGAATCGAACATTTTAGAATTTTTTCTAGTTGGAATAGAACATTTTAGGTTTTTTTCTAGTTGGAATCGAACATTTTAGATTTTTTTCTAGTTGGAATCGAACATTTTAGATTTTTTTCTAGTTGGAATCGAACATTTTAGATTTTTGTTCTACTCGGAATAACATTTGGGATTTCTTCTACTCGGTATCGAACCTTAGAGAGTCAGCCTCCCTGCCTGATTACCAGTTTAACTGTTTTAAAAATATGAGCCTCTTGTTTTAAGTGTTCTTTAAGAAAATATATTCAGCATCAGCTCATAATTAATATTTTCTAACACTCGGAGGAGCAATTTGAATTTTTACAAAAATTAAATTTTAAAATATGTTCAAATATTAATTACTGGTTGAATAAACTTATTTTGTCCTTATTTTACAGATATACGATGTATTATACTTATATTTTATTAAATAGAAACATTTGTTTAAAAATTAGCAGCATACAGCATTTCTTAAAGATTCTTGTTGACAAATTTAGACATCCCGAAATGTACCCCACCTCTTAATAAAGTAATTTAGCTGTTTAACCTCTTAAATCTAATCAAAACCAATATTTTTAATATTCATCAGGTTTAAATATAGTTATGGAAAGATATTTTACCTAGAACCCACAGCTTACATCATTCTCTTCTATATTGCTCGGAAAATGTTTCAGAATTGGGAAACAGTTTTTAAAAATATAATTTTCACATTTAATTTTAACCTTTTACTCTCCAATCTTTATTTCTTAATAATATATTTCTATTACCATGCCTTTTTAAAGGATGACAATAAAAGAAAACTTAAAATTATTTTTGATTTAAATTTTATAATTATCTTTAATTCCATTTAATAGTTTCTTGCCTTATAAATAAAACACAACACAGGACTATGTTTTATTCAAAACTCAATCTGGAATCTAAAGCACAAAACAGTTCTTTTGGTTTCATTTAAAATATACTCCATAAGTTAATATTTTTTTTATAGCATGTATTTTAAGCAAACAAATTTTGCAATTAAAAGTTTTAGTATTTTATAAAATTTTAATTAGTTTTTACATTATTAATAAAGTATTTCAGGTGACGTCACAATCGGATATTTTTTAACTGTATCTTCTGTAGGGCTTTTAACTGTTGCTAAGGACGTTGTTTATCTGTTGCTAAGGCGCTTTTTAGGCATGGGATCACGTGATTGCAAATGCTCCAATAGAAGAATTCCATGGCTAGTCATTTTCTGTAACTGTTAACCTCTGTAGGACAAGAAACTGTAAACTTTCTTTTGCTAAGGCCGTTGTTAGGTCCGAGTCATGTGATTGAAAATGCTCTATTAATTCAATATTAATTTAACACTAGTACAAAAGATGTACAAATAGAAACAAAGTAGATAAATTTCATTCACATATATATTTTTATTTCACATTTATTTTTTTAGCAAAAACATAATACACAGAAACTACTGTTCAAAACAATTAAACTGTTTTACTTGAGCTCAAGTACATAGTCTGTATAGAATGTGAATTTAATGTTCATTGCATTAAAAAAATCTAGACCACATTGCGTTAAATCCACTTCAATATTTTGCAAATGTAGCTACATGGACCATATGGTATGATTCTAATTCTAAACTTATAAACTAATTTAAACTAATATACATACAAAAAAGCATTGATTTGAAAAGCTTTAATCCCCAACCTTGCACAGAATATAAAAGACGAAACAGAAATATTACTTTCAAACAGAAACTGGAAATAGAAACGAATGAAAACGTAGAATAAACCATGACAGAGAGAGATCTTGTAAAAAAATTACCATTACCAAAGCTTATTTCCAATAATCAAGATAAAGACGAAAAAATTATCAATCCGCGTGTTTCAAAAAAAGCATGAAAAAGTTTTATTGAAGAATGCCTTCCCCATACCTAGAAAAAGTTTAGAACTGTACTGAAAACAAAGAAATACAAAAAAAGAACTTGAGAAAAAAAATCAACACAAGATATTTCACAGAAGCTATTAACAAAAAACCGCACAAAACAAAAAAAAATACATTCACACAGAAACTGGATATAGAAACGAATGAAACGTGAAAAAACCCAGGATATAAAATAACGTAATAAAAATTACCATTACCACTAAAACTTCCAATAACAATCGAGATGAAGAAAAAAACCCCAGAAATAATCAATTGATATTTCAAGATAAGTATGGGGAAAGTTTTATTGAAGAACACCTTCCTCGTACCTAGAAAAAGTTTAGAGAAAACAAAGAAATACAAAAAAAAGAACTTTTGAAAAAAAAAATCAACACAAAATATTCCAATGCAACTGTAAACAAAAACCATCTCTATTAACAAAAACCACAAAACAGAATAAAAAAAAGAAAAACGTAAAAAGTACCCAGGACATAAAATCATTTAATAAAAATTACGTTTACCAAAGTTTCCTTAATTATCAAGATGAAGAAAAAAAAATTCTGAATCCATATTTCAAGAAAAGCACGTGAAGTTTTGAACTATTTCATCCCCACACCTAGAAAAATGAAACTTTCTTTGAAGAAAATCAAGATGAAGAAAACAAAATCATCAATTCGTATTTCAAGAAAAGCATCATGAGAAGCTTTGTTGCCATCCCAATACCTAGAAAATGTATGATTTAAAAATAAAAAAACACTTCAGAAAAAGAAATAAAAATTAACAGAAATTACTCCATAGACAGTTAAATAAAACAACAAACGAAACAAATAACTTCCACTCATAACGAAATAATCAACCTCCATGACTGTAACCATAACACCATAAAAAAAAATAACCATGAAATCATATTCCTTAATCATATTTCACAAAACATGGGATGAAAAATTTTATAACGAATCTATAGATATTGAATTTTAAAAATACTATACATGTAACAAAATACAACAGATACAAAAAGGGAACTGAGGGGAAAAATGATAGAAATATATTTCATAGTAGGTTAAATCTGTGAGTAGAACATGATAATCAAAAATATAAGATTCAAACGAAATCTATAGCACATATAAACGAATATAATAAAAGAAAAAATAAAATAAAACCAATAAACTTAATTGAAGCTAGACCATCAAACCGTATTTCAAAAATATGGAAAAATGTTTCATAGAAAAAAACTACGAAAATGGATCAAAAATGAAACAGAGAAAAATATCCATGCAGTCCAATGTTAATGAAATGAAATAAGAGAAAAGAAAAAAATATTACATTCAACCAATTCTGGAGTGATACAAAAACCACCTGGATAAACACACAGAAACTCAAACCGTGATTATTAAATCAATTCCTCAGCCTTAAGAGAGCCCATATAAAAGTAACCAATAAAGGAAGAATAAAATAAAACCATTAAAATTAATTGAAGTGAAACCATCAAACTGTAAGTATTTCAAAAATATGGGAAAAAAAGTTTCACAGATCAAACCATAAAAACCAATGTGAATGAGTATAAAATGCACCAAAAAGAATACAAACAAAAATGGAACAAAGAAAAAAAAATATCCATGCAATCCAATCTTGTTAAGTAAAATAAGAGGTACATCACAACAAAAAAATATATTCAAGTGAATTCTGAAAAAAAAAAAGACTAATTTTAATTGGATACAAAAACCACCTGGATAAACACAGTGAAACGCCTAACCCAAGGTAAAAATAAACTCCCCATAGCCTCCTTGACAGTTATCAAGATGAAAAAAAAAGTAAAAAGAATTGGAACAAAAGTATCAATCCAGAAGAAATAATCAAAACCATAGAAACAATCCGCCAAATTGAACTGAAGAAATAATCAAAACCATTACATTATACAGTGAATAATTTTTAGACGATGTAAATAAACGTATCACAACAAAAAAAACATTAAAGGAGAAATTTTGGCAGATGAAAACTCGTATCATACGAACACCTTTAAAAAAAACCGTCGAATAGGAAATTTAATTTGCCAAAACTTCCATCGTTAATCAAAAAGATAGCTAATAAAAACAATATGGAACAACAAAGACGAATACGAGAAAGAGATCATTAATTCCTTTCATCAGACATCACCTGCAGCTAACACCGAAAGCACCGGAAATGAATTCCAGATGGCTGGCTGTGTTTTCGTTTTTAGAGCTGCAAACCTCCGAAAAAGATAATAAACCCTCAAACCAACACCTGCGGGAACGATACCGGAAACATTAATTTGTATAGCAAGGACCAAGCATGAAAATGGAATAAATTAGGACATGCAAAAATGGACAATGACTTTAAATTGAATAAAATAACCCCACATTTCAGCCGCGGATCCAGCACGGCTCTAAGGGCACTTTTAAATCACACAGACCATCACCTTTAACTCTCGAGAAAAATGTCAAAATTTTGGGGATTTTCTAAAAAGTATCACTCAAGATCCCCTTTGGGTACCGCTGGGGGTATGAGGGTTGAAATTCACGGTGTATTATTATTCACGGTGCCTCCTCTGCCCCAAGCAGACTCCGTCCCTCACAAGTTCACTGCAACTCACTACCTGAAAAACACAAATCGCGTGCCAATATGACACCAAATGGGAAAAGAGTAAGAGAAATTAAATGTATACAGATACCTAGGTGTTGGAAATTCCTATTCACGGTGCCTCCTCTGCCCCAAGCCGACTCCGTCCCTCACAAGTTCACTGCAGCTCACCACCTGAAAAACACAAATCGCGTGACAATATGACACAAAATGGGAAAAGAGTAAGAGAAATTAAATGTATACAGATACCTAGGTGTTGGAAATTCCTATTCACGGTACTTCCTCTGCCCCAAGCCGACTCCGTCCCTCACAAGTTCACTGCAGCTCACCACCTGAAAAACACAAATCGCGTGACAATATGACACCAAATGGGAAAAGAGTAAGAGAAATTAAATGTATACAGATACCTAGGTGTTGGAAATTCCTATTCACGGTGCCTCCTCTGCCCCAAGCCGACTCCGTCCCTCACAAGTTCACTGCAGCTCACCACATGAAAAACACAAATCGCGTGACAATATGACACAAAATGGGAAAAGAGTAAGAGAAATTAAATGTATACAGATACCTAGGTGTTGGAAATTCCTATTCACGGTGCCTCCTCTGCCCCAAGCCGACTCCGTCCCTCACAAGTTCACTGCAGCTCACCACCTGAAAAACACAAATCGCGTGACAATATGACACCAAATGGGAAAAGAGTAAGAGAAATTAAATGTATACAGATACCTAGGTGTTGGAAATTCCTATTCACGGTGCCTCCTCTGCCCCAAGCCGACTCCGTCCCTCACAAGTTCACTGCAGCTCACCACCTGAAAAACACAAATCGCGTGACAATATGACACAAAATGGGAAAAGAGTAAGAGAAATTAAATGTATACAGATACCTAGGTGTTGGAAATTCCTATTCACGGTGCCTCCTCTGCCCCAAGCCGACTCCGTCCCTCACAAGTTCACTGCAGCTCACCACCTGAAAAACACAAATCGCGTGACAATATGACACCAAATGGGAAAAGAGTAAGAGAAATTAAATGTATACAGATACCTAGGTGTTGGAAATTCCTATTCACGGTACTTCCTCTGCCCCAAGCCGACTCCGTCCCTCACAAGTTCACTGCAGCTCACCACCTGAAAAACACAAATCGCGTGACAATATGACACCAAATGGGAAAAGAGTAAGAGAAATTAAATGTATACAGATACCTAGGTGTTGGAAATTCCTATTCACGGTGCCTCCTCTGCCCCAAGCCGACTCCGTCCCTCACAAGTTCACTGCAGCTCACCACATGAAAAACACAAATCGCGTGACAATATGACACCAAATGGGAAAAGAGTAAGAGAAATTAAATGTATACAGATACCTAGGTGTTGGAAATTCCTATTCACGGTGCCTCCTCTGCCCCAAGCCGACTCCGTCCCTCACAAGTTCACTGCAGCTCACCACCTGAAAAACACAAATCGCGTGACAATATGACACCAAATGGGAAAAGAGTAAGAGAAATTAAATGTATACAGATACCTAGGTGTTGGAAATTCCTATTCACGGTGCCTCCTCTGCCCCAAGCCGACTCCGTCCCTCACAAGTTCACTGCAGCTCACCACATGAAAAACACAAATCGCGTGACAATATGACACCAAATGGGAAAAGAGTAAGAGAAATTAAATGTATACAGATACCTAGGTGTTGGAAATTCCTATTCACGGTGCCTCCTCTGCCCCAAGCCGACTCCGTCCCTCACAAGTTCACTGCAGCTCACCACCTGAAAAACACAAATCGCGTGACAATATGACACCAAATGGGAAAAGAGTAAGAGAAATTAAATGTATACAGATACCTAGGTGTTGGAAATTCCTATTCACGGTGCCTCCTCTGCCCCAAGCCGACTCCGTCCCTCACAAGTTCACTGCAGCTCACCACCTGAAAAACACAAATCGCGTGACAATAATATGACACCAAATGGGAAAAGAGTAAGAGAAATTAAATGTATACAGATACCTAGGTGTTGGAAATTCCTATTCACGGTGCCTCCTCTGCCCCAAGCCGACTCCGTCCCTCACAAGTTCACTGCAGCTCACCACCTGAAAAACACAAATCGCGTGACAATATGACACCAAATGGGAAAAGAGTAAGAGAAATTAAATGTATACAGATACCTAGGTGTTGGAAATTCCTATTCACGGTGCCTCCTCTGCCCCAAGCCGACTCCGTCCCTCACAAGTTCACTGCAGCTCACCACCTGAAAAACACAAATCGCGTGACAATATGACACCAAATGGGAAAAGAGTAAGAGAAATTAAATGTATACAGATACCTAGGTGTTGGAAATTCCTATTCACGGTGCCTCCTCTGCCCCAAGCCGACTCCGTCCCTCACAAGTTCACTGCAGCTCACCACCTGAAAAACACAAATCGCGTGACAATATGACACCAAATGGGAAAAGAGTAAGAGAAATTAAATGTATACAGATACCTAGGTGTTGGAAATTCCTATTCACGGTGCCTCCTCTGCCCCAAGCCGACTCCGTCCCTCACAAGTTCACTGCAGCTCACCACCTGAAAAACACAAATCGCGTGACAATAATATGACACCAAATGGGAAAAGAGTAAGAGAAATTAAATGTATACAGATACCTAGGTGTTGGAAATTCCTATTCACGGTGCCTCCTCTGCCCCAAGCCGACTCCGTCCCTCACAAGTTCACTGCAGCTCACCACCTGAAAAACACAAATCGCGTGACAATATGACACCAAATGGGAAAAGAGTAAGAGAAATTAAATGTATACAGATACCTAGGTGTTGGAAATTCCTATTCACGGTGCCTCCTCTGCCCCAAGCCGACTCCGTCCCTCACAAGTTCACTGCAGCTCACCACCTGAAAAACACAAATCGCGTGACAATATGACACCAAATGGGAAAAGAGTAAGAGAAATTAAATGTATACAGATACCTAGGTGTTGGAAATTCCTATTCACGGTGCCTCCTCTGCCCCAAGCCGACTCCGTCCCTCACAAGTTCACTGCAGCTCACCACCTGAAAAACACAAATCGCGTGACAATATGACACCAAATGGGAAAAGAGTAAGAGAAATTAAATGTATACAGATACCTAGGTGTTGGAAATTCCTATTCACGGTGCCTCCTCTGCCTCAAGCCGACTCCGTCCTTCACAAGTTCACTGCAGCTCACCACCTGAAAAACACAAATCGCGTGACAATATGACACCAAATGGGAAAAGAGTAAGAGAAATTAAATGTATACAGCCCTGTATAATGTTAATAATGTTAAATGTATATTCCCTGCCTTGCTTCTCGAATCTTCGGGCGCCCTCTAGTTGCGGCGATCCCTACTATTTAAAGGGCTCGGCAGAGAGAGCCAAAAAGAGTATTTGCAGCGATGTTGCTGTGAGAGCGCGGGTGGGCCCGCTCGAGAGAGACGGAAGGCTCGTGGAGACTTGTGGAGCGATTTTGGTTCGACTGAGAGGTTCGAGCGAAGGTGTGCTGTGAGCGATTGAAGACTCGTGTGGAGTCCTGTTTGTGCGATTTGTTCTGCGAGTATTCTCAGCGATTTGGAGATTGTCTTCTCGTTTCCCTGTGGAAAGTCTGCGGCTGAAGAGTGAGTCTTCTTCAAGATAGTGTTCCGGCGACTGTGCGGAGATAGTGTTCCGGCGACTGTGCGGTTTGGATTGCCCTCGACAAGTGGACTGTTTGGATTGCTCTCGACCAGTGGACCGTTTGGATTGCCCTCGACCAGTGGACTATTTGGATCTGTTCCAGCCCTGCGAGTGTAGCTCGCCCTCGACCGTTGGACTGTGCTCGGTGTGACATTCTGACAACTTGTGAGGACAAATTCGGCCATCCTGGACTGTGTTGCATCCTCCATTTGTGTACATAGTGTAAATAGGACATTTTCATCTGTATATAATTTTCATCATTATTAAATAAATCCTATCCTAGTAAAATTACCCACTACCGTCTTGTCCTTTCTGACAAAAACGTAACAGTATACAGATACCTAGGTGTTGGAAATTCCTATTCACGGTGCCTCCTCTGCCCCAAGCCGACTCCGTAATTCACAAGTTCACTGCAGCTCACCACCTGAAAAACACAAATCGCGTGACAATATGACACCAAATGGGAAAAGAGTAAGAGAAATTAAATGTATACAGATACCTAGGTGTTGGAAATTCCTATTCACGGTGCCTCCTCTGCCCCAAGCCGACTCCGTAATTCACAAGTTCACTGCAGCTCACCACCTGAAAAACACAAATCGCGTGACAATATGACACCAAATGGGAAAAGAGTAAGAGAAATTAAATGTATACAGATACCTAGGTGTTGGAAATTCCTATTCACGGTGCCTCCTCTGCCCCAAGCCGACTCCGTCCTTCACAAGTTCACTGCAGCTCACCACCTGAAAAACACAAATCGCGTGACAATATGACACCAAATGGGAAAAGAGTAAGAGAAATTAAATGTATACAGATACCTAGGTGTTGGAAATTCCTATTCACGGTGCCTCCTCTGCCCCAAGCCGACTCCGTCCTTCACAAGTTCACTGCAGCTCACCACCTGAAAAACACAAATCGCGTGACAATATGACACCAAATGGGAAAAGAGTAAGAGAAATTAAATGTATACAGATACCTAGGTGTTGGAAATTCCTATTCACGGTGCCTCCTCTGCCCCAAGCCGACTCCGTAATTCACAAGTTCACTGCAGCTCACCACCTGAAAAACACAAATCGCGTGACAATATGACACCAAATGGGAAAAGAGTAAGAGAAATTAAATGTATACAGATACCTAGGTGTTGGAAATTCCTATTCACGGTGCCTCCTCTGCCCCAAGCCGACTCCGTCCTTCACAAGTTCACTGCAGCTCACCACCTGAAAAACACAAATCGCGTGACAATATGACACCAAATGGGAAAAGAGTAAGAGAAATTAAATGTATACAGATACCTAGGTGTTGGAAATTCCTATTCACGGTGCCTCCTCTGCCCCAAGCCGACTCCGTCCTTCACAAGTTCACTGCAGCTCACCACCTGAAAAACACAAATCGCGTGACAATATGACACCAAATGGGAAAAGAGTGAGAGAAATTAAATGTATACAGATACCTAGGTGTTGGAAATTCCTATTCACGGTGCCTCCTCGGCCCCAAGCCGACTCCGTCCTTCACAAGTTCACTGCAGCTCACCACCTGAAAAACACAAATCGCGTGACAATATGACACCAAATGGGAAAAGAGTAAGAGAAATTAAATGTATACAGATACCTAGGTGTTGGAAATTCCTATTCACCAAATGGGAAAAGAGTGAGAGAAATTAAATGTATACAGATACCTAGGTGTTGGAAATTCCTATTCACGGTGCCTCCTCTGCCCCAAGCCGACTCCGTCCTTTACAAGTTCACTGCAGCTCACCACCTGAAAAACACAAATCGCGTGACAATATGACACCAAATGGGAAAAGAGTAAGAGAAATTAAATGTATAGATACCTAGGTGTTGGAAATTCCTATTCACCAAATGGGAAAAGAGTGAGAGAAATTAAATGTATACAGATACCTAGGTGTTGGAAATTCCTATTCACGGTGCCTCCTCTGCCCCAAGCCGACTCCGTCCTTCACAAGTTCACTGCAGCTCACCACCTGAAAAACACAAATCGCGTGACAATATGACACCAAATGGGAAAAGAGTAAGAGAAATTAAATGTATACAGATACCTAGGTGTTGGAAATTCCTATTCACCAAATGGGAAAAGAGTGAGAGAAATTAAATGTATACAGATACCTAGGTGTTGGAAATTCCTATTCACGGTGCCTCCTCTGCCCCAAGCCGACTCCGTCCTTCACAAGTTCACTGCAGCTCACCACCTGAAAAACACAAATCGCGTGACAATATGACACCAAATGGGAAAAGAGTAAGAGAAATTAAATGTATACAGATACCTAGGTGTTGGAAATTCCTATTCACCAAATGGGAAAAGAGTGAGAGAAATTAAATGTATACAGATACCTAGGTGTTGGAAATTCCTATTCACGGTGCCTCCTCTGCCCCAAGCCGACTCCGTCCTTCACAAGTTCACTGCAGCTCACCACCTGAAAAACACAAATCGCGTGACAATATGACACCAAATGGGAAAAGAGTGAGAGAAATTAAATGTATACAGATACCTAGGTGTTGGAAATTCCTATTCACGGTGCCTCCTCTGCCCCAAGCCGACTCCGTCCTTCACAAGTTCACTGCAGCTCACCACCTGAAAAACACAAATCGCGTGACAATATGACACCAAATGGGAAAAGAGTAAGAGAAATTAAATGTATAGATACCTAGGTGTTGGAAATTCCTATTCACCAAATGGGAAAAGAGTGAGAGAAATTAAATGTATACAGATACCTAGGTGTTGGAAATTCCTATTCACGGTGCCTCCTCTGCCCCAAGCCGACTCCGTCCTTCACAAGTTCACTGCAGCTCACCACCTGAAAAACACAAATCGCGTGACAATATGACACCAAATGGGAAAAGAGTAAGAGAAATTAAATGTATAGATACCTAGGTGTTGGAAATTCCTATTCACCAAATGGGAAAAGAGTGAGAGAAATTAAATGTATACAGATACCTAGGTGTTGGAAATTCCTATTCACGGTGCCTCCTCTGCCCCAAGCCGACTCCGTCCTTCACAAGTTCACTGCAGCTCACCACCTGAAAAACACAAATCGCGTGACAATATGACACCAAATGGGAAAAGAGTAAGAGAAATTAAATGTATAGATACCTAGGTGTTGGAAATTCCTATTCACCAAATGGGAAAAGAGTGAGAGAAATTAAATGTATACAGATACCTAGGTGTTGGAAATTCCTATTCACGGTGCCTCCTCTGCCCCAAGCCGACTCCGTCCTTCACAAGTTCACTGCAGCTCACCACCTGAAAAACACAAATCGCGTGACAATATGACACCAAATGGGAAAAGAGTAAGAGAAATTAAATGTATACAGATACCTAGGTGTTGGAAATTCCTATTCACGGTGCCTCCTCTGCCCCAAGCCGACTCCGTCCTTCACAAGTTCACTGCAGCTCACCACCTGAAAAACACAAATCGCGTGACAATATGACACCAAATGGGAAAAGAGTAAGAGAAATTAAATGTATACAGATACCTAGGTGTTGGAAATTCCTATTCACGGTGCCTCCTCTGCCCCAAGCCGACTCCGTCCTTCACAAGTTCACTGCAGCTCACCACCTGAAAAACACAAATCGCGTGACAATATGACACCAAATGGGAAAAGAGTAAGAGAAATTAAATGTATACAGATACCTAGGTGTTGGAAATTCCTATTCACGGTGCCTCCTCTGCCCCAAGCCGACTCCGTCCTTCACAAGTTCACTGCAGCTCACCACCTGAAAAACACAAATCGCGTGACAATATGACACCAAATGGGAAAAGAGTAAGAGAAATTAAATGTATACAGATACCTAGGTGTTGGAAATTCCTATTCACGGTGCCTCCTCTGCCCCAAGCCGACTCCGTCCTTCACAAGTTCACTGCAGCTCACCACCTGAAAAACACAAATCGCGTGACAATATGACACCAAATGGGAAAAGAGTAAGAGAAATTAAATGTATACAGATACCTAGGTGTTGGAAATTCCTATTCACGGTGCCTCCTCTGCCCCAAGCCGACTCCGTCCTTCACAAGTTCACTGCAGCTCACCACCTGAAAAACACAAATCGCGTGACAATATGACACCAAATGGGAAAAGAGTAAGAGAAATTAAATGTATACAGATACCTAGGTGTTGGAAATTCCTATTCACGGTGCCTCCTCTGCCCCAAGCCGACTCCGTCCTTCACAAGTTCACTGCAGCTCACCACCTGAAAAACACAAATCGCGTGACACTATATGACACCAAATGCGGAAAAAGAATAACAGAAATTAAAATTGATACTTATTAAATCCTGTTGTGATTCTTCGTTAGATTCAGTTATTTCCTTGATGTAGTAATATTTCGCACTTTTCCTCCTAGATTCTTTCCTATAAAACGAAAAAACATTTAATACTTCAGCATTGCATTACATTCGACATAGAATATAAAGTTCATAGTCTCACACAATCAAAACATAATGGAAATAAATATTATCAAAATAGTTGGTTAGAGGTTAATGTTAGTTATTAGGTTTAGTAAATCCTTGGGGCCCCATTTCCCTGAGTATAAAACATGATCCGCTTTCTTGGCTTGATCTCTCCTTCGATTCGGAAGTTTTCTAAAAGGGAACAACTCAACAGCAAATGAGGAGCCTATAGAAGCCAAGGGGTACAAGTGCAGATTTTTTTAGTATTGGAATTAAGCGCACTATAAGTAGCATAACTACTAAACTCCAATACTAAAAAAACTGCACTTGTACCCAGAGTTTGGCAAAATGTAATCAGATTAATGATTACGATTACAATCGTAATCTGATTACAAATGTAATCAAGAAAGTAATCACATGGAGATTAATGATTACAATTGTAATCTCATAATAAATCTTGATTACTTTTTATGGTTGATAATGTAAAGGCACACAGAATGTTGGTTCGCGTCTTGCCGGAAATAGTCCAAAACTTACCGGAAGTGGTCCAAAACTTACCGGCAGTGGTCCAAAACTTATCGGAAGTGGTCCAAAACTTTCCGGAAGTGGTCCAAAACTTATCGGAAGTGGTCCAAAACTTATCGGAAGTGGTCCAAAACTTTCCGGAAGTTGTCCAAAACTTTCCGGAAGTGGTCCGAAACTTACCGGAAGTGGTCCGAAACTTAGCGGAAATGGTCCAAAACTTACCAGAAATGGTTCACAACTTACCGGAAGTGGTTCTCAACTAACCGGAAGTGGTTCACAACATACCGGAAGCGGTCCTAAACTTACCGGAAGTGAGTTGCGAACCACTTCCGGTAAGTTGTAGACCACTTCCGGTAAGTTGCGAACCACTTCCGGTAAGTTACTGACCACTTCCATGAAGTTATGGTTCACTTACGGTAAGTTTTGGACCACTTCCGATAAGTTGTGAACCCCTTCCGATAAGTTTTGGACCACTTTCGGTAAGTTATGGTTCACTTCCGGGAAGTTTCGGATCACTTCCGGTTATCTAAGAACCACTTCCAGTTAGCTAAGAACCACTTCCGGTTGCTAAGAACCACTTCCGGTGAATTGCGGACCACTGTAATTAAGTTGTGTCAATCTGATTTCAAAAGTAATCTGATTGACAAATGTAATCAGATTACATCAATCAGATTATTAATCTGATTACAAAAGTAATCTGATTGCGCCCATCTCTGCTTGTACCCCTTGGCTTCTATAGGCTCCTGAAATATAAAATTTTACATATAGTAAAATGGGGCTTAAGGAGGAGCTTAATTGGAGCTGATATCTTACCTGTCGGGCTCTCTTTGGGATTTCGCGCTGAGTCCACGGACGCATGACTGGACATTGGTAGTTTTCATTCTTATGTCTCTAAACAAAGTACCTGAAACGAAAAGTGACCTTACAATTTTTGACCCCCTATGTCACACTTCAACATACCCTCCTCTTTGTCACATGTCACGACCAATAATAGGTTTAGAATAAGGTTGGCGAGAATTTGGGACCCGAAGTTTTTATTGAAGTTAAGTGCACCCCACCTTACAAGTTCAAAGTGAACTTTTATTTCGTTGGTATAATAATGTCATTTAAGCTACATTTTCCAGGAAAAAAAATTGTTACTTAGTTTCATTTTTGAATCTGTGATGTCACAATTATTGAAGCCCCCCTTGTCACAAAGTGTCACAGATTGATGAACCCTCCTCTCTAAGCGTGACGTCATTTATGGACGGTCCCCTATATCAGGGGTCGGCAAGGAATTTTACCACGGGCTCAAAAGAATTTTCAAAATTTTATCGAAGTCCAGGGAAAAAAAAAAGGTACTCAATTAGTTTCAAATTCTTATTTTCAGAAACGCATATTTTTACACAGTTGTAATTTGAGTAGCTATCTTCTTAAATGAATTGTTTAATTACACAAAACTCTTGTTAACTGCTGTTAAATCCATCTCACATTATACAGCAACACTATTTAAAAATCAAATTTACTTACACTATTAAAAAAGCATTGATAATGCTATCACGAATACTAATGAATTTCGTCAGTATATAAGAGAATGTTAAAGGGAATTAGGGATTCCTCCCCAGAAGGATTCCCAAAGCCTTTATTTATTAACGACAACGAAATAAACTTTTTTCATTTCGGTATTCCTCCTAAATTATAAGACTCAAAACCAGAAATATTTTTAACTCCTCTGAGAGAGTATTTCACTCCTTAAAAATCGGAAATACTCCTTAAAAAACTACAGGAGTATTTTCGACAGGAGTATTTTCACTCTTTGAATTTTTCACAAAGGTTCAGCTTAAAAAATGCACCGTGACCCACCGAATTTTTTTTTTGCAGTGATTCCAATCAATCAGACATTGGAAATACCTACGAAATTTAACTTTATATAAATGGTTTGTGACCATAATGGCGTAGCTGTAAAAAAATTTAAAAGATTAGATCTACTTTTGGTCGTTTTAGGAGATCCATAGATTATATATTTTTCATTTACTGTTCTGATGCTTAGGGAGTTCGTCTCTGTATCCGTATTTCACTCCCTATAATTGAATTTCACTCCTCCTAAAAAAGTCAAGGAGTATTTTTAATCCACTAAAAAAATCCTAGGAATAACACTGCTCAAAACCATTTAATTAACTTTTGTCTTAAGAGCTTGTAAATTATTTTTTATTTATATCGAAAAGGGGGAAATTTTGCGAAATTTGACCTTTAAAAAGAAGGTTAAACTAATTTTTTGTGGATAAGTAAAAAAAAAATCCCCCGACCAACCGATGCCAAAACTGAAGACCGTTTTTTAATCCGGTTATTTTTCTACATTATAGATGAATTTTCAAAATTCTTACGGACCTTACTTCAACCTATAGATAATTTTTTTAACGCTACTAAGTGTTAAGAATACTCCCGTGGATTCTTTTCAAAGATCACAGTTTAGTTTTTAATATTTCAGAAAATTAATTGAACAAAAAAATTTATTTTTTTAATTGTTAATTTTTCCTTAAATTATGAATAAAAAATTCTGTAAACAGCATTAAAAATAGCGTGGGTCACAAGAAATTCCAGAAATTTTTTTTTTTAACTCTTTTTAAAACGGCATAATAAATAAATTAATAGTTCTATCGACTATGATAATCTAAACACAAATAAGAGAGCAAAATATATCAGCTGCTTTCCGAAACTGGTACTAAAACCCTCAAATTACTTTAAGTAGTGTTATAACAATCCCACCTGATCTCACCATGGGATAAATATGCAAAGAGAGAGCTGCTCCCACAGCAGCTGGCGCAGTCGCGTTGGTAAATCAAATCAACGGGACCTTTTTGGTCTCAACCTGTATTAGTTAGGGTGCCAAATGGCAAAAAAGGGGTCAACTTCGAAATCGCGTATGGCTTAAATGTTTTGATGGTTTCTGATAGAGTTAATAGTGTAGATTTCAAAACCGGTTGATGCCACTCTGCAATTGTTGAGGAATTTTTAAAAATTAAAAAAATTTAAAAATGGCCCAAAACAAATTTCAAAAAATCAAATAATAGTAATCGGGACTTATGATACATGTTTATAGGCTATTTTTTAGTGCTGAATAGGAATATTCCAATTAAAATTTAAAAAGTTTAAAATTTCAATTTTTAAAACTTATTTGAAAAATTGGATATTTAAAAAAAATAAAACATCGCTCAAAACCACAAAATAAATGCAAAATAAGTAACTCAAACGGTTATCCCTTAGAAATGACTTAAATAATGACATACTAAAATTAAAAGAAAATCGGACAATAAAAAATTTAATTTATTTCAAATTTTCAATTTTTCTGGCCTCAAAAATCGACCTTTTTAAAGATTCTTGTTAAAAACATTTAAAGCCTTTGAGAAGGTCATTTTTTCATGGATATTGTAGGTATATAGCTATATAACATAAAAAAAACACAATTGATGATTAAATCATTAGTTAATTAATTAATTTATTAAAATGAACATTAAAAATACAGGTAAAATCATTCAATCAAATATAACAGAAAATATTTTAATAATATTCAGTGACAAGTCATCTAATAAAAAATTAAATTAAAAAGAGACAAAATTTTATTTTAAAAAATTAAATTTTTAACAAATTTAAAAATTTTAAATTTTTTAAAATTTTTAAATTTTGTTGTATAGGCATGTGATACATGTCTGTGGGCTATATTTTAGTGCTGTTTACGAATATCAGGCTAACTTTTCAATAAAATTTAAATTAAGGGTGGAAAAATTAAAGCATTTATCTTAATACTTTTGTTTTATATGTTTCAATTTTTCCACACTGATTCTAATTTTTATTTAAAAGTTAGCCTGATATTCGTAAACAGCACTAAAATATAGCCTACAGACATGTATCACATGCCTATACAACGAAATTTAAAATTTTTAAAAAATTTAGAATTTTTAAATTTGTTAAAAATTTAATTTTTTTAAATGATATTTTGTCTCTTTTTAATTTAATTTTTTATTAGATGATTTGTCACTGAATATTATTAAAATATATTCTGTTATATTTGATTGAATGATTTTAGCTGTATTTTTAATGTTCATTTTAATAAATTAATTAATTAACTAATGATTTAATCATCAATTGCGTTTTTTTTATGTTATATAGCTATATAACTACAATATCCATGGAAAAATGACCTTCTCAAAGGCTTTAAACGTTTTTAACAAGAATCTTTAAAAAGGTCGATTTTTGAGGCCAGAAAAATTGAAAATTTGAAATAAATTAAACTTTTTAATGTCCGATTTTCCTTTAATTTTAGTATGTCATTATTTAAGTCATTTCTAAGGGATAACCGTTTGAATTACTTATTTTGCATTTATTTTGTGGTTTTAAGCGATGTTTTATTTTTTTTGAATATCCAATTTTTCAAATAATTTTTAAAAATTGAAATTTTAAACTTTTTAAATTTTAATTGGAATATTCGTATTCAGCACTGAAAAATAGCCTATAAACATGCATCATAAGTCCCGATTACTATTATTAGATATTTTGAAATTTGTTTTGGGCCATTTTTAAATTTTTTAAATTTTTAAAAATTCCTCAACAATTGCAGAGTGGCATCAACCGGTTTTGAAATCTACACTATTAACTCTATCAGAAACCATCAAAACATTTAAGCCATACGCGATTTCGCACTTTTTGACTTGGCACCCTGACTATATGCATAGCCTTCGAGAGCGAGAAGGCCGGGACAGAAGAATGATGAGTCATCCTTTCCGACGAACGCTACCATTGAGTTTCCATTGACGCGTCGATTTTGGAGGGGAAAAATCGCTATAAATCATAAACAAATGATCGGAAAAAGAAAAAAAGACCTGTGTGTGATGTAGGAAACCAATACTAATGATTCTGAGTGAAAATGTTTACATTATCGGGGAAATATTTTGATAGATGGGATTTTTAAAAAAACCTTGTTCCGAGTACGATCGACTTTCACAAGCTTTATTAGATTAGATTCGGCATAATTTCAGTTAAATTACTACTTGCATTATAAAATCAACATTTTTGGTTAGATTGTATTCGTTTTTGAGTCATTCAAACCAATATTAACATTCGAAAATTTGCTGTTTAGTTGAGATTCGAAGCTAGCTGAACCGGGCGACGTTTTAAATAAAATATTTCTGTTTTATAATAACAAAAATCCTGTCTTTATTTTAACAACTAATAGATCATGTCCTATCTTAATATTTTTAATCCTTACACAGATAAATATTAACCATATTAACCCCCGCCTTGTAACTTTAAGTAGGATTTAAATATCAAGTGAGTATTCAAAATCAGCCGCTCTCTCTCTTTCTGGTACTATAATATATCTTGAGGTTTATTTCCTTTTTCCTTTATATATGAATAATCTAATATTTGAAATGAATAAATAGGATTTCCATTTTCAGTCAATAAAGTGTACTTTCACTCAAATATTGAGGGCATCCATCGAAAATGCAAGGATACGCATCTTCTTTTAAACTTAGCCATTTTCGTGGAACAGCCACGATTTTCCCCTCCTTGTCGGGTAAAAGATCCTCCCGAATAACCATGTCGCTCCGAAAGTGCTTGATGCAAACCACGGAATGCTCAGAAGGAGCGAATTGAGCTCTCGGTATTTTCCGAAGCCATAACTTCTTTCTTTCTGCATCTTTAGGGAGGGAAAACACACTTACATTGCTGGCACCTTTTGTATAATTACCCTTGCATCCTGGGACACAGCAATGGTCCGGCATTATAAAGGCCTGGATGCAAAAAGAGCAAGGGAAACATGGGACAAAGCAGAGACAAAGGCGCTTGCTCCAAGTTCCCGCGTACGCACACAGCTCAGACCTTGAGAATCAATCGACGGCTAGGATGACTCATCGCTCCGGAGATGCGCAAGTGGCCAGGCCTGTCTCGTTCTAGAAGGCTATGCTATATGGCTATGGTCTCAACAGAGCAATTTTGATGCTGTCATCTAGCGGGCAGCTGAAAAACTAATACTGCTGTAATCAATTATGAAGATTCAAATTTACTATTACGGAATGGTAATTCATTGAAATAAATATTCATTGATTACTTTCAATCAATTATTCATAAATTCCCCTCTTAGCGAATGTTTCGATGTGAAAGAAAAGCCTAAATAAATGTTTTTAGGAATTTTCCACCCCATTTCTCTGATGTAAACGCGACATTTTAGTCACGCTATACATTAAATTTTTTCAAGAAAAGAATTTTGTAAGTTTATAGCTTTACTGGCCGGTATATTTTTTGACGCGTTTTCATTCATTACCCCATAGTTATTTTTCTTTAAATTTTCTTAAACCATTTTACAAAATTCCTTTCTAAAATAAAAGGCCCTACTAGTGTACTTAACTACCTACTCGCCTTAAAAGTTCTACTGAAAGAGGTAAAAAGAGTATCCAATCATAAATTATCTTACACTACAACCATTAAAAGTTTTTAGCATCCGTTAATTGTAATTACTCTTTCGAATTACACTCTTGAATGGTGAATTTCCTTCTTTTCTCTCTCCAAAAGGACCTTAAAAAAGTAGAAAATAAAAAAAAGAACCCGCCCACACCCATGAAAGGTGGAAAAACGAAGCGTAAGTAGGTCATCGCCATCTTGGAATTCCTCCCAAAACCCAAAAGTGGTCCGATTGTTACCAAACTTGGTATGCAGGTAGACCCTACCCCATAAGCTTCTTTGTGGGAGTTTTCTTAGAAAATTTGCTTATTTTTGCGATAAAACCACTCCTTCACCTGTTTTCGGGCCCTCAAAGTTTTTTTCAAGGCCATCGGTCGTCAATTGGATATTTTTTTTTTCAGAAAAAGTGTGTATTTTAATTAACTGTATGTATGTTGAAAATGGGAGAATTCTTTTGCGAATCGCAGTACGTTTGTCTTTTTTTTTTTTTTTGAAATTCTGAAAAAGATGATAATTATAGAAATTCGGATAAATTGAAGTTCTACTGTGGTAGTAAATACGTTGTAGTTGAAATATGAAACTTAAAGGGGAGTTTTCCCCACATCTACTGGCTAAGTACTACAACAGTGGCATACTTAGAAATTTGGGAGGGGCCCAAAATTATTCCTTAGACCCCTCCATGCATATTTAATAGATTTAATACATTTTTAGGTAGAATTTACATCTCGGAGAACTTTCTGTAAGAAAAGTTGTGAGTAATAAAGTTCCACATATAAAAGGGGGGTCTGACAGTCCTCCCCCAGAAAGTTTTTGGAAATTTAACTCTAAAACAGGTTTTGATACACTAACCAACCTTTTTGACCCTAAAAATAGTGTTCCAACTTGTTTCGGTATACTTACATGGGTGGATTTAGGTGTTGGACCCTGGGCCAAGCTGTCCTTGATGGCTTTGGAAACAGGAATTTTCTCAAACATTTAGGGGGCATTGCTCCCCATGACACATGACGTCAACTTAGTCCACACTTTGGGGGGGCCCCCTTATAGCCCCTGTGCTACAAACTTACCAAGATCTGACCTGAAGTCAGTTTCCAGGGCCCTCTCTTGGTCCTCTTGTTAGTCGAATTCTTAGTGAAAAAGAAGGAAAAAAAGTTGGAAGAAAGAAGAAATGTCAGTCAAAACAACAAGGTTAAACTTCAGGTTTAATTTATTTGTTCACTTATTTACAATGGAAAACATAAAAAGGAATGACTAATTTATTAAAAATCAAAATACACTAAAAAAGAGTAAGAGTACAAAAAATCATTCAAATAAAAAAGTATAGAAAACAAAACGAGATTACTCAAGATTTATTAATGTGGTTAATGAAGAATTTCTTAGGCATAAATTACAAAAATGTCTACTAAAAAAAGTGTTTTCTGTTACCCAGATGTATTAGGTTGTCATGGTAACAAAGTTCGCCAAGATAGGCTCAAAATCGCCAACAGTTACCTTATGAAAACACATCTTTATTTTTCCTTACTTGTCAGTGTGTAGGTAGGACTTGTGGCGAACCTAGTGGGAAAAGTTGTCAAATGGTTTTCATCATTCAAAACTCTGCTATGCCTGTAGTGTATCTAGTAAGCCGTGTTTGGGGTTACAGAAACCGCCTAGCGAGGAAATACATCAGACTCAAGTACAAGCGCATAATAAAGCATTCATAACTTAATTCGGATGAACCCAAAATCAGGCAATTACACTATTATTTCATACCTAAAAGATAGAAACACATTCAGAAAATAAAACCACTTTTGATCCTTTCGTGAAGGGTCCTTAAGATTTAGAATTTCTTTCTAATGAACCCCTGCTTAACATGCCTTTAAGAGAATTTACATGTTAGAAAAAAAACATCTAATTTCGGTATAGTTTACCTTTTGTAACTTTTTACATGGTTCACACTCAATTTCAGAAATGAAAGTCCCCGACTTTACAAGGTCAATTTTGAAGATTTTTTTTTTTTGCTAAAAACCTAGCAATTCACAGCATTTTTAGGATATTCTTGCTTTTATGAACATGTTTTTTAATAAATGGCCTATTTTTTTTTTACTTTCCACTAGAGCCAAAATTGACACACAAACCTTAAAAATTGTTCATTTTCCTGGTTTTTGGACCAAATGAGCAAGCAACCTTACTAGTGGGGACCCTGTTTGTATAAAATTAATTACCAGCATGCAGAAGGCTGGTTAGGAGGGAGTCTTACAGGGTTCATACTAAGAACTAAGATAGTAAAACTCAGGAGTTTTTCAGGAGTAAATTGCACACAAATTAGGAGGTAACATGAACAATTATTAACCTGACTTCCTTAAATATCACGAGCAGAATGAATCATTGAAAAAAGAAGTGCAAAAAAGTTTAGACTCTTCTTTCTTTCAAGAGTATATTTTTACTGATTTAAAAAACAATAACTTTCACTAATTAAAAAAAAACAACTTCCACCATATTATATTGTTCTTTAAACTTCCTTTTGCTCTAGGATAGATAAATTTCAGGAGTTTAAGGGAAAATTCTGTGCAGGCCAATGCCCATCAAGGGCTGTAGAGCCGAAGAAGAAGGGAAAATTCAGGAGGAAAAACTTAATTTCCAGGAGTTTTAAGGGCCCTTAGAAAATAAATGCAAATTTTAGGAGTTTTTCAGGAATTTCAGGAGGCGTACAAACCCTGGTCTTTATGCATTAGGGAAGATGAATCAATGAAAAAATGGATTTCGAAACTAAAAGCTATGAACGATTAAGGGGCCATACACAAATTGCATCACACAATTTTCAGAGGGAACCCCTTCATCCCCCCATTGTTAAGTCAAACTTCCAGAATTAAAAAAAACATTTCCCCCCAAATTGCTTACTTTCATTACCTATAATTTCTTACTCTGTTAAATCAAACAAAAGAATGGCTCTGGAAGCAGTTCATAGGGAATGCAAGATTTTGACTATTGGAAATCATTGATGGGGTTATAAAACGCATTTCTTCAAAAATTTTAGTTTTTTTTTAGTTTTTTAAAAATTAATTTTCAAAAAATTACGCTCGCTAGAATTAGAGGTGTGGCCAACGTGACATCACTACTGCTTTTGCCCGAATCTTCAACCAATCAATGCTTTCAAAGAAAAGGATTTAACCATCGCTTTCGTACTGAAGACAGTAGTGACGTCAAACCCTGAACCCTTCTGCGCATTGTAGTTTTTAATTTTTTAAAAATTAAGAAATGATCAGAATTCGAAAAAAAAAATTAAAATATTTTTTTTAAGAAGCTCTATCGAAATAAATTAAATTTGAAAAATCGTCGCATTCCCCATCAGTAGTGAGAGAAGTGTGATGCCACACTATTACCCCCTCCCTATGCGTATGACATAATTTGTGAACAGTCTCTCACTAGTCTGTTCATTTAGAATTGGCGCCTGAAACAGGATCAATAATGCTTCATAACGGTCAACTTCAGTGACCTTTTACAGTATTTTAACTAATTCGGCTGCCTTGTCATTGCAGAAGAAAATGCTTTCGATGATAATAGCAACTGCTTCTAATACATTTCGTCTCAGGCGCCAGTTCTAAATGAACAGTATATAAAATTTGTGCGACAAGGAGATCAAAACGGGAAAAGTCACTGGATTTTCATGACGCTTCTTCGCTAAGTGACGAAATCAAAGCCCCACATCCGGTGGATTCCCGTGGTGACGTTAGATGAGATTGAGAGTTTTTAGAAGTGGTCAGGACCCTTCTAAGCCGGTATTCTAGGTAGTATCTTTCCCTGCCGGTAGTAAAATTTCCCTATAAATAAACATGGATGATTGTAGTGTCTCGGTCTCATCAGTGATTGCTCTAGCAGTATGCTCTATTAGTATTGCTCTATTAGTATTGCTCTATTAGTATGCAGTTTATTATTTTTATAAAGCAACTTTCCAATAGCTAATAAATTGCAAGTACGTTTCAATGCTATTCTTACCTTTTGATTATTTACTTTATCACTGAGTTTTGATGAGTTACTTTATTTGTGAAAATGTTATTTAATCTTATATTCGTGCTCTTTGAGTCATGTTTTTATAATTAATTTGGAACTATGCTTCTCTGGTAATTACTGTTGACTTGTAAATCAAGTCTGTATCCTTTTCCCTTATTGTATGTATATTCTTCAGTTTATTGATAAATATATTAAATGAAGCCATGATAAACTTTTTTGCAGTTTTTAATTATTTGAATAGGTTTAAATTACCTTTCTCAAGTAGTATAATCTAAGTAATGGTTGAAATTTTGAAATATGTTTTAATTAAAACTATAACAAAGCATGGTTTGGAAATGCAGGCAATCACTTTAAAATACTTATTTTGAAAAAAATCTGATAAATTCATCAATTTTCAGGGGCTTTTGAATCTGCATTGGTTGAATTCAAAGCTATCAAGAATGATTGCATTATATTACCCTGCACTGTCAAAATTGTTATTGAGTTATTGTTATTCAAAGTTATGTTTTTTATGTAAGAGGTAGGTTGAGTATTGTGTGCCTGTGAAAGCAAAAGCTTTTACATAAGTCAGATACTAAAATAAACAATAATCTGATAAAACATTTAAAAATATAGAAATTATCTACTATCTCAAATTCTATTGTGGAATAGGTTGGCAAAATCCCTTAAGGAAGTCAAGGCACTTAATCATTGAAATTTCCTGTTAATTTTTTAAAAGGAAAAATGCTTTATTTGCAATGACTTAGAAATCACTACTAATCATTTTTCTTAGTCAAATTCTGTTATATTGTAACTGGGATTTTTCCCACTTGTGTCATTTTATTTAATTTCAATTTGTCTTATATTTTTGCATACATCCCTTCAACTAATTGGTTCTTAAGATATCAGAAATGCTATACATAAAATTTGTCTAGTTTTTTGTAATATCTGTAAATATCTGTTCAATAAACTATTTTTTATTACTACTTGTATTCACTGTGTTGAAATTAATATGAAGTAATTATTTTCTATGTTTCTTCCAATCTTTTCACCTAAGAAAAATTATATTTGGGTATAATTTATGGTGTTGTGTTATTTATGGATAATAGAATTGTTTATATTATAAATCACCATATATTCATTCTACCTCACCTGCAATCCAGTTCAGTTTTTAATATACTATAGCATAATCTAATGTGAAATAAGTTTAATAAATTTACTACTTTTGAATAACTAAAAAAAAATAGCATTTTGTTTGCAAAATGCTAAAAAATGCAAACTTAAATCATAATCACTCAGTTAATCAACTCATTGTTTTAGTTTAATGAAAAAAGATAAACTCGCGATAGAAATAGATAACAAAAACTTCAATCGGTGAAAGTAAAATTACAAAGATAATTCAATTTCTAAGTCTAGAAATTATTCAGATCAATCGCTGTAAAAGGTGATTTCCAATTCAAAAGCCGAAGTTAGAAATTTCCTCTTTCCCCAGCGCATGCTCAAAAGACACACGTAGCTGTTTGAAAACTGGGAAAACAGAAGAAATCTTTTTCCCTTTCTAGCGATTTGGTGAGGGATGATAGCTGGCCAGGTGGGCGGGGTTAATAGAGAAAGAGGGGGTTGCAGAGAGAGAGAGATTGCATGCGAATTGAAGAGAGTCAATAACGTTCGTCCTGCACTGTCGTCCTGTTCTCTGGTTAGTTCCACCGTTATCGCATAGGGGCGCCACGTTCTATGGGAAAAACCATGCTTTAAAAGTTGCCATTAGCGTCTATGGAGATGGACCCTCTGTTAAGCTCTATACTCTGTGGGACACATAGTCCAGGGTTCGTACACCTTTAAGGGAAAAAAATTCATGGCTTTCCCAGGCCTTCAAACGAAAAATTCAAGGCTAATATTTTTGTTCAGAACATGACCACAATCAGTCTACTAACCTACTACCAAATTTTAAACCAAGTATGATGAGTACTGTATTTTGAAATGAAAGTACTTATGATGTGATGAGTACTATATTTACTTATGTTATTTTTAAGTATCAATAAGACAAAGTAATTAAACATTTTAAAGAGTTATCTTATTAATTGTGAAAAGACAGAATCTAGTCTAGAATAAGAATACAAATAAAGGGTTGGGTTAAAAAAAATAATAACAGCCTATTCAAGAAAAGAAAGGGCATTCCTGGCCTTTACAGTGGGTAAATAAATCCACATTACAGTACAGCCCCGCATTATCACTACCAATTATTACCTTCAAAACAAAATAATAAACATTTAAAAAATCTTAATTTGGAAATAAATTTATAAACGAAGATTCAGCACTAGAACATTTGTTCTCTAATAAAGTACTATAAAAAGCAACGTCAAAAGAAAAGTTAAGAGTGATGCCACATTACTATCCCCTCCCTTCCCCTCTATGTGTGTGGCATAATTTGTAAACAGCCCCTAACTAACATTTGTGACAAAGAGATCAAAACATGGATGAATTCACTGTATTGTCAGGACGCTCCTTCGCTGGGTGACGAAATCCGAGATACATCCAGTGGATTCCCGTGGTATGATGAGAGTCCTCAGAAGTGGTCCACCAGGACAGTCGTTCTCCACTCGGCTGGATGTCAAGGTTCTGCCACTCATCAGCCGGCTCGCCTGAAAAGAACCAAATAAGAATCAACCGAGACTTGGATAATGTAAGTATAATAATGATAATAGATAATGTTTTTAGTTTAAATATTATATAATTGCTTTTAACTTTATTACCACGCGATTTTCCTTTTGTTCTCGCTTTTATTTAAAAATTAATTTACTAGGCAAAGGTAATATTAACACTCACGGGCAGAGTATTCAGTTAAAAACTATAGAAGTTACGCCAAGCGCAGAGTTTTTAGAATTTTACAGAAAATCTTTAAATAATTTAAATTTTTGATAAATAAATTGATTTTTTTCTTACTGTTGTTGCTTATGAAGGTGTGGCGTGAAGAAGAACACTGGCGATTTATAGAAGAAGACGACATTTGGCAATAATTAACAGGACAGCTAGAAAGGAGCTCACTGTTGGGAGCGAAGGACCAACTGTCTGGGAAGGCCGTTCCTATCCCCCCCTTATTTATTATTATCCTAGATCCTATTTTAGGTATTATAATTAGCCACTCAACAGAGGATGTCTGTACCCCATAAAAGTGTCTGAAAAACACTTTTTTTGCTTGTTAAACCCTAAAAATTTGAGGTCGCTCGCATTCCGTTGTGCTCTTTACTATACCGTTAGCTTAACTGCATAGCTTGCTCTGTTATTTCAGGGTTAAGGGACTTTCCTATTCACCCTGTATATACCACCGTGGTAATTTCTTGAGTTAATGGAAGAAAGAAGTTGTGTGGCTCACCGTTGGGCGTGAGTGCCCAACTGTCGAAGGAGAGTCTCGCCTGAAACAACAATTTCTTTTAAACCACTGATCACAAGATGGTTACAACAAGAAAACAACAGGGTTCATACTCTATCTATACTAGACAGCAACGTTACTTGTCCTGCCTAAAATATGTCCTACCTTAAATCCTGACTTAAGAGTTCCAAAATGAGTCAAGAGACTACAATTTAAGGGGACAATTTTTCAGACCCCCTCCTTCCCTCCCATGTGGAGTCATATGAGCCTTGTTAATAAAACTTGGTTATTTCTGTATGAAGGTTCGCATTTGATCTGTAAAATACTCGGGTTGAACCAAAACCCTTCCCATAAAAACAAATATCTAGTTCTACGGCCCTATAGAGTGTAGATGACCTAATATCGGTCTAAAAATATCTTTTAATTCATTTCCCCCCAAATCTAGCAATTTCTTTTAAATTGCAGAAAAACTTATAAAATATCATATCAACAATTAAATACTAGGTCCAGGGGCGTCATTTCAGTTTTTGGTTGGGGGGGGGCAATGATTTTTTTTTAAGTGGGGCTGAGCCACGCCGTAACCAGACTTGTTTTTTTTTGGGGGGGGGGGTGACTCAACATCATGAGCTCTAAGTAAAAATAAGGGGTCTGGGGGTCACCCCTAGAAATATTTTGAAATTTTGCCTCATTTTTACAACATTTAAGTTACATCCGAAGAGAACAGCCTCTTGTAAACCACATAATTTTCTAGAGAAAAAAGTAACAGATAAACGTCAAAGTTTCAATGGGAGCCGGAGGTCCTCCCTCAGAAATTTTTTTGAAAATTTCCCTTTAACCTAGTGTTTTATCTCCTTTGCAACCTCATTGGGGAGCACCCAGAACCACTTGCTGTGAGTGGCAGAATTTTCAAGGGAAATATACTGTGTAACATATATTTAAAAATTTTAAAGGGGGGGGTCTGGGGGTTCTCCCCCAGAAAATTTTTGGAAATTTGCCTCTTAAAGTAGTGTTTCAGCTCATTTTGAGGCCCTTTGGGTTACATCCAAACAGAACAGTTCCTTGTAAAGCATATATAATTTTCTATGGAAAAAAGTTATAAATAAACGTCAAATTTTCAAGGGGGGGGGGCGGAGATACTCCCCCAGTAAAAATTTTGAAAATTCCCCTTTAGACCAGACTCCTAGGGGCTTCAAACTCTTTGGTTCCCAAAGGGAACTGCTTCTTGTAAGCGGCAGAGTTTTCAAGGGAGAAACATTGTATAACAAAAGTCAGGAGGGGGGTTGGGGGTTCTCCCCCAGAAAATTTTGAAATTTGACCCTCAAAAGTAGTGCTTTAACTCCTTTTGGGAAGTTTTGAGTTAAATCTGATGCTCCTTGTGGAAGTTACAAAATTTTCAGGGGACTAAGCAATTTTTCACTTAAGAGTGGAAACCTTGGGGGGGGGGCAATTGCAAGGGCGGTTCCAGACCAGATTTTCGGGGGGGGGGGGCATGTCAAAGTCGGAGGGTATTACATTCGAACATTCATTACATTTTTGAAGAGTGCTTGCTTTTAAGCAGCTTTTTAGGGGTTTATGGTAACTTAGAGGATATCCAGGGCCCGTGCCATTGTTTTAGAAAGTGGGGGGGGGGGGTGAAACATTTTTGTAAGGCCATAATAATACTTGTGTTCGCGAGGTGTTTGGCTCCCAATTTTCCGAGTATCTTAACTATTAAAATCCGAGAGTAAACAAACGTATGTTTGTCCGCTTGTCCGTATGTCCCTCTATCTCCTCCGAAACCACTGAACGCAGAAGGGCGCCCGAGGTACCAAAAGACGGCAAATGACCCAGGGACGCCGAGTCACCCATTTTCATTCCGAAATTCGAAATACTTTTCGAGATATTTGCGTTTTTCTGCTCTTTTACGCTTATTTCTCCATTTCTCTACTAGAGTAGATCTGCTTAACTCACTATTGTAAAAATGAGATGAAAACCACAAAATTAAATATTTTTAACAGGAAAAACTCGATAATTGTCCATTTAAAAACTCCATCAGCTATGAAAACGCCAAAATAAATTTAAATAATTTATTTTCAATCGTTATTTTCCTTAATTTTAAGATTTTTTCCTTTAAAATAAAAATATTTATGGAATAACTCATAAGACACGGTTCACTAGACTTACAAATTATGTATTATGTTTTTTAAATTTTTCTCTACTAGAGTAGATCTGCTTCACCCACTCACTATTGTAAATGAGATGAAAACCTCAAAATTAAATATTTTAATGGGTAAAAATCCTATAAATATCTATTAAAACTAATTTCAGTTATGAAAACACCAAAATAAATTAAAATTATTACTGTTTTAACATTATTTTCCTTTATTTTAAGATTATAATATATTTATGAAAAGGTTTCAAATTAATTTCTTTATTAAGATGAAAAATAAAAACAACGGCCACCGGGATAGGAAAAATTACAAGGAACACTGGGATAGGAAAGATTACCGGGAACACCAAAAAAGGTAAAATATTGTAAAACTGTGATAAGAAAAATTACCGGGAACACTGGAATACGAAAAAGAAGCCTGGGATACCTGAACGATTGTGGTAATTGCTGATACACAAAATTAGAAATGTATTTTGAGAAAACCTTTTTAAAAATATATATGTTACGGGCAATGTGATAAATCGGGCATTATTAATAATGCCCGAAGAGTAGGCGGGCAATGCAATAAATTCAGTGCCATTTATCAATGAAATTTATCCCTTTGCCAGCCATCCACTCCGGGCATTATTAATAATGCCCGATTTATCACTTTGCCCGTAACATATATACTCCAACCGTGCAAGGCTGGAAATGTGGGACAAGTGGCTACAGCAGATAAAACTAAGTCAAAACATATATTTAATTACGTTGGAAAGATAGAATGTTATGTAAGAAAATTATTGAATTTTCCTTTTTTACATAGTTTTCTTCTCTAAAAATATAATATTAAAGTATACATCGTAAAAACTGTAGAACTAAAACTACACTCGGCGCAACGCATCGGGTTGCTGTTCAGCTAGTCTATACTATTAAAATCCGAGAGTAAACAAACGTATGTCCCTCTATATCCTCCGAAACCACTGAACGCAGAAGGGCGCCCGAGGTACCAAAAGACGGCAAATGACCCAGGGACGCCGAGTCGCCCATTTTCATTCCGAAATTCGAAATACTTTTCGAGATATTTGCGTTTTTCTGCTCTTTTACGCTTATTTCTCCATTTCTCTACTAGAGTAGATCTGCTTGACTCACTGTTGTAAAAATGAGATGAAAACCACCAAATTAAATATTTTTAACAGGAAAAACTCGATTATTGTCGATTTAAAAACTCCATCAGTTATGCAAATAGCAAAATAAATTCAAATAATTTATTTTCAAGCGTTATTTTCCTTTATTTTAAGATTTATTCCTTTAAAATAAAAATATTTATGAAATAACTTCCATAAATTGACTGGAGATATGGAAATTGGAAAGATACGGTTTACTAGACTTAAAAATTTACTAGGGCTTTTTATTATAGATTATTTTTAATCTTTCTCTACTAGAGTAGATCTGCTTCACTCACTGTTGTAAATGAGATGAAAACCTCAAAACTAATTATTTTAATGGGAAAAATCATATAAATGTCTATAAAAACCTATTTTCAGTTATGAAAACACAAAAATAAATTAAAATAATTGTTTTAACATTATTTACCTTTATTTAAGATTTTTCCTTAAAATTAAAATATATGTTACGGCAATGTAATAAATCCGGGCATTATTAATAATGCCCGGGCGATGTGATAAATTCAGTGGAATTTATGAATGAAATTTATCACTTTGCCCACCTCCACTTCCGGCATTATTAATAATGCCCGATTAATCACTTTGCCCATAACATATGTACTATATGGAAAAGTGAAAATTTCATAAATACAAGGAACACTGGGATAGGAAAGATTACCGGGAACACCGGGACAGGAAATGTATCGGAAACACCGGGATAGGTATATCTTAAAAACCTGTGTAGGAAAAATTACCGGGAGCACCGGAATATGAAAAAGGCGCCTGGGATACCGGGAAGATTGTAATAAATTGCTGATATACAAAATTAGAAATGTATTTTGAGAAAACTTTTTTGAATTTTTTTTTATTTACTCCACAAGTGCAAGGCTGGAAAAGGTGGCAAAAGTGGGTACAGAATTTTTATTGAATTTCTCTTTCTCATATCGTTTTCTTATCTAAAAATATAATATTAAAATATGCATCGTGAAAACTAGAATTAAAACTTAACTCGCCGCAACGCATCGGGTTGCTGTTCAGCTAGTAACATAAATAAAATGCGAAACTTTGTTTAAGTTATAAAGGTTTCTTCAGATAATGCTAGCTCGAAAGCAAATGTGAGGGGGGGTCTGGGGGTCCTCCCCCAGAAATTTTTGTGAAATTTGGCTTCAAATAGAAGTTTTTCTACTCATTTTTTATGTACATTTGGTATCCATTGGATAACACCTAAAGAGGGTAACTTCTTACACTCCTAAAATGAGAGGAGAGAAACAAGTTCAAGGAGAAAACAGTAAATAAGTAACCATGAGAAATTAATAGGGGGTCTGGGGGTTCTCCCCCAGAAATTTGTTTGGAAATTTAAGTAAAAAAAAAACACTTTTCGTTTTGTTTTGGTACGCCTCATCCGATTTCGGATATAGATTTCATGGTAGAATTTTTGTGTTTTTACAAACTTAATATAAAACAAAGTTGTAATAATAGTTACAAGTACGAAGGGGCTCTAGGGGTCTTCCCCTAGAAATTTTCTGAAAATTTAAGTAAAAAAACCCCACTTTTTCAACATGTTGTTTGGACTCCTCATACGAATTTCGGATATAGATGTTGTAGCAGAATTTTTGCGTTTTGACAAACTTAATATAAAGTAGAGTTGTAATAATAGAGTTACAAGTACCAAAAGGGGGTCTGGGGGTCCTTTCCGCGAAAATTTTTGAAAATTTGACCTTAAAATAACATGGTTTTAACTCATTTTGGTGCATAAAATTCCATATAATATAATGTAAAATTTTTCATTTTGGGGGGGGGCTCAAGCCCCCTAGCCCCCCCCCGGATCCGCCAGTGCGTAAATTCCAAGTTATATTAAGATCTTCTTAGGTACAGAACCCATTTAAAAAAAAGTCAGCAACCACGTACCTGAGTTTACTCTTACATGGAGAATGGGAAGTTTTTGGTAGATGCCTTGAACGCAGCCCTCTTCCGCCCTGTCTTCCTCCAGTCTCAGCTCATCCCGGGGGCAGCTCATCCTTGCTGTGCTTGCGGCAGGAACAACCCCCTGCGGCTGCTGTCCTCCCTCTTGAGCCGCAGCGACGTCTTTGGCATTCGCACTTGACGACGTGGAGGACAGGCAAAAACGTTGCTAAGGCTGCTGTTCACCCATTGCTACAGAGGTTGTCAGGGGCGGAGTGCTCCAATAGAAGCACATGACGACGTGGAGGACAGGAACAACGCTGCTAAGGAACAACCCTCCCTCTTCGGCGGCATCCTCCAGCTTCCCTTGGGGGGCAGCTCATCCCCTGAGGCTGCTGTCCTCCCTCTTCAGCGACGTCTTTGGAAGCTTCCCCTTCAGGAGGCCATCCCCTTGTACAGCTAGATCGCCTTCTGCACGCACATGGTGGATGAAGCCATTCTGGTGGATGCCTCGTCTGGGGATGGGGGACGAGACCAACCAGTTCCTGCTGCTGCCCCGACTTGGATTCTTCGACCTAACGGGGGATCCTACCCACTTAAAGTAACCAAGTCATTCGAAACAGTGCTTTTCGAATGAAACAACTGGCGATAGAGAAACACTGCCCAAGCTCTCTTTTCCTTGGAACGAGTATGTTCTTCTTCGACGGTTCTCGTACGACCCAGTGGTCTTCAGGTCGCCTTCAGAGTTCCTTCATCAGGATCGCCTCCTTGGACCTGGAGTGGACCTTGAGCAGTTACCCCAGCACAGGTTAACGGAACTGGGGGCGCCGACAGTCCGGTTTTGGGGGTCCTTGCCGGATCTTCAGCAGTTTGGGGTTGTCCCGAATGCTGCCCACCTTCCAGCGTTGGAAGGTTTCTCTCGGGGTCGGTCGAGGTCACGATGGCTGAGTAGCCTGCTGGAACTTGTCAGGCTAGAAAAAAAGTCAATGTCAACCTCTTAGGGCCCGGTCAGCCAAAAAACCAGCATGGTATCTCTTCAAAAAATCGGCAGTTTCTGGTTATCGGACAATGGGAAAACCGCAAACGACACCACTCTATCACCCCCTCCGCGGGGCATGGCGTGAAGCTCACTTTAGGGTTGTAAACTGTTTTGACGGGGTGGCTGATGGTAAAGTTTTAGCTCATATTTGGCGAGGAGAATCCAATTTATTCAACTGTTTTCACACTTTTTGTTGCCTTGTAAATTTAAATTATAAAGGTTAGGCTTTAGGTACAGGACCACATTTTTTCTGTAATTAGGCAAAATGAATGCCTTTAACAGTGGTATAGAATAAACATTAGAGAAATAATATGATGAAAAATTTCCAAGGTGCATTCCCTTTTTAAAACAACAACCCTACTCATTAATACATAGAAATGATACTATATTATGTGAGCCTCATCATATTTTAAAAAACCTTTCTATAGTTTTTGTTTGAAACAACGTTTCTTAAGTTAAAAATTAAAAAAAATTATTTTGGTTAAATTTAGCTGTACTAATTGTACCCCTGAAAATATAGATCATGCTTTGAAACTTAGTACAATGATTCTAAGGACCTATTTAAAGAATTTTCAATCGTGATTCCATCACAATTTTCCTTAAAGGATTTAAAATTGTAATTTTTTTTTAAATTTCAAGTTATTATTGGTGAAATATGACATTTTTAGTTTTTTTTTGTGACAATTCTAAATATTTAAAGGTCGTAGAATACAATTTCAAGGTCCAAACTGAAAATAAAGGTAGAAAAATGTATTTGTTTTCATAAAAAAAAAACAATCTGAAGCGCTAACTCTAACTTAAGCGCGCTCGCATAAAATACCCTAATATGGGAAGGTGAATTTACTTTACCAAATTTTCCCTGTGTGTTTGATGTGAAGGGCACGCGAACTTTGAAATTTCACAGTCCGGTTGTTCTTCAAGAGGAACAGATGATTTATTGCCCTGCGTAAACAGGAGGTGGTCATTATTGCACCTGAAACAACATCCCCTGCTGTTGCTGTCCTGCACATGTTTCTATTTCCTGCCTCAGTTCCTTTCAGTGGTGGTCGAATCGTGTTAGTTCAGTCTACTACAATTACGCTCCTGCCTTCATCGCCCCGAAATTCATCTCCACTTCTGTCAAATTCAAATTGAAGTCATCCCCATCAACTTGTTTCGAATTATCAGCAACCTGTAATTCGCTCTTGGTTCGAAACGCAAGAAAGTGTAGATAATTTACCAAGAGACTATACTTCATTATAGTCTCTTGGAAAATTATCTACACTTCCTTGGATAAATTTCATCCGTTTTCTTGATTCCTCCCTCATGTCTCCTCTCTTTAAGTATGATCCAAACAAGATAAAATGAAAAATTAAAGGTATCGAATCATTGAAAGTTGTTCAGGCCAAAATCTAAACTTCTCGCAAACAAAACTAAAAAATTAAAAAATCTATGAAATAAAATAACTTTTTAAAAACAGAGTTTTTAAAATGGACTAAGAAGTGTAAAATAATTTTTCAACCTTTTGTAAAACGAAAAACGTGGGGCTTCTGGAATAGATAATTCATAACTTATAACTTTCAGCACTCTATTTACCTATCTATACACGATATAAAATAAAAAACATGAAGAGTGATAAGAGATGCTGAATAATTAAATACCTAACGCATGAGCCCCACGTTTTTAGTTTTACAAGGAGTCGGAAAAAATATTTTATACTTTTAAGCTCATTTTAAAAAACGTGGCTTTTTATTTTATGTTTTTAGGCTAAAAAAAACCGTTACTTCATTATAAGGTTTTTTAATTTATAAAAGACCGCAGAAGTGTTTGATTGCTATGAAATCAATTCATGTTTAATAACTATAAAAATAAGTGTTTGTTTTTTATGTAACCCAGAAATTTCACATGGCATTAGAACAATGCTTTTCAAACTCTAAGAAACATGCGTGTTTTGAATCTCTTCAAAAACCTGAAGGTTTTATAAGATAAACCCTGTTATTTTTTATAGTTTGTTATGAAAAAGGTGGATTATTTTGTAAATTATAAGTGTGTTTTTCATGTATTCTTAAATACTATCAATAGATATCTGTTTTAAACTGTTAAATAAAAAATTTGTTGATTTAATTTTATAAATACAATATGTTTTGTAATTCAAAATCTTAAATAATAAAATTCAATGTTGTTTAAACATAAGTATGAAAATTTTTAATAATTAAAGTAACACAACTTTTGCAAGTTTTGTATATTTGTTACACATATAAGGAACTTATTTCAATTAATAAAATGTCTTGTTTATCACCATATCTTTAAAAAATTCTTATAGCTTAATGTTTTCATAATTTTATTTTTCTAGTGTTTAAAATATTTCCAAAGTCATTCGATTTAACAGGAGACAAAATATGGAAAAAAAATTAACACAAAATAGTCGTGAGTTGTAGTTAAACTTATTAAGAAAGAAAAAGCGTTTTTTAGTTACATTAAATAGTGAAATGAATAAAATCCTTGGTGGTAGTTCAGGCAGAAATTGAAAATTCACACTAATAAAACGAGCAGAAACTAATTAATGACATAAAAAATAAAAACACTTATTTAAAATGGACTAAAAAGTATACAAGTACTCAGGGTTGGAAGAAACCTAGGTTTTTCAAAAGAAAAAGAAAAAAAAAAAAAAGAAAAAAACTTTTTTTTTTTTTTTTTTTTTTTTTGTTTAAACCAGGTTTTTTTTTTTGAACACTAGGGGGCCTGCCCCCTGCTCGCTATCGCTCACCAACCCCCGTAACTGCTTCGCAGTTCTTTTCAGATCGCTTCGCGATCTTAGCGAGCAGAGCTCGCTTGTTCATCTCAACAATCCAGCCTAACACTCTTCTCGACTTAATTAAGCCTCTTGTAATACCGAAAATACCTCTCTCTTGCTTATAAATAATTTAATTCGTATCATTCCCCTAAATTAACAACAAAAATGTTGCTGAAATACATTCCTTTTTTAGCTTATCAATAATTTAATCGAAATGTTAAAAAATATCCAGCAAGTCTACTAATAATCATCAACCATTTTGTAGAAAAAACATTGTTGAAAATAAAAGAAATTAGACTCATAAAACTCGCCTGTTTCTCTAGTGAACGGCCACAGAAAGAGAAGAAAAAATTAAAACTTTGAATCTTAATAACTCCAAAACTAATTAAAATGTTTTGAAAAACAAAACGCCAATATTTTCATAAAAAATAATTGTATGTGGGTTTAAAATATCATAGTTCTACTGTGATTAGTTTTTCTTTTATAACGAAAAAACCGAAAACCCGTCAAAAAAACTAATTCGAAATTCGAAAAAAGGGCAACGAGGTGCAAAACTTCACATCTAAGAGAATGCGGCTGCAAAAAATCATATTTCTGCTGCGAATAGATTTTGCTGGGGGCGAACTCACAGCAGAAAAAAATAATTTTCAACTTTGACATTAAATAATTCCAGAACTAATTATCTCATTAATTAGCTATTGGAACGAAAAGGATCCTCATACATTTGTCTACAAATGGTCAAAATTTCAATAATTTCCGTTCCATAGTTTTTGCATAGTGACAGTTCAAAATTGTCAAAGTGAAGATTTTCTGAAACAGCGGCAGCGGCGGCGGCGGCGGCGACTGTTACTTTTTTTAATATAGAGAGAAATTTTTCCCTTACACATAAATACAACTATTTCTTATTGTTTTCCATTATGAATGCCTTGAATAACTAGTTCATCAATTCAGCTATAAGCTAAGTGACTCTAATTTATTAATTAAAATTAATTTTATTTAATTGAAAAAAAGTTAAAACTATATAAACTATCAGATTTGTTCGTTGCATTAAAAAACCAACCGGTTCTTATAATGCATATTTATATATCCGGTGCTTAATGGATTAAAAAAAACAATTGGTTTTTATGGTACATTCAAATATCTAATCCTTAATGAATTTAAAATAAAAATAGTTTTTTTTTTAACCTAGGGAGTCTATTTAGAGAATTAAAAAACCAACTGGTTTTTAAAATGCATATTTAAACATCCGGTGCTTAATGGATTAAGAAAAAAAAAAAGGTTTTTATGATGCATTCAAATATCTATTTCTTAATGAATTTAAAAAACCAAGGGAGTCTATTTAGAGAATTAAAAGACCAATTGGTTTTTGTTATGCATTCAGATATCTAGTTCTTAATGAATTAGAAAAAACAAATATATTTTTTATAAATAAAAAACCAAGGAGTCTTTTTGAGCATTAAAAAAACCAACTGGTTTTTATAATGCATATTTAAATACCCGGTGCTTAATGAATAAAAAAAACAATTGGTTTGCATTCAAATATCTAGTTCTTAATGAATTAAAAAACCAAATAGATTTTTCATAAAAAAAACAAGGAGTATTTTTAGAGCATTAAAAAATCCTTTGGTTTTTATCATTAATTTAAATATGGTAAAACAAAACGTCTGGAAACTATTATAAAATTGGCGGAATTCTTTCCGCCAAGTTTTAGCCCATACTCGCCAACCCCCACCCCACGAGATAATTAACCTACTCCCAAGTGACTTCGGTCCCCGTCGAGGGGTCATGAATGGGGAGATAGTGCAGATTTTTTGAAGAGATACCATACTGATTTTCTTGATACTACAGAATTCTACTTATACTATTATATTGGAATACTACAGATTCTACTTAGTTTCTAGGGTTTTCATACTACAAATTGCCACTCTTCAAAAATTTCAAGACTGAACTACTGTCTGTCTATCACAAGATGAGCTCTGGACTAGTTGCCTGGTTCCCACTCAATTTCAGAAATAAAATTCCCCGACTTTTCCAGGCTAACAACAGCATTTTTCAGATAGTATTTCTTGCGCATATGAACACATTTTCAAAAAATTAATGTTGGGATACATTAAAAAAACTGTTTCTTCAAGGTCCGGAAACATTATTTTGCCATTATATAGAGGCTTGGTAAGGCCTCATCTCGAATATGCTGTTCAGTTCCGGTCTCCATACTTAAAAAAAGATATAGATTTAGTTGAAAGGGTTCAGCATAGGGCTACTAAATTGGTCAAGGGTATATCTAGTTTTAGTTACGAGGAAAGACTTAAGAAGTTAAATATGTTCACTTTAGAGAAAAGAAGATCTAGAGGGGATTTGATTCAACTTTTTAAAATGTTAAAACAAGGGGACACAGAGGGACTCTGTACGGGTAATACAACGAGGGGTCACAGTTTGAATAAGGCAAGTTTTAAACGGGATTGTAGGAAGCATTATTTTTTTAATAGAGTAGTGGATAAATGGAACGCATTACCCGAATCGATAGTTAACTCAAGTGGGGTGGACGAGTTTAAGAGAAAAGTAGACGAATACTGGAAATCGGGGGGAGGTTGAATTGAATAGACTGGATCAACCTTGCTGGGCTTTTAGCCTGTAGTTGATCGACTATATTTGTATTTGTATTTGTATAAATGGTCTATTTTTTTCCCACTTTCTAAAGCCGAAATTAAGACTCAAACATTGTTTGAGTCGTTCATTCATGAGTTGTTCAAAAAAAATTGTTCATTCTCCAGGTATTCTGTATGATTTTCCAGGTTTTTGGCCAAAATGAGCCATTTTCCCTGACTATCCCCCCCTGACTTTTTAGGTGAAATTAAAATTCCCTGACTTTTCCAGTTTTTCCCTGACAGGGTGGAACCCTGCTGGTTGTGGCAGTTGCTATAGAAACAATGCTAAACGAATGGATGTAAACGAGAACTCATTGTGTGATACAGACACACAGTATCTAGTTAACCTTTTACCCAGTATATTGGATACAATTTTCAAAAACACATGTTTGTTTGATACAGTAATGGTGAAAATCCAAATAAAAATACGGTTTTGGACATTGATTAGTTATGAAAGCTCTCCATTTGACTAAAACAGTTACAAATTCTACCAAAAAATCTAAAAGCCTGTAAGAATAAATTGAGAATTTGGCACTTTAAGTAGGTACACAAGTTTAGTGCCCAAATTCAGTACAAATTGCCGCCAATTGGTTCCCGATTTTATTAAACCCGGAACTGCCAAATCATTATTTCTAAACTCAGTTTTAAAAAAAACATTGATTCACTAGTCCTAAGACTAGTGTTCTGGTTTTTAGTTCTGCAACAATATGATCGAACAGTATGTTTACTAACATACACCCACTTTCAGAAACACTATACTCGACAGAAACGTTTCTTGAACCCACAAATGCGGAAGGAGAAATGGGTAAACAGAAAGCCTGTTGGGTTGCTAGGGGGAGTTTCGGAAAACACAAATCGTGATTGAAAAGCACTATATATACATGGGTTTAACAAAATAAAATCCTATTTTTAAATTGACATTCGCTCAAAATTCAGGAAAAGCGATGGGAACTACTTTGTTAGTGATCGTAGGGTCAACTTACGTTGCTGTCTAGTATAACATTGCATAACTGAAAGCCTCTTAAAAAATTAAACTAACAGCCCTGCCTCCAAAAATTGAAAAGACATCCAATTACATAAAAAACTAAAACATTGAATTAATGAGTGTAAAGACTGAAGAAAAATCAAAGATTAAAGACACTGGTACAAATAAAATTCATTTTGTAAACTACTCATATATTCAGGATTGCCAGAAATTGTGAACAATAGAAACCACTGCCAGATTTAGTGGCCTATCTCACAGTTGGATACCCAATTACAGAATCCACCCTTGTTGTCTTGAAAGATTGAAAGACATACAGTTATGCAGAACACCATAAAGGGATCAGGCAAAATGTAAACAAACAAACTTCCTCAAAATAATGGTCGCCTTCATTTAACTCCAAATGTCAACAAAAGAACAGTGTTGGTCAATTGGTAACAAAGTAAAAGGTAAAGCCATCACAAGGAGCATGGCACCTCAAGGATATATGAAGGAAGTTGTTCTCTCACTGTGACAATTATATGACAAGTTATACACCACAAGCCAACCAATGTACCAAATGTATGTCAAGTCATACAATTATGATAAGTTATCGCTGTACGAGCATTGCCATTGCCACCCCCTTGCCATGCAGTGATGTCACGCCAACCTTCTCTGCCTTGGACAAGCCCACTATATACCCCTACTCATTATTCATGCAATGCAAGATGTCACTTCACTTCAAACACAACCCAGTTAAACAACCTTTTTAACGGTTTTTAGAGACATTTGCTAACTCTGATGAGAAATGTAAGCAACAACATTGGGATCAAGGGTTGAGTCTTGATATACAGAATGATTATAATTATAGTTTCAAAAGGCTATAAAAAATGAACCACTGGTCAGAAAGACCACATATTTATTTCACCCAAGTATTACTGTAGTAGGAGGAACTGTACATAAATGTTGGTCTGCTTTTTTTTTCAGTTTATTTATAGGCCTGACATTTCTAGGGTTTTGCAGTTTTCTCTGCAACTTCCACAAACCTTTTAAAATTTTAATAAATTTTTATTTGAACCCCTCCTGGCATTTTATTCTACATTACAATATTTCAGTTTACAAATGGACCCTACAGAATACAGAGCGCCATCTGGCGAGAGTTTTAAGACATAGAAGAGGTCTGGCCCTACATGAATTATTACAACAAGAATTGCCAATTATCTTGATATGTAATTACCTACAGTTTCTTAAAATAGTTAAACTACTACAGAGCATTTTTTTCATGCTTAAATAGGAATAATAAAATTGCATCTTGCAAATTTGGTGATGCAAAATATTCATTCAAATATGAAAAACAGATACTAAAAATTTATTTAAACCAATGTTTATTAGGGTGGCCCTTATTTTTCAAAGTCAGAATTTTTTTCCAACCCCCCCTTAATTTTTTTCCTTTTGCTATCAAATGAAAGTGTGCAAAAGGATTTTCCGATATTTTAATATTAACACATGCCTCATCGCGGTTGAAGTTTGGCCATAGCGCGCCATGTTATAGTATGGCTTACTACGGGGAAAACGTCTCCGCTCGCTTCCCCAAGAGCAGAATGACGAACGGATGAAATTTGAGGAAGGAGCATGTGTCATGAAGAAATGTAGATAAACATATGAGGATAAAACAGGTAAAAAGTTCACAATTTTAGCATTATTTAGATCCAGGAAATGAATATGAGAAGTAAAAAGATTTTGTTGTCTGAGGGAGCAGTGCTAGATTGTTTAGTGGGTGTCATTCACCTCATAAGAGAAAACTGTCCCATTCCCTTTTTCTCTCCTCGAAGACGGCTTGTTTTTATCCCAGACTTTTGAAGTCCCCGGCACGATGGGGGTGGGCGAAAGCAGTGGCGTAGCTAGGGTGGGTGTCACCCGGGGCGGAAGTTCGCGGTGTCACCCCCAGGGTCATCCTTTCAGTTTTTGTTTGTGGGGCAAGGATTTTTTTTTAAAGTGGTGCTCTGGGCCGTAACCACACTTTTGTTTTGGGAGGATTGACTCATCGCCATTTCTAAACCCCATACCCAGTTTTAGATCACTTAAAAGTAGTATTTGCATTATGGTGCATATAATGTCACAATTTGATAACTACTCCAAGTAAAAATGGGGGGTTTGGGGGTTACCCCCAGAAAAATTTTGAAAATATGCCTTTAAAAAGTAGTGTTTTAGCTCATTTTGAGGGTTTAGGGTATTTTCGTCCCCGGACATTTCGTCCCCGAAAAAATTATCGATTACTTCCTCCAGTGTGACCCCCAGGTTAAAATTTATGCTGGTACAAGCAAAGAAAATATGCTAGTTCTTGCTAGGTTTTGCTAGGTATGCTAGTTTTTATGCTAGTGCATGCTTTTTTATGCTAGCTAGCATGAGATGCTAGCATACTAGCTTACGCATAAATAGCATGCCATGCTACATACAAGCATCGTATGCTTTTTAGCTCTCCATGCTACTTTCATAGCATGTAGAGCTAGGTACCTTGATTTGCTATTTTATGCTTTTTTATGCTTGCTAGCATGGGATGCTTGTAACTAGCTTATGCAACAATAGCATGTCATGCTATATACAAGCATCCTATGCTTTTTAGCTGTTCATGCTTTTTTCATAGCATGTAGAGCTAGGTACCTTGATTTGCTATTTTATGCTTTTTTATGCTTGCCAGCATGGGATGCTTGTAACTAGCTTACGCAACAATAGCATGTCATGCTATGTACCAATGCTTTTTAGCCAATAGGTACCAATAGGTACCAATGCTACCTATGCTTTTTAGCTATTCATGCTTTTTTCATAGCATGTAGAGCTAGGTACCTTGATTTGCTATTTTATGCTTTTTTATGCTTGCCAGCAACTAGCTTACTAGTACTAGCTTACTAGTACTAGCTTACTAGTTATTGTAACTAGCTTACGCAACAATAGCATGTCATGCTATGTACAAGCATCCTATGCTTTTTAGCTGTTCATGCTTTTTCATAGAGCTAGGTACCTTGATTTGCTATTTTATGCTTTTTTATGCTTGCCAGCATAGGATGCTATGTAACTAGCTTGCGCAACAAAAGCATAACATGCTAGGTACAAGCATTCAATGCTTATTAGCTGTTCAAGCTAATTTCATAGCATGGAAAGGTAGGCACGTGTGGTTCTTTTATCAAACATGCTAGTCGTGGCACGTTAAGCCTACACGTTCTGACTTTGACGCTGATTACCTACGGATTTATTATAAGGATAGCTGAGTGGTTCATATTTTCTGAAAGCATTTAAAAGGCGGTTTCTAACAACAGGTTTAACTAAGAGGTGGTGTAAAAATTGCGCAATAAATTCACTGTATAGTTTTCAAAGACAAGATGGTTTTCACAGATTTTTCCCAAAATAATTGTTGGAGAGCTTAGAAATAACTATATTCTTGAAGAACTCTTTTAATCTTGTTAGAGAGACTCCGTTTCTCTCCGAGAAAAGGAGTTTAAGGCGTTAGAAACATAGAAACTACAAATAAGAACGAGCACATGTTTGGTGGATACGAACCCCTCGTGGTGCGCTAAGCCTAACTCTTGCTAACTTTAAAGCTGAATAGCTGTGGATCTATTAGGATCACAGCTTACCCAGGTAGCACAAGGACATTGCACAATGATGTGCCAATACTGGCCAATATCGCGAATATCGGACATCGGAATCACGATATCTGACAGCTTTGATCGATATTGCGTAATTTTTTTAGAAGAGAGGGAGATTAGAAATACATTGAAAAAAAAAATTATAACGTTATTTGTATGAAAAATAAGTGTAAATGTCAATTTGGACCTTTTTACCCATTTTTTGGTAAACCAATAAATATTAGGTAAAATCCTATTCTATACGATACTTTAACAATTTTAAAAACTGAAATTCATACACATAAACACAGAAGAGCATAGAAAGCACGATAGCGGGGCGACATCTATATATTTTGAATCAACACGTAAAATAGATTTGCAAACACATTAGAACAGTTTAATCACTCTCTTCAGGAAAAATAATTCTTCACTCACCCATTATATTTTTAGTCTTTTATTATTAAGAAAGAAGTTATAGTCTTTTTCAAAAATTATTGAAAAAATTATAACCAAACGTATGTTTAAATTTCTAAATCATACAAATTTCTTTGCCTGTAATCAGTATGGTTTCATACATGGCCGATCAACTGAAATGGCTTTGCGAGAATTTTCGAAGTTTATTTACAAAAGTATAAATGATAGTAAATTAACAATAGCAATTTTTCTTGATATCAAAAAAGCTTTCGATAATGTCAATCACTTAATTCTTATAGACAAATTAGATAAAGCAGGTTTTAGAGGTGATTCACTTAAATGGTTTATTTCATATCTGTCTAATAGAACTCAAAGGGTAAAGGTAGCTAATAGTTTAAGTAATTACATTTATATAAATCGTGGAGTTCCTCAAGGATCTATTTTAGGGCCTTTATTTTTTCTTATTTATATAAATGATTTTTGTAAATTAAAATTATTTGGTAAAATTATAACCTATGCTGATGACACCGTTTTACTGTACTCGTGCTCTGATAAATTTGAACTTCTTAATAAGATAGAGTCTGATTTAATAGAAATAGAATCTTGGTTTTGTGCTAATGATTTAACCCTGAATATAAACAAAACTAAATACATCCATTTTAGCTTGAGGCAAAGCGATTTAAACCTAAACATCAAATATCACTCTCTGTCTTGTAATAGAAATGCTATAAATTGTCAATGTCAAATTCTTCAGTCTGTCCAAAGCATTAAATATTTAGGATTATTCATTGATTCAAATCTTAAATGGAAAACACATATTAATGAGCTGGGGAAAAAATTACGTTTCATTTTATATAAATTTTTTCACCTTAAAAACAAAGTTGGATTAAGTTTTTTAAAATCTTTATATTTTGCTTGGTTCTATTCGCTATTTAATTATGGAGCTATCATTTGGGGAGGGGAATATAGATCCAATCTACAACCTTTAATTTCAATACAAAATAAATTATTTAAGCTTCTTAATCATGAATCTAATCCCCACAATTTTAGGTTTCTTAATTTGTTACCATTAAGACATAATGCATTTTATCGTATTTTACTTTATATTTTCCGCAATAAATCTCTTTGTAATTTTAGAACTAGGCAATATAACACATAGATCATCTGATTTATTTGAAATTCCAGCATTTTCTAAGGACATATTTTGTAGGCATTTCTTTTATCTAGCACCTAAACTGTACAATTGTTTACCTACCAATTTAACTCAAACAAACAGTTACCCTGTTTTCAAAAGAAATCTTTTTAAATTTTTAATTAACATCGACGACCTGGATCTGTATTTCTCCTTCCTTTGAAGCATATTTTTATCTTTAATGTTACCCAGCTTTTTGCCAGCCTATTTTTTATATGTGATTTTTTGTAGGTTTTTTTTTCTTCTTTTTGTTTTCTTTTCTGTTATTTTCATTACTAAATTGATGTACAATTTCTTTATTACGCCTGGACGGGAAAACATTTTTTCCCCTTGGCGTATCACATATTCTTTTGTATTATCTCATATTTTCTTCTGTTGTTAAATAAAAAGATTAATTGATTGATTGATAATAATTCAATTTTAGAATCATATTCAGTTTTAAGAAACTTCTGTTGCACTCTCAAAACCGGCTTTTGAAGATCTCTTCAAAATGCCTTCTCTAGATTTATTTACTACGCTACTGCGCATGACATACTATTCCGTTCCGGGATAATTAAAACAAAAAGAAAGTCTAAAACGGGCTGAAATAAGTTTTAAAAAAAGCATCTTAATTAAAAATGATGAAATGCATTTATTTTAAAGTAACTATTTCGTTCTTAGTAAGTTCGTAGTTTGTCATTTACTATGCTTAAGCTAATATAAGGCAACTGCGCATGGCCTGAACTATTCCGGATAATTAAAACAAAAAAGAAAGACTAAAACGGGCTGTAATCAATTTTAAAAATAGTATCTTAATTAAAAATGATGAAATGTATTAATTTTAAACTAAATATTTAAAGTAAAGTTTTTTTAAAAACAAAACGCAAGTAAATACTGAACTATCGGTTCAGGGTTGACTAAACATGGCGGCCAGCACGAGAGACCTACGATTCCACGGCCGATCGCAAGGTTAGCAGAGGGAGAGAGGTTGGCTGCCGATCGGATTACCAACTTGGCGACCGTTACGCTGTCGCCAAATGGAGGACTCTTATTCCAGCTGATCCAAATGGAGGTTTCAAAAAATAAGCACACTAAAATAAACAAAAACACAACAAGGAACAACCAATCCACTTAAAACCGAAGCGGGGTCACAAGAAATAGCAGTCGATCGGTTTGAGTTGCATTTTCAATCACATGACCTAACAACGGCCTTAGCAACAGAAGGGTTACAGTTTTTTTGCCCTACACTGCCGTCCTTAGCAAGAAGGGCATGGGCGTAGCCAGGCCCCATGGTAGGGGGGGGGGCAAGGATACCTACCTTTGCCCCATGGCATGGTCCCAGGTACCCCATGGGGAGTACTTTTACACGTTAAATTTTAGAGTAATTATACGAAGGGTTTGCACTTTGCACACTTAACGTAATTAATAGTGTAATAAATGTGTGCTCTAAGAAAAAGGGGGGTCTGGGGGTCCTCCCCCAGAAATTTTTTTAAAATTGACCCCTTAAAGTAGTGTTTTAGCTCATTTTCAGACTCTAGCCCGAACAGAACCACCTCTTGTAAGCCACATAATTTTCAAGGAAATTTATGTGGCTTATGACTAAAAGTATAATTTGTAGAATCTAATCGAGTCGAATCGAGTAACTATCTATTCTATTTTATGTCACTGGATGAAACTTTCGTATGTTTGGACGTTAAAAAATCATCAAGCTTTTGGAAGATACGCTACTACTTCAATTACATAATAATTTAGAAGAGAATAAAGAAGAATAAAAAGTTACATGAAATTATTTTTTCGGACATCTCTTTCAAATTTAATACCATACGAACACCAAAACTATTTAAATTCAAAATCTTTTTAAAAACCCTTTTCCCACAAGTTGCTACCCAAAATTTTTTTGTATACTATTTTAATAATTGCATTGCAGGCAATGAACCACAAGCCACAAGCTCCATTTCCGATCTTTCTTGTATTCCGATCTTTTTTGTATTCTTTAATCAAATTCTGCCCAGGCCTAGGGGCCTATCAGGCGGTACTCATCTCCGTTTCATTAGCCTTTGGGCCTGGGATGCTTATTACGTAGCTTGTGTCCAGGTTGAAAGAATAGCCCGACGCTGGACCCCCAGTTGATTGATAACAATAATAAATTATGAAATTTATTTGATTACAATAAAATACTTAAAATAAATTAGAACCTTACCAGAAAAATTATACCAATTTTTATTTTCCAGCTGATTCAAATTGAGTAAATTCTCTCTAATTCAATGTTGTAGCAATCTCTCCTATAAGCCCAATTCCCATGGGTTGCGTATTAAAATTCGTCGGCGAAAAACGCTTCCCTACTTTCCCTACATTTTCTGAGGAAGAGCAATCCTTTCTTTTAAAACTAGATTCACATGATCACATGTCATAAAGAGTCCAATCATAGGCCTAGAAGAAAAAACGCAGCGCTCAAAATTCGCACGACTTTTTTCTTAGATTTAATTTAAGAAATTTGGGAAATACGCTTGTGTTTTTAGTCACATGATTTTCTCCAACCAATAGGAAAGCCCTTATAAAACAAAACAGCATCCATTTTATTTTGATGGTTCAAAGCAGATCATAATAGTCTATATCACCGAATTTAAATTGTGTATCCTAAAATGTGAACTAATTAAGACGAGTTTAACTACTCACAAAGTTAATAAAATTATAAAAGAAGCCTCTTTGTTAGAATGAGCGGCTTCTAGATTGCAGGAATATTTAAAAAAAAATAGACGGCATGGGAAGTATAGGCAGGAATTCAGGAGACAAGCGGTGAGTTAAATGTCTTAAAATTGTATATTTAAATTCGTAAAGAGAACTGTAGTTCGAAATAATTTTTCATTATGCTTTTTTGAATTGTTAGACTCCATACAGATGTACAAAATATACAAATAAAACTTATGTAGAACCATAATAGTCATTTAAATTTTTAATACTTGATAGCTCATTGGTATAACTATTTCTTCCCATGCCGTCTCTATTCTGCATTTTTTCTGCTATTATCCAAATCAGAAACAGCCCCAATTGATTCGAATGTTTGGAGATATACGTATACAGTATTTAAGAAATAATACTACATTTTAATCATGATTTGGATATATACTGTGAAGCTAATATTTTCATTAGAACATGTGAGAGAATAAAAAAGAATCGATCGGCATGTGCAATCAGAAACTATATTGATGTTCTTCCTGAAAATTTTCAGTGGGAAAATTATTTTTATTTAATGTTCTTAAACCAGCTTGAAATAACTTCTTTCATTTTTTTCAACACAGCTTATGTATATGAAACTATATTTCCACCCCGGAGCTTCTCGATGTCTTATTTATGAATAAACTTTAAAATTTTAGCAGTGATGCTTTAAATTGATTTAATTTTAATGGATGCTACTCATTTTATGAAAAATGTATGCTTATAAAACTTAATAAAGTTGTTTAAAGTTGCTGTAAGTTTTGGCGCCAATACGATAGTAGGCAAAAGTCAGTGACCTCTAGTGAGCGTAATCAGAAACAAAGCGGGCAAAAAAGCTAGGGAAAAAGATCCTTCAAAATTCGCGACGAGTAAATTCGCTTGCGTATTTTCAAAAAACGCAACCCATGAGAATTTAGCTATACTGTCAAACAAAATCTCAGGCGATAACAGCTTGCATGGAGATTTACAGGTCACGTAAAAACTAACAATGAAAGGGGGTGAAAAACCCGGGAATTCTTCATTAGTTACACAGGATTGGTTCTTCGTACAATGAACCAATAGCTGATAAAGAGATCAAGAGGAGGCGTTGCGAATCCTTATAATTGATTCCTTTGGACGGCCTGGCCCGCCCACAGCATTTTACTGGAATTTTCAGGTCAAGAAATCTAGTTTTATGGAGAAATGAAAATCCTTCCCCTGCACCCCCCTGGCTACGCCCATGCTATTGAGACTCCACTGTATCAACACTGGACACATCAGAGTTCATTCAAGCGTGGGTTTCAAGTGGATTTCAGTGGAGTGGAGGGGAGAGGGAGGTGTCACTGGTGATAAACAAGCTCAACTATTGCCCACACTCCAAGATAAACATGGGGAGGTCCTCTGTCGACGCCCCTGTTTACCAATAATTACGGCATCCTCCTTGTGAAAACATGGTCTTATCAGAACTTTTCTCCCCCGCCATTGCTTGACACTTGACCTCTTTGACCTTGGTCAAGGTTCAGACATTGCTCAGCTAACTTTGAAAGCAACAAAAAGTGTAAGAAAAATAATTTAGATTTGTAGATTCCAGAAAATTTAAAAAAAAATAATTAACAAATTGAGAATTTAGGGGGGGGGCAGCTGCCCCCCCCTTGCCTCCCCCTGGCTACGCCCATGAAGAAGGGCGTATCTCGGATTTTGGCAATTTTCAGGTTTTTGCATATCTAGAATCTTTGGAGTCTTCTGCACCTTATGATACCTCATTCATGTACCTATGGGTACGGAAAGGTACACAAAAACGCAAGTGAAAAAGGGCGAAACAATGAAATTTCTTGAAATCCTTAGGCGAAAAGTGCTTGTACTGAAAATTTTGATTTTCGGAGATGCGCCCTTCTTGCTAAGGACGGCAGTACAGAGGTGAACAGTTACAGAAAATGACACTAGCCGTGGAATTCTTCTACTGGAGCATTTGCAATCACGTGATCCCATACCTAAAACCGCCTTAGCAACAGTTAAAATTCCTTCAGAAGATACACAGTTAAAAGAAAATAACCGGTTGTGACGTCACCTGAAAACACTCCATAGTCGCCATAGAGTTGTAATGCATCCGCTTCACCACACACACACAAAATTACGTTTCTTGTATTAAAGGCCATAAAAATTAAAAATTTATAACTTTTTAAACCATACGAAGTTTTTTGCAACTAATCAATATGGTTTTATAAAGGGCAAAAATACTGAATCCGCACTTTTAGAATTTAATAAATTTGTACTTAACAGTATCGATAAAAATAGGAAAACAGCTGCAGTTTTTCTAGATATCTCTAAGGCTTTCGATAGTGTAAACCACTCCTTGCTAACGTTAAAATTAGAACACGCGGGATTCAGAGGCAATATTTTAAAATGGTTTATATCGTATCTATGTAATAGAAAACAACGAGTAAAAATAGGGAATAGTTTTAGTGATTATACTATAGTTAATCGTGGAGTGCCTCAGGGATCTATTTTAGGCCCTTTATTGTTTTTAATTTTTATAAATGATTTATGCAAACTGAAACTATTTGGTAAAATGATAACTTATGCAGATGACTCGGCATTACTATATTCTTGTGATAATCTCCTAGAGCTTAAATCACAGATTGAAAATGACTTAATCGAAATCAGAAAATGGTTTACCATTAATGACTTATCTCTAAATTTAAATAAAACTAAATATATCATATTTTTATCTTAAACAACCATTCATTCAACTAGATATTACATTTCATTTAAATTCTTGCTATGGCTCTTTTAATTGTAACTGTCCAAAGCTAGAACAAGTTAATAGTATTAAATATTTGGGTTTATTTATCGACTCAAATTTAAAATGGAAAACTCATGTTGGTGAGTTATGTAAAAGGCTGCATTGGTTAAATTTCATCACCTAAAAAATAAAGTTACACAATCTTTTTTAAAAACCTTGTATTTTTCTTGGTTTTTCTCTTTAATCAATTATGGAATAATAATTTGGGGTGGAGACTATAAAACCAATTTATTGCCTTTAATTTCTATTCAGAATAAGTGTTTCAAAATCTTATGTTTAAATAATTCCGACTCAATTGACTTTAAAAGTTTAGGTTTACTCCCCGTGCGACATCTCGTTTTTTATAGAATTACACTTTACTTATTTGGCAATAGAAATATATGTAATCTAAAAAATACGGTTAACCAAAGGAGAATAAATGAAATTTATCAGATTCCTCGCTTTTACAAGGAGATATATCGTAAACATTTCTTTTTATCTTGCACCTAAGTTATTTAATAGTCTACCTGCTGAGCTACAAAATATTTCTTCCTATCCCTCATTCAAACGTTGTTTACATAATTTTGTAATTTTTTTAAATAATATTGAAGACCTATTTTAATGGAAGCATAATGTATTTTTTTTGCCTTAGCTGTTTGCCAACTTGTAAAACTTTAATTTAAATAATTCTGTCTTTTGTAAATTAAATTAATCATTTATTATTGTTATTTGTACTATGTTTTGTTTTTTGCATTTTTGAATATTATTATTGCTATGTAATTCAACCCACCTATCTATTTATTTTATTTTAAATATCACTCAATGTTAGCACTTTTTTTGGTTACCTGAACGGGACTGTATCCCCTTGGTAACTTATATTATTTTATATATTTATTTGTAATTTCCATAGTGTTAAATAAAGATTATTATTATTATTATTATTATTTAGAACAGATGGGCAATATCAACATTAATGAGGAAAATACTACGAAACAATTTCTAATATAATGCGCCACACACAAGGTTCTAAATTAAAAACTTACTTATTATTACATTAGGGGCCATTCATTAATTACGTACAGTGGCGGATCTAGAACATGAGCAAGGGGGGGGCTAACTTAATCTGATTGAGGATGATAATGAAGTAACAAGCCGTGCTTTTTACAATATTCATTAATGTCTTAAATATTGAGGGCAATGTTGATTGTAAATGACTAGTATTGTTAAATATAACTAATTAATTAGTAATTAAATTAGTTAATCATTAAATATATCAAAATAATAAGGCAATAAGGGTGTGTCAACCGGGAGGGGTTTTTTACGATGATTTGAGTCAAATATATTTTTTCCAAGAATATAGATCAAATGTGAATTTTCTTGCACTAAATTTCAATGTGTAGTGAATAATTCATCCATCCCGAGGCATAAGGGGGGTTTGGGGGAACCTCCCCCAAGAAAATTTTTGAAAATTTGACCCTAAAAAGTTATGTTTTGACTCATTTTATGTCATTTGGGACTCTTTGAGTGTCACAAGAAAAAGATGATTTCTTGTACTCGTTTTCAAAGGAAAAAACTGTAAGATTATAAGAATTTCATGGGGGTGGTTTGAACCCCCTAACTAACCCCGTCTCTATTTTAACAGAGTAAATGTTTTGTAAGAGACTTAGCGCATTAGACCATTTTAAAAAGTAAATCTTATTAAAACCAGGGAGTTAAAGATCTTGCAGAGGGGCTAAAGCTCATAACCTTTAAGATGTGAAACAAATCTATAAAAATGTAAGGGGCTAAGTATTTTGGAGTTTATGCTTTGTAAGGCTTAGAAACCTCATTGGAATCTACAAGTTCTGAATCGCATTTATATTAAAGTGCTGAAAGCTAAAGATCTTGGAGGGGGCTAACGCTTTTAGGCTAAAGCTCATTAAATTGCGAACTAAATACTATAAAACATCGCAAGGAGGCTAATTCTTAATGGGGGCTAAAACTCATTGGCCCCTTTAAATTGTGAATTGAATCTACAAAAACTCAGGGCTAAAAGCCTTGAAGGAGCTAAAGATCATGGAAGGATTCATAAGGGTTAAAGCTCATTAAATAGTGAACCAAATATATTTAAAAACGCAAGAGGGCTAAAAGCTTTGTAAAGGCTATTAAAGAGCATGGAGGGGGCTAATGTTTCGCAGGGTTAAAGCTCATTAATTTGTGTAACAAACATAAAAACGCAAGGAGGCTAATGCTTTTAGGGGCTAAGCTCATTGGATAGACCCTTTAAATTACGAATCAAACCTTCAAACATGCAGGGGGCTAATAATTTGTAGAGGGGGCTAAAGATCTTGGAAGGGGCTTAATGCTTTGTAGACCCTTTGAATTGTGAAAAAGGCTACAAAAAACTGAAAAAAAGTTTAAAATTTTGAAAATTTAAACAAAATTTTTTTAAAACTTAATTTTTTTTTCGAAAAAGTTCAATTTTATGTAGTGTAAACTTAAGTCCCAAGGGGGGGGCTATAGCCCCTATAGCCCCCCCCATAGATCCGCCACTGATTACGTAAGGATGATTTTGGCAATATTTGACCCCCCACCCCCATGTAAGGGTACGTAAGATTTTTCAAACCCCTCCCCCCTATTCTTTTGTAAGATTCCATTTCGTTTTTCCAAATAATAAAATGTTAGATTTAAAATATAAAAATAAACATTATTTTGAAAAAAATTAAAGCTTCGATAATATACCAGATCGTCGGCATTTTTAAGTTTTTTTGGGGGTTATGCAATAGTAGTTTGATTAGAATAAGTGGAATTTGTTTACATTAACTTGGAAAATCTTACGCAAGAATGGGTTTGACCCCCCCACCCACAAGTAAGGGTATGTAGAGATTTTTCAACCCCCCCTCGGGACCCTTACGTAATTAATGAATGGCCCCTTAACTGTTTCACTGATTACAAAAATATTTTTTTATACTTTTGAGCAAATACAAATTAATTTCCAAAATATTCAAAATTATATTCCTTTAAGTACACAATATAAAAATCTCTGCATCCCGGGCGGCCCCGGGGATTATACTCCCCTGTCCCCCCTCTCCCCAGGCCTGCATAGAGCTAATTCTGAACTTTTATTAATTCAATTTACTTTAAAATTACTTGGATTATATACTCATTATCCCGGGAAGTTACTTCGGTATATTTTGGTCTTTCACAAAGAAAGAAAAAAAACACCTCCACTTTTTTTCTCCATAAAAATTTTTGAAAACATTTCATAAACACTTTAAATGAAAATCGGAAAAAGAGAGGAGAGGAGAGGCAGGCAGAAGAGAAAAAGCGCACCTTGCCTTGCGGAGTAAACAACCAACGGAAGAATGGTTTTTTTAGGATCCGTTCAAAATCCTGATATTTCGGACATTTCAGGCAGGAGTCTGTTGCTCCCGCCTCAAAACCGCTCGAGGAAGAAAACTAATCAAACAGTAACTACACAATTAATTCACCCATCAGGCAGGTGTCCTTCCCATCACTGCTGCTTTTCCACACAGAGAATATCAGATTCCGCTCCTACAGAAAACATCTGTAGGAGCTCCCGAGCATTCCATTCTAGAGAACGAACAGATCAACCCTTTATCTCTCCTCAAAAAAGGAGGCTGGTTTCATCGTTTGATCTCCAATGAAAATGTTCTGTAATACCGTAATGAACCCTTTATCCGGAAATCATCCGGCCGGGCCCATCAAAAGTGGTCTCTCTTTTTCAGTAGTTTCATCTCTGGCTGGAGACAAATTCTAAAATCCCCCCCCCATTCGGCAGGTTTTCCTTTTTTTTTTTTTTGGTAGCTTAATTTTCACATGCATGAAACAGATGTTCAAGAACGACCCACAGAATTGAATTTTAATGAGCAGGTGTTCTCAGCATCGAGAGATAATTTCGGAAGCGCTTCACTCCCATGTTCACTCCTCTCCAAGCTAAAAAAAAAAACACACACAGTAAAAAAAAAGGCACATTTTCTCTACTTTTTTTGACTGCTTGTTTGTACGAAACTTTTTATTGCGTTTCTCAAGAGTGTTTCGGTAATCGGGGTTGACCTATCTCTTTCAATGAAATAGTCTAAATCAGAGGTTCTCAAGCTGTGGGTCGCCAGTCAGTTTTTGGTGGGTCGCGATAAGTTTTTGAATTCAAGAATTTCCTTAGGTGTTGTAATAGCAATTTATTCCAGATTACAAAAAAAAAAACCCGAGTTAAAACCCTGTTTTTAAGAGTCAAATTTCAAAAATTCCTCTGGGGGAGGCCCCCAGACCCTCTTCTGATTGTGGAGCTCATTGTTGCCCCCACAATCAAACAATTTTATACGCGCTTAGGTTTAAATATTTCTCTCTAAAAAGTTAAATCTCTAATACTTGCATGTAATTTATTATAGTAACAAAATAGTTGATGACCAAACCCCATACGTACGAAGCTAAAGTGTTATGGAGGGAATGGGAAAATTAACTGAAGTTGATGTGGGTCGCGTTAGTTCGTTTATAAAAAGTGGGTCGTGATGTTGGAAAGTTTGAGAACCCCTGGTCTAAATTATGGTTTTTGATCGTGCTTTTTTTGTGGTTTTGGGGGTTGTTAATGGTAATCGGTATAAATAAGGTAGATTCCCGTCTTCTGTGACTATATTTGTCTAAATAGATATTTGTTTTTTCGCTATAATTAAGGGTTAAAATTGGGTTTCTATTCTGTACTCTCTGACGACTGCTTTGGGGTGCCTTTTCTTTAAGTACTTATGTTGGGTCTTACAATAACTTTATGATTTCGGGTGCTTGGTCAGTTTACATTAATTTAGTGTTTAACGTGCTTTTTGATCATTTTTGAAACCTTTGGAACATTACAGTGTGATATTGCTATGTTTTCAATGTGTTTTGTCAGTTTTTTTTTTTTTTTTATTGAAAACAAAGCACCTAGACCCGTAGGGCCCTTATCTTTGATCAACAATTAACACAACTTAGGATACAAAAACACGTTGATTGACAAGTTAAAAACTTTAAAATAAGACATGAATAAGTTAAAATAGTAAAATATGGGTTTAAAATTTTAAGAAAAATGCAATAAAAACCAACACTACATATTTGTATCAGTATCTAGGCCCCCAGGGCCCACATCCCCAATCAACAATCAACACAAATAAAAAAAAAATACAAATACAATGAAGAGTAATTGATTAACAAGGTAATATCTTGAGAAGCTTACATAAAGAAAAACACCGTACATCCGACTCAATATGTTTGTGCATAAGAGACCTCGTTCAATATAGCCCGAGGTCTCCTCCAGTTAGATGGTAAAATAGCATCGTACCGGGCTATGCCTTGGACACAGGGGTTATTGCTATTTTCTAATTTTTGAAAAAATTTCAGAGCTATTTTAATGAAATGATCTTTTATAGTTGTTAATTTAAGGCTCTTAAGAATCATATGGTTCCTATAGTAAAAAGGGCTATTGGTTATGAGTCTAGCTATTTTAGTTTGAAGTATCTCTAATTTATTAAAATGGCTTTTATCGGCATAGCCCCACACGACGCAAGCGTAACTGATTATTGGTCTAAGTAGTGACTTGTAAATGAGCAACTTATTTTTTAAGGATAAAGCTGAGTCCCTGGCAATTAAGGGATATAATAAATTTTGAGACACCAGGAACTTTTGCCTAATGGTAGAGATATGCTTGGCGAACGACAGTTTGGAGTCCATCGTGACTCCCAAGTATAGTACTGACTTACTCCACGGTATCTCTAGTCCATGTAATTTAAGAGGAGGAGGCAAGGCTCTCTTGCGAGTAAACATGATTGCCTGGCATTTGTCAACATTAATATCTATTTTTGAGTTATTTAACCAGGTTTCTAGGGTATTTAAATAATTTTGGATATTTTCCTTAACCATGAATATATTTTTGTTTTGGTTCAAAATGGATGTGTCGTCAGCAAACAGGCCAAGTAAAATATTACTATTTTTAGGGATGTCATTAATAAATATGTTGAATAGAGTGGGACCAAGTATGGATCCCTGAGGGGTACCTGCAAGTATTTTACGTGGAGTAGAAAAGATATTGTTTATTCGAACTTTAAAGTGTCTGTTTGTAAGGTACGAGTAAATAAGCTGTGTAATGTCTTTTGGAATATTCATGTTAATCATTTTATAGATCAAAGCACCAATCCAAACTCGATCAAACGCTTTTGATATGTCCAAAAAGAGTCCCCCAGTAGCCTCTGCCTTCGCCAAACCCTCATGGGCATACTCCGAGACCCTCAGCAATTGATGTTGTGTGGAGAGTCCCGGTCTAAACCCGAACTGTTCCGGTATAATTATGTTATTTGTGTTAAGGAATGAGTTAAGTCTATTTAAAATTACTTTTTCTGCTATTTTTGCTATTGTAGGTAGGAGGCTTATTGGTCTATAGTTAGTGGGGTTATCTGCTGGCTTTCCAGGTTTTAATATTGGTACTATTAAGGCTGTCTTCCATAAGGAAGGGAAGGTTTTTAGTTTTAATATATTGTTTATTATGTTAGTCATGATAAAAACAGTCTTAAGGGGGAGTTTTTTCAATATTTTATTTGAAATGTTATCGATTCCAGGTGATTTTTTTGGCTTGGTTTCTTTAATTATTTTAATTATTTCCGAAGGTAAAACGGGTTCAACTGTTGTCTCATGATTCTTATTGAGGAAAACTTCTGTTGTGTTTTGGATTATATGATTTAGGTTAGGGGTATAATTAACATTCTCCCGGAACTGAAGTTCTAGAGAGTCGGCGAGGCATTCTACTTTGTCCGAGTCAGCAAAAACATAGCCGGTTGTTTTTTTGAGAGGTGGGATCCTAATGGGTTTATTTTTTAATTTTTTGCGTTTAATTTCTTGCCAAATTGAGTTATTTTCTGTAGAAAGTGAATGAAGGTATTGAGTATATTGTGATTGGTTGTATTTTTTTAGAGCTTTTTTGAATTCATTTTGGGCTTTATTTTTCACAATTCTATCTTGGGGTGATTTAGAATTCTGCCATACCTTTCTAGTTTGGTTTTTAATTTTAAGAAGGTTTTGGATGCTTTTCGGAAGGGCTTGGTTTGCTAATTTAGGTACAGTGGAAGCTCTTATAGCGACCTGCTCTTATAAAAATACTCTCTTATAAAGACCCAAAAATTAGTCTCTATAAGAGCACTTTTGTGCTCTTATAAAGACTAATCTTCGAATCGATTCAGCTTATCGAATACTTTTCTGGATCGTTTTGTGTGCGTCACACCAGAATTAGCCAATAAACAAATATCAGAGTATGACAAACAGCACCAAGTAACGATCGCATCTTCTTCTCGCTTGCTTTCGCCCGGGGTAACCGGCTACAATCCCAAACGAAACCTTTCGCTACCTAATGTCCTTGTTGATTTTAGACTTAAATTTATTAGCGTATTCATTTACCTTTCTTTATTTCCAATTTTTTGACTTATATTTAAGACATAAATTTTTCAAATTGCATGCAGATGCAGGTGAAATTGATGTAACAAATTTTGTTAAGCACCAGACCTTTCTAAGGAAGCTAAGCTATGCAATAAATTAATATCAAAATCAAAATTTTAAAAAGCAAATATTTATACTCTGTAAAATATTGATCTTAAACTTTATATAAATTAAAATAAAGCAAAAAATAAGGTAATATAACATGAAATTGGAAGTGTCAAGACTTCATAAAATAAGAAATAATTGTTTAAAGTGAGGAAAGATCAATTGGATGATTCGAACTGTGTTCTAAATCCCAATGATATCGTTTTCAGATTGAGATTTCCTCCAGACTTTATAAATTAGTCTACTAAAAATACATCATTGAGGGAATCAAGTCCACCTTCCCGAAAAGCATCAAAATTGATAGTTTAGCTTAACGAGTTTATTGCTTTTAAACGAGTGATATTCTACACTCGAGTGTATCACTCGAAGTTTGCTCTTATAGCGTAAAAAAACTCGGTACGGATTAATTACGCTATAAGAGCTTCCACTGTATTAATTTTCCAGAGTTGGCATATGCATTTTGTATCTGGGTTGTTAGTATTTGAACCTCATTCTCTAATTCTATGGCACTTATTTCTTGCAGTGGTTTATAAGGTTGTTCATTCAGCGTATCTTGAAAGATCTTCCAGTTCGGTTTAAAAATTGATTGAGAATCCAATATTGGGGTAAGGTCTGTTAGCATTAATACTGGGTTGTGATCAGATGATAATTCGGATTTCACATCTGTCGTTATAGTATAGGGAAAATTTCTGGTTATGGCCAGGTCAATTACTGACTCAGACGTTGGACCATGGTAGGTCGCTTCCTGGGGGGCTACTATTTTTAAATCGGTTTGATCGCAAAACTTTTGGAGATTAATTCCTTGTCTATTATTATTTGTATTGTTCCAAAATTTATGTTTTGCATTGAAGTCTCCGGCAATAACCAAAGATTTATTTAATGAAAGTAAGGTTTCTATGTCAATTGTGAAGGCTGGGTTGTTTTTTGGTTTTACATAAATTGATATTAACGTTATTGGGGAGTGATTTTTCAAATTTATAGTTACAGCAGTAGCTTCTACGAAATTTAAAGTGGGAATTGGATTTTGATAGTGTGGGATCGACGCCCTGATATAAATGGCTGTTCCACCCCCTAATCCACCTTGTCTAGGAGTACTGTAAAGGATGTAATTTAATATGCCAGGCTGTTCATCGCATTTGAGCCATGTCTCCTGGATCAAAATGACATCGGGTGCGTGATCATTCACAAATACTCTCAGTTCCTCAATTTTATTACGGATGCTTCTTGCATTCCAATAACACACCTTCAGACCAGTGCCGAGTTTATTTATCGCCATATGCAGTTGTTAATTCAGCTAGTAAGATAAATAATTTGTCCATTGGATTACCTGCGTTTTCTGCTTTTGTTAACATCTGATCTAAATTATTAATTAAAATAATTGACTTTAATAGGCTAACGAATCTTAATAAATTTTGTATATCTTTAAATTCATGGCTATTAACACCGTCTGAAGGTTTGTCAGTTTGGTCACCCTAAATTATCACAGTACACTGTTAAAAAAAACAGTTCAACATTTCACCAAAATTTGGTGCTTTGTTTGAGCTTTACTGAAGTTGTACCAAAATTTGGTACAAGGGGAAACAGCTGACTGCAGGAGAATAGCAGCTAGTACCAAACTTTGGAGCTTGGTCCCAAAATGAAGATTTTGGTGCTGCCTCCGCCATATTGGATAGGCTTTTTGTCACAACACACTAACCCCCCACTAACCCTACACTGTAAAAAAAACCCCTAAAAACTGGATTGTGTACTCAGCCGGTATTTTTAGGTAAGTTTTAATATGTTTTAATAAGTGTATTATCATTCATAACTCATCTGTGCTATTACCATTGTTAAAAGCATAGTATGCTGAAGTGTAGTATGATTTTTATGTTTTGTTGTTTAAAGTTTTTGAAAACAACGGGAAGTCCTCTTAATTACGATTGCCAACAAAAATTACAAAAAAAGTTTTTTTAAAAATGATATAGGGTGAACCGCCCAGTGAATGAACACTTAGCATTTGGGTTTGCGATTTTCCCACTTCAAAAATTTTTTTCAGGGCTTTTTCTCGGTCAATTTCTAAAAATAAGGTATGTTTCCATACTGGCTTTTTCTTGGCAATATGATCGAAGTATTTCCAGATCTCAGAAATCAATAGTTTTGAAGGAATCCTGATTTGAGTGAAAAAAGTGCGATAGACCCAGTGAATGAACAAAGTTTGCCCTAAGTATGAACAGTGTCTTCCAGTGAATGAACACTGAAAAATACCATGATTTTTTTCAACTGATCAGCCTGCGTTACATAAAATAGAAAATGTTTTACTAAGAACTCTAAAATTTCTTCAATACACACACACGCACACACACAAAAAAAGGTACTTAGGATTTTAGGTGGGTGCAAATCTTGCCAGACATCGATTGCGACGTTATACTAATTGCATATGCCATCTTAACACAAACAATTAATAATCAATACCTTGTAATAAATCAATACGGACTTAGCTATAGCTTTTACAAGGGGGGGGGTTCAAGAAACTTCTTTCAGGGTCAGGGGTCGCAATGGGCAATGAAAGTGTATCTAAAACAGGGTTTTCCAACTGGCGGGACTCATGCGGCCCGCGAAGCTCCCTGAAAACCCTAAAAAGTAGCTATATAGAAGACTTTTTAGCATACTAAAATTTAAAAATTTTTGAAGGAGGACCCCCGAACCCTATTTACCCACTTTTTCATTAAACTTTGGTTGGCTGTATATACCTTGAAATTCCCTTTGAGCGTAGCAAGGGATTATAAAAGCTTAGGTTAACCTTTATCACGAGGGGGGACAAAATGGAGTATCATAGGCGTAAGTTCAACTTTTTTGATTGGGGGGGGCAAAACTTATAAGACCTCAGGACCAAAGGAGCCGTTACTAAACTGTTTTGAAGGGATTCTGGAACCCAAAATGTTTCTAATAGTTTTCCCTTTCCGTGTAAAATGTAGGCCAAATGTGAATTTTTGTGAACTTAATCACAAATTTTTGTGGTTAATACATGCCCTCAAGCAAAAGAGGGGTGTCTGGGTCCTCTCCCAGAAAATTTGATCCAAAAAGTTGTATTTTCACTCATTGTTTGGTTATTTGGGACAGGGACCTTTTTGTTTGGCTGACATAAGGTTTAGGCTATTGGGGAGGGGGGTCTGGACCCTCTACCCCCCCTAATATACGTCCATGCCTGTCGTTTGGGACCATGGGTTCCTATGCAATTCTGAACCCTTATGATGTCTACATCCCCTAGAAGTTTTTCCATTCATAATGATACACCCTGTATAAACCTAGACTTTTAAATCAAAAACGTATTCTATGGAAAGACAATACTGATCTTTATTATAACCTAGTCCTAGTTTAAGCCATCAAATAAGCCTATAGGTCTTTTGGTTCACGAGATAAGCAGTTTCCCAGAGTATGAAGGTTGTTCATTTACTGGTAAATCTTAGTTTAATTACTCTTTCCAGTATGTGAATTTTGTACTTTCTAATCAACATACCCCGTTCATTTACTGGAAGGACACAATTTTGATCATCGCGCATTTTTACATAGTTTAGCTTACATCATTATGAATCAAATAAAACTATAATCATGAGGTTTTACGAAATATGCATTTTCCCCAGTAAATGAACACCTGTTCATTCACTGGGAAATCTCAGTTTGCACTTCCAGTAAGTGAACACCCCCTTATCTATCGCAATTTCAAAAATACAGCTTTCTGAATTATGCCATATCAAAGATTAAGTCTTTAACATTTGATAAAAAACAACAAAAATCATAATAAGCGCAATTATAAGTTAGAAAAATATGAATGAATCAAGTCAAATCTTAACTTACCGGAGACTTTTTCATGGGCCTGAAGCTCGATCATCAGTAAAAAATTTTACACAGACTGAAATCGGAATATACGGTTAAATCAACGATTGCCTGGCCTCTAGGACTCTAGGAGGTCTCATTGCAACTACTGAATTTTAGTAATAGTCTTTACAGAGTTCAAATAGCTTAATAATTGAGATTATACGACCGTGTTCATTCACTGGGAGTGTTCATTCACTGGGCAACCCACCCTATACCAAATTAAAACTGGAGTAATAAATTTATTGTGAGTTTTTAACTTTAATATCACTGGAGCCATTAGTTTCAAAGTTAAAAAGAATAAAACTGGAGTAATAAATTTATTGTGAGTTTTTAATTTTAATATCACTTTCATAAGTTGGTATTCTTATTTGTTTAAAAGGTTTGATAACATACAGCTCACAGCAAACGATAATTAGAAGGATAAAATAAATTGCGTTTCGGCAACATAAATTTATTTCATTCTGTTGGAAAGACTTACAGCAAAAGCGACAGAGTCGTGAGAATTCCATTCTATTTAATTGGTATAATAATTAAGATACACAGAAAAAATTATTCTAAAAGATGCATTAAAACTTTTGTTCTGATTATGTTGGAGAAATAAAAGTTTTTTAATAATTTAATTGCTTATGTTAGAATGTTCTGAATGTCGATTTTGATTATTTTTAACCCCTACTAATTTATAAACATATATGCTGCTTATCGATTTATATTTATATTTTTCTTATATTATTTTCATGTATTGTTCACTTTAGTTTATAACTTCATCACGCTTTAGTTTTTGTAATTACTATATCTATGCATGTTTCGTTCACCTACATGGATCGTTGCGATCCCAGGTGATATAGATATTTTTTCTTGTTCTATTTTGTGAAAAGTGCCCGAAAATGAACTTGTGTGGGATCTTTTGTTGTTGTTAAGAGAAATAGTAGATATTGTTTTGGCTCCTGTAATTAATTTGACTAACATTTCCTATTTGACTGATATAATTAATGTGGTGCCTCACCAACTCCTAGAGGGCGCCACCAGGACATACCTAGAGGGCGCCACCATGACACTCTGCTTATCCACTCCAGCTGCCGTGGGCTTTCCCAAGAGGAGATTGGAGAAGGAGACGGGACTAGCCAGACGACCAGACGAGCGAGACGCGCTTGTCTTACGACGTGTAACTTGACCTATGTGTAATATCCACTCTTGTAAATAGTCTTTAATACATATCTTTATCACCCAACTTCGTGTCTTATTTTGAACCTCCCACATTAATGATCATCACAATTTGTTTAAGATGTTATTTCCTGATGTTGCATTAAAGCCAAAGCATCATTATCTAGTTCATTATCCTAAACTCATTACAGAATTTGGCCCATTGATTTGTTGTTGGAGTATGAGGTTTGAATCTAAACATTTATTTTTTAAACGGATAGCTCAGAATATTAAAAACTCAATTAATCTACCATTCTCTTTAGCAAATAGGCATCAAAAATTACAATGTTTTTATAATTGCACTTCTTCCCGACACATTGGCAAATTTAATGCTATTACAAATGCTAAACCTGGAAAATTAATACCTAAATTAGCAAACCAAGCCCTTCCGAAAAGCATCCAAAACCTTCTTAAAATTAAAAACCAAACTAGAAAGGTATGGCAGAATTCTAAATCACCCCAAGCTAGAATTGTGAAAAATAAAGCCCAAAATGAATTCAAAAAAGCTCTAAAAAAATACAACCAATCACAATATACTCAATACCTTCATTCACTTTCTACAGAAAATAACTCAATTTGGCTAGAAATTAAACGCAAAAAATTAAAAAATAAACCCATTAGGATCCCACCTCTCAAAAAAACAACCGGCTATGTTTTTGCTGACTCGGACAAAGTAGAATGCCTCGCCGACTCTCTAGAACTTCAGTTCCGGGAGAATGTTAATTATACCCCTAACCTAAATCATATAATCCAAAACACAACAGAAGTTTTCCTCAATAAGAATCATGAGACAACAGTTGAACCCGTTTTACCTTCGGAAATAATTAAAATAATTAAAGAAACCAAGCCAAAAAAATCACCTGGAATCGATAACATTTCAAATAAAATATTGAAAAAACTCCCCCTTAAGACTGTTTTTATCATGACTAACATAATAAACAATATATTAAAACTAAAAACCTTCCCTTCCTTATGGAAGACAGCCTTAATAGTACCAATATTAAAACCTGGAAAGCCAGCAGATAACCCCACTAACTATAGACCAATAAGCCTCCTACCTACAATAGCAAAAATAGCAGAAAAAGTAATTTTAAATAGACTTAACTCATTCCTTAACACAAATAACATAATTATACCGGAACAGTTCGGGTTTAGACCGGGACTCTCCACACAACATCAATTGCTGAGGGTCTCGGAGTATGCCCATGAGGGTTTGGCGAAGGCAGAGGCTACTGGGGGACTCTTTTTGGACATATCAAAAGCGTTTGATCGAGTTTGGATTGGTGCTTTGATCTATAAAATGATTAACATGAATATTCCAAAAGACATTACACAGCTTATTTACTCGTACCTTACAAACAGACACTTTAAAGTTCGAATAAACAATATCTTTTCTACTCCACGTAAAATACTTGCAGGTACCCCTCAGGGATCCATACTTGGTCCCACTCTATTCAACATATTTATTAATGACATCCCTAAAAATAGTAATATTTTACTTGGCCTGTTTGCTGACGACACATCCATTTTGAACCAAAACAAAAATATATTCATGGTTAAGGAAAATATCCAAAATTATTTAAATACCCTAGAAACCTGGTTAAATAACTCAAAAATAGATATTAATGTTGACAAATGCCAGGCAATCATGTTTACTCGCAAGAGAGCCTTGCCTCCTCCTCTTAAATTACATGGACTAGAGATACCGTGGAGTAAGTCAGTACTATACTTGGGAGTCACGATGGACTCCAAACTGTCGTTCGCCAAGCATATCTCTACCATTAGGCAAAAGTTCCTGGTGTCTCAAAATTTATTATATCCCTTAATTGCCAGGGACTCAGCTTTATCCTTAAAAAATAAGTTGCTCATTTACAAGTCACTACTTAGACCAATAATCAGTTACGCTTGCGTCGTGTGGGGCTATGCCGATAAAAGCCATTTTAATAAATTAGAGATACTTCAAACTAAAATAGCTAGACTCATAACCAATAGCCCTTTTTACTATAGGAACCATATGATTCTTAAGAGCCTTAAATTAACAACTATAAAAGATCATTTCATTAAAATAGCTCTGAAATTTTTTCAAAAATTAGAAAATAGCAATAACCCCTGTGTCCAAGGCATAGCCCGGTACGATGCTATTTTACCATCTAACTGGAGGAGACCTCGGGCTATATTGAACGAGGTCTCTTATGCACAAACATATTGAGTCGGATGTACGGTGTTTTTCTTTATGTAAGCTTCTCAAGATATTACCTTGTTAATCAATTACTCTTCATTGTATTTGTATTTTTTTTTTATTTGTGTTGATTGTTGATTGGGGATGTGGGCCCTGGGGGCCTAGATACTGATACAAATATGTAGTGTTGGTTTTTATTGCATTTTTCTTAAAATTTTAAACCCATATTTTACTATTTTAACTTATTCATGTCTTATTTTAAAGTTTTTAACTTGTCAATCAACGTGTTTTTGTATCCTAAGTTGTGTTAATTGTTGATCAAAGATAAGGGCCCTACGGGTCTAGGTGCTTTGTTTTCAATAAATAAATAAATAAATAAATAAATAAAAAAAAAAAAACATTTATAGCAATTGGATATTCGGATGACATAAAAGAGGTTGTGGAAGGTTTTTCTGATTTTTATGTTGTTTCGAAGATTAAAATAAAGGGTTTGTTGTACAAACCTGGATTGTGTGTTCTGGAAAGTTATAAGAATGATGATCCAGTTTTTTCAAAAATTATTATTATACTAGTCAAGGATGAAAATGTCAGATTTGTTTGCCGTTCATTTAGTACCGAAACTGTTTTTCACATTTTAGGCTATAAGCTACTTGAAATGACAAAAATTAAAGTTTTGTCATATGATGATTTGATTGATAAATACCCATTTACAAGTATAAAGGCAACTGTGTTATTATTCCGAAATACCTGTTATTGAGCCTGACCCCTGATATCCTGCGAATTTATTTGTGTATATACACTACCCTATAGTAATGGACCAGACACCAAGGTGTTATGCTTTAAATGAAAATAGTTGATTGGAAGCGATTGACTTCTACTCAGTTTTGGAAATTTGTCTCCAAATATTTCTATCTCAGTTGTAGATTTTAACTGGTCCCCAGATCTTTAAATGTTGCACTAACTTATCCCCAAAAAATTTTTTAGAGATGGTTTTGAGACTCTAAACTGGCCAGAGCAAAAAAAATCACATCCATGTCCTCCTGCTTGAAAGAGGGAGGCTACGACATGGCTGAAACCTTCCTGGAAGTAAATTTCTTTTATTTTATGAATTGTGAAAAGAAACTGTCCAAATTGTTCCCATAGTCTTACTTTAGTTCCCCACACCAAAAATTGACTGGGACTTTGTTAATACTCCAGAAATTGTATGTCTCAGGGTTCATAGTTGTCCTATAATTCCTATATTTATGACCCATGTCCTATATTTTTCTCCAGTTAAAACTTATTTCATACCAAGTTCATCAAAATGTGAATCCTATACCTAATAATGTGTTTCTGAAAATCGGACTAAGTGCTCCAAAACTACTTAAAAACATGTTTTTTAGAGTCAAATTTATAAAAATTTTCTGGGGGGAACCCCTTGGGTATAAATTTAAACAAGGATATTTCACAACTTTCTTCAATAGAGCATTCGCACATGACGTCACTTGGAGGACAAAAACAACGTTGCTAAGGCCGTTGTTAGGGGCGGGAACTAGAAGCATCCAATAGAAGCATTCGCACATGATGTCACTGGCGGGCAAAAACAACGTTGCTAAGGCCGTTGTTAGGCCGAGTCATGTGATTGAAAATGCTCTATTATGTGAGAATTTTTAAATATGTTTATTTAGGTAACAATACATTAATCTGTGCCTTTTTATTTGAAGTAATTCAAATTCTAGTTTTGTAATGTTACACAAAAAGTTTTACTGATAGAATAAGTTTCAAAATTTGGCAAGTATGCAGTATATTTTGCTTAAGAGGCAAAAATAAATTAGAATAGGTATGTATGTCAATCAACAATAGGGGTAGTGAAGCATCAATTTTTAAATAGCATATATATTTAAAAGCTCCATATCCTTTTAATAAGTCATCTGTTTTTTTATTCAAGTGTTATAAAAAATGCTATTGATTTAACATTTTAACTGTAAAGGTTTCAATTTCTAAAACAAATATTTTAAGTTCTTAATTTGAATTTTTTTTGACGTGTCCTATATTTTTGAACCAAATGTTCTATATTTTTTCAAAGACTTGCCTCTTAAGTGGTCACTTACTACATCACTTTTTTCAAAGTCCCAAGTTTATTTCTTTTCAAAATATTGTCACAATTTCGCCCAGAACTAACAAAGGAACCTTACCAGGGGATGTGGAAGCATTGAAATGCAAATTAAATTGAGATACAGTTGATATTATGCTAATTGTCTGGTGTCCAGTCCATTACTGAAGGGTAGTGTTTTTGAATAGTAAATGTGTATGTGGTTTCCTATTACTAGTTGCATCTGCAAAGAATTGAAAAATGTTAGATTTAAGCAATTGTTCTTAATTCAGTGATAGCAGTTGTCCTACAATGCTACAGGATTCCCACTGTCCTTGAAAGTCCTTGAATTTTCTGTTAAAATTAGGTCCTTGAAAGTCCTTGAAAAATGCAAAAGGTCCTTGAATTTTGAATCCACTCCAGCAGCCTTTCGCTGATTTATCTAAATTTCCTTTCCGCATTTGACAGCAATGATGTTTGAAACCGTAAAACTATGGTAGTAACGCCCTATACATCGGTTCTGCAAGTGAACAAACTAGGTAGAAAATTAAGTTGGAGTCAGTAGGCATTTTAAAAACAACTCCAATTGCTCTAGAAAGATTATAATTTTTAAGTGTCTGCAAAAAAAAGGTCCTTGAAAAATTTTGTTGAGGTCCTTGAAAAGTCCTTGATTTTAAATGTTTTCAAAGAGTGGGAACCATGTGCTAAAAAATGTCCTATAATTTCCAATAGTGGCGTTTGTCGCATAGATAGATGATTTAAAAATCATCATCGCTAAGTTTTGCTGTTCTGTTTTTAAAAACAAATGTAAATAATGTAATGTTTTGTATCTAAATGTAATGTTTTGTATCTAAATGTAATGTTTTGTAACTAATAAATGTAATGTTTTGTAACTAATAAATGTAATGTTTTGTAAGAAATAAATGTAATGTTTTGTAAAATGTTTTCAAAAATCAATTAGTTCTGTCTTTGTTTCTTTGCCTGATGACTGGTCAAAAAGTGCTTCCTCTCACATTCTGGATAAAAACAACTTTGTTCTGGTCAAAAACTTGTGATTGCTATGATTTTTCTTTGGAATTGCATTTGACGTTTTATCTTTCAGGGGGTTTTATGCAACAAATTTTATTTTTAGTTAATTATCACATCCAACTAAAAAATGAAATTCTAAAAGTAAATTAAACTGCACAAAGAGTACAATTTTGTAAGTCATATTTTTGAAGAATCCTATAATTTATGAGCTCTGCTGCTATAACTGTTAATTAAAACTGTTTACCTTAGACAGGGTAGCCTTTGTATGTACTTGTATTATTTCTGTTTTCTGATTATCAAAATAAAATTTTGTGTATTAAAAAAACCCTACCTCTACCTTCGGCTGGACGCTAATAAAGGACAAAATTTTACTTTTTTTTCTACAAAGATCTCTCAGATCCTCTCGTGAAATTTCTCGAACAGAAAATTGAAGGGATTTTTGACCATAAATAACTCATTTTTGATCAGCACAAGCAGGGCCCGACTTACAAAAGTTTGGGGGCCCAGGGCAAAAGACCCATTTGGGGGCCCTTGGACATGTCTTATAATAAAATTTAAATTTATTTGATTTAAAATAACAAAATCAATCGTCTTTAAACCAAGTGTAAACACTGCGTAAAAATTTGTTCGTTCTAAAGCTTTATGAGTTTATTTTACATTTTCTTAGCTTTTTGAGCATTTTGGGGCCCCTTTAAAGAGGGGGACCCTGGGAAAATGCTCCGAATGGGCTCTCAGAAATCTGGCTCTGACCACAAGAACTTAACGAACGAAAAAACGACACGCGTGGTGTCATTGCACCGTGCCTGGGTCTGGCTGTGAGTAGGGGGCAGTTCTAGAGAGGGTTGAGAGGGACGCGATGATTGAAGCGTGATGATAAGTTGGTGTTCGAGAAGGGCATTAAGTGTCTATCACTTAAGGAGTTGTGTACTGTTTGGGAGGATATAAAGTTATTTGGGTGAGAGTCTAATTTTTCGAAGAATTTAATTGAGGCCTTTTCAATATATAGGGACATGGGTTCTATTTTTAGGTCATTATGTAGCACGTCATTTCTGACATACCAAGGGGCATTAGTTATTATTCTGAGTATTTTATTTTGCATTACTTCTATATCTTTTATGTGGGAGTTAGATGCAGTGGCCCAGATGGGGCTAGCATAAGTTAGAGCTGGTCTTATTATTGATTTGTACACTAGTAATTTATTGGGGAGTGATAGTTTGGCTTGTCTATTGATTAGGGGGGTAGGTGAGTTTTAAGCTTATTCCATATTTTTTCTTGATGTGTTGGCAGTGGTTTTTGAAAGTTAGTTTTTCATCAAGGATGACACCGAGATATTTTACTTGCTTTTGCCATGGGAGGTGGTCCTTAAAGAACTTTATTGGTGGAGGGTAATATTTATGATGGAAGGGGTGAAAGATTATGACTACAGTTTTGCCTGTATTGACAGCGATTTTCCATTGGTTTAACCACTTTTCGAGGGGAGGAAGGGATTCTTGGAGCTTTTTCCTTATTGTTACCATGGAGAAATGCTGGGCAGTTAGTGCGGTGTCATCCGCGAAGAAAAAGTGGGTCAAGAGGGGAGATTTCGGGAAGTCTGAGGTATATATGTTGTACAGTATGGGGGAAATAATAGCTCCCTGTGGAGTGCCAGCAAGCAGTTGGAATTGATCAGAAAAATGATCTCCGATTTTGACTCTGAAGGACCTATTGGTCAGGAAATGTGCAATCCTGCGAATTAAAAATAAGGGGAATTTCAGTTTTAGCAATTTATAGATGAGGCCATCGTGCCATACCCGATCGAACGCTTTCGCAACATCGAGAAATATTGCTCCAGTGTAGCGGCCGGAATTGAACCCTGATTTGATGGTGTTCACCAGTCTGAGGAGTTGATGGTTGGTTGAGTGCTGGTCTCTGAATCCAAATTGATCTGGAGGAATTATATTTTGTTCCATGCAGTGATTTTTTATGTGCGTTAACATTATTTTTTCCAGGATTTTAGAGAGTGAGCTTAGTAGGCTTATGGGGCGGTAATTGCTAGGCTGTTTTTTACATTTACCTGGTTTATGGAACACTATTATAGTGGCTTTTTTCCATTTTTGAGGGAAGTAATTAAGCTGTAGGCATCTATTCAATATTTTGGTTAAGTTAGTTATGGCGTTTAGGGGAAGGTTTTTGAGCATTTTGTTCGTTATCTTGTCTGGGCCAGGGGCTTTTTTGGTGTGAAATTTCTTGATTATGTTTACTATATCGTAAGGGGAGACTAGGGAGGGTGCAGGAAAAGCTTCGGTGATGGTTATGAAGGGTTGCACAATGCTTTTTACCATTCGTTCGTGCTGGGGATCAGATAAGTGGAGGTTGGGAGTGAAAGTTTGCTCTAAGGTTTTGCCGAAGAGGTTTGCTTTCCCCAGATCGGTGAACACCACAGAGCCAGAGTCTTCTAAGGGGGGAATTGGGTCGTACTTTTTGACTAGTTTTTTGTGCAGTCTATACAGGGAATTGTCTTCTGCAGAGAGGGTCTTGAGGAGCGTATTCCAAGTGTCATTTCGGTATCTTGTCAGCTGTCTGTCTATAGTTCGTTGTAATCTGTTTAATTCCGTTTTATATGGAGGATATCTGGTCTCTTGCCACCTCTTCCTCACTCTGTTCTTTATTTTGATTAGGTTTCGTATGGAAGGGGGGATTTTGTCGTTGAACTGTCGAAGGGTGGTAGTTTTACTTGCGGAGTGGAAGGCCGAGATTATTGAGTTTGACAGAGACTCTACCGCAGCATCAATTTCAGGTATAGTTTGTATTAAGGGGTTTCCAGGGATTATAGAGTGGGATATTTCATGGAATTTGGACCAGTCAGTGGTGGTCAGGGTTGTTTGCTTGGGGGGTAGGATAGAATTATCTCTTATATTGAATATTACAGGATTATGGTCACTGTTCAGAGCTTGCATAGCCAGAGTTTCCTCCGAGGATAGGCCGTTAGAGAAGCCAATATCCAGGGTGGAGCTCGTATGGTTGCTGAAATGGGTAGGAGTTGCGGGGGCAAGTATTTCAAACAGGTTGTCCTTTAGGAAATCGTACAGGATATACCCGTCTTGGTTAGAGGTACCGCGATTCCAGCTTGGGTGTTTACAATTAAAGTCACCGAAGATGAAGAATTTGGGATGAAGGAGCGTTAATTTACGCAGTTCATTCACATCCAGTTTGTTTTTAGGGGGCTTGTATAAGGAGGAAAAGAGAATGGCCTTTCCCTGTATAGCTTGCACTGCAATGGTGGAGTTTTCGAACGAGAGGGAGTCAAAATGGAGCGGATGGTGTAAATATTAACTTGAATTCGTTCACCCCTTTATAAAAATACATGTATATATATATATTTTAGTAATAAAAAGTGGTGACTTTTTCCCCAATTGGTGTTTATTCATAATTTCAGTGATGTTAGCCCGATTGTACAGTATTGGCAGCAAATAGAAACATCCGAACTTTACAGAAAAGGAGATCCCAAAATATCCCGATTCCAAACCTTTTCTCGATGCATCCCCAAAGCTCTCCCTAGATGGCGCTGCAAAGAGCGAGATCAACCCCAGTAGAAGAAACCCAGATAGCATGTAACCTTGCGGTTAGCCCTTTTTTTTCACTGTCATTGGGCTGCCTAAGAAGGGTTTGCCGAAAAGCCTTTAAGCAGTGCAAGAAAAGGGCTGTTCCGTGGCTGACCAAACAAGGTATACCGAAAAGCCCTACAGCAGCGCTTGACGCAGGGCTATGAAAGGGCTGTCCCCACAACCCTGATGAAGGGCTTTCAGGAAAGGGCTGTGACAGCCAAGCCAATTTAAGCCCAAGTGACATACCACGTGACCCCAATAAGTCCATCCAAACTCCACATCAACATCGCCATTTTATTACCATTCCTGTGTGCAAGTTAAATTATGTGTGTGAAGATATTTTCATTTCAAGATCAAAAACAAGGTAAGTTTTAAATGTTCTTTTAGAGTTATGAAACATCTTCTTTTCATTTTGCCTTAAATTGTGTAACTAGTTAAGTTTATCGTATATATTATTCAAAGTTGTGGATAATTGGAAAATTTCTGAATGCTATTAATTATGCTATGCTTTGTTATGATCCCATGTTCCAATATTAGTATTTCAAATATTAGTAGTTTCATTTTATTTCAAAAATAATATTAATAAAATTAAATTATAATTTGATTAACGATAGTCTTTTTCATCAGAACATGTGTGAGAAAAAAAAAGAATTCGCACTGAAATTAGGATGTTTTTATATTCTTCCTGAATGATTTTCCGTGGGAAAATTATTTTTGTTTTATGTTCTTAAACAAAACAATGTATTGTGTTTTCCTTTTTTTAGAACAACAGCTTTCTGTTTCTTTATATTTTTCTTTTCAGAAGTCTGTTTACAGATCTTCAAAGATACTAAAGAAACGTAATAAGAGATGCTGTCAGTGATTGGGTTATAGAAGCCAAATTTAGGATTGCTCTAAGGTAATTTTATGTATGACTTCATCAAAAAATGTTCCACTTTCTTAAATTTTGGATTAAATGTACATAAAATGAATATCAGTTAATCTATAATCATCTCCTGTATCAGCTGTTTTCTATTATTAGGCGAAAAGTTCTATAATTTAGGGACCACTTAAAAACGTCCAACAGACCACAGGTTGAGAATCATTAATGTAATACACAAAATGGGGCTTGTTTTGAAGACAGCTTGAATGAGTTAATATAAATGGTGACTGTATATTTGATATCTGAGAAGGATTTTTTTCTCCAAAATGTTAATTTCTGGCACTCAAGAAAGATATTTTTACCGAATATTTATTTATTCATTGCTCAAATAGTTTAATATGTTGAAGATTTTCATGATATTTTTCCTCTTTTTTTTCAGAGACAACAGAATTTTCTGACAGAGATGGAAATAACAAATTTAAATTTTGTAATTATAGAACAGGTTAAATTCATCTTATATTGTGCAATATTTCTAATTAATATTTTATATAAATGTATTATTTCATTAATTCCTTTCTCACAGTTCTTTTGAGTATAGTTCTGATTTGTCTGTTTCTTTTTTTTACTTAAACAAATGTTTGCTAATTTAAAAGTTGATAGGGGATAATTTTCCCTCTCTTTTTACTGTCATTTTATTTATAAACGTGCAAATGAACTTCCATATAGTTCAATATTTCTCTTCATTTCATGAGTATTCTTAGTATGATTTGAGTCTATGAGTAGAACCAGTATGCTTTGATGGCTCCTTATGTAGGATATTCTTAATTGTAAAATTTACTCATGTGGTATTTTAAGCAAGAACAATCTCTTGTTAATTTTAACTTTTAAAATATACTTGTATTGAAAATGTTTCTCTAACCCAGTTTTCTATGGAATAGCAAATACTGTTCTATAACTTAAGTTGGCAAAGTTCCTGCATGGTATGCAGTCTTAGCATTTTAATTCAGTAAAAATTACTTTTTATGTGGCCATAATTTGAATTCTAAGAATGAGAACCTTGAGTGTATTTCTAATTTAAATTTACCTGACCTCTGATCTATATGGGATCCTGTTATTAGTATATTTTGTATATTTAACGGATTTTTTATGCTTATTTCTCTCTGTACTCTATGTTAATCCAGAAGCTATATTAGTCTAGTTTGTGTTATTGTCAGTGTAATACTTTTTCTTGCATTGTGTGTTAAAATAAAATTCTTGATAATATTCTGCGTATTTTTAATTAAAAATTTTCTTATGTTTATGTCTTTCTCTGATCTATGGGGATTCTGAGTATATTTTGTTTATTTAAGGGAGTTTTATAATTAATTTTTACTTCTTCCTCAGAACCATGTTATCCCAAATAGCAGTACAATATTGTTTTCTTGCATTTTGTTTTAAAGAATTTCTAACAAAAATTCCCTCGGTATCTCCTTCACTGGTTGTTTGGAAAACTTCTTAACTTTTATAAAGAAGTTTAAAAATGTAAAATATTTAAAGTTTTTTTATAACATAAAATGTATCAATTAAATATTCAAAAAGAAGTTATTTAATGAGAGCAAAGTATTTAATATTAGATTAGTAAAATGTAGGGATAAAATATTACCAGAGTTAAGGGGTTAAGTATTGCATTTCGTATTTTTTAGTTTCTTTGTTGAATTATGTGATACAAAATTATTCCTGAAAATATGTACCACTGTATAATATATATATAGTGCAATATTTCGGGGAAAATTTTGTGTCATCACATAATTAAAAAAACTCAGGAAAAATATGAACTGCAATATTAAACCTAGAACTATGGAGAAAATTCGGAATACCCTACAACAAACCTAATTTATAACACTATATTAAGTTTTAAATAAAGTTTAATAGCCAATTTAAAAGACCTAGACGAGACGACGTTGTCGCAGGGCTTTCATTCCAGCCCTGCCAAAGCCCTACAAAGCGTCAACTAGCAGAGGTCGGTTTTACCCTGTCACAGGGTAAACAGGGCTGTCGTGACAACCCTGCGACAGCCTTACACGGGATTACGCCGCAAGGCTACGGCAGGGCTGTAACAGCCCTACATTGCTATCTGGGAATAGCAGTCGCATTTAGAGCATTTTCAATCACATGACCTAACAACGGCCTTAGCAACAGAAAGGTTACAGTTTTTTTGCCCCACAGAGGTTAACAGTTACAGAAAATGAACTAGCCGTGGAATTCTTCTATTGGAGCATTTGCAATCACGTGACCCCATACCTAAAAACCGCCTTAGCAACAGATGAACAACGGCCTTAGCAACAGATAAAAGCCCTACAGAAGATAAAGAAAATAACCGGTTGTGACGTCACCTGAAAACAGTCCATAGAGTTGTAATGCATCCGCTTCAAAATTACGTTTCTTGTATTAAAGGATGCGCCACACACAAATTATTAAAATTACACGCCATTAAATGCGCCACACACAAGGTTCTAAATTAAAAGCTTACTTATTATGATATTAATTATTTCACTGATTACAAAAATAATTTTTTTTTACTTTCGACTCGATTTGCTAAATATTGAGCGTTTATTGAACGCAAGAACATTTGTTAGTTCTAAGATTTACATTGGTTCTCACTGACCAACACAGGGCCAGTGGACCGCTTTCTGTGCATTTTCGATTACTCGCACTTCAATCATCGCTACTATTATTGGGGAAACAAACACCTTTGTTTCCCCAAGTGACCTTGGTCCTCACTTTATCGACCCTCATTTTATCAAAAAGGCCACACCCAACCCGGTTTGGGCCTTTGGGGTAAAAACCATAACTTGTTCGTATACACACGTTTTACAGAGAAGATCTCAGTACACAGGAAACTCTTATTAGTACCAGTTAGGTACCGAACACCACTTTCAGGGACCATTAGCGTGTTGAGAAAGCTAGAGGTTGCAAACTTCACTCTCGGAAATCTCGTCATGTTTGATAAGTAAGGAAAATTTGCATAAATCAGAGTTACAACATTACCTCCACCAGCTGGTCTGAGCGAAGGTTCCAGAACACTTTCGGGAACAGTGACGTCATAGGGTGGACTCCAGAGGGCCTTTCGCCACATCTTCATATACCGGGGGCAACTGTTGGGGACATGTCAGAATGTTAGTTATACGTCGGACGAAATGACAAAGTAAAATTTTATTAAGTAAAAATAGGACGACTGTCAAATGTCAGGCTTCTAACGATCGTAAGACTGGGCGCGCACGAGTGACTAAAGTCACGGCGACCAGGATTACTAGTATCAAAAATATCACTAGAAAACAATGTGGATCGCTATGAAGAAATTCTTGGCAATCGACCAAGTGTCAAGTCGCCTAGTGCGCGCACTCTTCAAGTGTTTCAATAGCCAAAGCAACAATTTTGTCTGTCACCGTGACAAAAGTCGCCCTTGCGCGCTCGCCTTAAGTGTTAGAAAAAGCAAGTTTAGAAAATTTCGGGATTTCGGCTGTAGAGAAATTTCAGATATTCGCCCTTAAAATATACACTGCAAATGCTCCACACAAAAATAAACACTTTATAATAACACAAATTATAAGGAATTGCCTTATTTGATTGCCTGGAATAAAATAGTACGGCAGGCTAATGCGACTAAAGAAGAGAAGAACGCCATTATGGTGATGCAGATTCTTTGCTCTTTTTAAAGATTTTGCAACTGTTCATTACTCGGGTGTTCCAGCTTATTTCATGCCCAAAGGCACAACTCGAAAGACGCAAATTTAATATTTGCTTGATTTTGGGGGGTGGAATTTTTCGTAATTTACAACCGGAACTCAACCGAGTAATTTCGTCCGAAAATGACCTTAGAGAAAGTCAAAAGTAGAGCCAAGATATTAAAACCACCCTCAAATTAATCAAAGAATAGTAGGATATGATTTTCAACACGCGCCTCGAGATTCAAATGTAATCGCACTAATTCAACGTTATCATATAATATATCAACGATATTCGATATTTCAACGACAAAAATTATTGAAATAAAATCCAATCGTTATTCAAACCGACATCAAGACAGAAATTTCATTTTCACTCGTTATACAACCAATCAAAACAGTCAATGACGAAAATGACCTTAGTGAAAAATAAAGCCAACATTTTTTTTTTAAAATGGAAAAATTCTGCCTATACAACTAGAAAAGTTTCCTGACCCTATGACGTCACTAACAAGCAAAGTATAGTTCCCGGTGTCTGAATTTTGAGTGAAATGAAGAACGTCAATTTAAAACTATGACCATTTTGTTCACCCCATAGCGTCTTTTAATTACGATTTGCTTACTACTCCTAGCAACCCAACAGGCTTTCTGTTTACACAGTTTCCCCCCCCCTTCCGCATAGTGACATCATAAGGTCATGAAACGTTGCAGTGTAGTATAAATATTGGTCACCAAAACAGCTAGGCATAAAATCGTCTAGTTTCAAAACCAGATAAATAATTTTTTTTTCAATTTTCAGTTATGTTATGTTCAGATTGTTAAAATAGAGATCTAGCATATAGCCAAGAGTGACTCATCTGGTTTTGAAACTAGACGACTCAATTAACGATATTTTACGGACAAATAACGGTTTTTAACCAAAAATGGAAATTCTGATGGCACAGCTTCGGTGAGAGTCCTCCAGCCGCCATGTTTGCCCACAACTTAATGTGGTCATAATTTGAGCTGTAGGTAAACATGGCGGCTGGAGGACTCTTATCGAAGCTGACTATACCACTAGTTACTTCACCCTGGAGAAACAAGCCGAGATGAAACAAAGAAACCTCCTAGCAACCCAACGGACTTTCCGTTTACTCAGTTCCCCCCTTTCCGCACAGGAAACTTTGCAGTCTATACTTGACAGCAACGTTTCTTGAACCCAGTACGCGAAAGGAGAAAATGGGTAAACACAAAGCCTGTTGGGTTGTTAGGAGAAGTACGCAAATCGTGATTGAACTTACGTATTATCCAGTCGACCGTGACGCTTAATCCGAAAACGTTATCAAATCCCATTGACTTTACTATTACTGTGCCGCTAAATTAGACGGCCACTGAACGGTCGACGGGATAATACGTAAGTACCAAAATCACTATAAATACAAACAAAACTTAAATACATACAAAAGAAAACAGTTTAACAAAATAATCCTATTTTTAAATTGAAGTTGTTTATTTCACTCAAAATTCAGACACCCGCACTACTTACATAACACTACTCAAGCATAATGAACGATATTTAACGGACAGATATTTAACCAATAATACCCAGAAATCGTCAAAAGAGGAACTTACCACAAACGGTGTCAGTCATGTTCTGGGGGTAAAACACTGGCTCAGCACTTTCCTCCGGTGGCTCCAAGGGATGGGGCAGTCTCCGAAAGCACCTTTTGGGGAAATCATCATCGACCGGAGCACCCCCAACTCCCCCGGAGTCTCCTCGAGGGGTCGATCACCCCATCAGCAAAAGAAGGTCTTCTCTGCCCCGACAACACTCCATCATCAGTCAGCTTCGACCACCTGCTGTATATCCAAGTTCTTTTCCAACAACCTCTGAGGACAACATGGTTGAGGACATAATAACAGCGAGGGTCGCTTCAGTCAGCTTCAGGCAACCTGTTGTCTCTCCATGACAAGCCTTGAGCTGGAGGAACTGGGGCACAACTGACGCTTGGTTCGCTTTGAAGTCCCGTGGTCTTCAAATCCCGGTCCAAGGCAGACTCAGCCCTTCATTAAAATGAGCACCACCAAGCTCACATCCCACGTTCTGTGGCCTCACCCATCAGTAAGTTCCCCTTTGACGATCGGGGTTCGAAAGTGTTTCGAAGATCAAAGAACTGGGGGATCAGAACTGGGAGCCCAACCGACGTCTGTCCATCGCATTTGCTCGATCACTGCAGTTGAGAACCTTCCCCCTTTCACGACACTTGTTGATTTCACCACACTGGCCGCTATTCAGGCCACCTGTTGTCTTCGAAGTCTATGACGTCAGCCTCCACAGAGCTTTCTTCAATTTAGGACAAGTCGATCGCTGAGGGAGGGCTTGACACAGAGTTCCCTTCTTTCACGTTGCACTTAAACGTCCACTTGTTGATCTTTTCGCCAACAACTTCACTCCGTGTCGATCGGGGGTTCACCGTAAATCGACTGATGCTTCAAAGATTAAAGAACGACCACATCAAAACACGACCACTGGCTGCTTCCTCTCCTCTGGAATGGTCTTTGCCATCCAAAGCGAGGAATCGAGTTGAGTTGCAATACTCCCTCTTTGGTGCAGAGGGTGGATCTTTTTTTTTTCACAGTGAATTCCTCCTCTTGTTCACTCAAATTCAAACCTTGGGGGGGGGGCTGAGCGGCCTGGTCGGTTTACACGCTGCCAACCACGCTAGCAGTCTGCGCACTATAATCAGCCGTCGGTTCGATTCCGGCCTTTGCCCTGAGTGCACTTTCTCTCTCAGTGTCAGTAAAAATTCTGTTGTGTCTGTCTTTCTTGACGAAGGTTTATAAAAGCGGATCCTTGAGATCAAGCACACAGACCGGAAAATGTACGTACCCACAATCGAATCCAATCCAAGTCATGCCCGGAATCGAACCGACGACTGCTGGTACAGTTCCTGGCTTTCATAGTTTTACTGGCTGTGTTACTACTTGAAGATTTAATGGCAAAGGAAAGCTAACTTGTTGGAAAGTTTTCCAGAAAGTTGAAACACATATTATTCAAGCATTTGCCTCCCTAGAGAAAGAATCGGAAATGCACATCATGAGTTCCCTCCTAGAGGAATTCGTTTGTAAGTTTTACAGATCACCCATAGAAATAACAAATACTAAAGATTTGAGTTGGTACCTTTTTAAGAAATGGCAAGATGAATCTGAGAGCCTACCTCCAACCCAGGCCGCTCATAAGTACCATATTTTAAGAGCTCATTATTAAGCGTTAGTATGGAACACAGATATTTATCCAATGCCAGCTCACCCCTCACCAGAAATGTATGGTTTTGGATAAAAGAAAACGATTCATATACTCTCTAAAGAGGTAACTGATTTGCCTCCTGCACTAGATATAACAGAACTAACAGCCTGTGGATGTGGTACAAGTAAATACAAGAATGGAAAAGGTTCCTCTGTGTTGTTGCACAGCTACCATGTACTGAAATGTGTAGGTGTGAAGGGGATGAAGAGAAATGCATGAATTCCATTGAATCTCACTCAGTGGATTTATCCGATAGTGATTCCTCATTGTGATGAAGAGTAACGTTCAAATTTAGTTATATCTTCAAATAGTTACTGCCCTTAACAAATATACTGTAAAGGGCCCCATTCACGGTCGATCCGCTCCACTCCGCACGGCGTGGTGCGGAGCGGAGCGATGAAAAATCGGTAATAAGACCATCGCTCCGCTCCGCTCCACTCCGCACCATTCCATTCAAAGCTCGTTTGGCCGCCATTACTACTTTCAACCAAAACTGTAGATTTTGTTTGGGTGTCAGCGGCTGTTTTCTTAATTAAAAAAATTTAAAAAGCCCTAAAGAAAAAAAATAAGAAACCTAGAACGAAGATTCGGCCAATTTTAATGCAAAAAAAGAAACACATGCAAATCTCTCCAATTCAGAGTCGACATGGGCCTGTACACTAATAAAAATAGTGTAGTCTTGGAAACCGATAGATGTCATGGCCCATTGGTTAGCGTTCTCGATTACCATACGGTATACCTGGGTTCGATTCCCAGTGTGGAATTTGAATTATTTATTTTTTAATTTCGAAAATCATGAAAGCTTTTGTTTTTGAAATTTTTTTTTATGAATTATTTTTTCCAGTGGCCTGTTCCAACTGATTAAGCTAAATTTAATCCGATAAAATTAATTTATCTGAGAAATTATTTTAGTATTGTTCAAAACATGCTATAGTGATGCAAGGGGTTTATGAAATAAAAATTAGGTATGCTAGATAATGCATTTTACTTATAGGTTGCTATTTTATTAATTTTTCTACAGTTGAGTCTGTTTTTATAAAGCAAATACGGAAAAAATGGACGTATTTTTCCCATTTAGGATTTTTTCTATTGAAATCAATTTCTAAATTCCGAGTTTTTTTCCCACATTCACATATGCAAATCTTCAAATAAATTGCTTTTGTTTTGATAAATATGGATTATTTTTCGAAAGTTCAGCTAAAATGTAACCACTGAACACGAGATATTCTTTTTTACTTTTTTTAATAACTTTAAATGTTACTTCAAAATTAAGTAAAAACCGATTAGTTCAATATTAAATTAATTTCTAAACATAAATAAAAAGTTTGAATAAAAAATTAAATTTCTGCCACTTGAAATTTACAAGAAAATTTTAAAATAAACTTTGGATTTTTTTTAAATTTCATGAGATTTATTGCATTTATTTAATAGTTTATAAAAGAACATTAATTTTTCTGTAATATAGTTTAATAATTCATTAATTGTTTGAATTTTTTTAAAAGAAACATTTATTATTTAGTTAATCAATCTTCATGCAACACTTTTGAAAATTATACGTTCTTTTTTCTTTAAAAGCAAGTTTTTATTTTCTCGTTTAAAGTAATTTCTTATTAGTATTTATATATTGATTTTTATTGCGATACCCCAGGTTTTAATGTTAAATTCCTCTGGATGAACTATTTATAAAAAAAAACATACTTTTGAGTAATAAAAAATAAAAAAAAATCTGGTAACAAAACGATTAAAATCATTGGAGGGTTTTTAAAGGGGTATCTGGTCACTACTATCCAAAACAATTTTTCATGATGCTTGCGATCATTTGAACCCTTCCATGATTACCAAAACAATCTATATCAGATAGAAAATCTTGCGAAAAAGAAGTTTTGTAGCATAAAAATTGAGCATGAGATCTAGCCTAGCAATCACAGAGTACTAGAACAGAGAGTCCACGGCCATAGGCCATAATGGAAATCGAAAATCATGACATCTTGTTACAGGTTGGGAGAATTGTGGCGCTGGGATCGCACTAAACTCCCTAGCGTCTGGATCCAGTCTGAATCGTTCGCCGGCGGCCTATGGGAGATCGAAAACACCTTTTTGCGCATGCGCCGAGTTCTAATTTGGCGAGAGATTTAAGCGGCCGGCATACGTTCCAGAATCTAGTGTGGCGCCCTCACATCAGTAACGCATTAGACGACATTAGTCATAACGTCACTTGCTTGTTTGGAAACGTAGATTCCATCCGTGATTGGTTCCGTACGGATTTACCTCCAATCACGGAACCAATCACGGATAGAATCAACGTTTCCAAACAAGCAAGTGACGTCACACTAATGTCTTTTGAAAATAGCCTCTTGGACCCTCTGTTAGGATATTTCTCTGTGGGCGCAATTCACTCTTTGCTGACTGGGATACGTCCTTGGGTATCACTACTTCAAATAGATTTTAAATTTTGGGATTTGCATTGGAAATTTTAAGTTCTAATTATGAGGAGTTAAATCATAGGTAATATTCTTGAAGATTTTTCATAATTAATTTAAATCGTTTAATTGGACCCACGTCATGAATTACATCACGCATGACGTCAAAAATCAAACCACGTGACTCTCGATCTGATCGCATTTGGAATAATTGGAATGAATGGATTGCGATTTCGGACAATTTTGGACTCCTGTCACTCCAGTCACTCCACATCATGTGACGTCAATCACTCCAAAAAGCACGTGTTTTTATGGAGTGTAGCGGAGCGGAGCGATCGTGAATGGGGCCCTTTAAACGTAATATTTTTAAAACTTTAATTTTTTAAATAAAAAATTTTAAACTTAAAAAAACTTGATCCTTTTTTAAATATTTATACATTTTTACTTATAAAATATATTCTTATGTTTCTTTTCTCCCATTGAATATGTAAAACTGCTAATGTATGAAATTATCCAAGCACTGAAGTTTATGAGAAATTATTTAAAACTCATTAATTGAATTTATAGATTTCATATGTGTTACAAACTGATTAGATAATTGTTCCTACCTAAGCATAATAGAACTAACTATAAGGTATTCTAAAGAGTATTAATACTATATTTTATATATAAGTATATATCTTTTAAAATTTTAAATTAAAAAAAAATTCAATTTAAACTTAAAACAATTCAATTTAAACTTTTAATTATATCATAAAACACATGAAAAATGTTTTACTTAAACATACTTAAATATCCTTGTTTCCTTTCTCCCATTTAATGTAGAAAACTGTTCATTACCTAAAATTTTCAGTGCACCGAGATTTTGAAAAATCATATAAAAACAACTATTTTAGTTTATAGGCGTAATATGTTTTAATTTTGTTAAAACAGTGTTTTTGAACATATATTAATAAGACATAGTAAAAAATAAGAATATATATTTCAAAAAAATATGCTTTTTAAAAAATTAAATTTTTTAAATTAAATTTTTTTAAAAAGTTTTTTATAAAAAAAATTAATATTTTTCAAATACCTATACATTTTTGCTTATATGTGCCAAATTTTATCATTATATGATTATAAATAAGTGTGTAACGTTAAAAAATCAATTATCCTTAAAAGTTAAAATTTTACCTTTAAACCTGCATATTTAGTCATAAAAGTGAAATAAAAAATTGGCACCAAACTTTTTTATGCTCCTTGTACCCTAAGCTAACAGAAAAACATTAGTGTACACAATTTACAAAAAATTTTTACAAGAGCCTTTTTTTCGACACGAGAGACTCCACTACACCGCCCTCTGAAACAAGTGAGAACCATTTTCATTTACTAAAAACTAACTAGGCAGGGCCGTAACCAGACAAAAAAAGTATCCAGCATTTCTCCACAATACGACAGATTATTAAAAAAGGTTGTAGGAGTCAAAATTTGATCTTGCAGGCATTATAAAATTTTTTAACCGGGGTTTTGACTTCACATTACTTCTGAGGTACCTCCTTACGAATATACTCTCATACAATAAGTTCAAATCACTTATACACGTTGAATTTAAATTTTGTTGCACTAAATTTCAAAAGAATGTTTACTATGCTGATCCCAAGTAAAATTGGGGAGTCTGGCGGGTCCTCCCCCAGAAAAATTTTGGAAATTTGCCCTTTTAAATTAGTGTTTGATATCATTCTGAAACTCTTTGGAGGAACCGCTTCTTGTAAAAAGCAGAATTTTCAAGCGAAAAACACTGTGTAACAGAAGTCACAATTTTAAAAGGGGATTGGGGGTTCACCCCTCAAAAAATTTCTAAATTTAACCTTCAAAAGCAGTGTTTTAACTGATTTTAAGACCCTCGAAATTGCAATTGCTCTTTGTAAGCTACGGAATTTTAAGGGAAAAAACAGTAAAAAAATTTATGTCCAAATTTCGGGAGGGGGTTTGAACTCCTAAACCAAACCCCCCTTGGATATATTTGTTCACCTGCTAATTTTATTTCCTAGCTAGATGCAATAGAATCCCTCCACGCGAGAGACCCGCGGGGCCAGGTGGGACTGCCATCTAGTGGCGGAATTAGAAACTAAAAGAGCACGCTACGGAGGAGTGATTTTGCGAGTGAAATTCTCACAGCTCTGATTTGAAGTAAGTTTGAAGAAATTTTCTCTTCGTTAAGAACCACAGAATGTTTTTTCAAGTTGTAGAATGGGACCAATCACGGGCGGTTTCCGCCATGGGCGCCCACATGTTTGAATTTAGGAAGGGGCCCAAGATATTTTTTTGCGAGTTAGGCTGGGTGCGCACGAGTGACTAAAGTCACGGCGACCAGGATTACTAGTATCAAAAATATCACTAGAAAACAATGGATCTCTATGAAGAAATTTTTGGCAATCGGCCAACTGTCACGTCGCCTAGTGCGCGCACTCTTCAATCACTCTTCAAGTGTTTCAATAGCCAAAGCAACAATTTTCAATTTTGTCTTTGTCACCGTGACAAAAGTCGCCCGTGCGCGCTCGCCCTTAGCCAGTCAAGCCCGCTTAAGTTTCTTTATTAAAAGGGGCGGTTGGTTCATAAAGATTTCAAAGGGGACCCTCACAAGCAGTGGCGGATCTACGGGGGGAGCTTTCGGGCTGAAGCCCCCCCAAAATGAAAAGTTCTACACTATATAATATGGAATTTTATGCACCAAAATGAGTTAAAACCTTGCTATTTTAAGGTTAAATTTTCAAAAATTTTCTGGGGGAGGACCCCCAGACCCTCTTGGTGCTTGTAACTTTATTATTACAACTCTATTTTATGTTAAGTTTGTCAAAACGCAAAAATTCTACCATAAAATCAATTTCCGAAATAGGATGAGGTGTACCAAAACAAAATGAAAAGTGTTTTTTTTTTACTTAAATTTCCAAAACAAATTCTTGGGGAGGATCCCCAAACCTCCCTTTTAGTGGTTGCAGCAGGATAATTTACTACCTTTTCCATATTAAGATAATCAAGAAGATATAATTGGATTATAAAAATTCTTGCCCCCCCAAAACCAAATCCTGGATCCGCCACTGCTCACAAGTACTAAATGCACAATATTTTGACAAATATTTTTTTTTGATAGGACAAATATAACGAGGAGTAGTATAGTACCTTCTAGCTGGTGGTCGTTGAACCGCATGAGCTTGAGCGTCTTGTCGTTGGATCCCGTGGCCAGCAGGTCCCCCGTGGCGTTCCACGCGACGCAGTACAGAGACCCCTTGTGCTGGCGAGGGCGACTCAACACCACCCGAGCTTCCCTGGCTTCTTGATCAGACCTGCAACATCAATATAATCAATTGGGCCGTTCAAATAGTAAGGATTCATGTTTTATGGTTATTTAGACCCCCTTGTCAGAAAAAATAAGCAAACCCCCCCTCTCTTAATTACGTAAGAAAACTGCCCCTTTTTCCTTTTTTGTACCATATCTTTAGTAATGCTTAGATTTCTGAAATTCATTGTTCTTTGAAACTTTCCTTGCAAAAAAATGCTTAAAATTTTTTCCTGTTTTGTTCCTTTTGAAATTTATTTTTGGTTGAATTTTGACATTATTTATGCGAGAAAAAAAAGAGATTTTCGAAACTGCAGTGTTTGTAACATCTTACGTAAGCATCACTCAAACTCCCCCTCCCCCCTTAGGAGCTTATGAAATATTTGAACGCCCCTAATGATGCATGAACCCCAAGTTTTTCAAGGAGTTGCAAAACGTTATTTTATGCTTTATTGGACCAGATTCAGCGAGAAAAGCACGTACTGTCTGTCTATCACAAGATGAGCTCTCGTTTATATTTCTGTTGTCAAGGCAACAGGACTCTCCTCATTTTCAACGGAGGAATTTTCACTATACTCGACAGCAACGTTTCCTGAACCCAGTACGTCACTACGCGGAAGGAGAAAATGGGTAAATACAAAGCCTGTTGGGTTGCTAGGAGGAGTACGCAAATCGTGATTGAAAAGCACTATAAGTACATGGGTTTAACAAAATAATCATATTTCTAAATTGACGTTCACTCAAAATTCAGACAACGCGATGGGAACTACTTTGTTTCTTAGTGACGTCGTATAGGGTCAACTTAAGTTGCTGTCTAGTATAGCTTGTATAGTATCTAGTAAGCCGTGCTTTCATTCAACTTGTAATTTTCCAGAAATAGCGAGATTAGAGTAGAGTTTAGTTGTTACTTTCGTAGAAATAAACAGTACAGTACTTTATACTTTTTGAGAAAGTTGACTTGCCTGACGTCTTGTGTGTTGGGGTAGGCGCAGATGGAGAGCGCTCGGGAGTTGGCTCCGACTGCGTACAGCTCTCCGGAGGGGTGGAAGTCGACGCAGCGAACGGGGTGGTCCTCCCTCAGTCGCGTCACAGCCACGAACCCCCCCTCCCCTCCCACTCCTTCTCCTCCATTCCCTCCTCCCACACCGCTCAGCTAAAAGAGAAAAACAAGTTATCAAAATCTACAAATCAACAAATCAATGCACAAAAAAAATTACGAAAATCATCAAATCATACATCAACATCATCAAAATTGGAATAACGGGGGGGGGGGCATTTCTAGCATTTTTTGAAAACAGAAAATTCAGGTTTTTAAGTAGTATAGTTCTAGCTAGAGTTATTAGGGGTTATAAGTAGTAACGGGGCTGGTTAACTACTGTAATAAATTATAGGTGAGGTGTTTTTTTCCTCAAATTTTGGACCCCTTCCTCCCCCATGGTTAGATTTAGTGAGATTTTTTTGGACCCCAGCATCGTCAATAAAACTTAAGATATTTTTGCACCTAGGTTCGCATTTTATCTGTAAAATACTCGAATGGAGAGACCTTAGGGAAAAAATTGGGCGTCAAAACCCTTCCCGAAAAACAAAAGTCTGATGGTTGTACGGCCCTGTAGACGACCTAAAATCGGTTTTTAGGGTCAAATTTCGGGTATTTGTGATTTATTGAAAACGAACCCTCACCCTCAGAAACAAAAAAAAAAGTGAACCAGGCAAGAAAGATACTTTTACTTATTTCAGCGAAGTGCTCAAACGGCAACCACTTGTTTAGGCGTGTTTGTTTACATTTTGCCTTTTGCAGACCCGATGCTGTCGAGTGACCCCCTAACTGATTGAATGATGCGGTCATCTTTCTTGAAAGTTCTTAGTTTGAACAGGATTACGGTGGTGGGTAAGTCACTCTAAATCAATCATTATTTTGTCTCCTTAATATCAAACTATCTCCGTTCGGTAAACTTCGGGAATCCCGATCCTGGGCTATCGTTGGAGAAGCTCGTTTGATTGGTTCGCTGACATCAAGGAAAGATCAAAACCAATCAAATGAGCTTCTCCGACGATCCGATCGCCAAGGATCGGGATTCCCGAAGTTTGCCGAACGGAGATAGTTTGATATTGAGGTGACGATTGTACTTTAGGATATAAGCCGGGCTTAAGTTTTTATAGCCAAAATAATCAAATATCTCAACTAGCAGTGTTGCTTTTGAATTTTGGTGCTATCTACTTTTGAGTAATTCATAAAATGGTATCCGATCGGCAAGATTTGCTTCAATAAGAGTCCTCCATTTGGCGATCGCGTCGTCAAGTTGGCGATCACACAGACGCTGTGAATCTTGCACGCTCCCTTCACACTGGAGTTGCGCTGTTGTCCAAAAAGTGACGCGAAATAGTAGGCAGAACGCCACTCAAGATTTCGAGCTTTTCTGGCCTTATGTGTCTAGATGGCCTTCGTGAAAGTTATGACGTAGAGTAGCCAATCAGGATTCATAAGGAAAATCGCGGAGATTTTGCTTTTTCGCAGAAAGGGAGAAAAATAAGACACGGGGAAAATATAAAAAAGTAGTTTTCTTCTTCTTCTTATGAAAATAAATCCTGAAATTAAATACTGGTAAAAATTATAATCTGCCTCAAATGATAAATATTTGGTTTTCTTTTTATTACAACAAAATATTTAAGAGTGATTAATATTTTTACGAAACTAGTGTTTTATAGACTAGTAGTGAGATTACAGAGAGACTGGCTACGGTGATTTATGATTATGTATAGACAAATTTACCTAAGAATCCTTGTTACTCCAACCTGCTGTGTGTAGAGACAGGGAACACTACATGGTAAAATCAACTCTGCTTTATTAACGGATCTTACCCAAAATAAAAACAACTAGTGTATATATAGTAAAAATTACGTCACAAAAAACACAGCTTCAAAATAACTCATAACAACTAAACTCAAAATACCTAACACATAGAACTCAATAGATTAATAGACACTTAACAATCCTTAAATATGAACAAAGTGGCTTCTTTCTAAAATTAAGTCTTGTTGAAAGAGCTTAAAAATTGAAAAATCAAATAATCACGCTGGAAACAAGACTTAGTGAAGGGAGCAATTTTACTTCCTAACATTGAAAAGTCGTACAGCTGAACCTGTTGGACCGAAAGATCAAATATCCCTCTCTCAAAGAATCCATAGAGCCCCTCCCTGGGATTGGTTAATATGACGGCAAAGGAGGAGCTGTAATTGACGTCACTGGATGACCCTTTTGAATTTTTCATCTCTATGTGAAGAGCCAACCTAGTCTTATTCTACTAACCTTGGGTTTTGGGATGGTTGGGTAAGCATGTCGATGCTGTAAAATGTTTCAATGGGTCAGTTTATAAACTCTGGCAGGACGATTTGATTCCTTTATCTTTTAAGCTCTAAATTTCAAAAAAATTTCTGAAGGAGAACCCCCCAGCCCAGACCCCCCTTTTTAATTTTGAACTCAATTAATCATATTAATTTTCATATTAATTTCAGCAAAATGGAAGTCATACCAAAAATGCATTAAAAAGGTACATTAAGCCTGTTGTATATCATTTAGGGCTTAGGGGTAATTTTAGGTCTCCTCCCCGGTGCCTAAATCTAAAAATCTAGCTTTAGGCCTAATAATTATACCTAATTTTCTTAGAAGGATATTTGGGCCCCTCCCGAAATCAATTTCTATTCACGCCACTGAGAGCCAAGGTGTTCGAGTGCATATTTTAAATTGAAAAGTTTCTTTTTTCTCTTTAGTAAGTAATAATAATTGTGATTTAATTGTAAGTTTGTTACTTAATTGTTCTTTCAAAACACAATTGAGAACCCCCATTTGAACTGTACCCACGAGGTATGTAGTTGGCCCCCAAATTGTTGTCTGATAGTTAATGCGGCCCTCGGACTGAAAAGTTTGGAGACCCCTGTTCTATGAAGTTAAATCAGCAGTGACAAATGAAAAAAGCCGCAATAATTAACTAGGTAAGAGAAGTATAAAAGCAACAATGGCTACAACACTGGATAACTTGAAAATATGAAAATTTGGAAACACAATAAAAAATTTCTCAACAATGAAAGAATAAAGAATTTTTCCATTGTTGCTTATAAACAAACATTTTTGGCTGCTGCAGATTATTACGTTGAATTTTCCATTTTCTTGGGCGAAACCTAATTTTCTTTGAAATTATTGAGACACAGTTTCAAAGAAAATTACGATTCGCGCCCTTTTTGAAACAGACGAATCCTCATAAGGAGACTAAACTACAGTAAGATTATTTTCTTGAGTTTGTTGATATTCATTTTAATTTGTTAAAGTAAAACTCCAGATTAAGACGCGTTCATCGCTATTTGAAAGGAAAAAGTAAACAATCGAATAGTAATTTTCCTCCCTAATGCGCCGTTTCCTTAACGTCACTAATAAACAAAGTATAGTTCCCATCGCGGTGTCTGAATTTTGAATGAAATGAAGAATGTCAATGTAGAAGTATGATTATTTTGTTAAACCCATGTATATAGATATAGGATATAGTGCTTTTCAATCACGATTTGCGTACTCCTCCTAACAACCCAACAGGCTGTGTGTTTACCCATTTCTCCATCCGCATTTGTGACGTACTGGGTTCAAGAAACGTTGCTGTCGGGTATAGTCTTTTATCTGTCGCCGCTCTAGACGCTTTTAGATTCCAACGTAATCTGACTATCTCGCCAATATTCAAAATTAAATAAAAATTAATGCAGTTCAAAATTTAAAATAAAAAAATAGCAAACAATGTTTAATAAAACCGATTTATTATGATCAGTAAGGAAATATTCCGCCACCGCGCCGTAAACATATAGGTAGGTGAACAAGAAACAAGCTTGGATCAGAATCTATATTTTGTTCATTCCCCCCCCCCCCCCCCCCGCTCCGAAAGAGAAAAAGCCAGATGAGCGCTTTTGGAGGAGAGAGGAAAAAAGAATCAACAAGTGCAGATGTTAATTCGCTCAGCCTATCAAATAGAGTCGCTAAAACCAAGAGAGCGCATCGGATGAGAGACCGGCATGGTCTTTAAAATGTTTACAATTACAATAGAAATTTATTTCGGGAGGAGCCCAAATATCCTAAAACAAAATCTAGTCACTACCAGGTCCGAATCTAGATTTTTGCACTTCTGGTCAAAGCCAAAAGCCACGGCACCCTAATTATCATACTCTTTAATTGTGTTTTCATACTGCCATAGTAATTTTTTTTTTCATATATTGTTCTGATGCTTAGGGAGTTTGATTGCAGTTTTCGAGTTTCTGTATTGTGTAGTTGATGCTATTTCCGTATTTCACTCCTCATAATTAAATTTCACTCCTCCTCAAAGAGTCAATGAGTATTTTTACTCATCCAAAAAAATCCTAGGGATAACACTGGGAACAATGTAGCTGAATTAAATTCTGAAATGTAATTCTAAATTAAATCGTATTCTAAATCATGGGGATCCGTTCCCCTCCTAAAAACATCCTAATAACCTCCTAAAATGTTTCATTTATTTACGTTGCACTGTTAGAAAAAAAGTTCAACCTTTCACCTAAAAGTGGTTCAAAAAAAGCTGCAACCGAAATGTGGCGAAAAGTTGCACCAGGTTTTCGGTGCCCATCCTAGCACCGAAACTCGGTGCCCATCCTAGCACCGCGAAATAGGTAGAAGTTTGAACCGAAATCGGCGATACGGAAAGAACCGAGTCCGCGGTGACAGGTTGAACCGAGATAGGCGATACGGGAAGCACCGGGAATACGGTGACAGTTTGAACCGAGATAGGCGATATGGGAAGCACCGGTAGTACGGTGAAAGTTTGAACCGAGATGGCCGATATCGGAAGCACCGGCTCTACATTGACAGAAAATAAGGTGTTTTTATTAGTATTATATTAGGATGCATTTACCTACTAGTTTTTTTAAATTATTTTGTTCATATTCCTTAACACTCATTTTTTTACACAAAATTTCATTTATTTTCATTATGGTAATTCATATAAGCTGAAAAAGAGTTTGTGCCACATCATTTAGGTTTGAAGTTCTTTTGAATTTTTTTTTCAGGCAGTCAGACTATGTCTAATGTAGATTTATATTATAAAATTGAACTTTTTTCTTTAAATTATGTGTATAAGTATAACCTTATTATCTCTAAACCAAAGGAACCCAATTTTTTTTCTCTAAGATTACAAGGAATAATATAAAAATAATCAATTTCAAGGTAAATTTTTTTATGTACTATAAAAAGGTTTTTTGAGATAACAAGGTTATACTGTCATTAAAAAATACAATTTCATAATAACAGAAAATTTATTTTACCAACTTCTCAAACTTATAAAATGAATATAAAACATGAACAATATCAACAATTTTTTGGAAGAAATTAGATTTATTTTAAAAAAATCCATATCAAAATACCAATAATGTAAAGAGATTTTACAATTTTAACTATTTCAGATTCTTATAAGGAATAACTTGAGTTCTGTACTCACTTTGAATTACAGAACATTCCTAAATTATTGCTACAATAACAATATAGGTTTTAAAAAATATACATAAACAACTATTAATTAGCAAGAATTATCAATTTATTCATGGGATAGAATCAGAACTGTTTGAATTTCCAACAGTTACATACATGAGATAAATAAATACACTAATAGACAGTATATACACTAAGAAATTAATGATCCAAGATCATGTATTTAGTGATTAAAACAGAATATCTCTTAAACTTGTATACTGATAATGGATACTTGTCTAGAAAATCAGTAAATGACAATATATTTATGACTTTAGTTTCAAACAACTTGTAGCCTAAAACGTGAAACACTGTGTGAGAGTGGATATGTTCGAAACTCAAAACGTAGTTCTTCCCCTTAACACAATAACAGGACAATTTTCGAAAAAACAGGCTCATCCTTTTTCAAAATTAACTAGCACATACAAGTTGGGTTTGTACTGAAAGCCATTGAATACTGCATTTGATAAAAATCGAGAAACTCTTTCAATGCTTCACTTAAATCATCTTACTTAAATAACGAGTGAAAATATTTTACATACTTCATTAGTTCCTAATGCCAGAGAAAGATGAAATTCTAATTTAAATGCTACAGTTAAAGGATATGTTTAAACTTATAAATGATAAGGGAGATGTTTTTAATGTAATGATACAAACAACAAACCAAATCAAATCAGAATTCTATAAATAAAATTTCATGTTTACTTTAATATCATATTTTAGATGAAAAAGAAAAATTCAATAATTTCCTTACATAACATTCTATCTTTCCAACATAATTAAATATTTTTGAATTGGTAACAAATTTTTTGAATAACAAATTTATTTACAATTAATCAAATCAAATAGAACAAGAAAAATATCTATATCACCTGGGATTGCAACGATCCATATTAGGTGAACGAAACATGGATGGATATATTTACAAAAACTAAAGCGTGATGAAGTTATAAACTAAAGTGAACAATACATGAAAATAATATAAGAAAATATAAATCGATAACAGCATATATGTTTATAAATTAGTTGGAGCTAAAATAATTAAAATTGACATTCAGAACATCCTAACATAAGCAAATGTATTCAAAAACTTTTATTTCTACAATGTAATCAGAACAACAGTTTTAATGCATCTTTAAGAATAATTTTTTATCTTTTATTAAATCCAATTTAATTATCTCTTAGAATAAAATTTAAGCCAACAACAAAAACATAAAAATCATACTATACTTTAATAGTAGTACTCAACACTTACTTTTTAAATGAATCCACAGCAATCCAATTTCCACGAGTCACGACAACAAATCGACAAAATGGCCGATGGAGGATCAAGAATCTCGATTCTCGGTTCAATCAGGCCGCACCGAAACCCTTGATATCTTTCACCGTAATCTCGGTGAAACCATATTTTCTTCGGTGGCAACGATTTTGCATCGCACCGAAATTCTGGTGCAAGCCTTAAAATCTCAAACATTTCACCAGAATTCTGGTGAAATATTGAACTGGTTTTTTTAACAGTGTGTGCTTGTTTCTTAAATTTTTTCGTCCTCCTTTTCATTTTTAAAAAACTGGTCTCCTTACATATATATAAGTACAATTTTTAGTATCTGCGCATTAAATAAGGTGCTACTTGATTAAAAAGCGGCTCTCTAGGATATTAAGTTTGCATTTCTCTTCTTTTCTCTTTCCCCTCCTAGCCCCCCCCCTTTAAATCTACGCCAGCAAACTGATATACCTCTCTATTTTACTTAGAGCAGTGGTTCCCAAAGTGGGTTCCACGAAAAAATTTAGGGGTTCCGCGTGACAAATTTGAAAAGAAGAAAGGTGTTTCTTTATGTTAAGTTCATCAAAACGCAAATCCTACCAAAAATATGTATTAAATTCCAAAAATTTTCTTGGGGAGGACCACAAGACCCCCCTGATGGTTCTTGAAACTCGCTTTATCACAACTTTTTTTACATTAAGTTGGCTTGTTTCATTTAATATCAGATATTAAATTTTGAAAAATCGTTGATTAAAAAATATTCAGGGGTTCCACGAGCAAAATAGTTTGGGAACCACTGACTTAAAGCTTAGGTCGACTTTTATCACGAGGAAGGCCAAAAGGGAGTATCCAAAAATGAGGTGAAGCACTATTTCTAAAGAAATTCACAAACATTTTCTGAAGGAATGGCACACTTTAAATTAATATTCACTACTAAAAGATGCATAGGGGTCAAAAATCTATATATATATATATCTTTTGAAATTTTTGAAAATACAGTACACTGTAAAAAAATTCACGTAAATTTTACGGTTTTAAACTGGCAGCTGAGTTGGTTGTGGAAAACAGTCAAAGTTACAAAGTAAATCCGGCGTTTTACCATTTTAATTTATGTTTTTTTTTCTTTTACACAGAAAAACCCTGTCGTTTTCACTGATTTACTTTGTAATTTTTTACGGTTTTCCACAACCAACCCAGCTGCCAGTTTAAAACCGTAAATTTGTAAGGATGTTAAAATTCCAGTGGTTTTCTGGTATCAAAACAAATCAACAGGAGGTGTCGTTGGCTTGGAGTGGTAGAGGTCACACTTTGTGTCCGAATCGGGTCAGTGGCGAACGTGAATCGAGGTGAAAATCCTCCTTTCACAAAAAAACGTCCGAATCTAGGGCAGCAGCGACATGTTCAAGAGCTCTCCCTGTTTCCTATAAGTTTCCCGGACCCCCTGACGAAATTTTCACGCGGACCCCTATCAGGGGCGTATGTAAGGGGGACCAAGGTGACCCTACCCCCCGAAATTCGACCTGGATGTTCCAAAACGTATTAAAACTATGTAGTCCAGGCAACGAATGCTCAAAAAAAGGTATAGAGGGAAATTCTTGGAGCACAATTTTTGACTTCGGAACTTTGTTTGGACTAGTTAGGAGGTGAACATATCAAAAGTCCTCGCCCGTAACCCTAACGCCGGAGTGAGGAGGGGTGTTCGAAAGTCTCATTTTTCAGTTTTTGGCTAATTACTCTTACAAAATGCATCCCCACGAAAAAGTTTCAATTCGCTTTTTTAAAGTGGATAAAATTATCAACAATTTAAGACCCTTCCCAGGTTTATACGTCCAATTGATCCCGAGTTGCATCTCTTCAAAAATGGGAAATTTTTTCTACAAATTCGAAAATTTGAGTAAAAAATGTATTTAAAGCAATTTATTGGCTATATTACCCATCTAAAAGGGAATTAAAGGCTATTACCTTATAATGCACTTATTTAGCTTTAATTTAAGCCCTGAATTAAGTATGTGAGATCAATAGTTCTCACGTTATCTTAAAAAAACAAAAATTGGGAAAATGGGATTATCCCAGTATAGTCCAGTCAAATAGTATTTATTTTGAGAAATATTTGGGGTAGAAGATATTTTTCTCTATCCGTACGTTTTTTTGGGGTGCTGAATCCGAATCTGAGGTTTGCCAACAAAATTTCGGGACGGAACATTGTGAAAATTCGAAAAAATGGCAAATATTCGCCCCTTTTTTTCGATTTTTGCCCCTAGAACATTACCTTTGCACTTCTGAGCTAAACAATCAATACAAAAAATAAAGAACACAAACCAAGCTACAAAAAAGTCCATTACAACTTTTCTCTCAGGCGCGTAGTTTCGCCGATAGAGCACGTTGAAAAAGGGGTTATTTTCGTTCGATTGGTAGAAAATGTCACTAGTATCGCCAAAACGCCGAATTTTTGGAACATAATACTTTAAAAACTGCTTTAATAATATTCTTCATCAAATCGACCATCTAAAAACTCTAATGATGATTAACTAAATGCATTTTCGTTGCGAGATTTCTCTTACGAACAAAAGTTCCATAGGAGATTATAGTATTTCGATAACTACATATATGTTGCTTCTTCGAGATTACATACAAAAGTGTTCTTTTGACTATTTTATAAGGTTTTGGGGGTGCTGAATCCGAATCTGACGTTTGCCAACAAAATTTCGTGACGGAACTTTGTGAAAATTCCAAAAAATGGCAAAAATTCGCCCCATTGCCCCCAAAAATTGCCATTTTTTGGAATTTTCACAAAGTTCCGTCACGAAATTTTGTTGGCAAACGTCAGATTCGGATTCAGCACCCCAAAAAAAACGTACGGATAGAGAAAAATATCTTCTACCCCAAATATTTCTCAAAATAAATACTATTTGACTGGACTATACTGGGATAATCCCATTTTCCCAATTTTTGTTTTTTTTAAGATAACGTGAGAACTATTGATCTCACATACTTGATTCAGGGCTTAAATTAAAGCTAAATAAGTGCATTATGAGGTAATAGCCTTTAATTCCCTTTTAGATGGGTAATATAGCCAATAAATTGCTTTAAATACATTTTTTACTCAAATTTTCGAATTTTTAGAAAAAATTCCCCATTTTTGAAGAGATGTAACTCGGGATCAATTGGACGTATAAACCTGGGAAGGGTCTTAAATTGTTGATAATTTTATCTACTTTAAAAAAGAGAATTGAAACTTTTTTGTGGGGATGCATTTTGTAAGAGTAATTAGCCAAAAACTGAAAAATGAGACTTTCGAACACCCCTCCTCACTCCGGCGTAAGGGCTACGGGCGGGGACTTTTGATATGTTCACCTCCTAATTAGTCCATACAAAGTTCCGAAGTCAAAAATTGTGCTCCAAGAATTTCCCTCTATACCTTTTCGTTGCCTGGGCTAATGTCTTTTTGGGACAAATATCTTGATGGGTTGGTGCGTGAGGATTCAGGGAATTGAACGAAATTTATTAAACACAACCAAAAGTTAAAAATGTAAATTTAAAAAGTGAACAGAGGTATGCGGCCGGTACAGAAAAATCAGCTCCTTTTATTCTTCAACCACTGAAGTTTCACTGTTGCCATTCACTGAGCAAATCACAAAAGCAAGTTAGCGTAGGAATCGAACAGTGCCCCCACACTTTGAAATTAAATAAAAAAAATATTATAAGCATCAGGAATTAAAACATTTTTGAGAAAAAATTTCTTTTTCAACCATCTCTATCGAATAAAAATATAATAAAAAGATGCAGGAATTGTCCATTGTTTTGGATTGAAATTGGATATTATTCAACTGAAGAAAAATCTTAAAAACCTCTTAATCTGACATTTAAATTACATTCCTGCTCAGTTCACAGTACTTATTATTATGAAATTGAGTCATTAGGCGTCAGTATTAATGGAGTAAGTGAATATGATTGGAGTCAAACATTTCCTAGATGATTAAAAATAAAAGTTAAAAATACTTTTGACTTCAAATCACATTTTATTTTGGCTATAAGTTTACAGGCCAAAGAATAAGAAGAGAAAGGCAAATTAAGTTAAATTTCAAATTTAATCAAAAAATACAATGAATGATGTCGCAAATTCAAGGGACTATATCTGCCGAAGAAAAAGGCCAGAGGAAAAGAGGAAGGCCAGTTAAAAGATGGATTTGGATGAGGTTGAAAAAGACCTAAGAATTCTGAAAGTCCGTAATTGGACGCAAAAGGCAAGAGACAGAGGGCTTTGGAGGAAAATTGTTCCAGTTAGTTACATCTGCTGATAGGGGGTAGTTATTTTTTTCCACTTTCCACTCATGTGTAGAGCAAATCATGAAGGTATTTTTAAAGAACAATTTTTCATTTTTTGGACTTATTCCCAAAGGAGCCGTTTAAATATTTCTTAAGCACCAAAGGGGGTTTGCTATTTGCTTATTTTTCCTGAGAAGGGGGAGTATGAGTAATGCTTTCATATGAGATGGCACTGCATTTTTCTCTTGTTTCTTGAACAAATAATTTCGAAATTGAACCAAAAATACATTTCACAAAAAAATTGAACTAGGGAAAGAAATTTCAAGCATTTTTCACAAGGAAACTTAACGATAGGTTAGAGTGTTCTGTTCATGAAGGACATAGAATTTCAGAAATCTAAGCATTACTAAAGATTTTGTACAAAAAAAAAGAACAAAGGAGGGGTCGGACAGTTTTCCAACGTAATTACGAGAAGGGGGTTTACGGTTTGCTTATATTTGCTGACAAGGGGGAGGGGGTGGTCAAAAATGATCAAAAACATGCTTACGTAATATTTGAATGGCCCGAACTGGCGATTCAGTTGTTCTGGGGGGTCGAAATGGAGGGGTGGATGGAAGACTCACCTTGTTCCTTGGGGTGGTTGTGGCGGGGGGTCGAGAGGAGGGTGGCTTCTTCCTGGGGGGTGGAAGGGTGTGTGGGCGGGTCCAGAGGGAAGGGAGCTGTTGGTGGGGCCACATGAAATAAGAGGAAGAAGAGCAGCAGGGAGCGAACATCTCGCCCAACGCACCTCTCTCTCCTCTCTGCTCTCTCTCTGATCGTATACTGAGACGATTCGCGCCACTGACTGCCTCCAGCAGAGGGCAGCACAGTCGGCGGGCTCTTCCGTGCGCCGAGGGAAAGCCCACGGATCAGTGGACGACAGTGGCGTCATTTGGGGATGTCCATAAATTCCCTGAGTTTTTTTTTTTTTCCAAATTTTGGACCCCCTCCCCCTTGGTGAGATTTTGATGGATCCCCCTCCACCTCAAATTCTCACTTGAGATTTTCTCAATCACTAGTTTCGTTTTATCGGCCTTCAAATTACCATCCAGATTGCAAAATTTTGATACAAATAATACACGTCGAAAACATGATTCTAACTTGTAATTATCACGTCTGACTGGCTAATGATTTGCTGTTTTGACTAATCTGAGCATTTTTAAACTCACCATGAGTTACCATTTTCCCTATGATACACTCCGCCGACTGCCTCCTGCAGAGGGCGACACCGTCGGCGGGCTCTTCCGTGCGCCCAGGGAAAGCCAAGTATAAGTATAGCACGGATGAGTGCTCGAAAAAATATTATTGAGGTTTTTTTTTGTGTTGTTTAAGCCCACTGGCGTCGATCCTGAGGGGGGAGACAGCGGGGATGCTTCCCCCAAATAGTTATACGAAAATAACTTAAAATTTTTTGTTTTAACTTTCGAAGTGGTTATTTCCACGAAGGTTGAAACATGCGCAGTAATAGGAATTTGTTATTACGTGTTTTATATCATTAAAATTATGTTATTTATCAATCTTGGCATCAGCACCGATGGCCTTGTGGTAGAGTATTTTACGAGCGCTTATTTAGGAAACACTTTGATCCAACTTTGATCCAATGCGCATGCCTGTGAACTTGATTTTTGCTGTTTATTGGAAATTTTAATAAAATAATAAACTGAGGATAGAACCCACGAACTGCTGCATGCTACGCAAGCATCCTACCACTGGGCCAGCGGAGATTCAATAACTTTAAAACTTATTATAATATCTTCTTTGTTTTGACGCATGCGCATGGCGAGACCAAAGTATATCCTTACTAAGCCCTATAGAGTATTTTGCTTTAATTTAACTTGTAATTTTTCAGAAATAGTGAGATTAGAGTAGAGTTTAGTTGTTTTCGTGGAAATAACCAGTGCCTTTAACTTTTGAGGGAGACGGAAAATTCACTGAATGTGTTACTCCAACCTTTAATAATAAAGGAGGGTGCCAATATACCAATGTCATTAAACTTAAGAGGCTTATATAAGAGGGCGCGGACCCCCCCCCATGATTTAGAACACGATTTCATTTGGAATAGGTTGAAGCTAGTGCTGAGATTGGGGGGACATCATCCCTAAAAAATATTTTGTTTCTAGTCAGAAAAAAAGGAGGCGCCCCCCCCCCTCCAAAAATTTTACAGCTAAATTAAAGCATAGAAAATTTGATTTAGATGTTGTCTAATAATTTGACTCTGGAAATGAGTTTGACCCCATTTTAAAAGGTCATTTTCTGGGGGAGGACCCCCAGGAAAAAATCCCGAGTCGCGTCTTCCCGTTGAAAAGCGTTTCAATGAGAGTGAAAGAGCAGAATTGTTTTGGGCTGAAAGAATGTGGAGAGTGAAAACTTGACCCAGTTCCGTGTCAAGTTCGCTCTCGCTTCGGAGTTCAGAGCATTCCGTTGCATTCATTGCTTCATTTGCTGCATTCGAAAGTTTGAAGAAAAAAAGGGAACAAGTCCAAAATACGGGAAATTAACGTTTTGTCCTCAAAAAAAAAAAAAAAATCTCCAACCTTCGCTCTTACAAATGAGTGGGAACTATACATATAGGCAAGATATAGCCCCCCTTCAATTTGGCGAAATCCCTGTCCCTTTATTGTACTACTTTTATTTATTTTAAAATTTAAATTAAACTTTCTTCTTTTTTTATTCTTTGCGATGTAAACCAACCAAAAGCAAAATTTGTTTTTAATTTAAAAGTGGTTTTACTTTTTATTATCCAATGAATGTTTAACTCTATTGATACTGCCTTAATGACTCAGTTTCACAACAATTTGCATTTTTTTTGTCTTAGTCTTTCTATTTCTCACTTTTGTGCTGCAAACTAAGCAGGAATATAATTTAATTGCCAATTTAAGTGGTTTTAAGGATTTTCCATTCATAAGTTTGAAAAAGGTCCATCAACTTTAACGAAGTCAAATATGTTCACTCTTAGAGAAATGAAGGGAGGATTTGATTCAACTTTTTTAAAATGATAAAGCTAGGGGACACAGAGGGTACATATAATAGAACGAGGGGATTCAAATTGTATAATAAGGCACATTCTAACCGGGAAAGCAGAAAACATTTTTTTAACAGAGTAAAGTGGATAGATGGAGTGGTTTGCCAGAAACGATGGTTAGTTCCACTGGAGTAAAGTCGTCAATACTTGTATTTGAAATGAATGGGCAAATTGCGGAAGTCTTACCTGCGGTTGAGACATTCTTCTGCTCTGGGATGTGAAGATGGGAATACCTCAATGGCTATCATCAGCGATGACAACACTTATTGATAAGAGATGCGGATAAGAAAAAATAGGTTTCAGAGCTTTTTTTAGAGATGATCGCTCATTTTATCATTTAGGTCAGGCATGGCCAACCCGCGGCCCGCTTGAAGTAATTTTGCGGCCCGCGAGAATTTTCGTAAGTTAAAAAAACTTTACTCTTCGAGCTATAATTTTTTTCTTTATTTCTTTATTTCTTTATTTATTTAACTGTCAAACAGAAAATATCCAATTAAATGACAGTACAAAGGACAATATAATACAGTATAAAGGACAATATACACAATACATACAACATAAAAAGACAAACATTTAAATAGAACTAAGCATATTTAGAAATAATAATGGATTTAAAAAAAGAGAATTTATGAAAAAATAAATCACAATCTGGTAAAGTATTTAAAAAATTTATGAACTCTACCATGGGTTGATGTTTTAACTAATTTTTCGTAAATAGAGGAACTTTAAATACAAATTTAGTACGTGAGTTGTATATGGGAACATGAAAATTAAATTCTTGAAGTAAAACAGGACAATCAATTTTGTTATTAAATAGGTTATAAAAAAATTTAAAAAGGGATATTGTTCTATTGCATTCTAAAGAGCATAAATTAAAATTCTGCCTGGCAAAAGCGTTTGATGGATATTCAGTATTATTTTATTTGTAATGAATATAGCGTAGAAATCTGTTTTGAATTTTCCTATAAGAACAATGTTTAGTTGCAAAAAATCACAAAACCAATTGCAATTTTAAAAATATCTTGTTTTGCATTAATATAGACATCCAAAATCTTAGTGAAAGAGTTGTATAAAGTCACCCAGACCAAGGGGCCCACTACCGTCTCCCCGCAGCAGTCTATTCCTATGGAGGAGTTTAATGCGCATGCTTGGGAAGTCGTGAGTGCTTTTATTCTTACAAATAGGGATCCAATTGCAGTGGGTGCAATCATGTCGGTATTTGTATCCTAACACGCTGTTTACTAGAATATTTAGTTTCTCGAAAAAAGGTAAGATTTTTTGTAAATATATTTCAAAAGTAGAGATAATTAATGATTTGTTTTTCTTTGTGTTCTAATTGGATTATTAGCTATAGCTAGATAAATAGTTGGTTTATACCGAAAATTTATATGCAGCCCGTTGTTTATTAGGAATTAGCATTTAGTATCTCAAATAACGCTAAATTTAAGAGGTAACAATAAACAGGGTACAGTTGTCCACCCTCTGTTTTTTATATTTCTTTTATGCTTTAAGTATTTCAAATTTAGTGAATAGATGGCACCCCTTACAGAGTTAGAACAAAGTTAGAATAATGTTCTTACTTGACTAAGGAGCCCTTTTATTCCTGATAATAGATTTAAAGTATGTAAAGTAAATTTATCCCTTCAAAGTTGACTGCATTTTTTCACTGATATGAGGATTTTAGGATTTGAAAAACTTAAAATCAATCATCGCCCAAACGCTCTCATAGGACTCCGTAACTGAAAGTAATATGGAAACGGCCCCCGTAAACTCAACAGATAAAAAATTGGTATTGAAGTTCCCGAGCATGCGCATTAAACTCCTCCATAGGAATAGACTGCTGCGGGGAGACGGTAGTGCCCAGCCCCCCCCAAACAGAAATTCGGACTAGGTTTACCAAAACAAGTTAAATCCCTTTTTTTAGGGTCAAATTTCCAAAAATATTTTAAAGGGAGGACCTACAGACACCCTTTTGTACTTTGAACTTTATTATTCACAACCTTTTTATTCGGACAAAGTTTACCAAAAGCAAATTAAAATCCTGTTTTTAGGGTAAATTTCCAAAAATGTTCTGGTTGACGATTTCCACCCATTATTCACAACTTTTTTCGATATTAAGTTCATTAAAATGCAAATCCCTCAAATTTATCTCCAAAATTCGGACTAAGTGTACCAAAACTAGTTAAGAAACCTGTTTTTTGAGTCAAATTTCCAAAAATTTTCTGGGGGAGGACCCCTCTTTGGAACTTCTGTCCTTATTACTTACAACTTTTATAACACTTAGTTGTTTAGTTTCGAGTAATTCATAATGTTTTTTAACGGCACCTGTTTAATTCCTATGGAGATGGAGAAGGCATTCTTGGGACTGCTCTTAAAGGTAAATTTAAAAAATAAATATATTTAACTTAGGAAACTGTCGCACTAAGCAAAGGAACTAAAAAACTCCCAAATCTAAATACCCATTTTATACTTTTCAACTTATGTCACTGTCATTCTGAGAAGCTCACATCCTAAAATTTTTTATGCGGCCCGCGGGAGTATTGTGGTTTTCCAAAGTGGCCCTCAATATCATTTGGGTTGGCCATCCCTGATTTAGGTAGTGCATGTGAAAAATGAAAACGGCCAGGTTTTCGATAAACACCGTCCTTATTCATATAGTATAATTTTTTTTTATCTTCGTCAGTTCTTCACCATTGTGATTCGTAATTGAAAATGTGGTACTGTTTTACAACCCGTACAAATATTCAGTCAAAGAATCTCAGCCATGTTTATGGTACTGTAATGATTATGGTAATTTTTTAAACCACAAGTAAATATACACAACATGATCAGAGAAGTTATTTTAGTGCGGTCTTAAAACACAGGAGGATATTGTGTACAGATTTTCCATTTCTAATATTTAGTTTTTAATTTCCATCTTAAGTTAGGGGCCGTTCAAACATTACGTAAGCACCTAAGGGGGTTTGATATTAGTTTATTTTTAAAGTAAAAAAGTTTTTAGCTTTTTATCTTGTGGATGTTAGACTTTATTTGATACACCTTTGCCTATTCATTAAACCGTCTTAATGACTCAGTTTCAGATTGTACTTGAATTTTTTTGTCTCCTCAGTTTATCTGTTTTCCACTCTTTTTGCAGTGAACTAAATAGAAATATAATTAAATTGCCAATTTAGTTTCAATTTCAACATCACTTTTTCCACATCTGTACTATATTTTTTTTAATGCACTTGATTTTTTTTTTGGATGATTATCCTGTGTTCTGAATAGGGTCCTGACTTTCCAACGAAAATTCCATTACTAATTTATTTAACTTATACAGTTTTTTTTTTTTCAATTTTCTCAAAACTTGGTTTTTGGACTTATTCCCAAATAGACGAATAATTCCCGATCGATTTTCCCCTCGAGTTTTCGCCGCAGAAGCTTTTTCGGGCGGCCAACGGCGCGTGAGGGAAGAAGCACGGAGCGCTAATCTCCTCTGTTTGGGGTCATCACCTCTGGACGCACGGCCGAATCCGAGGGGGGTCATCACCCCTAAACATTGTCTTGACTATATACGGCTTTTTTATTTGAAAACTCTAAAGAGACCAATTCCCAAGAGGCAACAAATGAACTAACTTTTAATCTTAAAAATCACAACCAATAGTCCAGTCAAATTGTGCTCAAATAAGGTCATTTTGGGAAAAACTTGGGGTAGAAGATATTTTTCGCTATCTGTATGTTTTTTGGGGTGCTGAATTCGAATCTGAGGTTTGCCAACAAAATTTCGTGACGGAACATAGTGAAAATTCGAAAAAATGGCAAAAATTCGCCCCTTTTTTTCGTTTTCTGCTCCTAGAACATTATAGGCCAGTCACTAACGACATCGAATCGGGCAAAAAATCGCGTAGTTCCAATTTTTTTCTTATGTTGTTAGGACCCATACCAGGAGTTTGTAACCAATTTTGCAGCTTCGAAAGCCCTGTGCTAACTGCACAATCCTCGAAAAACCTCAAAAATTTCCGACTTTTTTCAGTTTTTGGCTCATAACTCATACAAAATACATCCCCCGGAAAAAGTTTCAATTATCATTTTTAAAGTACATAAAATTTGCAACAATTTAAGACCATTCCAAGGTTTGTAAGTTCAATAGATTCCAAGTTGCATCTCTTCAAAAATGAGCAATTTTTTCCAAAAAATCAAAAATTTGAGTGCAAGTCGTCTTTATAGCAACAAATCGGCTATAAACCCCATCTAAGAGGGAAGTAAGGGTAATTAATCTTCAGGGCAGTTATTTAGCTTTAATTTAAGCCCAGAATGAAGTCTGTAGGCCCCATAGTTCTTACTTTATCTTAAAAAAACAAAAATTGGGAAAATAGGAGGAGTGGAACCTGGCGATTTGTGGGTATAGTAAAAAAGAAGAAAAGTCGTATAAAATAATGTAACGTTATGAAAATTCGTATTTATTGATTTAAAATATTTCCTTTTACCACATACATATATTAATTAATTAATTATATATTATTAATAATTTTTAATTTAATTAATTATAGTATTTATTGAATTCAAACAAATGGTTCAAAGGAAATCTCTACAGGCTTGTTTCTCCTCCAAAGGTGCAGAAATATCGATGTCTTCATTTTTTTCGGATCTTGTCTTCATAGTTTTCTACCTCAATTGTGGGAATATTGTGGCATGACTTTCCCCGATAGAACTTTTAGATTACCCAGCATTTACATTTTAATTTTTCTTGCCAGGATAAGGCTAAAGTGGTGTAGAAAGGGGACGTCCATAAATTACGTGAGGGTTTTTTTTTTAAATTTTGGTCCCCTCCATCCCCCTTAATGAGATTTTGCTGGACACCCTCCCCCTCTGATTCTCACGTGAGATTTTCTGCATAACTTTTAAATAAATCAATTTCTTTTATATTTTCTAGCCATGCTTGTTTCGTTCTATCGGCATGACCTTGAATACACACATTGCAAAAGTTTTGATGTGCAAATACATGTTGAAATCAGAAATTATTGGTCTTAAATTGTTATAATCACGACTGACTGGCTATAATGATTCGCTCTTTTCACTAATCTACGCATTTTTCCTAAAACTGTGCTAAAAAAGACGGACTTTCCAAAAATAAAAATAGTAACGTGAGATTTTATTAGACTCCCCCCTCACCCATGGTGAGATTTTGCTGGACCCCCTCCCCCCCTCTTTTTTTGACCTCACGTAACTTATGGACGTCCCCAAATGGGTGAACGCCTGAAGGAATAATTCAAATTCAGGGGAGAATAACAGCTTTGTGTGATGAAACTATATTTAAAGGAAACTACATACAACTTGATTTACCCTTGTTACCATTCTTGAAAAGCATGTTTTCCACTATCAAGCCCAAACCATTCAGGAAAGTCCACAGGTCTTTCAATAAATCCAGAAAAAAAGTTTTATCTTATGAAACGTTTTAGAAAAACAACGGCTTAAAAGTGAAAAATTATGTCCAAGTGATTAAATTACTTATATCCATGCACTTTTCTTAACTTCCAGGGTCCTATAAACTATTTAGAATGTTTTTTTTTACTTAAAACAACTAAAGGTACACTTTAATATGCTGTAGTAAGTAGTGTTGTGTTATAACTCAATAAGTGTTACGCTAATCTATTTCTCTTAGAAATGTTGGCTTCATATAATCTGCTCTTACGTTACATAAACGTGGAGTACTAGGTACAATTAGTTATTCCAAAAGTTACATAACATTCATTTTTTTACCTATTTTCATTGTTTACATTATAGATATCATTTGGACAAAGTCCTTAACAATGAGCATATTGCAAAAATATCAACTTCTTGATATAGCTCGTTTTTTATCGTAACATTAATTAATCGTGCATTTAATTAATTATCATTAGAGTATGAAGAAGATTAATTGCATGTACTTAGGATATTATTAAAGTAGTTCTAATAGTATCCTGTTTCAAAACAGGCCACTTTTCGGTGATACGAGTGACATTTTTTGGATTTTCCCGCCAATCGAACAAAAACTTCCCAATAATAAGCGTTCCCTAGTGTCTAAACCCTTCATCTGAGAGAAAAGTTTCAATTTCCATTTTTGTTGCTTGGTTTGTGTTCCTTATTTTTGTATTGCCTGTTTTTCTCAGAAGTGCAAAGGTTACGTTCTAGGGGCAGAAAACGAAGAAAAAGAGCGAATTCTTGCCATTTTTTCGAATTTTCACAAAGTTCCGTCACGAAATTTTGTTGGCAAACGTCACATTCGGATTCAGCACCCCGAAAAACATATAAAACAGTCAAAAGAACACTTTTGTATGTAATCTCGAAGAAGCAACGTAGTTATCGAAATACTATAATCTCCTGTAGAACTTTCGTTCGTAAGAGAAATCTCGCAACGAAAATGCATTTAGTTAATCATCATTGGAGTTTTCAGATGGTTGATTTGATGAAGAATATTATTAAAGCAGTTTTTACAGTATTATGTTCCAAAAAATGCAGATTTTTGGCGATACTAGTGACATTTTTTGGATTTTCTACCAATCGAACGAAAATAGCCCCTTTTTCAACGTGCTCTATTGGCGAAACTGCGCTTCTGAGAGAAAAGTTATAATCGACTTTTTTGTAGCTTGGTTAGTGTTCTTTATTTTTTGTATTGACTGTTTAGCTCAGAAGCGCAAAGGTAATGTTCTAGGGGCAGAAAACGAAAAAAAGGGGCGAATTTTTGCCATTTTTTCGAATTTTCACAATGTTCCGTCACTAAATTTTGTTGGCAAACCTCAGATTCGGATTCAGCACCCCAAAAAACATACAGATAGCGAAAAATATCTTCTACCCCAAGTTTTTCCCAAAATAAATACTATTTGACTGGACTACAAAGGATTATGTATCGATTCAATTCAAAATAGATCTATACTAGACTGCAACTTAAGTTGACCCTACGACGTCACTAATAAACAAAGTAGTTCCAATCGCGGTGTCTGAATTTTGAGTGAACGCCAATTTAAAAATATGATTATTTTTTCAAACCCATGCATATTATATACCCAGATAGCAATGTAGGGCTGTTACAGCCCTGCCGTAGCCTTGCGGCGTAATCCCGTGTAAGGCTGTCGCAGGGTTGTCACGACAGCCCTGTTTACCCTGTGACAGGGTAAAACCGACCTCTGCTAGTTGACGCTTTGTAGGGCTTTGGCAGGGCTGGAATGAAAGCCCTGCGAAGGGCTGGAACGAAAGCCCTGCGACATGGCTGGAATGAAAGCCCTGCGACAACGTCGTCACGTCTAGGTCTTTTAAATTGGCTATTAAACTTTATTTAAAACTTAATATAGTGTTATAAATTAGGTTTGTTGTAGGGTATTCCGAATTTTCTCCATAGTTCTAGGTTTAATATTGCAGTTCATATTTTTCCTGAGTTTTTTTAATTATGTGATGACACAAAATTTTCCCCGAAATATTGCACTATATATATATATATATATATTATACAGTGGTACATATTTTCAGGAATAATTTTGTATCACATAATTCAACAAAGAAACTAAAAAATACGAAATGCAATACTTAACCGTTAACTCTGGTAATATTTTATCCCTACATTTTACTAATCTAATATTAAATACTTTGCTCTCATTAAATAACTTCTTTTTGAATATTTAATTGATACATTTTATGGTATAAAAAAACTTTAAATATTTTACATTTTTAAACTTCTTTATAAAAGTTAAGAAGTTTTCCAAACAACCAGTGAAGGAGATACCGAGGGAATTTTTGTTAGAAATTCTTTAAAACAAAATGCAAGAAAACAATATTGTACTGCTATTTGGGATAACATGGTTCTGAGGAAGAAGTAAAAATTAATTATAAAACTCCCTTAAATAAACAAAATATACTCAGAATCCCCATAGATCAGAGAAAGACATAAACATAAGAAAATTTTTAATTAAAAATACGCAGAATATTATCAAGAATTTTATTTTAACACACAATGCAAGAAAAAGTATTACACTGACAATAACACAAACTAGACTAATATAGCTTCTGGATTAATATAGAGTACAGAGAGAAATAAGCATAAAAAATCCGTTAAATATACAAAATATACTAATAACAGGATCCCATATAGATCAGAGGTCAGGTAAATTTAAATTAGAAATACACTCAAGGTTCTCATTCTTAGAATTCAAATTATGGCCACATAAAAAGTAATTTTTACTGAATTAAAATGCTAAGACTGCATACCATGCAGGAACTTTGCCAACTTAAGTTATAGAACAGTATTTGCTATTCCATAGAAAACTGGGTTAGAGAAACATTTTCAATACAAGTATATTTTAAAAGTTAAAATTGACAAGAGATTGTTCTTGCTTAAAATACCACATGAGTAAATTTTACAATTAAGAATATCCTACATAAGGAGCCATCAAAGCATACTGGTTCTACTCATAGACTCAAATCATACTAAAAATACTCATGAAATGAAGGGAAATATTGAACTATATGGAAGTTCATTTGCACGTTTATAAATAAAATGACAGTAAAAAGAGAGGGAAAATTATCCCCCATCAACTTCTAAATTAGCAAACATTTGTTTAAGTAAAAAAAAGAAACAGACAAATCAGAACTATACTCAAAAGAACTGTGAGAAAGGAATTAATGAAATAATACATTTATATAAAATATTAATTAGAAATATTGCACAATATAAGATGAATTTAACCTGTTCTATAATTACAAAATTTAAATTTGTTATTTCCATCTCTGTCAGAAAATTCTGTTGTCTCTGAAAAAAAGAGGAAAAATATCATGAAAATCTTCAACATATTAAACTATTTGAGCAATGAATAAATAAATATTCGGTAAAAATATCTTTCTTGAGTGCCAGAAATTAACATTTTGGAGAAAAAAAATCCTTCTCAGATATCAAATATACAGTCACCATTTATATTAACTCATTCTAGCTGTCTTCAAAACAAGCCCCATTTTGTGTATTACATTAATGATTCTCAACCTGTGGTCTGTTGGACGTTTTTAAGTGGTCCCTAAATTATAGAACTTTTCGCCTAATAATAGAAAACAGCTGATACAGGAGATGATTATAGATTAACTGATATTCTTTTTATGTACATTTAATCCAAAATTTAAGAAAGTGGAACATTTTTTGATGAAGTCATACATAAAATTACCTTAGAGCAATCCTAAATTTGGCTTCTATAAACCAATCACTGACAGCATCTCTTATTACGTTTCTTTAGTATCTTTGAAGATCTGTAAACAGACTTCTGAAAAGAAAAATATAAAGAAACAGAAAGCTGTTGTTCTAAAAAAAGGAAAACACAATAAATTGTTTTGTTTAAGAACATAAAACAAAAATAATTTTCCCACGAAAAATCATTCAGGAAGAATATAAAAACATCCTAATTTCAGTGCGAATTCTTTTTTTTTTTCTCACACATGTTCTGATGAAAAAGACTATCGTTAGTAGTATAATCAAATTATAATTTAATTTTATTAATATTATTTTTGAAATAAAATGAAACTACTAATATTTGAAATACTAATATTGGAACATGGGATCATAACAAAGCATAGCATAATTAATAGCATTCAGAAATTTTCCAATTATCCACAACTTTGAATAATATATACGATAAACTTAACTAGTTACACAATTTAAGGCAAAATGAAAAGAAGATGTTTCATAACTCTAAAAGAACATTTAAAACTTACCTTGTTTTTGATCTTGAAATGAAAATATCTTCACACACATAATTTAACTTGCACACAGGAATGGTAATAAAATGGCGATGTTGATGTGGAGTTTGGATGGACTTATTGGGGTCACGTGGTATGTCACGTGGGCTTAAATTGGCTTGGCTGTCACAGCCCTTTCCCGAAAGCCCTTCAACAGGGTTGTGGGGACAGCCCTTTCATAGCCCTGCGTCAAGCGCTGCTGTAGGGCTTTTCGGTATACCTTGTTTGGTCAGCCACGGAACAGCCCTTTTCTTGCACTGCTTAAAGGCTTTTCGGCAAACCCTTTTTAGGCAGCCCAATGACAGTGAAAAAAAAGGGCTAACCGCAAGGTTACATGCTATCTGGGCATGCTATCTGGGTAGTGCTTTTCAATCACGATTTGCGTATAAAAACTCCTCCTATCAACCCAACAAGCTTCGTGTTTACCGATTTCTCCTTCCGCATTTGTGACGTACGGGGTTCAAGAAACGTTGCAACCAAGTATACCTTTGGTTTTCCTTTGTTGATGTTTACTGTACATACAAAAGCATTTTTTCCAAGTAACTTCCTGATATTCCTATATGAACCTTAAAGTCCATTACCGAAAAATCCTGACTTCATTTTTTTTTTGTCCAGGCTCTTATGTATCTTGATGGTCAAGACAAAGGTTGTTATAAAAATAGGTTTTTATTTTTAGACATTAAGTTAAGTTCTATCAGAATCCAATTCTAAAGATATTAAATTAAAGCATGAAAAGAGTTGAGTTGTTACATTATTTAAACTGGACTAGTAGATATAAATTAATAAATATTGACTAAATACAGAACTAGTAAATCGGAACAATTACTAGTGAATAAATATATGACATGCCCTTTTTTTTATAAACGAAGAAGATGAACTTAATAATTTAGATTGAAGTCATTGATGTCAGGTTCCGTATCTAATTGGTTGTCTAACAGTTCTTCCACTTCGGGTGGTAGTCGTAGAGGGATTATTTGCAGCTTGGGTAGTGGGACGACTCAAACTTTGATGGGGAGATGACATCCGTGGAGAGAGACGAGGTGTGTCCTCAAACGCTGGGCTACAATAGTCCTCTACTGTTGTGGAAGGTTCTGCTTTACTTATTGATGGATCTTTACAAGGGCGAAGATAAAACCTGTTTCTCACATAGGTTTTACCGTTGTCTGCAACTATTTTGTAGGTCCTTGGGTTGGGTCCTATATCAACAATTCTAGCTTTTTGCCAGGGATGTGTTGGCTTTAAGCGAAACCAAACTTGTTGATTTACTTCCAGCTCTGGTAACGTTTTCTTGCCTTGGTTAGCATAATGGTTTTGTCTTAGCTGGTTTTTTCTAAGTTGTTCCACTTCCTCTTTTATGTTGAAGTTTGGGAGAAGGTTATCGGAGTGTGATGGTATGAAGGATCTCAGACGCCTACCCATCAGCAGCTCAGCTGGAGATTTTAATCCATTAGCCGGAGTGATTCTGTAATCCAGTAGAACTAAATGAAGATCTTTTCCTTCCTCCTTTGCTTTTTTCAACCCATTCTTGAAGGTTTGTACTGCTCGCTCAACTTGCCCATTTGATCGGGGGAAATGAGGAGAGGTTTTATGGTGAGCAATATTCCAGCTTGTTAGAAAGGTTTGAAACATTTCACCGTTGAACGGAGGTCCTCCATCACTTACAAACTCTTCTGGAATCCCGTGTCTAGCAAATGCAGCTTTCATAGCATTCACGACAGCTGATGTTGATGTCCCATGCATATTCTGAACTTCTATGTACTTGGAGAAGTAGTCTATAAGTAACAGATATGTAATTCCATTAAGAGAAAGAAAGTCACCAGCTACTATTTGCCATGGTCGTTCAGGTAGAGACCTTTCAATCAGAGGCTCTTGTTGATTGGATTTTTGATATTTCTGGCAAATTTCACATTTTCCTATGAAGTTTTCGATGTCTTGATTCATCATAGGCCAATAAAGATATTCTCGAGCTTTTGCTTTGCAGGCGACTATTCCTCTGTGTGCAGTGTGTAATATATTGAGGGTATCAAGTCTTGCTGCATCAGGAATAATAACTCGTTTTCCCCTACATAGAATTCCTTCTTCAGTTAGATACAGCTCATTTCGGCAATGCCAAAAAGGTGTTGCAGCTAGGTTAACTTTCGCCTTCTCTTCTGGCCAACCTTCTTTGACATACTGAGAAACTGCTTTCAAAGCACAATCCTTAGCAGTCATATCCGAAATCTGTTGCCACTTAGGAGCTGTTGCGAGTGCTTGAACACTTTTATAAACTGACGGGGTAGAGACTAGTGATTCTTCAAAGATATCACTGCTAGTGGCCCTAGAGAGTGCATCTGCGACCACCAACTGCTTTCCGGGCACATAGTTGAGGGTGACATCGTACCTGCCCATACGGAGTAGCATTCTTTGCAGCCGTGGTGTTACATCCTCATAGTATCGCTTGCTGAGTCCCAGTAGTGGTTTATGGTCTGTTTCTACCTCAACATGTCTTCCATAGGTGAAGTAGTTAAATTTTTCTAGCCCAAATATTATTGCTAGTAGCTCCTTTTCAATTTGAGCATATCTCTTTTGAGCCTCAGTTAATGCAGCTGATGCATATGCTACCGGCCTTCCTTCCTGCATAAGAACTGCTCCTAGACCATTCTGACTTGCATCTACAGAGAGGCGAACTGGCTTTGCATTATCGAAGAAACTCAAGCATGGTGCTTCGACCAATGCTTTCTTGATAATTTCAAAGTCTCTTTGCATATTGCTATCCCAGATGAATGCAGTGTTTTTCCTTAAGAGTTGTCTCAGTGAATGAGTAAGATCAGATAAGTGGTTAGTAAACTTGGATTGATAAGTCACCATTCCCAAAAATCTCTGTAATTCTTCCTTGTTCTTTGGAGTTGGGAAGTCTTGAATTCCTTGAACTTTGATAGGATCAGGTTGAATTCCATCTTTTGAGATAATGTGCCCAAGATAATTTATAGAAGACTTGGCGATTTGAGCTTTAGAAGGATTAAATGTTAGGTTTGCTTTTCTGGCTATGGTTAGTGCTTTCTTTAATAAAATACAATGCTCTTGATTGTTTTTAGAGCTCAAGGCGATATCATCAAAGTAGGGTTGGATTTGAGGTTCGTTTTCAAAGATTTCTTCCATAGCTCGCTGAAATTCTTCTGGAGCATTGTTAAGACCAAATGGAAGGACTAAAAATCTGTAGCGACCCCAAGGAGTTGTGAAAGTGGTCAGGTATGAGCTTTCGTTATCAAGTGGGAGCTGCCAAAACCCATTCTTAGCATCTAAGAGACTGAAAACAGTACATCCTTGCAGATTTGTAAACAATCTCTCCGTCGTTGGAATTGGGTAATGAGGTCTCCTGATAGCTTCGTTTAGTGGTCTTGGGTCTATGCAGATCCTAAGCTTTTTTGGACTATCGACCACAACCATGTTGCTAACCCAGTCAGTTGGTTCTTCAACTTTGACTATGATACCTTGAGACTCCATAGCTGTTAGTTCCTGTTTGACCTTTTCATGAAGTGCCAAAGGAATTTTCCTAGGTGCTGCTATGTGTGGTACAGCATTTGGTTTTAATCTGATGCTTACCTTCCTGTTAAGCCTTCCTATTCCAGTGAAAACATCTTTGAACTCCTCCATAATTTCTTCTACAGTTTGCAAAGAAGATTCAGTCGTCGGATTTGTTGGTAATGTATTCAGATTGTACATTCGCATGATCAGACCCAGATTTTCGCATGCCTGCAACCCAAGAATTGCAGATGAATTTAGGCTCGTTATAAGGAACTCTAATCTCTTGGGGTTTCTGATAAATTTGCTTTTGCAGAGGAGAGTGCACACGCCTATGACAGGAATTGGACTCTTGTTGTAGTCCAGTATAGGAGTATCATATGGTCGAACATTTGGCTGTTCCTTCAACTTATCAAAGAGACAGATGGGCAGCACGTTTACTTGTGCTCCTGTGTCAAGCTTAAAGTTAACATTTGTCCCATTGACAAGCATCTTGTAGGACCATTCTTTTTCGTTAGGAGTCGAGACTTCGTTTATCGTCAACTCACCAAGAGTTAACTCAGAATCAGGCTCAAGAGCATGGACTCTTCTCGATTGCGTCGGATGTCCTCTGAAAGGCTTCGCTTTAGATCGACAAAATTCTGCCCAATGACTCTTTTTCCCACAGTTTTTACACGTTGTGTTGAATGCGGGACAATTCCTTGGCTCATGGCTACGACCACAGTTTCTACACGAGTCGTATTTCTTTAGATGGTTATCCCTATGGTTTGATACCATGGCATAAATATCGTTGTGTTCATTCATCGCTAACGCCTGGCTCTTTGACTGTTCCGCAGCCCGACATTCAGTAATGATATCATGAAGCGTCTTGGGACGTCTGCTGGTCTCCCTAAGTAATCTTTCTTGTAAGGGTTTGTCCTGTAACCCGTGGATGATCTTATCCCTTAGCATACGATCACTATTTGTACCATAATTGCAGTCTTCAACCGCTAGCTTAAGTCTACAGAAAAATTCTTGAAACTTCTCACCTTGCTTTTGTTTTATTTCCAAGAACAGAAATGACGCGTAAATTTCATTCTGGTAATCCTCGAACTGACGGTCAAATTCAGTGAGGATTTGGTCGAGAGTTATCTCTTTTTCCGGGGGACTTGGTTTCAAACTCATCGTTCTGTAGAGAGTTTTAAGCTCCTCGCCACCAACATGTCGAAATACGGCCGTCTTTTTCCTTTCTGTATCATCCATGAAGTCAGCTGCTTCCATAAAATCTAAAAAGTCTTGCCTCCAAAAACGCCAAGATTCAGATGGATTGGCTCCTGCTATGAAGGGCTTCATCATCTCCAGGGTATTATTCATGCTTTTGCTTATCAAAATACTGATTAATTTGAAGAAAAGCTACCTGGGTATTCACTCCAATTTATTTTACCAGTTTATTCTGACACCATCTTATGTATCTTGATGGTCAAGACAAAGGTTGTTATAAAAATAGGTTTTTATTTTTAGACATTAAGTTAAGTTCTATCAGAATCCAATTCTAAAGATATTAAATTAAAGCATGAAAAGAGTTGAGTTGTTACATTATTTAAACTGGACTAGTAGATATAAATTAATAAATATTGACTAAATACAGAACTAGTAAATCGGAACAATTACTAGTGAATAAATATATGACACAGGCATAAGCAGAAGTCTCCCTAATTTCGATGCTTTCTGCAATGTTATGCGAAATGTATGTTTTTTGCGGAAATGTCCTAAGCCCCAGTGTGGGGGAAAAAGACAGGATGTGTCGGAATTTCCTGATTTCGAAATGCATCACTACTTGTCCTTTTTGAAAGGAGTCGGAGAATGTGGTATTGCCCGTGCATTGTTAGGGTGGAGCGGGGAAAAAAAAACTTTTTTTTAAAATTCAAAAAATGGGATTTACAACTTCCAAGAAAGCACAAGTCAAGTGGCGGGCGTAATCTGATGGCTCCTTTTTATCCATGATACATTTTGTGGATCTAAAACTTAGCGCATAAAAGTACGTTTCTCAGCAACACTGTCGAAACAAAAGCCTTTTACTTGACTTTTGATTTCGAAGTGGTTATTTCCACGACAGTTGAAGCGGAAGTTGTTATTACGTGTTTTAAAACATTAAAATTATGTTATTTACGAATCCTGGCACCGATGGCCTAGTGGTAGAGTGTGCGTCTAGTAACCCGGTTCAATTCCTGGCTGCAACTTTTGAGCATTTTGCTGTAATTTAACTTGTCATTTTTCAGAAGTAGCGAGATTAGTCTGTTCATTTAGAACTGGCGCCTGAGACGAAATGTATTAGAAGCAGTTACTATTGTAATTTTCATCGAAAGCATTTTCTTCTGCAATGACAAAAAGGCAGCAGAAGTAGTTAAAATACTGTAAAAAAAAAATCGGTCACTGAAATTGTGTGATGACCCTTATGAAACATTAGTGAGCGTTTTTGATCCTGTTGCAGGCGCCAATTCTAAATGGTTGGTTGGTTGGTTCGTTAGTGTTTTATGGCGCACGATCCACTTTAGGATATTATGCGCCAGACAAGACAAAATAAAACTATTTTAGACGGCCGAAGGCCTTTGTCAGATGAACTCCAATTCTAAATGAACAGACTATACTAAGAGTGGAGTTGTTACTTTCGTGGAAATAACCAGTGCCTTTTGATTTACGGGAATCACTGCTGCTCTTTATTTTGCTACCTAAGGCTTTTGGTTGGGAAGAACCACTGGTGTAAGTGATCTAAAACTTAACGTATAAAAGTACTTTTGAGGAGGTACAGTCGGAGTCAAAAAAATCGTTACAAGGACCCTTAATAGGAATCTAGACATTAACCCCGTGCGCATGGTATAGGAAAAAAGGTTTGAAAATATTTCGCCAATCCCGATCGCCAAAGGTTTGCCACTTGTTAAAATTACAGTAACCCACAGAACTAAGCCAAACCTTTTGTAATTTGTTAATATTTGCGTTTCTCAATGTGATGGATCCCTGTGGCTTAACGGTTAGAGGGTTGGTATTGAATACTTTAAGTCGTCGCATTTAAAGGTTACCTGCCACTTATTTTGCTGATTTTATAATTTAAAAGAGTTAGAAGTTATACCTGAAGTTTATTAATATTTCAATTACGTTCTTATTTGTAGAAAATAAAAAGTTTTCATAAAAAAAATATTTAAATGCTGAATGCAATTTCAATTTTTATTTTTAAATTAAGTTTTTTTCCGTTATTCACATATATAATGGTATAGTAAATTTCTATTTTTCAAAGAGTGGCTACCATTTTATTCAAACATTAGTGTAGCCTAAGAAAGAAAGTAAATATCCACTTTGTTAATACCAGGGCCGCCGAGAGCCAAATCGGGCCCCGGGTACAAGGTTGAGAAGCGGGCCCCCAATGACATATTCTCATTTCGAGGTAGGGGGCGAAATTTTCTGAAATACCTCCACCCATCCATTCATAGGCTTAATGTAATTTTTAGAATATTTCTAGGCAAGATCTGAATTTCACTCAACTTAAAAGTATCGTTTTCTTGATAATACGATGAGTAACAAGTAATAAATGGGGTCTGGGGGTCTTCCCTCAGAAAATTTTTGAAAATATGCCCTAGAAAACTGGGAATTTACTCATTTTTGGACCTTTACTTGAACAAATTAATTTCCAAAATATTCAAAATGATACCCGTCTTAGCTTTGGGTACAAAGCTTTGGGTACCGGGACCCCTACCGGCCCGGGCCCGGGGGTATCGTACCCCCTCGCCCCCCCTCTCTCGTCAGGCCTGGTTAATACAGACAGCCCGAAAAGCACATTGACCTTGAAAGCCCGTTGAATCAAACACGTATTCTCGAGATTTCTCGCCATCTGTGAACATCATTTTGAACTAAAAAATTTTATTGCTGACCAACCGATGCCAAAAATGAAAATCGTTTTTACTTAGATTATTTTTCTAGATTTTATGAATTTTGGAAATATCTAAGGACTTTTCGTGCACACTTTAGAAATTAAAAGTAATCCTTAAAAAATAATTTTACGTATGCAAATTCTTGGAAAAATATCTTTATCGCGCAAGATGTGTCAGTGTAGGATTGACTAATTTGTAAGAAAAAGATCATGCACAAGTGTCTTTCTTTGACAAATAGGAAGGAAATCTACTCTAATTTCATAAGTTATTGGATCCATGAGCAAGCAAAGCTTGTTTTTTAGTTATTCCAGTCCGATTAGTCGGTTACAGGGTTCCAGCAGCGTAAGCTGCTCTTGCCCCTCACTGGATATGTCTCGCCTCTAACACAATTTACCCCGGGTCATGACAATAACTGTTCCAAAATCCACATTAGTCGGTTACGGGGTACCAGCAGCGTAAGCCGTTCCTGCCCCTTAGCAGCAGAGTCGCGTCTCGGTATGACCTCATTGGCTATGACACGCCTCTGAACCAGGCTAACCTGGATGCGATAACTGTTCCAGTCAGATCTGTTATTATTTATAAGAAATTTATAAATTATTACTGGTGGTAAAAATAATCATCTTTGGAAACTATTTACACTTTCTCAGTTTTTTTTAAGTTTAATATGACCACCACTTTTATTTTTATGTTTTTTTATTTAGGTGTTTTAATCAGGTACCGTTCATTACTTGTTCCCCGCTAGCTTACCTACAGCTAACATACATGAGGAATGCGGTTGATCTCAGAACCCCTCTTCGAGTGTTGAATAATTGCTGTGGGGTGGGTAAAAGGTATGGGCCGTATTCAGAAACTTTTAACACGTTTATGAACCGATACGATAACGATGATTCGAGACCGAGAACGATCTATCGAAATGCTCTCGAAAAGATCAATTTGAAACGAGTACTCCAGCTCACTCGTCTCCTCAAAAACGAGTAATTTAGACGACTCTGATTGTTTGAAAATAAATTCGCGTCATCGTTGGGAATGGAAATAAACAAACCTCCCAACGATGACGCGAATTTATTTTCAACCAATCAGAGTCCTCTAAATTAATCGTTTTTGAGGAGACGAGTGAGCTGGAGTACTCGTTTGAAATTGATCCTTTCGATAGATCGTTCTCGGTCTCGTATCGGTTCTTAATCGTGTTTAAAGTTTCTGAATACGGCCGATAGCTGTTACGGGCAAAGTCATAAATCGGGTATTATTAATAATGGCCGAAAGCCCCCTCCCCGTAGATCCGCCACTGATTATAACTATCAAGTGTAACAATAAAAGTAAATTTCATAAATCTTCATTATAAACAAAATATCTTAATTTTAAACTTATTTTTTATTTTATTGACTTAAAAGAAAAGCTTCTATTTTTATTTCAATAACATAATTTGTAATTATTTAATTTATGATCTTTAATCGGAAGTTCGCGGGTTCTATCCTCAATGCTGATCATTCTTAATGCCACTACGATTGATGTTTAAATTCATTTACGGATGATTCAATCTTTGTGAAGGACCATCTTACATTATTTTTTTCGTTCAAAGCACTATATTTTATAGCAGCTGTTAACGTTGTACCCTAAATCTTAAAATAATTATTTATAAAATTTAATTAGAACTCTGGTTCTTCCACTATGATCTTACAAAAAAAATAATCAGCTCTGATAAGTAGGTAATTTTTTAGGATATTTTGAACCTCACACTAGCAAAAATATTTCATTTAAAGAAATTTTTTAGTCAGAGAAAGAGAAAAATTTCTTAAGCATTTTGTTACCAAACTTATTCAAGCAAATACAAGTTATAAACATAATTCTTAGCAGTATTTCAGAAAATAATTCTATTTTAACTATTTTTATAAAGTTCTTTTAAATGACGTTATATTTTTGAGTGTGTGCAATGTGCATAGCTTTTTACTTTTCATCAGCAACTTGTGGATTAATAAGCGCAGCGTGATAAAATTTAAGAAGACGTTACTCTAACCACTATACAACGATTTTGAGGCAATATTATTTGAAAAAAAAAAAAACTGCGCCAAATCATGGATAACCAGCCAAATATATTTCCTTAAATTAGATATTAAAATGATTCTCGACAATATTTTCCTGCGCCAAATCATGGATAACTAGCCAAATATGTTTCCTTAAATTAGATATTAGAATAGTTCTCGCCAATCTTTCCTATCAGAACGTCACTGGAGCAACTGTAACGATTTTTTTGACGTCGACTGTACCTCAGCAACAATGTTGAGTCAACCCCGCCTTGAAACAAATGTCTTGATTTACGGGAATCACTACTGCTCTCTTGGAGAACAGCCGAGAGGTAATTAGTGTTTCTAATGAATAATCTTTTGGCGAGGTGACCCACTTTCCGTGTCGATCATTATGTCACCGTCGGAATAAGCATCATCATCACGCTCTCTTTCCCACCAGTTGCTTTTTTCTTTCCTCTCTTTTCATTTTAATTTCTGTGTAATTATATTAATGTAGCCCTGTATGTAATTACTTTAATAACAACAACACAGCCCCATACACTGTAAAAAAAATTCCTGTAAAATTTACGTTTTTAAACTGGCACTCAGTGTTATTCCTAGGATTTTTTTGGTGGAGTAAAAATTCTCCTTGACTTTTTTTAGGAGGAGTGAAATTCAATTATGAGGAGTGAAATACCATCGTAAAATATCATTTACAGAGACAAAATTGCTATCAAAAACGCTTACTTTTTAATGGACAAAATGAAATTGAAAAAAAAATGGGGATGCTATTTTGGGTTTTAACTATTATAGCATATGTTAAGTATTAATAGAAAATATTAAACATTATACACGGTGCATTTTTTAAGCTAAACCATTGTGAAAATTTCAAAGAGTTAAAATACTCCTGGTTAGTTTTTGAAAGAGTATTTCCGATTTTCAAGGAGTGAAATACTCTCTCAGAGGAGTTAAAAATATCTCTGTCTATATGTTATAACTATAATAACAACACAGCCCTACAACAGCTTTCATTAAAAGTTCGTAGTACGCCTCCTGAAAATCTCCTCAAATTTGATTTTACAGGGGGACACAAATTTACATCCATGATTACTCCTAATGTTAGTTGATGAAAAATTCAGCCCTCGTTGAAGTTGGGAGGCCGAGAAAATCCTTAAAAAGTGTCGACTCCGTATAACCACCGTATAATGATATATTGAGCGAAAGGGGCTTTTGGGGATCTCACTAAAATGGATGGGAATACACGGGATTCTCTCTGCTTACATACATTTACTTATCACGAAAAGTACGGCTCTAAAAGAGCCGAATTAAAGCGACGGAACAGATTGCTCAACAATCGAATTCGAGCATCCCACTGTGGGTGAATCACAAAACGCGCCAAACTGCAATGGTTGGCAAATCAATCCCTCTTTTGGCGGGCTTTTCTTCCGTTCCGATGACCTTAGAATTGCAAGTTAAGAGTAAAATGAAATATCAAACAAATATACCAGAGATTGGGTATGTATAACTGACCTCAAAATTTTGGAGAGGGTTCTCTCCCAGAAAAGTTTTGAAATTTCACCCTCAAAAGTAGTGTTTTAACTCATTTTGAGTCTTTTGGGGTTACACCCGATGCTCCTTGTAAGTTACAGAATTTCAAGGGAATTGCAGCTATTTTTCACATAATAGTGGAAACCTTGTGGAGGTCAATCGCCCCCACCCTTTGCTCTCTAAATGACTCTCATGCTACTAGTAGAATATGAACACATAAGTTCTCCGCTTTAAAAAAATTAAATTGGTGAAGGGTATCATAATATTAAACACAGCTGACCAGGATAGACCACTAGTATAACAAAACGGGGGAAGTGGTCAAGGGTTAGGAATGTGATCAATACAACTCGAAACGGACTTCTCGGAAATTAAGCCAAAAGAGACTATTGTGGCTTATTAATTTTCATTTGGATTTTTTGATTTTTTCCCGAATCTTTTTTTTTTTTGTATTCAGTTCCTCTAACTGGCACTCAGTACACTGTGCAGTTTAGAAATTAAGCCAAAAGAGACTATTGGGGCGCATTAATTTTCATTTGGATTTATTGATTTTTTCCCAAATCTTTTTTTTTTTTGTATTCAGTTCCTCTAACTGGCACTCAGTACACTGCAGTTTAGAAATTAAGCCAAAAGAGACTATTGGGGCGCATTAATTTTCATTTGGATTTATTGATTTTTTCCCAAATCTTTTTTTTTTGTATTCAGTTCCTCTAACTGGCACTCAGTACACTGTGCAGTTTAGAAATTAAGCCAAAAGAGACTATTGGGGCGCATTAATTTTCATTTGGATTTATTGATTTTTTCCCAAATCTTTTTTTTTTTGTATTCAGTTCCTCTAACTGGCACTCAGTACACTGCAGTTTAGAAATTAAGCCAAAAGAGACTATTGGGGCGCATTAATTTTCATTTGGATTTATTGATTTTTTCCCAAATCTTTTTTTTTTTTTTGTATTCAGTTCCTCTAACTGGCACTCAGTACACTGCAGTTTAGAAATTAAGCCAAAAGAGACTACTGGGGCGCATTAATTTTCATTTGGATTTATTGATTTTTTCCCAAATCTTTTTTTTTTTGTATTCAGTTCCTCTAACTGGCACTCAGTACACTGTGCAGTTTAGAAATTAAGCCAAAAGAGACTATTGGGGCGCATTAATTTTCATTTGGATTTATTGATTTTTTCCCAAATCTTTTTTCTTTGTATTCAGTTCCTCTAACTGGCACTCAGTACACTGTGCAGTTTAGAAATTAAGCCAAAAGAGACTATTGGGGCGCATTAATTTTCATTTGGATTTATTGATTTTTTCCCAAATCTTTTTTTTTGTATTCAGTTCCTCTAACTGGCACTCAGTACACTGTGCAGTTTAGAAATTAAGCCAAAAGAGACTATTGGGGCGCATTAATTTTCATTTGGATTTATTGATTTTTTCCCGAATCTTTTTTTTTTTTTTGTATTCAGTTCCTCTAACTGGCACTCAGTACACTGTGCAGTTTAGAAATTAAGCCAAAAGAGACTATTGGGGCGCATTAATTTTCATTTGGATTTATTGATTTTTTCCCGAATCTTTTTTTTTTTTTGTATTCAGTTCCTCTAACTGGCACTCAGTACACTGTGCAGTTTAGAAATTAAGCCAAAAGAGACTATTGGGGCGCATTAATTTTCATTTGGATTTATTGATTTTTTCCCAAATCTTTTTTTTTTTGTATTCAGTTCCTCTAACTGGCACTCAGTACACTGCAGTTTAAAAATTAAGCCAAAAGAGAATATTGGGGCGCATTAATTTTCATTTGGATTTATTGATTTTTCCCAAATCTTTTTTTTTTGTATTTAGTTCCTCTAACAAGCACTCAGTACACTGTGCAGTTTAGAAATTAAGCCAAAAGAGACTATTGGGGCGCATTAATTTTCATTTGGATTTATTGATTTTTTCCCAAATCTTTTTTTTTTGTATTCAGTTCCTCTAACAAGCACTCAGTACACTGTGCAGTTTAGAAATTAAGCCAAAAGAGACTATTGGGGCGCATTAATTTTCATTTGGATTTATTGATTTTTTCCCAAATCTTTTTTTTTTGTATTCAGTTCCTCTAACAAGCACTCAGTACACTGTGCAGTTTAGAAATTAAGCCAAAAGAGAATATTGGGGCGCATTAATTTTCATTTGGATTTATTGATTTTTCCCGAATCTTTTTTTTTTGTATTCAGTTCCTCTAACTGGCACTCAGTACACTGTGCAGTTTAGAAATTAAGCCAAAAGAGAATATTGGGGCGCATTAATTTTCATTTGGATTTATTGATTTTTCCCAAATCTTTTTTTTTTTTGTATTCAGTTCCTCTAACAAGCACTCAGTACACTGTGCAGTTTAGAAATTAAGCCAAAAGAGACTATTGGGGCGCATTAATTTTCATTTGGATTTATTGATATTTTCCCAAATCTTTTCTTTTTTTGTATTCAGTTCCTCTAACTGGCACTCAGTACACTGTGCAGTTTAGAAATTAAGCCAAAAGAGACTATTTTGGCCCATTAATTTTCATTTGGATTTATTGATTTTTCCCAAATCTTTTTTTTTTTTTTGTATTCAGTTCCTCTAACTGGCACTCAGTACACTGTGCAGTTTAGAAATTAAGCCAAAAGAGACTAATGGGGCGCATTAATTTTCATTTGGATTTATTGATTTTTTCCCAAATCTTTTTTTTTTGTATTCAGTTCCTCTAACTGGCACTCAGTACACTGTGCAGTTTAGAAATTAAGCCAAAAGAGACTATTGGGGCGCATTAATTTTCATTTGGATTTATTGATTTTTTCCCAAATCTTTTTTTTTTTTTGTATTCAGTTCCTCTAACTGGCACTCAGTACACTGTGCAGTTTAGAAATTAAGCCAAGAGACTATTGGGGCGCATTAATTTTCATTTGGATTTATTGATTTTTTCCCAAATCTTTTTTTTTTTGGTATTCAGTTCCTCTAACTGGCACTCAGTACACTGTGCAGTTTAGAAATTAAGCCAAAAGAGACTATTGGGGCGCATTAATTTTCATTTGGATTTATTGATTTTTTCCCAAATCTTTTTTTTTTTGCATTCAGTTCCTCTAACTGGCACTCAGTACACTGCAGTTTAGAAATTAAGCCAAAAGAGACTATTGGGGCGCATTAATTTTCATTTCAATTTATTGATTTTTCCCGAATCTTTTTTTTTGTATTCAGTTCCTCTAACTGGCACTCAGTACACTGTGCAGTTTAGAAATTAAGCCAAAAGAGAATATTGGGGCGCATTAATTTTCATTTGGATTTATTGATTTTTCCCAAATCTTTTTTTTTTGTATTCAGTTCCTCTAACAGGCACTCAGTACACTGTGCAGTTTAGAAATTAAGCCAAAAGAGACTATTGGGGCGCATTAATTTTCATTTGGATTTATTGATTTTTTCCCAAATCTTTTTTTTTTTGTATTCAGTTCCTCTAACAAGCACTCAGTACACTGTGCAGTTCAGAAATTAAGCCAAAAGAGACTATTGGGGCGCATTAATTTTCATTTGGATTTATTGATTTTTTCCCAAATCTTTTTTTTTTGTATTCAGTTCCTCTAACAAGCACTCAGTACACTGTGCAGTTTAGAAATTAAGCCAAAAGAGAATATTGGGGCGCATTAATTTTCATTTGGATTTATTGATTTTTCCCAAATCTTTTTTTTTGTATTCAGTTCCTCTAACAAGCACACACTACACTGTGCAGTTTAGAAATTAAGCCAAAAGAGACTATTGGGGCGCATTAATTTTCATTTGGATTTATTGATTTTTTCCCAAATCTTTTCTTTTTTTGTATTCAGTTCCTCTAACTGGCACTCAGTACACTGTGCAGTTTAGAAATTAAGCCAAAAGAGACTATTTTGGCCCATTAATTTTCATTTGGATTTATTGATTTTTCCCAAATCTTTTTTTTTTGTATTCAGTTCCTCTAACTGGCACTCAGTACACTGTGCAGTTTAGAAATTAAGCCAAAAGAGACTATTGGGGCGCATTAATTTTCATTTGGATTTATGGATTTTTTCCCAAATCTTTTTTTTTTGTATTCAGTTCCTCTAACTGGCACTCAGTACACTGTGCAGTTTAGAAATTAAGCCAAGAGACTATTGGGGCGCATTAATTTTCATTTGGATTTATTGATTTTTTCCCAAATCTTTTTTTTTTTGGTATTCAGTTCCTCTAACTGGCACTCAGTACACTGTGCAGTTTAGAAATTAAGCCAAAAGAGACTATTGGGGCGCATTAATTTTCATTTGGATTTATTGATTTTTTCCCGAATCTTTTTTTTTTTGTATTCAGTTCCTCTAACTGGCACTCAGTACACTGTGCAGTTTAGAAATTAAGCCAAAAGAGACTATTGGGGCGCATTAATTTTCATTTGGATTTATTGATTTTTTCCCAAATCTTTTTTTTTTTGTATTCAGTTCCTCTAACTGGCACTCAGTACACTGTGCAGTTTAGAAATTAAGCCAAAAGAGACTATTGGGGCGCATTAATTTTCATTTGGATTTATTGATTTTTTCCCAAATCTTTTTTTTTTTTGTATTCAGTTCCTCTAACTGGCACTCAGTACGCTGTGCAGTTTAGAAATTAAGCCAAAAGAGACTATTGGGGCGCATTAATTTTCATTTGGATTTATTGATTTTTTCCCAAATCTTTTTTTTTTTGTATTCAGTTCCTCTAACTGGCACTCAGTACACTGTGCAGTTTAGAAATTAAGCCAAGAGACTATTGGGGCGCATTAATTTTCATTTGGATTTATTGATTTTTTCCCAAATCTTTTTTTTTTTGGTATTCAGTTCCTCTAACTGGCACTCAGTACACTGTGCAGTTTAGAAATTAAGCCAAAAGAGACTATTGGGGCGCATTAATTTTCATTTGGATTTATTGATTTTTTCCCAAATCTTTTTTTTTTTTTTGCATTCAGTTCCTCTAACTGGCACTCAGTACACTGCAGTTTAGAAATTAAGCCAAAAGAGACTATTGGGGCGCATTAATTTTCATTTGGATTTATTGATTTTTCCCGAATCTTTTTTTTTTGTATTCAGTTCCTCTAACTGGCACTCAGTACACTGTGCAGTTTAGAAATTAAGCCAAAAGAGAATATTGGGGCGCATTAATTTTCATTTGGATTTATTGATTTTTCCCAAATCTTTTTTTTTTGTATTCAGTTCATCTAACAGGCACTCAGTACACTGTGCAGTTTAGAAATTAAGCCAAAAGAGACTATTGGGGCGCATTAATTTTCATTTGGATTTATTGATTTTTTCCCAAATCTTTTTTTTTTGTATTCAGTTCCTCTAACAAGCACTCAGTACACTGTGCAGTTCAGAAATTAAGCCAAAAGAGACTATTGGGGTGCATTAATTTTCATTTGGATTTATTGATTTTTTCCCAAATCTTTTTTTTTTGTATTCAGTTCCTCTAACAAGCACTCAGTACACTGTGCAGTTTAGAAATTAAGCCAAAAGAGAATATTGGGGCGCATTAATTTTCATTTGGATTTATTGATTTTTCCCGAATCTTTTTTTTTTTGTATTCAGTTCCTCTAACTGGCACTCAGTACACTGTGCAGTTTAGAAATTAAGCCAAAAGAGAATATTGGGGCGCATTAATTTTCATTTGGATTTATTGATTTTTCCCAAATCTTTTTTTTTTTGTATTCAGTTCCTCTAACAAGCACTCACTACACTGTGCAGTTTAGAAATTAAGCCAAAAGAGACTATTGGGGCGCATTAATTTTCATTTGGATTTATTGATTTTTTCCCAAATCTTTTCTTTTTTTGTATTCAGTTCCTCTAACTGGCACTCAGTACACTGTGCAGTTTAGAAATTAAGCCAAAAGAGACTATTTTGGCCCATTAATTTTCATTTGGATTTATTGATTTTTCCCAAATCTTTTTTTTTTGTATTCAGTTCCTCTAACTGGCACTCAGTACACTGTGCAGTTTAGAAATTAAGCCAAAAGAGACTATTGGGGCGCATTAATTTTCATTTGGATTTATTGATTTTTTCCCAAATCTTTTTTTTTTGTATTCAGTTCCTCTAACTGGCACTCAGTACACTGTGCAGTTTAGAAATTAAGCCAAAAGAGACTATTGGGGCGCATTAATTTTCATTTGGATTTATGGATTTTTTCCCAAATCTTTTTTTTTTGTATTCAGTTCCTCTAACTGGCACTCAGTACACTGTGCAGTTTAGAAATTAAGCCAAAAGAGACTATTGGGGCGCATTAATTTTCATTTGGATTTATTGATTTTTTCCCAAATCTTTTTTTTTTGTATTCAGTTCCTCTAACAAGCACTCAGTACACTGTGCAGTTCAGAAATTAAGCCAAAAGAGACTATTGGGGCGCATTAATTTTCATTTGGATTTATTGATTTTTTCCCAAATCTTTTTTTTTTGTATTCAGTTCCTCTAACAAGCACTCAGTACACTGTGCAGTTTAGAAATTAAGCCAAAAGAGAATATTGATGCGCATTAATTTTCATTTGGATTTATTGATTTTTCCCGAATCTTTTTTTTTTGTATTCAGTTCCTCTAACTGGCACTCAGTACACTGTGCAGTTTAGAAATTAAGCCAAAAGAGAATATTGGGGCGCATTAATTTTCATTTGGATTTATTGATTTTTCCCAAATCTTTTTTTTTTTGTATTCAGTTCCTCTAACAAGCACTCACTACACTGTGCAGTTTAGAAATTAAGCCAAAAGAGACTATTGGGGCGCATTAATTTTCATTTGGATTTATTGATTTTTTCCCAAATCTTTTCTTTTTTTGTATTCAGTTCCTCTAACTGGCACTCAGTACACCTTGCAGTTTAGAAATTAAGACAAAAGAGACTATTTTGGCCCATTAATTTTCATTTGGATTTATTGATTTTTCCCAAATCTTTTTTTTTTGTATTCAGTTCCTCTAACTGGCACTCAGTACACTGTGCAGTTTAGAAATTAAGCCAAAAGAGACTATTGGGGCGCATTAATTTTCATTTGGATTTATTGATTTTTTCCCAAATCTTTTTTTTTTGTATTCAGTTCCTCTAACTGGCACTCAGTACACTGTGCAGTTTAGAAATTAAGCCAAAAGAGACTATTGGGGCGCATTAATTTTCATTTGGATTTATGGATTTTTTCCCAAATCTTTTTTTTTTGTATTCAGTTCCTCTAACTGGCACTCAGTACACTGTGCAGTTTAGAAATTAAGCCAAGAGACTATTGGGGCGCATTAATTTTCATTTGGATTTATTGATTTTTTCCCAAATCTTTTTTTTTTGGTATTCAGTTCCTCTAACTGGCACTCAGTACACTGTGCAGTTTAGAAATTAAGCCAAAAGAGAATATTGATGCGCATTAATTTTCATTTGGATTTATTGATTTTTCCCGAATCTTTTTTTTTTGTATTCAGTTCCTCTAACTGGCACTCAGTACACTGTGCAGTTTAGAAATTAAGCCAAAAGAGAATATTGGGGCGCATTAATTTTCATTTGGATTTATTGATTTTTCCCAAATCTTTTTTTTTTGTATTCAGTTCCTCTAACAAGCACTCACTACACTGTGCAGTTTAGAAATTAAGCCAAAAGAGACTATTGGGGCGCATTAATTTTCATTTGGATTTATTGATTTTTTCCCAAATCTTTTCTTTTTTTGTATTCAGTTCCTCTAACTGGCACTCAGTACACCTTGCAGTTTAGAAATTAAGACAAAAGAGACTATTTTGGCCCATTAATTTTCATTTGGATTTATTGATTTTTCCCAAATCTTTTTTTTTTGTATTCAGTTCCTCTAACTGGCACTCAGTACACTGTGCAGTTTAGAAATTAAGCCAAAAGAGACTATTGGGGCGCATTAATTTTCATTTGGATTTATGGATTTTTTCCCAAATCTTTTTTTTTTGTATTCAGTTCCTCTAACTGGCACTCAGTACACTGTGCAGTTTAGAAATTAAGCCAAGAGACTATTGGGGCGCATTAATTTTCATTTGGATTTATTGATTTTTTCCCAAATCTTTTTTTTTTGGTATTCAGTTCCTCTAACTGGCACTCAGTACACTGTGCAGTTTAGAAATTAAGCCAAAAGAGAATATTGATGCGCATTAATTTTCATTTGGATTTATTGATTTTTCCCGAATCTTTTTTTTTTGTATTCAGTTCCTCTAACTGGCACTCAGTACACTGTGCAGTTTAGAAATTAAGCCAAAAGAGAATATTGGGGCGCATTAATTTTCATTTGGATTTATTGATTTTTCCCAAATCTTTTTTTTTTGTATTCAGTTCCTCTAACAAGCACTCACTACACTGTGCAGTTTAGAAATTAAGCCAAAAGAGACTATTGGGGCGCATTAATTTTCATTTGGATTTATTGATTTTTTCCCAAATCTTTTCTTTTTTTGTATTCAGTTCCTCTAACTGGCACTCAGTACACCTTGCAGTTTAGAAATTAAGACAAAAGAGACTATTTTGGCCCATTAATTTTCATTTGGATTTATTGATTTTTCCCAAATCTTTTTTTTTTGTATTCAGTTCCTCTAACTGGCACTCAGTACACTGTGCAGTTTAGAAATTAAGCCAAAAGAGACTATTGGGGCGCATTAATTTTCATTTGGATTTATGGATTTTTTCCCAAATCTTTTTTTTTTGTATTCAGTTCCTCTAACTGGCACTCAGTACACTGTGCAGTTTAGAAATTAAGCCAAGAGACTATTGGGGCGCATTAATTTTCATTTGGATTTATTGATTTTTTCCCAAATCTTTTTTTTTTGGTATTCAGTTCCTCTAACTGGCACTCAGTACACTGTGCAGTTTAGAAATTAAGCCAAAAGAGACTATTGGGGCGCATTAATTTTCATTTGGAATTATTGATTTTTTCCCGAATCTTTTTTTTTTGTATTCAGTTCCTCTAACTGGCACTCAGTACACTGTGCAGTTTAGAAATTAAGCCAAAAGAGACTATTGGGGCGCATTAATTTTCATTTGGATTTATTGATTTTTTCCCAAATCTTTTTTTTTTGTATTCAGTTCCTCTAACTGGCACTCAGTAAACTGTGCAAATTAGAAATTAAGCCAAAAGACACTATTGGGGCACAGAATTGCCCGTCTCAGATCCCGAAACAGGTATGGTGGCGTTTTTAATTCTCCTTCCTCCGCACAGAATTGCCCGTCTCAGATCCCGAAACAGGCATGGAGGCGTTTTTAATTCTCCTTCCTCCGCACAGAATTGACCGCCTCAGATCCCGAAACGGGTATGGTGGCGTTTTTAATTCTCCTTCCTCCGCACAGAATTGCCCGTCTCAGATCCCGAAACGGGTATGGTGGCGTTTTTAATTCTCCTTCCTCCGCACAGAATTGCCCGCCTCAGATCCCGAAACAGGCTTGGAGGGGTTTTTGATTCTCCTTCCTCCGCACAGAATTGCCCGCCTCAGATCCCGAAACAGGCATGGAGGCGTTTTTAATTCTCCTTCCTCCGCACAGAATTGCCCGTCTCAGATCCCGAAACAGGCATGGAGGCGTTTTTAATTCTCCTTCCTCCGCACAGAATTCCCCGCCTCAGATCCCGAAACAGGTATGGTGGCGTTTTTAATTCTCCTTCCTCCGCACAGAATTGCCCGTCTCAGATCCCGAAACAGGTATGGTGGCGTTTTTAATTCTCCTTCCTCCGCACAAAATTGCCCTTCTCAGATCCCGAAACAGGCATGGAGGCGTGTTTAATTCTCCTTCCTCCGCACAGAATTGACCGCCTCAGAACCCGAAACGGTTATGGTGGCGTTTTTAATTCTCCTTCCTCCGCACAAAATTGCCCGTCTCAGATCCCGAAACAGGCATGGAGGCGTTTTTAATTCTCCTTCCTCCGCACAGAATTGCCCGCCTCAGATCACGAAACAGGTATGGTGGCGTTTTTAATTCTCCTTCCTCCGCACAGAATTGCCCGCCTCAGATCCCGAAACGGGTATAGTGGCGTTTTTAATTCTCCTTCCTCCGCGCAGAATTGCCCGCCTCAGATTCCGAAACGGGTATAGTGGCGTTTTTAATTCTCCTTCCTCCGCGCAGAATTGCCCGCCTCAGATCCCGAAACAGGTATGGTGGCGTTTTTAATTCTCCTTCCTCCGCACTGAATTGCCCGCTTTAGATCCAGAAACAGGTATGGAGGCGTTTTTAATTCTCCTTCCTCCGCACAGAATTGACCGCCTCAGATTCCGAAACAGGCATGGAGGCGTTTTTAATGCTCCTTCCTCCGCACAGAATTGCCCGCCTCAGATCCCGAAACAGGTATGGAGGCGTTTTTAATTCTCCTTCCTCCGCACAGAATTGCCCGCCTCAGATCCCGAAACAGGTATGGTGGCGTTTTTAATTCTCCTTCCTCCGCACAGAATTGCCCGTCTCAGATCCCGAAACAGGTATGGAGGCGTTTTTAATTCTCCTTCCTCCGCACAGAATTGCTCGTCTCAGATCCCGATACAGGTATGGAGGCGTTTTTAATTCACCTTCCTCCGCACAGAATTGCCCGTCTCAGATCCCGAAACAGGTATGGAGGCGTTTTTAATTCTCCTTCATCCGCACAGAAAAGCCCGTCTCAGATCCAAAAACAGGTATGGAGGCGTTTTTAATTCTCCTTCCTCCGCACAGAAAAGCCCGTCTCAGATCCGGACACGGGTATGGCGGCGTTTTTAATTCCCCTGCCTCCGCACAGAATTGCCCGTCTCAGATCCCGAAACAGGTATGGAGGCGTTTTTAATTCTCCTTCCTCCGCACAGAATTGCCCGTCTCAGATCCCGATACAGGTATGGAGGCGTTTTTAATTCTCCTTCCTCCAAACAGAATTGCCCGTCTCAGATCCCGAAACAGGTATGGAGGCGTTTTTAATTCTCCTTCATCCGCACAGAAAAGCCCGTCTCAGATCCCGAAACAGGTATGGAGGCGTTTTTAATTCTCCTTCCTCCGCACAGAAAAGCCCGTCTCAGATCCAGACACGGGTATGGCGGCGTTTTTAATTCCCCTGCCTCCGCACAGAATTGCCAGTCTCTGATCCCGAAACAGGTATTGAGGCGTTTTTAATTCTCCTTCCTCCGCACAGAATTGCCCGTCTCAGATCCCGAAACAGGTATGGAGGCGTTTTTAATTCTCCTTCCTCCGCACAGAAAAGCCCGTCTCAGATCCCGAAACAGGTATGGAGGCGTTTTTAATTCTCCTTCCTCCGCACAGAAAAGCCCGTCTCAGATCCGGACCCGGGTATGGCGGCGTTTTTAATTCCCCTGCCTCCGCACAGAATTGCCCGTCTCAGATCCCGAAACAGTGGTATGGAGGCGTTTTTAATTCTCTTTCCTCCGCACAGAATTGCCCGTCTCAGATCCCGAAACGGGTAAGGAGGCGTTTTTAATTCTCCTTCCTCCGCACAGAATTGCCCGTCTCAGATCCCGAAACAGGTATGGTGGCGTTTTTAATTCTCCTTCCTCCGCACAGAATTGCCCGTCTCAGATCCCAAACAGGTATGGAGGCGTTTTTAATTCTCCTTCCTCCGCACAGAATTGCCCGTCTCAGATCCCGAAACAGGTATGGTGGCGTTTTTAATTCTCTTTACTCCGCACAGAATTGACCGCCTCAGATCCCGAAACAAGTATGGTGGCGTTTTTAATTCTCCTTCCTCCGCACAGAATTGCCCGTCTCAGATCCCGAAACAGGTATGGAGGCGTTTTTAATTCTCCTTCCTCCGCACAGAATTGCCCGCCTTAGATCCCGAAACAGGTATGGTGGCGTTTTTAATTCTCCTTCCTCCGCACAGAATTGCCCGCCTCAGATCCCGAAACAGGTATGGAGGCGTTTTTAATTCTCCTTCCTCCGCACAGATTTGCCCGCCTCAGATCCCGAAACAGGTATGGAGGCGTTTTTAATTCTCCTTCCTCCGCACAGAATTGCCAGTCTCAGATCCCGAAACAGGTATGGTGGCGTTTTTAATTCTCCTTCCTCCGCACAGAATTACCCGCCTCAGATCCCGAAACAGGTATGGTGGCGTTTTTAATTCTCCTTCCTCCGCACAGAATTGCCCGCCTCAGATCCCGAAACGGGTATGGAGGCGTTTTTAATTCTCCTTCCTCCGCACAGAATTGCCCGTCTCAGATCCCGAAACGGGTATGGAGGCGTTTTTAATTCTCCTTCCTCCGCACAGAATTGCCCGTCTCAGATCCCGAAACAGGTATGGAGGCGTTTTTAATTCTCCTTCCTCCGCACAGAATTGCCCGTCTCAGATCCCGAAACGGGTATGGAGGCGTTTTTAATTCTCCTTCCTCCGCACAGAATTGCCCGTCTCAGATCCCGAAACGGGTATGGAGGCGTTTTTAATTCTCCTTCCTCCGCACAGAATTGCCCGTCTCAGATCCCGAAACAGGTATGGAGGCGTTTTTAATTCTCCTTCCTCCGCACAGAATTGCCCGTCTCAGATCCCGAAACAGGTATGGTGGCGTTTTTAATTCTCCTTCCTCCGCACAGAATTGCCCCCCTCAGATCCCGAAACAGGTATGGAGGCGTTTTTAATTCTCCTTCCTCCGCACAGAATTGCCCGCCTCAGATCCCGAAACAGGTATGGTGGCGTTTTTAATTCTCCTTCCTCCGCACAGAATTGCCTGTCTCAGATCCCTAAACAGGTATGGAGGCGTTTTTAATTCTCCTTCCTCCGCACAGAATTGCCCGTCTCAGATCCCGATACAGGTATGGAGGCGTTTTTAATTCTCCTTCCTCCGCACAGAATTGCCCGTCTCAGATCCCGAAACAGGTATGGAGGCGTTTTTAATTCTCCATCATCCGCACTGAAAAGCCCGTCTCAGATCCCGAAACAGGTATGGAGGCGTTTTTAATTCTCCTTCCTCCGCACAGAAAAGCCCGTCTCAGATCCGGACACGGGTATGGCGGCGTTTTTAATTCCCCTGCCTCCGCACAGAATTGCCCGTCTCAGATCCCGAAACAGGTATTGAGGCGTTTTTAATTCTCCTTCCTCCGCACAGAATTGCCCGTCTCAGATCCCGAAACGGGTATGGAGGCGTTTTTAATTCTCCTTCCTCCGCACAGAAAAGCCCGTCTCAGATCCCGAAACAGGTATGGAGGCGTTTTTAATTCTCCTTCCTCCGCACAGAAAAGCCCGTCTCAGATCCGGACACGGGTATGGCGGCGTTTTTAATTCCCCTGCCTCCGCACAGAATTGCCCGTCTCAGATCCCGAAACAGTGGTATGGAGGCGTTTTTAATTCTCTTTCCTCCGCACAGAAAAGCCCGTCTCAGATCCGGACACGGGTATGGCGGCGTTTTTAATTCCCCTGCCTCCGCACAGAATTGCCCGTCTCAGATCCCGAAACAGGTATGGAGGCGTTTTTAATTCTCCTTCCTCCCCACAGAATTGCCCGTCTCAGATCCCGAAACGGGTAAGGAGGCGTTTTTAATTCTCCTTCCTCCGCACAGAAAAGCCCGTCTCAGATCCGGACACGGGTATGGCGGCATTTTTAATTCTCCTTCCTCCGCACAGAATTGCCCGTCTCAGATCCCGAAACAGGTATGGAGGCGTTTTTAATTCTCCTTCCTCCGCACAGAATTGCCAGTCTCAGATCCCGAAACAGGTATGGTGGCGTTTTTAATTCTCCTTCCTCAGCACAGAATTGCCCGCCTCAGATCCCGAAACAGGTATGGAGGCGTTTTTAATTCTCCTTCCTCCGCACAGAATTGCCCGCCTCAGATCCCGAAACAGGTATGGAGGCGTTTTTAATTCTCCTTCCTCCGCACAGAATTGCCCGCCTCAGATCCCGAAACAGGTATGGTGGCGTTTTTAATTCTCCTTCCTCCGCACAGAATTGCCTGTCTCAGATCCCTAAACAGGTATGGAGGCGTTTTTAATTCTCCTTCCTCCGCACAGAATTGCCCGTCTCAGATCCCGAAACAGGTATGGAGGCGTTTTTAATTCTCCTTCCTCCGCACGTCTCAGATCCCGATACAGGTATGGAGGCGTTTTTAATTCTCTTTCCTCCGCGACAGAATTGCCCGTCTCAGATCCCGAAACAGGTATGGAGGCGTTTTTAATTCTCCTTCCTCCGCACAGAATTGCCCGTCTCAGATCCCGAAACAGGTATGGTGGCGTTTTTAATTCTCCTTCCTCCGCACAGAATTGCCCGCCTAAGATCCCGAAACAGGTATGGAGGCGTTTTTAATTCTCCTTCCTCCGCACAGAATTGCCAGTCTCAGATCCCGAAACAGGTATGGTGGCGTTTTTAATTCTCCTTCCTCCGCACAGAATTGCCCGCCTCAGATCCCGAAACGGGTATGGAGGCGTTTTTAATTCTCCTTCCTCCGCACAGAATTGCCCGTCTCAGATCCCGAAACGGGTATGGAGGCGTTTTTAATTCTCCTTCCTCCGCACAGAATTGCCCGTCTCAGATCCCGAAACAGGTATGGAGGCGTTTTTAATTCTCCTTCCTCCGCACAGAATTGCCCGTCTCAGATCCCGAAACAGGTATGGAGGCGTTTTTAATTCTCCTTCCTCCGCACAGAATTTCCCGTCTCAGATCCCGAAACGGGTATGGAGGCGTTTTTAATTCTCCTTCCTCCGCACAGAATTGCCCGTCTCAGATCCCGAAACGGGTATGGAGGCGTTTTTAATTCTCCTTCCTCCGCACAGAATTGCCCGTCTCAGATCCCGAAACAGGTATGGTGGCGTTTTTAATTCTCCTTCCTCCGCACAGAATTGCCCCCCTCAGATCCCAAAACAGGTATGGAGGCGTTTTTAATTCTCCTTCCTCCGCACAGAATTTCCCGCCTCAGATCCCGAAACAGGTATGGTGGCGTTTTTAATTCTCCTTCCTCCGCACAGAATTGCCCGTCTCAGATCCCGAAACAGGTATGGTGGCGTTTTTAATTCTCCTTCCTCCGCACAGAATTGCCCGTCTCAGATCCCGAAACAGGTATGGAGGCGTTTTTAATTCTCCTTCCTCCGCACAGAATTGCCCGTCTCAGATCCCGAAACAGGTATGGAGGCGTTTTTAATTCCCCTGCCTCCGCACAGAAAAGCCCGTCTCAGATCCGGACACGGTTATGGAGGCGTTCACGAGGGCCGCATTAACTGTTTAACAGCAGTTTGGGGGCGCAGGGTATTCCTACTCACAAGAAGGGTAGGCCGTTACTGCCTTACTACTACGCAAAGTAATTAGACTCCTTTTAAATCCAGGATATATCTTTCAGGAGCAGGGAGAAAGTCTTTAATAAGAACTTTTCTGTCGAGGGAGGTCATTTACATGGGGGGAAGGTACCTACTATACGATTATAAAGTGTAGGAGGGGTTCGTGTGTCACGTGAACCCACTTTATTTGAATATTATACTCAACTGGGTGAGAGCCAACATTAATATCCATGCTTTATAAGCAACAAATTTCGAACCATTAAAAAGCTTAAAAAAAAAGCTTGTCTGCTGCTTGACACCCCGCAAGAAAGGAAGGGGGTCTGGGGGTATAGTATTTGCGTATTATTATTGCGTAGAATTATTGTATAGGGGGTAGTATTTGCATCTTTAAGAACTTAATATAAAAAGTTGTAAATAATATTGCTATAAACACAAACGGGGGGGGTTCACCCCTAGAAAATTTTGGAAATTTGACCCATAAAGCAGGGTTTTAACTTGTTTTGGTTCGAGCCCACGGGGACAAATAACCATAGTTGCCCCCCTGGATCCGCGCGTGCCCTAAATACAACTAAATATAATTTTTTTTTCAAGAGTAACAACCCATGAGGAGCATTCGTGAGGCCCAGTCTGCACACGACTCTCCTAAATCGTTCCACTTGTGACACTTGTCCGAACAGCTGGAATGTGCGCTTCTCCCTCCTATACTTCGAACGAACCATCAGTAGCGGGGTGGTTCAGAACTAAATGCAAACAATGATAGGAGGTGTCAGAGGGGTCCTATAGACAAGCATCCTTACGAATAGCTATACTCGACTGCAACGTTTCTCGAACCCAGTACGTCACAAATGCGGAAGGAGAAATCGATAAAAACGAAGCCTGTTGTGTTGATAAGAGGAGTTTCGGTACTCAAATCGCGATAAAAAGACACTGATATACATGGGTTTAACAAAATAATCATATTTTTAAATTGATGTTCACTCAAAATTCAGCCACCGCGATGGGAACTACTTTGCTTGTTAGTGACGTCATAAGGTCAACTTAAGTTGCTCTCTAGTATAGGAGTAGTATTAGGGCTTTTACAAAAAAAAAAAAAAAAAAAAACGATTTTCCCAAGCAGAGCCCGACCTACAAGTTTGGGGGCCCCCGACATGTTTTAAAATAAAACTTAAATTCATTTAACACTACAGTAAATTTTTTTTTTCAAAAGCTATTGGGTTATCTGCCCCACTGGCTAAATATCGCCAAGTCGTTTTGAGCAACACATATTCCTATAAACGTAGGCCTCTAGGGCTGCCGACGAGTTTAGTTTTAAAGTTTACAGAACTCCCCTTTTTTCTCGAATCTTTGTTGATGGAGTTACTCCCTATTCACGATGATTCACTTTAGGTGATGGAGAGATTCGCAATATTCGTTGATTTCCCTGTAAAAAAGTGCGAAAAATTCACTTTGTTTAATTGGTAACTCTCCCTCTACAACTACGGACTGTAGTTCGGGGGTTCACAAACTGCAAATATGCGTAAAATGGACGGACACAAATCTTATTTTAAGAAAGAAAAATGTCTGTTCTTTTCAGCATCAGTTTTGAGCTAAAAATTTTTTATAGCAGATTTTGACTATATTTGACAACACTTACTAAAGGAGATTGTAGATTATACTTTAATCGGATTTTAGATTCCCCGGATTGTATTGCGAATGCGTTGTATGAGAAAGAGTTTTTTTAAAGTGTAAAAGTGTTATTTAGAGTCAGAAAATGTGTTCTGAGAGTGTGATGCAAATTTAAGAACAATTTCAGATTGCCAAATAGTGTATATTTTACAACACACTTAAAGCAACACATTCAGAACACTATGACAACACAATGAGGTGAGTGCCTATGAGTGTTGACACAACCAAAGTGTTGTTAATATGGGGATAAAAAAGTGTTCTTAAAAGTGTCTGTGTAGAGCTGTGAGGGTTTCCTACTCAAAGAAGTACAGCTTAAAATTCTTATCTTGAAAAATTAACACTTAAAACTTAGAGTAAGTCAGAGTAAAAAAAGTAGAGTAATAAAAAATGTATTCTTTTATTGTGAGGAATCTAAAATTAGGGAGGGGAAATTTCTATTCGAGTATTTACTTTCTCCATTCAAAATTGCGAAACACTCTAAATACAGTCATAAATCAACAGAACACGTCTTAATCATAGAGTTGTACTTTTACAAATTAAAATAATTATCAACAAACTGAAGATAATAATCTTACTGTATTTTAGTCTCCTCGCCCCTCATGAGGATTCGTCTGTTTCAAAATGCGAGCGAATCGTAATTTTCTTTGAAACTGTGTCTCAATTAATTTCAAAGAAAATTAGGTTTCGCCCAAGGAAATGGAAAATTCAATGTTACTAATCTGCAACAGCCAAAAAGTTTTGTTATAAGCAACAATGAAAAATTCTTTATTGTTGATAACTTTTTTTCTTTGTTTCCAAATTTTCATATTTTTAAGTTATCCAGTGTTGTAACCATTGGTGCACTTCTGTTTCCCAGTTAATTATTGCGCTTTTTTATTTGTTACTCCATTCAAAACTTCCTAGAGGACTCCATTTTCATTGGGCTTATATTCTTTCCTTGAAAAGGTACGGAGACGATTTCAAAAAAGTATTTAGCTATCTAAGGGGGGAGTTCGACCCTCTCGACATCAATTTTTTGTTTCCCTTGAAAATTATGTGATTTAAAATCCTGTTTATAGAAAGAAGAAGGCTTTGGTAACGGATCTTATTCCACCCCTTTTTTATGTCACAAGTTTTCTTATTACAAGGCCAAATATGAGTTTTCTCATTTTGAAATGAAACTTTTTGTTTCAAATATGACGACCCAATGCCTTCAATATTTCGGAACACCAGAAACACTCAGTTTCCAACAATTTAATAGTCACCACTCAAATGATATTTATTTTTATTTTACTTTTGAAAAATTGTAAATTAATTTAGAATGCAATTGAAAGAACATTGAGATGGGACAGGCGCGGATTCTAGGGGGGCACACACAAATGGGACCCCTCCTTGGGCTGAAAATGAGAAAGAAGATTTTGAACGACCAACAGTCTTTAAAAATGTAATTTTTCTTTTTACCCTTTTTTCTCTTGTCCCCTTTCTTATTTGCCCCGGGGGTAACTTTCCCCAGATTGTTCGAACTTTTTCGTCCAGCACAAGGCCTGTGCTGTACAAAAATGAGTTATTTAGGGTCTCCACACTTCTACAACAACTCATATTAACGTTTAAAAAAAGTTTGCATTCTTGTAAGACAGTTATACAAGGCTCAGATCTTGATCATATAGGTTTAAGAACATCGTTTCGCTTATTCTGTTTATCAAACATCTGGTAACTGGTGTTTTAGTTAGATTCACAGGAATTTGAACTTTTATCCATGTCTTTGTAATCCCGTTACCAAGCATTTAATAATTTCCCAAAAGATAACTTGTTGTTTGTGAATTACTTCAAATGCACATTATGTTCTGTTTGGAGTTTGCTATTAGCGAATACCGTTTTTGATTAATTCAAGAGAGAAAAGCATCTTCTCTCATCGATACTTCAACTAATAACACAAAAAAAAAGCAGGCGAGCGAAAAAGCATTGAATATAATACGGAGGAAGAAAAATCAGCTGCTCTCACAATGAATGGCACGGCGGAAAAAAGATGTTGAACCACACTTTATTAAAACTAAGTGCATTAAATGTGTTGGGAAAACTCATGGAGGGATTATTAAGGGTTCCGTGTTTTCTATAGCCCCCCCCCATAGATCCGCCACTGGTTCAAGTGACTTTGATTCAGTTGAATTTCTCTTTGATCAATCATTCGCTTTATTTTATTCTATCTCTCTTGCGTTTCTCCATTCTCTTAGGAGGAACCAGAAAAAGTTGGTGGCACAAGCAATAAAAAAGCGATAAAGATGGTTATCTCACTTCTATTAGATACCCTGTCTTAGATAACCATCTTTATGGCGTTTTTATTGCACTCGTCACTGCTTTTTCTGGTGTGGGTACTGCCTTATTCACCCCCCCCCACACAAAATTTCCTGTGTTCCTCCAGACAATTTTTAAAAAAATTTTGCTTTCTCCTTCACGCTCAGTGGCGGATCCAGGGGGGTGGCACTCTGAACAGTACTCCCCCCTTGGACCCAATATATCACTCACAAGTAAGTCCCAAAAAGTACTCAAAATGTGTTAAACCCACTTTTACAGGTCAAATTTCAAAAAAATTTCAGGGGGAGGACCCCCCAGAAGTACCACAAGGAGATCTTGAGCGATACTTCTTAGATAATTTCCCAACATTTTGACATTTTTCTCAAAATGTAAAGGTGATGGTCTGGAAAAGTGCGCCCCCCCCTTGGAGCCGTGCTGGATCTGCGCCTGGTTCCTCCAGACATTTTTTTTCCCCAAAATTTCGCTTTCTCCTTCGCGCTATCGCTCCGTTCAGTAATTCGATCAAGTAGAGCAAGATCAGTAATTCGCGAGCAATTAAACAATGGGTGGGCAGGAGGGGAAAGAGCGAAATTCTCTATGTGTTGGCGGGAAATTATTTCGAGGAGCGCGCTTGTAAATTCGATAACTAATAGAAAAAAAAGTGTCTGGTTTTTTTTCTCTGTAAAGATGCAAGTTGATTTTGAAAGATGTACCTAACTACCAGTACTACCAAAATTGCTTCGAAATTCCGCACTACTTTTTTTCAGGAGCAAAACGGAAGTTGAAAAAAACCCCTAGTATTATTGATTGATAAACCATCAGATATTATACTAACAGGTCCCATTGTCTCGAAAAGCGACCCACAGTTTGAGAACCTCTAGTTTAAAGAATAAAAAGAGCCATTAAAAAATATCCTCATCAATGCCTATTCCAGAACACTTAACCTGTCGTTAAAGTTTCAATTTTTTGTGTAACATTTATTTTGGTTGAATTTTGAAAAAATCGAGATTTTCGTAAGATGTTTGTAACTTGCGTAATATTTGAACGGCCCCAATAATTCGGAGCCAAACCCCCCTCTCTCCCGAAACCACAATTCTGCGATATAAACATATCCTCTTTTATGTGCGTTTAATATTATGCGCACGCGTATGTAAAGGAATTATGCGTGTTCTCTTTTGTTCATTGTATTCGAATCGTCCCTTTATTCGTTCTGAACATCATCTCTGCTACTGCTTCTCTCAACTTTTACGGCGGGAAACCCTCTTGACATTGGAGTAATTGTCCTCCCCCCGTTTCCTCCCTAAAATTCCTGAACAGTTTTCTTTCAATTAATTCATTTAAGCAGGGCAGACTTTAGTTCCGGGAGGCCAAACTTTTTACGTCTATAGTTTACTTGCACATTTTATATTAATTTTGGTGAGTAAAACTGGGTCCTACCCCAGAACATTTTTTTGAAATTTCCCCCTCATAATAGCTCATTTTGAGGCTTTTTTTTTGGATTACACCCTAAGAGCACGGCTCATAGTGATAAACGGCAGAATTTTCAAAGAAACCCAGTATAGTATAATAAACATCAAAATTTTAAGGGGGGTTAGGAGTCCTACTTCAGAAAATTTTGGAAATTTGCCCTTAAGAGTAGTGTTTTAATTCATTTTTTAAATTTATTCTTTTACCTCATAAGTCACAAAAATTTCAAGGAAAAACAATACATAGGGTGAACCGCCCAGTGAATGAACACTTAGCATTTAGATTTGCGATTATCCCACTTCAAAAATTTTTTTCAGGGCTTTTTCTCTGTCAATTTCTAGAAATAAAGTATGTTTCCATACTGGCTTTTTCTTGGCAATATGATCGAAGTATTTCCAGATTTGAGTGAAAAAAGTGCGATAGACCCAGTGAATGAACAAAGTTTGCCCTAAGTATGAACAGTGTCTTCCAGTAATTGAACACTGAAAAATATCATGATTTTTTTTTCAACTGATCAGCCTGCTTTTCATAAAATAGAAAATGTTTTACTAAGAACTCTAAAATTTCTTCAATACACCCACACGCACGCACACACACAAAAAAGGTACTTAGGATTAGGTGGGTGCAAATCTTGCCAGACATCGATAGCGACGTTATACTAATTTCATATGCCATCTTAACACAATTAATAATCAATACCTCCTAGCACGGACGTAGCTATAGCTTTTATAAGGGTTTAAGAAACTTCTTTGGTCGCAATGAAAGTGTATCTAAAACCGGGTTTTCCAACATGCGGCCCGCGAAGCTCCCTGAAAACCCTAAAAAGTAATAAAAGACTTTTTAGCATACTAAAATTTAAACATTTTTGGAGGAGGATCCCCGAACCCTATATTTACCCACTTTTTCATTAAGGTATCACTTTGGTTGGTCGTTTTCTATGGGGGAAAATTTAAAGTTTGAGGTTTCGAAAGAGGGGTTGTATACCTTGAAATTCCCCTCTGAGCGTAACAAGGGGGATTATAGGTGAACCTTTATCACGAGGAGGGACAAAATGGAGTATCCAAAAATTAGGTGAATTTTCAGGGAAATTTTTTACAAATATTTTCTAGAGAAAGACCCCTCTTTAATTAATATTCACTATTAAATAATGAGGTAAGGTCAATAAATAAGGTAAAAGGTTCAAATATTTGTATACCCTCTGGAAGTTTTTAAAATACAGTTAGTACCTTCACTCAAGGCGTCACGTATTAGGTGGCTGGGCCATCTCTTCAGATATCCTCAAAAACGCGACTTTCTCCAGAATTGAAGGGATTAGACGAAGGGGAAGACCACCTACAAGATGGATGATGTTGAGGGGGGCTACTGGAAATTAACCGATGGCGGGCCGGATGGAGGAGAATCTGCGAGTCAGCCTTGGCCTGTAAAAGGCTGTTGAGCTTTTGAAGAAGTACCTTCACAATATGTGAATAACCTTCGTCCCGCCGGAAAAGTTCCATATTAAAGACCCCCGAAAAAATCTCTCATGGATAAAAAGGAGTCTACTTTGATTGCGAGTTGAACTTAAAAGTTGCTAAAGTTGCCTATAGAGCATTTTTATTGATCTACTTCGAGTTGATCAAATCAGTCTAGTAATGCAAAGTATTAGTTTTAAATCACATCTATTGCATGTTCAAAAAAAAAAAAAAAACTCAGCTTATTTTTATTTTGTGTCCGCGGTGGTGCCTTCTGCTTGGGTCAACTCAGCAGCCCTTCCGGGGTCGATAAAATGAGCTCGCTTGGGGAATCCACTGGGGTGTCCAGCGTCGGCCACAAGCTAAGTAATTAGCACCCCAGAGAGGCCCAAAGGCTAAGGAAACGGAGTTGGGCACCGGCCACTATACTCGTCAGCAACGTTTCTTGAACCCGTCACAAATGCGGAAGGAGAAACACGAAGCCTTTTGGGGTTGCTAGGAGGAGTACCCAAATCGTGATAGAAAAGCACTATTATATGCATGAGTTTAACAAAATAATCATATTTTTAAATCAGACACCGCGATGGGAACTACTTTGTTTGTTAGTGACGTCATAGGGTCAACTTAAGTTGCTGTCTAGTATGGGCAGAATTTGATTTTTATTATTTTTTCCTCTTATTGTCTTCACTGTGTTCTCTCAGTTAATCCCAGACAATCCTATGGAAAGTCTGAGGAAAGGGTCAATCTGAGGGGCTGTTTAAATATTCTGCAAAAAAGTTTTATGAAGCTAAAATTGTATCGAAAAATGGATATATAAACCTGCATTAAATAAACATCAAAAGCCCAGTTGAAAAGCCAAAAATGAAGTTGTAGAGCAGCATCGATTTAGTACGCCTTGTGCAGATAGAAATGCCTCGAATAAAACCCATCATGCTTAATAGAAATGCTTAACAGTAGAAATATTTATAGTAGAAGAAAGACTTGTTATTAACTTAGTGGTGACTGTTTTCCCCACAAATTACTGTTGTCAGAGAATGTTTAACAATTTCCCGAGGTTCTCTGCCCTTACGAGTCTATCTGTAACCCGTGTCCATAGGAGAAACAACGACCCCATCAGTGGCGGCTCGTGAGTTAATTAATAGGGTGTTCACACCTATTATATAAAAATTAAAATTTACAAAATATCTAGAAAGAGAAGGGATGGTGGATCAATATACATAAATCTAACTTCTTTTAGTAGAAACATCTCTTTCTTGGTTAATTCACACCCGCACATAAACTCCCTATCTTTTTCTTTTTTAATTTGGACAATGGTCAGATAAGATGTTGGTCTTAAATTCTTTATTTCAACTTTTTTTTACCAGCGGCAATTGGGAAAAATAAAGATGCTTTATCTCAAACACGGAAATTTTATTTAACGCCATTGCTTAAAAAGCATCCTAATTAATAACTAAAGTATTCAAATATTTTGATGAAAAAGTTTAAATTATATTTAAAAAGTGCTCTTACTCGTACTTTTCATTTAGCAGAAAAAATAAATTCAATCATACGTCAAAAAAAAAAGCTGCGCCTCAAAAGTGAAGGCCTCGGCACACTAAATCTGTGCGTACGGGAATCCAAATTGCGCGGCCGTAAGCTTAAAATTCCCCCGGCAAGCAGTCGGGGTTTCTTCGGAATCTCATATTTTTTACGCTCACACGTGCGAAAAAGGAAAGAAAAATTTTCGATTTCTTTCGCGTTTCCAGTAGTAAATTTTTCTTATTGAGTAGAGGAGAGAAATATAATTCTGAGTATAAAAAAAGAAATTGAGAATATATTTATATATTTCCATTGATATTTATTTATCTTTATATTCGATTTTGTTCTACATTTTCTGTGGGTGTTCACGTGCTCCTGTGCTCCTATGGACGAGCCGCCACTGGACCCCATACAACGACCCCTTCCAACAAAAGCGACATGGGGGAGGAGAACGAAGTCTTTTTATAAACAAAATCTAACGCGACCCACCTAATCTTCAGTTAATTTTTCCCCACAAGACTTTTAACTTCGATGCGTTTGGAGTTTGGTCACCAACTATTTTTTTACAATATTAAATTAAGTGCATGTATCAGAGGTTAAAATTAATTTTTAGGAACTTAAAAAACTGTGGACTTTTGATTTCTTTTATCACACTTCCCCCTGGATTAAATTAAATTCTCTTCCACAGAACCAAATATGTTTCTTAAAGACAGAAGAGGAAAATAGATTTTTGAAGTTTGAAATGACTTAATTTGATAAAATGTGTCTCGGCTTTAAATTAAAAATCCCTCGGCATATTTGAAATGCCTGGAAAGTTTCAGTTGAATGAATTTTAATCTAATTTAAAATGAAATTTAGTTTTAGTCAGTGACTAATTATAACAATTTCCCGAGGTTCTCTGGCCTTACGAGTCCAGCTGTAAGTTGTATCTCTATGTTCTGTATAGAAATCCCGTGTATTGGTGATTGGCTCGAGTACAGTGTTTAACACTAGAACCGCCGGACTTTGCTACCTACCTAGAACCGCCAAAGGGGACAAAAATGTCCCCATGCTGCTTAGGCCGGGTCGAAAAAGACGAAAGTCAAAAATTCGAAATGTAATAGTGCAGAAAAGTTGTAACACATTAGTACAAGTATAATGCAACAAAAATTTTTGAAATCGGTCAACATTTGACCGTCACGCAACGCGGTCAAAGTTTTGATGTTTTGGTAATTTTTGGGGAAATTAGCCGAAAATCCTAGATAACGTTCTCAAATATTCTCCTCAATTTTTTCATGGTTGTGTACCTTCATTGTCAATAGTATGTGACTAGTTTAATTTCTTTGTGTCCGAATATTTAAAAGAAATAAATCTTGAAAGTTTTAAAATTTACGTAAAGTTGTTTTTCCTGCATTTTTAAAAAATTAAAAATACAAATGTTTGTAAATTTTTAATTTTATTACAACTAAACATATCTTAATAAATGTGTCTGTAAATTTTTCAGATGAAATTCTAATATTATCCAATGGAAAAAAATTCATCTTTTGAAATTAGCGCATTTTCTAAGAATCTCAATTATGTACCAATTTATGTATCGGAAGTTAACAAAAAGCCATCAAATTGTATATCTTAGCAAATAAAAAGAACATACAGGTTTTTACAAACAGTTAAGAATTAATTATCTTCTAAATTTCTACTGTTAATTTTTCGTTAGCGTGATGAAAAGCTTGTAGCCAGCTCTTCTCTCGATTTAGACGTGTTTTTAAGGGAAACCTTGTGAAATTTTGAATATTGGGTAGACAAATGAATGTCTGGTTAAAGTGTGGGAAGAGTTTTCCATAAATAACCACCCAGAGACTTGGTAAAATGTAGATATACTTGTAGTAGATGAATCGGTAAGCCACCTCCATCAAAGCAAAGCAAGGAAATGTCATAACATCACATTTTTTTAAGTAGTATATATCAAGGGGGAAATATCTTCGAATATTTCATTGCATTCAACGAGGGAACATCGTCTAGCAAGCAGAGGATGGGCATGCCTGGCGCTTGAAAGAATAGTTTTGCTGTAGGGGACAAAAATCTCCCCTTTGGCGGTTCTAGTATAATCCGCATTTTTCTACTAAAATTCGCAACCGATCGGGATTTTTTTTTCTGTGGAGGGCATGAAATAAATAAAAGTCACCGAGTTTCAGAGTGATCTGACAAAAAATTATAGAATTAGCAAAACTTTGAACTTTGCGAGGGGACAAAAAAGGGCCCTTGGCGGTTCTAGTGTTAATAACTTTTTTGTATACTAGACAGCAAGCCTACGACGTCACTAACAAACAAAGTAGTTCTCATCGCGGTGTCTGAATTTTGAGTGAAATGAAGAACGTCAATTTAAAAAATAGGATTATTTTCTTAAACCCATGTATATAGTGCTTTTCAATCACGATTTGCGTACTCCACCTAGCAACCCAAAACGCTTTGTGTTTACTCATTTTCTCCTTCCGCATTTGTGACGTACTGGGTTCAAGAAACGTTGCAGTATAGTCTTGGGGAAAGATGCATGTTACAGGGGACATACCTATAAGCACGAGCTCATAACTATAAAATTGCGTCTGAAAAATGGAATGTCCCAAGGTGCCCCACTCTCCCCTACCGTTTGCTCCAACCTCCAGACAAAGATTTGGTATTTTTTATGCAATCAAAAGCTATAATCCTGTTTTTTAAACAGCTATAAAACTCTAGCTAGAAGTACGAGGTAGGGTCAAAAAGTTCATTAAAAAGTAGAACAATGTTTTCCCGTTGCTCTAAAGCAGTGGTTCCCAACTCAGAGAAGTCCGCGGACCACTAACTTAAAAACTGGAACGAACCACCCTGTACTATAGTCTAAAATCCCTCACAAAAGATGAAAGTTTATATTCCCTAATTAAGCTCCTAAGTAAGTATTCCCTAATTAAGCTCCTAAGTAAGTATTCCCTAATTAAGCTCCTAAGTAAGTATTCCCTAATTAAGCTCCTAAGTAAGTATTCCCTAATTAAGCTCCTAAGTAAGTTTATATTCCCTAATTAAGTGATGCTCTGAATTATAATTCTATTTTAGGAAAATTTTTATCATATCTTTTGTTATGAAATAATTAAATCTTCGGGCCGAGATTTTTTTACAGAGAGAGCACTTGATCTCACTTTAAATACTTATACTACACAAAAGTATTGTAAATAATTTAGTGGTGACTATTATCCCCACACATTATGTCAGCCGAAAGTTATCTCTTCATGGATATAATTCCATCTTTACTCGTTCAATTCTTTCAAATTTGTATTTATTGGAATTTTTATGCGGACCTATTCTAAGACTCTCACGCAGAGATATTTTTAACTCCTCTGAGAGAGTATTTCACTCCTTGAAAATTACTCCTTAAAAAACTAGTCAGGAGTATTTTCACTCTTTTGAATTTTTCACAAAGGTTTAGCTTAAAAAAGGCACCGAAATCAACAAATAATATTTTTTTATTCAAACCACTAACTGATCTCAGCGGAGACATTTTCGCCCGACTTCTGGCTAAAGCCAATTGCAAAAAAAAACTTTTGTGTCTTTAACTGAGGGTGGGTTCATGCAATGAACTTGGATATTTATTCTACAGATATTCTTAAGTAATAAGACAGGTACAGTTGGGGAAATAAAAAACGACTCAGTTGAGATTTCTGACGAACCACTTGGGTTAGGAAGACAAATAAGGTGTCATTTTTCATGTCATGAAGTATTCTTTAAATGAAAAAAATTTCGAGTCCTTAGGGGGTCGTCTTCATATTAAACGGTACACTAACTTCATTTTTTCCTATGGGGACCCCCAATTATTATGCGTTTTTCTGAAAGAGCATCCCCATAAACCCCCAAATACCAAGTTTCATCCATGAAAGTATCCAAATAAAAGCATAATATATTTTTAAAATGTCAACCATTCAATGTGAAATTTGTCAAAATGTTTTCGGCGTAAAAATATGAAACTTTGAATTTAGATCAAATTTGTGTCCCCAAACAAAATAATTATGCTTTTATAGCGATATTTAATGGTTAATAGATAGATAATTAACATCTAATTTTGACCCAAAAATTAAATTTTAAAATCTTTTAATATTTTTATGGTAATCGATTCTGGTAGTAATTTTATGTGGAAAACCAAAATTTCAGTCGATTTCATTTAATAGTTTTGGAAAAAACCGAATTAAACTAAATTCCCACTCTTTAAGGGACCGTATACCGCTGCCAAATGTATACCGGCGAATGGTTTTTTTTTGGAAACAGTCGCCTTATTTTAATCACCATAACTTAAATTAAAACTTATATTTGATATAAAATTTCAATAAATTTCTTATAAACTTTTCAATAAACATTAAAGTGGTGAGTAAAAGTCTTACCATCCCACCGTTTTTAAGAAATAGTGTTTACAGAAAATTAATACCCTTCTCACTCTGGAGACGACCCCCAAAACGTAAAAGCTTTATTTACCGCACGATTTGAATGAAACTTGGTATTTGGGGGTTTATGAGGATGTTCTTTCAGAAAATCGCATAATAATTGGGGGTCCCCCATAGGAAAAACAAAAGTTGGTGTTTCTTTTAATATGAAGACGACCCCCTAAGGACTCAAAATTTTTATCATTTAAAGAATACTTCATGACATGAAAAATGACACCTTGTTTTTCTTCCTAACCCAAGTGGTTCGTCAGAAATCTCAACTGAGTCGTTTTTTATTTCCCCAACTGTACAGTACTTAGCTCAAGGGATTCATAGCTAGCCCTTATACATGCGAACCAGTCCTATTTATCCGTTCACTTGGTTACAGTTGTAGTTACCGCTGTATTACCATTATACCAAGCACAAGGTAGGTAGGTAGATCGATTCCACCAAGGTTACTGTTCGAGTCCTACTTAAGCCCACGACAAAAACCTTTTCAAATAACTTATAATGAATAATCTCAATGGTATCTGTGAAAGTAAATTTCTTGTTCAGAGATTGTATGCTTAGAATTCCATAGAAAAATAACATACTATACGTTGCGTATAAAGATGGCCTCTTACAGAAAAGTAGTGAATTCTAATCATTAAGAATGGGGTATAGTTTAAAAACTGGTGGTTAAAATATCCTTCTGACCCAGCCTTTCGCCCACTTCAAATCTAATTTTAATTTAACTGAGTTTAATAAGTTTAAGTTAAATTAATCAACTTCAAACGGGAATTTTTCCCTGAAATAATTATTCCAAAACAATACAATTTAAGGTATTTCTTAAAGGTATTCTGTGATTTTTTTTTACAGATTTTTAGGTCCACAAGTAAAAATGTTTCTTATTAGATGTCTTTCAAATATTACTTAAGCATGTTTTTGGTCATTTTTGACCCCCTTTCAGCAAAGATAAGCACCCCCTTATAATTACGTAAGAAGACTGCACGACCCCCACTTTTTTTTTTTTTTTTTTTTTTTTTTGTAGAAAGTGTTTAGCAGTGTCTAGATTCCAGAAATTCATTGTGCTCTATGAACACTTAACCTATCATTAAAATTTTCTTTGTGAAGTTAACATGCTTGAAATTATTTATGCAAGGAACAAAAGATTTCGAAAATGCAGTGTTGTAACATTTTACGTAAGCATCACTCAAACCCCCCTTGTCAGGAGAAATGAGCCTAAAACACTTATTATTTCCACTTTGTGTGTTAAATTTTCCAAATTTCTACGACTCAAAACTTTTTGGGATGTTTTATGAGAATGTTACTTGGTTTCTATAGAGATTTTTTATGTGCTCTTTCAAAATGTGGAATAAAAATTGAAGGAACATTCTGCGTTGCTTTACGTATGAAAATGGCCTGTTAGAAGAAAATAGTCAATTGTAATGATTAAGAATGGGTTATTGTTTAAGAACTGGTGGTTAAAGCATCTTTCTAACCCCAGCCTATCGCCCACACTGTCCACTGTAACTGTTTTTTTTTTCATAAATTACGGGAGGTGTTTTTTTTTCCAAATTTCTGACCTCCCCCTTGGTGAGATTTTACTGGACCCCGCTTCGTTCCTACCTCTAAACTCAGTTCTGATTCTTTCTCCCCACAAGATTTGTAAATGATTTTGGTTCAATTATCTAATGTTGTAATATTAGTTTGTGTGGGCCATATCTCTTTTTAGATGCCTGATAATGACAGTCGGACGGGTCAACTCTGCCTCACACATTGCAAATGGCCCAAAAGTTTTTCTTATGGTTTGCCTCCTCTCAACTAAGGGACTCAACATGCTGGGCATGGAATTCGTTCTTTTGTGGGACTGGAGAGGACAGATTTTCTTACTGTGCACTCTTTGGGTCAGGAATGATGCCCGCCATTAGACTTGTGTATACTTGTAAGTTGGAAAACCCTGATCTATAAGCTTCCTGGGTATCCTTTGCTGCACCTCCATAAAAGCGAGGTTGTCAGACCTCTTCCTTAGTGTATTCAATGGAACTACTAACTTTATTCTGTTTCAGAGACTAAACTAAAAAGCTTTATACTGGAATATTGCAGGTGAGTTTGTAGGATGACACACATTCCCTATAGAGTGACATTTGTCACAAATTTCACTGTTTCAAAGCATCGTGAAAAATTATAAGTTTAATTTTATCCTGCGCTTTAATCCTCACTCAAAAAACTTAGGAAAAATACTGTATTAAATTAATTAATTGAACGGGTATAGAATCAAAGGGAGGAACATATTTTTCCTACAACAGTTCAATTTTGTTTCAATTTTTATACAACAGTTCAAAAGGCGAGTTTCTCTATAGATCAATGTTACATCTAATCATAGCAGTCAAAATGACTGCCTCTGAGGGTTCTCAGTGGCTTCTAAAGTGTTAAAAGAAGTAGCCTAAAGATACCTCTTGAAATAAGCAGGATAACTATATTTAGAAATCTCAAATCAATGTCCAAGTGCTATACTAGTAGCTCAGTTAGTCACCAATTTTAAAATTAAGAAAAAGTTTTTAAGTCGAGCAAATGCACAATTTTTGAAATTCAATTCCTTTAATTCAGTCACCTCTGAAAGAATTAGTGAAAAATCTATGTAGGAAAAGCGACGCCAAGGGGCGGTGGTTGGGGTTTGTGGATGGATAAATCCCTAACTGTCCTCTTCTTTCCTTTAGACTCTTACTTTTTTAAGTTTACGTCGTAGGCAAAAGAGGTAAAGTCTTGAAATATTTCGGGAAATAGTGTACAAATCTTGGGAAAATAGTGTAAAAGTCTTAGGAAAATTCAAAAAATTGACCGGTACGGTTACAGTTAACGTCGAAATTTAGAAAAATTATGTCCCCCCGTGAATGCGCAGGAAAATTTATAAATACCAATCAGTATTTATTTCCGGGTGCTATACCCGCTAAGAAGGCTCAGACTCGAACCAGGGTTCGATCTGAGGGCCTTTCGGATGGCAGTCTGGTGTGCTAACCACCAGGCCATCCGTTCCTGCAGCTGTGACAATCTTCTAATTAATATGAAGTTGATATTCCACCATTATATTATAAATTTTATTTAACTTTTTATAGTATAGATGACGCCAGCACGGTGTGACGATTCAAATGCGAATGCGCGTGGACGTTATTTTAGGAAAGTTTAATAAAATAGTATTAGCTGGGGTTAGAACCCAGGAACTGCCGCATGCTACGCAGGCACTAACACACCAAGCCATACGTTCCTACAGCTATGACGATGTTCTAATTAATTTAAAGCTGATATATAGAAGATAGTTAATAGAATAGGGATAGAATGTAACAGATAGAAAAAAATTAAAGTTTATAAATAGGAAACGCCGGGGATCGAACCCAGGTGTAGAGCATGCTAGCAACACACTCATCCACTGAGCCATCGACTGACACTGTTTAAGTAACTAATAATAAATCTGGATATTAATTTTTTCAAATTTAAATTAGAAAAATAAAACCGAGGATCGAACCCAGGTCTAGAGCATGCTAACCACACACGCATCCACTGGGCCATTGGCTCATACAGCTACTGAAACTTATAATATTTGTGATGTATAAAGTACAAGAGCTTGGTTGGTGAGGTAAACTTATAATAGCTGTTGTATAATACAAGAGGTTGGTTGATTGGTTGGTGAGGGTTTATGGAGCAAAAAATAATACAAGAAGTTAATAACTAGAAGGACCTTTTAACAGAGCCTGCTCTTGATTGGTTGGTTGGTTGAAATTTCTCTCTAAGGAAAATATTTTTCTTTTAATAAAATGATAATCGGGGATAGAACCCAGGAACTGCCGCATGCTACGCAAGCACTAACACACCAAGCCATCCGTTCCTGCAACCATGACAATCTTATAATTAATTTAAAGTTGATAAATAGAAGATAGTTAATAGAATAAATAGAAATATAGAATATAGTTAATAATAGAAAAGAAGGAATAGAATAGGATATAGATTAAATAGAAAATTAAAGTTTATAAATATATAGAACCGGGGATTGAATCCAGGTCCAGAGCATGCAACCCACACACTCATCCACTGAGCCATCGAGTCACGCTACAACAGACACATATAATAGCTCTGGATTTTAATTTTTCATCGTTGGTTGATTGGTTGGTACTTTAATTTTTGAATTTAAATAGAAAAAACTGGGTGATTGGTTGAAATTTCTCTATTGAAATATAATTATTTTTTAATAAAATAAGAATCGCAGAAATTGGGGTCGTCCCACCTAAGACAGGATTGTTTTCGGTGGGGGCACTGTCTATATCTACCACCTGTGTATGTTTGGGTTCTGAAATAAAACACAATTATTTTTCAAAAAAACTTTGTCTTTATTTAACCAACACAAATATTTCAATTCACTGGAGCCTGTTGTCACAATCTGAAAAAAAAATACATATAAAATAAACTTCATACACAAATAAAACGTATTTAAAAGTACTAATTTTTTAAATTACTGAATTTTCCGTTTGTTAATTCCAAAGAAGTGCAGGACTTTTCTTTCTAGATTAAAAAAATACGTTATGATTAAAGTCTGAGTCAGTGGCGTATATAAGGGGGGGCGAGGGGGCCCTGCCCCCCCCGAAATTCGGACTAGGTGTACCAAAATAAGTTAAAACACTGCATTTTAGGGTCAAATTTCAAAACAAGATAACCCCCTGTTTTTAGGGATAAAGTTCCAATAATTTTCTGGGGAAGGACCCCAGATCCCATCCCATTTTGTACTTGGAACTCTATTTTAATAACTTTTTAAATATTAAGTTCATAAAAATGTACATCCAAAATTCGGACTTACAAGGAGAGGATCCCAACGTGTCATCACCGATTTGGTTCATTTTTGGTGTGGAAGTAGTGCATGACTAGGACATCAATTTGTGAAAATATTAAGAAGCAACTTTCAGAAATTTTGGAGAAAATCGCGATTAAAAATCTTAACTTGTACTTATATATTTAATAAGATTCTCATCTTGCAAGCGGATCGTGGTGTAGCGGTAAGAGCTGTGATTCCCAACCCAAAGGTCCCGGGGTCGAGTCTCGCTGCACACACATACCATATTTTTTTATTTTAATTTTTCACACAATTAAGAGCACAGATATGAAATAAACTTATAATAATATTTATTTATAAATTTTAAAATATTTTTTCTTGTGCGTAAAAAAATTTTTGGTAAATATATATTATTTACAATAGGATCATAAAAAATTGGATTTAATAATTTATATTTTTGGGAAACAAGGAATGAAAAGATATTTTCAAAAAAATAAAAAAGAAAAGAAAAAATAATAATAATTTATATTTTTATATATGAAGTTTTACCTTAATTTATCCCTAACTATCCGAAAGAAAGTACGCAATTTTGTTATGCTAAAAGGATTTGTTATGTGTGTGATTTGATAGTTAAAATAAACATTTTTGTTGTAGTCTGGTCTGTTAACCGAAAAAAAGGACACATTGGACAAAGTTACCAAATTTTCAAAATTTGTTCCTTAGAACATAAGGAAAGATTTTACGTGAGGATTCATATGAATTAGCCGCCATCTTGGATTTTATGGGCGCCATCTTTGATTGAAGAATTTTCTTTATCTCAAGATTCATTGGACATATAATAATAAACAAAGTATCAAAATATATGTTTATGGGGTCAACAAAACCGAATATGACATTTTCGAATCATCAAAAGAACAATTAACCATTAAAAAATACACTTTCTATTTTCTGCTACTCGTACATTTAACCATAACAGCTCAGTTCACTTATTTAAAACATTACCAAAATTCCCAAACTTATAAAATATGTTATTGTTACCATAAGAAACAATTTTAGAAGAAGAACCACCGGATTGAAACGGCCATTTTGATTTTTTGGCCGCCATATTGGATTAAGAGAACCTGCTGTATCTCAAGATCCACTGCACATATCGCCTCTCCGGTGCAACAATGACGCAAATGTAAAAATTGAAATTTCTACTACACGGGAGCTTGGCAGCAAGGCTTCTAGATTGGCCACGATATCGCGCGAAGTCGAAAAAGTCGAGTCAATCTTAGGTGATCATTTTAATTGTCGCAAAGATAAATCGCCAAAAACGGCTTGAAATGCCTAAACGCTTAAATCATGGCCTAACCACAGTATCGCACGCCTTCTAATATTCTTCTCTAAAGTTAAGCACCTTCAGGCGCAGTCAGTATTTGGGAGGGTGACCACCACCAACCATCGGACCTCACAGTGGTGTCGAATGAAAAAAATATTGAAAAAACTCAGTAGTATTTGTATCTAACCACTTTAATTTATTAAATCTTTTGTTTTTGTGCTGGTTATGCAGCTGTGTATTCTATGTTTAAACTATTTTAAAACAATGTTTTAATATAAATAGGAAGGATTGCAGATTTCAAACGCCTCGCGAGCAGATGGAATTTTTTGGGTCTTGGCTTTATTGTTTTCAGTCTGTTTTCTGTTTTCTGAGTAAATGTTTGGGCAAGAATTATTTATTTCTCTTATTTTATTTATTCCTTTTGGAAGTGAAATTAAGTTAGCATCTAGAAATACTTCATATAAGAGATCTACAAACTGTATTAATTTTAAAGTAGGGTCGTTATTTTATGACCACCATGTATTTGGAGGAATTTACAATTGTTATTATTTATAATTTTTTGGTTAAAATCCATATATCGGTTCTATCCAAAACAATGGACATGTAAAGTAAAACGCACGTAACTTAGTATTAATTTATTTAATTAATTAAAATTGTTCTCTGATCGGATCGTCAGAGTTTAATTTCAAAGACTGATTATAGTAGTTCCAGTGCACCTTTATAAAAAATATTTGTCATTAGCATAATTCTCAAAAGAATGCACCGATAAACAAATACAAATACAAATACAAATACAAAACTGACGACCAGCTACAGGCTCATAGCCCAACAAGGCTGGTCCTGTGATTATGAATTCCCCAATTCCCACAGCCTATCCAGTTGCCTCTTAAACTCAAAAACTCCCTTTGAATAAACTATATTTTCTGGCAACGCGTTCCATATGTCAATTACCCTATTGAAGTAGTAGTACTTCCTTAAATCCCGATTGACATGTGTCTTATTTAGTTTATACCCATGGCCCCTTGTTCTGTTATCCTTGCTGAAACTTAAGCCCTCCGTATCCCCTTGCTTTACCAACTTGAATAGCTGAATCAAATCCCCCCTCTCTCTTCTTTTTTCCAGTGAATACATATTGAGCCTGCTCAAACGTTCATTATAATCCAGATGTGTTATCCCCTTAATTATTTTTGTAGCTCTGTGCTGTACCTTTTCAATTACCTCTATATCCTTCCTCATGTATGGAGCCCAGAATTGTACTGCATATTCAAGATGAGGTCTTACTAATCCCTTGTATAAAGGCAATATTATATTCTTATCCCTTGAAGTTACAGTCCTTTTTATGTACCCTAATAACCTATTTGCCTTTTTACCCGCAGCTGTACATTGATGACCCATTTTAAAGTCCCTATGTATTAATACCCCTAGATCCTTGACTGATTCTCCCTTCTTTACCTTTACTCCTTGTAGACAGTACTCAGCTTCACTATTCCTGTAACCCATATGCAGTACTTGACATTTTCCTAAATTGAAAGACATGCCCCATTTTTCAGCCCAATCAGATATCATATCTAGATCACCTTGTAAATTCTCTATCTGTATCTTGGTATCCACCTTCCCCCATATTTTTAAGTCATCTGCAAATATACTTATTCTATTCCTGATCCCCTGCCCTATATCATCTATGAATATTATAAATAATATTGGTCCCAATACTGATCCCTGAGGTACCCCACTTGTTACTTCTGTCCATTGTGAATAATGTCCCTTTACCTGCACTCTCTGTTTTCTACCCAATAGCCAGTTCTTAATCCAAATCAATGTTTTGCCTTGAATCCCCATCCTTTCCAATTTAAACAGTAGTGCCTCATGAGGTACTTTATCAAAAGCTTTCTGAAAATCCAGGTACATGATATCAACCCTACTCTTATTGTCCAGCTCCTCAGTAATTTTCCCATAGAACTTTAATAGATTTGTGGCACATGACCTTCCCTTCCTAAACCCATACTGATTGTCTGATAGCAATCCCCCCTCCTCCAAGAATAACATTATATGCTTTTTTAGCAAGGATTCATATATTTTACATATTACTGAGGTTAGACTTACTGGTCTATAGTTGCCCGGTTCACTTTTTATTCCCTTTTTGAATATTGGAGTTATATTGGCCAATTTCCAATCCATTGGTACCCAACCCGTGCTATATGTTGTATTGAATATCATTAGAATTACATCCCCAAACTCCTCCGCGCATTCCACTAGTACTCTTGGATAAATTTCATCTGGCCCTGGTGCTTTAGTTGGCTTTATTCTTTTCAATTGATGTACTATGTCTTCCCTATTAAATTTACATTCTTTGATTGTACCTCCTGCAAAAGCTCCATCCCTAGGTTCATCCTGTAATTCATAGTCACTATTGAAAACCCCCAGAAAAAAGTTGTTTAGCACATTTGCCATTCCTACTTCATCCTGTATTAATTCACCTTCACTCCCCTCCAATGGGCCTAATGTAGTACTTAGTTTATTCTTACCCCCTGCATATGCAAAAAATTTTTTTGGGTTTGTATTTATCTCCCTTGCCATTCTTTCCTCCAAGGATACCTTTTGCTTCCTACTCATATTTTTGAAAGCCTTTCTAGCTTTCAGATATGCCTCCCTGTCTCTATCCCTACCTGTGCTTTTATATACCCTGTAAGTTCTTTGTTTTAACTTTAAAGCTTTATGTGTTTCCCCTGAAAACCACATAGGAAGCAAGTTTCTAGTTTTTCCCTTGTTCCTGAATGTTACATGTTTTTTTATCACCCTGTCTAACTTAATTTTGAATTCCTCCCATAATTCAGCATGATGTGTTGCTATTAGTCCACCTTTGAAGGTCTCCTTTAACTCTTCCCTTATCTTCTGAAAATTTACTTTCCTAAAATTTGGAATTATCCTACTGTTGCTTGTGCATGCTGACTGGAAATTTATACTCAGTCTGATACTTCTATGATCACTCTCTCCTAGAGGTTCACCTATTACCAAGTCTTGCACCCTGTCCTCATCGTTGCTGAATACCAAATCCAATATGGCATTATCCCTAGTAGCTTCACCCACCATCTGGTACAAAAAACAATCCTGTATTACTTCCAAAAATTCTGCCCCTTTCCCATTTGTAGTTAGATTGTTTGTCCAGTCAATATGAGGATAGTTATAGTCCCCCATTAAGATTAATTCTCCTAATTGACATGCTTCCTTTATCAGATTGCACATACCATTTTCCTGCTCTTCACTGCAAACAGGAGGTCTGTATATATTACCCAGTATTATTCCTCTCCCTTTGTCTGTATTCAGTTTCACCCAGACTGATTCGATACCATCAGTCTTGCTATTTAACTTAAGCTCTGTACAATTCAAGAAATCTCTCACATAAATCAAAACCCCACCCCCTTTCCTTTGTACCCTATCCTCCCTAAAGAATGAGAATCCACTCAGTTCCAATATTTGTTCATCCTCACTGCTTGCCCAGCTCTCAGTTATCCCTATGATGTCTATATCCTCTGTCTGTACAATTCCCCTTAGCTCATCCATTTTATTTCTTACACTCCGTGCATTACAATAATATACCTTCAGCTTATTTTTTACCCTAGTATTGCACTTACCCTTTGTATTATTACCCATTTGAGTTCCCCCGAAATTACCTTGAACAGACCCCCTCTATATCCTGTCCACCCCTGTTTGTAAAAAGTTTGGAAACGATTGGAACGATTGAAACGATTGGAAAAAGTTTTTATTGAGCATTTGCCTAGGAAATATTGTACCTCTGAAATCGGCGATAAAAAAAAATCTTAATTTAATAACATTTATATACTCATTCATTATTTAGGGTAGAATATTTCTGATAACAGGTAGATCTTCTAAAAAATAAAACCAAATGTGAGCAAGAAACGAAAGAAAACGCACCTATGATTGATATGGTCAGTTGGTCACCCTCCCAAACACTGACAGCACCCGAAGGTGCTTAACTACGGTGAAGGAAGTTAGCTAATCGATATGCCAGCTAAACCATGATTTTTTGGCGACTTTTTTTAGCGGCGATCGCCAAAGATCACACCGTTGTTTCTTGGCTCGACTTTGATTTGGCTACCCATCTAACTTGTTGCCAAGCTACCAAACGGTAAATATTTACCAAGTTGCATTTGCGTCATTGTTGCACCGGAGCGGCGATATTATCAAAACCAATGTGTGAAAATGTATGTTTTTTGGATCAAGAAAATCGAAAATGACATTTTCGAACTATTTAGAGAACAATTTAATTGAAAAATTACGCCTTCCATTTCTCCTTGAAATTAAACAGCTCAGTTAATCCATTTATAAGCCAGATAAAAATCCCAAAAATTAGTAATATGTTTGTAACACTATAGGAAATAATTTCAGAAGAATGGTCACCAGATGAAAACGGCCATTTTGAATTTATGACCGCCATATTGAATCATAAATACTTGCTATATCTCGAGATCCACTGCACATATAGTCATAAAAAAGGTGTCCAAATATATGTTTTTTGAGTCACGAAAACCGAATATGTCATTTTCGAACTTCTAAAAAAACAATTTAATTAAAAACATTACACCCTCAATGTCCCATTAAACTTGACCAGCTAATTTTAATCACTACCAAGACAGAAAAAATCCCAATATCTCCAAACTCACACAATATATTCTTTATAAAGTTAAGAACAAATATAGAAGGATAGACACTTGAAAAAACGGCCATTTTTAATTCTAGAGCTTCCATTTTGGATTGAAAAGACTTAGTGTAAATCGAGATCCACTACGCATACAACTATAAACAAAATGTCGAAATGTATGTTTCTTGAGTCAAGAAAACCGAATATGACATTTTCGAACTCTAAAAATAATAATTAATTGAAAATAAAATTGCGTGATTTTACGTCACAATTACGTATGACATGTCAATAAAACAACTCCACAACAACTCCCAAGCCAGATAAAAACACCAAACTTGCACAATATGTTTTTTGTAAGGTTAAGAACATGTTAGAAGGGTCTCCATTTGAAAAAAAAAGCCATTTCGAATTTTACAGCAGCCATATTCGATTTACAGATCTTTGTGTAACTCGAGTTCCACTGCGCATACAACCAAAAACAAAGTGTCGAAATATATGTATTTTGGGTCAAGAAAACCGAATATGACATTTTCGAGCTCACAAAATAACAATTTAGTTAATAAATCCGCCTTCTAAGTTACTATAAACTTGTTGATCAAATTAAACAATAACAACCTAATAATGGATGAACGCTGCAACTGATGCATCATTGTTGTAATGGTTTTATCTCGCAGCAGATTATTTCAAGTTTATAGTAACTTAGAAGGCGGATTTATTAATTAAATTGTTATTTTGTGAGCTCGAAAATGTCATATTCGGTTTTCTTGACCCAAAATACATATATTTCGACACTTTGTTTTTGGTTGTATGCGCAGTGGAACTCGAGTTACACAAAGATCTGTAAATCGAATATGGCTGCTGTAAAATTCGAAATGGCTTTTTTTTCAAATGGAGACCCTTCTAACTCTAACATGTTCTTAACCTTACAAAAAACATATTGTGCAAGTTTGGTGTTTTTATCTGGCTTGGGAGTTGTTGTGGAGTTGTTTTATTGACATGTCATACGTAATTGTGACGTAAAATCACGCAATTTTATTTTCAATTAATTATTATTTTTAGAGTTCGAAAATGTCATATTCGGTTTTCTTGACTCAAGAAACATACATTTCGACATTTTGTTTATAGTTGTATGCGTAGTGGATCTCGATTTACACTAAGTCTTTTCAATCCAAAATGGAAGCTCTAGAATTAAAAATGGCCGTTTTTTCAAGTGTCTATCCTTCTATATTTGTTCTTAACTTTATAAAGAATATATTGTGTGAGTTTGGAGATATTGGGATTTTTTCTGTCTTGGTAGTGATTAAAATTAGCTGGTCAAGTTTAATGGGACATTGAGGGTGTAATGTTTTTAATTAAATTGTTTTTTTAGAAGTTCGAAAATGACATATTCGGTTTTCGTGACTCAAAAAACATATATTTGGACACCTTTTTTATGACTATATGTGCAGTGGATCTCGAGATATAGCAAGTATTTATGATTCAATATGGCGGTCATAAATTCAAAATGGCCGTTTTCATCTGGTGACCATTCTTCTGAAATTATTTCCTATAGTGTTACAAACATATTACTAATTTTTGGGATTTTTATCTGGCTTATAAATGGATTAACTGAGCTGTTTAATTTCAAGGAGAAATGGAAGGCGTAATTTTTCAATTAAATTGTTCTCTAAATAGTTCGAAAATGTCATTTTCGATTTTCTTGATCCAAAAAACATACATTTTCACACATTGGTTTTGATAATATGTGCAGTGGATCTTGAGATACAGCAGGTTCTCTTAATCCAATATGGCGGCCAAAAAAATCAAAATGGCCGTTTCAATCCGGTGGTTCTTCTTCTAAAATTGTTTCTTATGGTAACAATAACATATTTTATAAGTTTGGGAATTTTGGTAATGTTTTAAATAAGTGAACTGAGCTGTTATGGTTAAATGTACGAGTAGCAGAAAATAGAAAGTGTATTTTTTAATGGTTAATTGTTCTTTTGATGATTCGAAAATGTCATATTCGGTTTTGTTGACCCCATAAACATATATTTTGATACTTTGTTTATTATTATATGTCCAATGAATCTTGAGATAAAGAAAATTCTTCAATCAAAGATGGCGCCCATAAAATCCAAGATGGCGGCTAATTCATATGAATCCTCACGTAAAATCTTTCCTTATGTTCTAAGGAACAAATTTTGAAAATTTGGTAACTTTGTCCAATGTGTCCATTTTTTCGGTTAACAGACCAGACTATTGGTAAACATTTAATATTTACAATAGGATCATAAAAATTGGATTTAATAACTATTTTTTCGGGAAACAAGGAATGAAAAGACTTCAAAAACAAAAAAAAATACTTAAAAAATGTTTCAAAATTGATAATTATTTATATAAATATTTATATAAATATGTACTACTTTATTTCATATCTGTGCTCTTGTTGCGTGGAAAACAAAAATAAAAATTATGGTATGCAGCGAGACTCGATCCCGGGACCTTTGGGTTGGGAATCACAGCTCTTACCGCTACACCACGATCTGCTTGCAAGACTGGAATCTTATCAGATATAAAAGTAAAAGATAAGATTTTTAATCGCGATTTTCTCCAAAATTTCTGAAAGTTGCTGCTTAATATTTTCACAAATTGATGTCCTAGTCATGAACTACTTCCACACCAAAAATGAACCAAATCGGTGATGACACGTTGGGATCCTCTCCTTGTTAGTGTACCAAAACTAGTTAAAAACCTGTTTTTTTAGTCAAACTTCCAAAAAGAGACCCCCAAAAGAAACTTCCTTCCCCAGACCCCCCCTTCGGTACTTGTATTTTTATTACTAACAACTTTTCCTTTATTGAATTTTCAGAACCTAAGTTATCACTTAAAAAGCTACATTGGACCTATTAAATATGTGGGGGAGGGGGTGGGGAGTAATTTTGGGCCCCTCCCGAAATAAATTCCTATATACGCCACTGGTCTGAGTTGCTTAATTTTGACTAGGTTAAATATATTTTAAACTAGAGTAGAAAAATTGCTATATTTAAATTTCTAAGGAGGTTGGTTATCTAGCCAAAGTACTATTACATATTTCTTTCTTTTTTTTAGTTTTCCATTTTTGAAAGGACCGCTATGTTCACTCTAGAGAGAAGGGTGGATTTGATTCAACTTTTTAAAAATGATAAAGCAAGGGGACACAGAAAGTGGCGGATCCAGCCTGGACCTATGGGGGGCAACCACATTTTAAGAAGGTTGGGGGTTCTCACCAGTGGCGTGCGGTGACATTTTTCCCAGGGCAAGCAATCGGGTATACTTCTTGTAAATTTTTTTTTTAAATTTCGGATGGTTGTTGCAGTTTTACAGGGACTAATACAGGTCAATTTTGGCGCAGTTTATCGGCACCTTCAAAAAAAATGTACTAACAAAAACGGCACCTTCGCAAAAATTATTATTAAATTATATGAATATCTTGTATTTAATTGAGTATTTAAGTTTATATAAAATTGAAGAAAAAAGTAATTTAAAGCAGCTTTCATTAATTTTATAGTTTTCATTAAAAATATTAACTATATAAGTATAAAAAATTTCACAAAAATTAAAAAACTGTTATAATTTTTCACAAATATTAAATTGCCGTGAAAATTTTTCAGAAAAAGGGGGGTTAAGTTTAAAATCCTAGATTGGTCCCTTGTCTAATATGCAGCAAGACATCGTTTAACGTTTACTTGGTCAACCGATAGATGGCTCTGCAAATCATAGAAGGTATAAGGTATTTCAAGGTATATACAACCTCCCTTTCGAAACCTCAAACTTTTAATTTCTCTCCATAGAAAACGACCGACCAAAGCTACTCATTAATGTAATATAAGGGGTTCAGGGGTCCTCCCTCAAAACTTTTTAAATTTTAGTATGCTAAAAAGTTTTGTAAAGCTACTTTTTAGGGGGTTTCAGGGAGCTTCGCGGACAGCACAAAATGACCCGGCGGGCCGCATGCGGCCCGCCAGTTGGAAAACCCTGTTTTAGCTACACTTTCAGTGTCTACTGCGACCCCTGAAAGAAGTTTATTGGACCGCCCCTTGTAAAAGCTATAGCTACGTCCGTGTTCCTTACCTAAGGTAACCCCAATCGAGTAAATTTATATGTTAAATTTAAGATGCCTTTTAATTACAAATTTTCAATGTGAACTCTTAGTAAATATGGGGGGTCTGGTGGTCTTCCCCCAGAGAAGTTTTGAAAGTTTGCCTCTCAAAATAGCGTTACAGCTCCATTTTGAGACTTTTTGGGTTCCATCCGAAACAGCTCCTTGCAAACTACCGATTTTTCAAGGCGGAAAATTATAAATGTCAAATATTCGAAGGGTCTAAGTGTCCACCCCCAGAAAATGTTTGAGATTTTCCCCTATAAACTAGTGATTTATTTCGAAACCTCCTCTTTGGTTAACACTCAAAGGGAACCGCTTTTTTTAAACGGCAGAATTTACAAGGTTAAGACACTGTATTAAAAAGTCATATTTTTGGAGGGGGATTTTGGGGTTCTTCCCAAGCAAATTTTTTGAAATTTGACCCCCCAAAAGTAATGTTTTTACTCATTTTGGGACCCTTTGGGTTACAACCGAAGGGGATTGCTCTTTATAAATTTGCAGAATTTTCAAGGGAAAACACTGTATAATAATTGAGGGGTTTGAACCCCCCTTGGATACGGCCCTGAGAGGGAGGTAATAATATTTGATGAAACATTCTTATAGCTCCTTCATTTTACCGTTTTCAAACATAGGGATCGGGAAAAGCAGGGGTCCGAATGATCGTGGGGGGCCAATCCCGATGATTTAACAAAAATGACAGAGATGGCAACTTTGATGAAATCAATCTGACATTGATGACACACTAAGGTACGTCGAACCGCACTTATTTCAGCGGACCAAATCGTAATAGTGCGGAAAACTTGTCTACCCATAACAGTAACTCGTGTGTGAAATTTTAGCCCTATCAAGTAATATCTTCTGTTCTGAACCTCGGCCTAAAGTTTTGACTTTTTACAAAAAAATTGCTATTTTGCCGTATTTCTTACCGTTCCGTGACCTCCTGATGAACAGAATTTTTTCAGGTGGTGTGGTAGGGGTCTAGGGGGACTTTTCCATGAACCCCATCCTCATACCCCCCTTTCCCCCTACGCGGGCCGGGGTTTTGTGGGCGGGCGCGCTGCTCAAAATGTTGGCTTTCCCTCCAAACTCCAGCCCTGCGCCCGCCTTCGTTGCCCGTTTTCTACATCAAAACCTCACGTAAACCAATTATTTTCATAAAAGTGACCCAGAACCCACTGTTGAGAGGTATCTTTCCATTAGGATCCATGGATTTATAATTATTTTTTAAAATTTTCGGCGCAAGTTTAGAGTTGCGTATGCTTGGCGAGTTTTGGCTGTTTAGCGGCGCATTTAGAAGCCAAATCATTCATTTAACATGAGTTAGGGTTACCATAATAGTGATCTTTAACGCTAAAAACTTGGCGCATACGCAAGTTTAAACTTGCGCCAAAATTTTCATTTACCTTAATACCTTTTTCACAAACTAGCATTTTTATTACAATCTGTTTTAAATCAGGTAAATCAAAAATTCCATACGTGTACCACACGTTCTAAATCTATAACTTTGGGAATTCCAGGAGAGAAAATAAGACGCATACACGAGGCGAGCTTGGGTAAAATATAACTTTATTACAAAAACTAACAATGATAACGATTAGTGATGCCACAAATAAAAGAGAAATAAACAGTTAAATATTAAAATCTTAAAATTAATCGGTATATAGACCTAGCCGGGAATAGAACCCGTGATGCCATGCCGGGAGTTGAACTCGAGCCATCTGGCTAAAATATGATTCAACATACTCCCACCTTGTGATGTGGGCATCACAACATGACTGGCACCTGAAACTCAGAATAAAAGTCAAAACACATCCAATTACTTTAAGGGGATAGTGGACCTTCAAATAGGCAAAATCGAACAAATTTCGGAAAAAAATATTTTTTGATTTTATAATACTCAAAACTAATCTAAATAAGTACCTGAAAACGAAATTGAAAAAAGCGAATAAATAAAAAAATTATACCAGTTTGAAGTTTAGTTACCAAGTGTTTTAACACGTACCGAAACACCTTCGAACGGCCTGTTCTTGCACACGTGTTTTTGGAATGTTCCGCGTCTTTAAAACGTTCCTTGCGACAGAGTTTTTAAGAAAATCAAACCAAACTTTCAACATAGCTTCCTAACAATTAGTTGAAATAAAATTCGTATTGTTTAAGTAATTGATCAACATTAAGTTTGTCAAATTCTGGCTTTAGTACCAGAAAAAGTGAAATTTTTATAAATTTTGAGTATAAGTATACAAAATATTTTCTAGCAAAATAACTACTGAACCAAATAACTAAATAATACCAATTTTTGTTCTTTATGTACTTTTGAGCACTTATTTAATACAATCAAAAAGAAATTTGAAAAATTATGTCGCAAGTGAGATTTTTAAAATTGTCCTTAAAAATTTTGTTTTTTTAATGTAAAAAATTTATTCTTTACTTTTTCATAAAATTTTAAATGGATATAAGGTTTTTATACAGTACTGCACTTATGTACCAAATTTAATAATCATGAGGTAATAAATAAAAAAAAAAGGTTTGAAGGTCCACTATCCCCTTAAACATCGAAAATACAAAATATCTTTCATCAAAGTTGAGCAAAAAAAAATGTTCTCCATCCAAGTCTCTTGGGCATTTTTACCACCCCTCCAAAACCTGGTAGAACATGAGCCAGACCCCGATCTCTCAGTCTCAGGAAAAGGTGATGGAGAAGTGTCAGGTTTTACATCCCCAGGAGCAGAGGATGAACAGGAGTCAAGCTGCTTAGGATTACCTCTAGCCTTTCCCAAAATTTCTGCATCCGAGGATACCTCTAATGGATAGATTCGCTGAACAGGCCATTCTTGTATAGGGATTCTTAACCACAGAGGGTCCTCCCACCATCTAGCTGCCAGTAGGTGTACAGGCAGATCAGCGGGGTTGAATTCACCAGAGATATGATTCCAAGAAGAAGAAGTTGAAACCCTTTTAATGATTCCCGATGACATCCAGGTTCTGAAAACTTCATCACAGGACGAAATTATATTTTTTGACTCCAGCTTCCCTGTAGTTGTCTCCATCCTTTTTAATGCAAGAGCTTTATTACTTGGAAGAAAAAGGCTTTCATCTGCCCAAGGCAGGGAAACCTTGTAACGCCCCTCTTCATTTTCCTTAATTGATTCCTGGAACAGCCTCTTGACTTGCATTTCCTTTTCTTTCTTACTTTTGGAGTCCAAAGGATCCAAAATTCTAATAACATCCAGATTACACAGGTTGGTGACACTGGCCTCTTTCATAAACAATGAAGTAGTCACCATTGACCTATTTGGCTCTTTGGGGCCCACCTGAGGAACTTTCCCCATCAAAGTCCATCCCAAGTATGTCTCTACAGCCACCAGACCACAAGGCATAATCTCCCGGCGACCAGTTAACAATTTGCCCATTATGTCAGCTCCAACAAGAAGGTGAATTTGGGAAGCGGTCTCACCTACATCTGACAAGTGAATTTTCAACGCTTTTAGCTCTTCCATCCATCTTCCCCTCTCCACAGGTGCTACATCACAACAAATGACACTCTGATCCAGAGCTTCAAAATTGCATTTAAACTGTCCAACGAGACTTTTTACCCTAATTTTATAACAGTTGTGATAGACCTCCTCAGTCGATCCACCAAATAATGCATGGAGGATCGTTTCTCTCCGTATTGATGCATATCCCATTTGCCCAGCGGCACTCTTCAAGATATATGATCTTTGTGATCCGCTGTCCAACAAAAGACGTATCTCCTTCTCTCTTCCTTCACTAATTAATTTTGCCTTTAGGGTTTGAAGGAAGACCCTAGAGCCGCAATTGAAAGACGTCAAACTCAACTCCCTGGGATCTTCAGCTGACTCACTCACCGATGCATCTGGAGGGCAGCTTTCATTTTGCCTCAGTTGAGGACACATCAAAGGGACATGTTTTCCGGAACATATTAAACACCTTAAGGTTGCACGACAATCCCTGCTCATATGGTTAGGCCTCAGGCAAGCAAAGCAAGCACCCCTCTCCCTCAAGCACTTCTGTTTGTCACCCAAAGTCATTTTTTGAGCGGTAAAACAATCAACACTCGAATGTTTACCCTGACAAAATACACAAACCGCTCTAACATCGGGTACTGTTGAGGAAAGCAAACCAGCAGCAGTTGCCCTTTTTTCGTTTACAAGAGGGGGTCTGTATTTCTTCTGTTCACCAGAAACACCCCGTTTCTCCAAACCAAAACCATCCATGGCCAAGGAAATGCGCTCTTCGCCTTCCACCTCGGTCTTTAGGAAAGCCATCAGTTTTGTCAGGCGATCATGTGCATCATTCTTTTGAGAAAAAGCAATGTTCCTGTGCCATGCCTTCAGAAAATCTTCTTTAAAACAGGACTCCACAAGAGGCAAAAGCATGGATGCACACTTATCCGAAGTCACCTTCAAAGTTTCTAGTGCCCTCAGGTAGGTCTCCAGCTTATCATAAAGAGCCGAGAAGGAAAACCTATTCCTATCCTGCTGCACAGATAAAATCAACTTTAAAAGTTCTCGGACATAAATTTCCACAAGAAGATCTTCCCTTCCGAAACGTGCTTTAAGACTTTCAACCGCCTTTTTATAATTTTCTCCTATGGGGGGAAAACTTTCAACTATATCCCTTGCTCTTGAACCCTCCACGGTTGCCTGCCTAAGATACTGGAATTTGTCCTCATCGGCAATATCCGGATCAGCATCAATCTTTTGGAATTGTCCCCAAAAGGGAAGCCACTCTTTGACATCTCCACCAAACTTTCTGAACTCAAGCTGTGGTAACTCAAACCTTCTAGCACGAGCACCTGGCCCACCGCATACCGAAGATTCACTTTTCGCATCAGATCTTGTGATAGAATTCACTCGATGCTGCAGTTGTATAAACTCATTCTCGTATCTTTCCGAATTCACTAACTCAGAATCCATATCGGGGTCCTTACCCGCCAAAAGAAAGCCAACAATTTTTGTATTAAGCTCGCAAAGCTCCCTATTTCTCATCTCTAAGACCGAGAACGATACCTCAATATCTTGAATATCCACATTTTTTTCCAAAAGTAGCTTCCGAAGCGCCGTAGCCGCTCTTGAAAACGCAGACCTTTTGGCCGTTCGTAGCTTTACCTCAGTTTCCATTAGCTTTTCTTCAGTTTCCATTAGCTTTTCTTCAGTTTCAAGCTCACCACGTCTATCAATCAAATTCCCAAAGTCCTGTCGCGGACGCCAGATTTTAAATCAGGTAAATCAAAAATTCCATACGTGTACCACACGTTCTAAATCTATAACTTTGGGAATTCCAGGAGAGAAAATAAGACGCATACACGAGGCGAGCTTGGGTAAAATATAACTTTATTACAAAAACTAACAATGATAACGATTAGTGATGCCACAAATAAAAGAGAAATAAACAGTTAAATATTAAAATCTTAAAATTAATCGGTATATAGACCTAGCCGGGAATAGAACCCGTGATGCCATGCCGGGAGTTGAACTCGAGCCACCTGGCTAAAATATGATTCAACAATCTGCTTTTTTACGGCATGTCTGTTGGTTAATAAACTCTGTTACAACTGTTCAAACCTGCCATTGGAAAACAACTTATTTACCAACTGGAATAGCCAGGAGGATGTCTATGGTGGATGCATTGCGTCTAACTAGTGCTGTTATAAGCAGTCAGATTTTGTCTGTATTCTCCTTCCTTGATTTAAGATTGATTCCTATTCTTATTATAGCATAAATATTATTTTACATATAAATGTACCATGGATGGAGGAAAGAGTATAAAACTCCTCTGAAAATTGTGGAATGTGATTTGTGAAACGACCATTTCTTTAAAAACTAATCATATAAATTTGAGAGATATCATTCTATTCTCTGTATGGCTCAAGCACAGTGCCCCCCTTATATGCGTCGAAATATAGGGTATGGGGACAATAGCACACTTAGGAAGTAGGTAAATTAGTTCATGAGTTCATCATTTCAGAGTGATATCTCGATCACTAAATGTGGATTAGCAGAAGCGAAAAGAGGTAAAATCAACAAACATATTTTCATTAATTACCATATCTCACCTGTACATCAACAACCGACGGAGGTTCTGGGCTCTGCCCCGTCTATGCCATATGTACTTACTCCTTACTCTATACTTTCCACTATAGTTCAATACCATACTTCAGAAGTTTATCAAAGATGGTTCGCGGCATCTCTTTGATGTTGTCATACGTACCCGATATTTACCTGTTCAGTAGTATCGTGTAATATTCGACAAATGCATTAAAATGCCATTTTTGCATTACCGGAAAACATCTTGCTAGGCATAACGACTTATGAGAGGAAATTTGTTAGAAAAAACGCCCTTAATAAGATTTTCTTGGCAAGAGCAATTGGTTGTTGTAAGTGTTCACAATTTAGGCATAATAATGTTCTTACTTAGCATTCTAAACGCTATTTTGAAAGGATAGATTATAGGAAAGTGTTCAGATAACGTTTCTACCAGTTCTTAGGAACTGATACATTAGCTCACACAAAATATTTGTCGAGTGGGAGTTCTCGAAGTTCTCACCACACACCGTTTAGGGCGAGCGCGCACTGGCGACTTTTGTCACGGTGACAAAGAAAAAAACAACGTTGCTAAGGCTGTTGTTAGGGGCGGGACATAGAAGTATCCAATAGCAGCATTCGCACATGACATCACTGGAGGATAAAAACAACGTTGCTAAGGCCGTTGTTAGGTAAAGTCATGTGATTGAAAATGCTCTATTGTTTTCTAATGATATTTTTGATACTAGTAATCCTGGTCGCCGTGACTTTAGTCGCCAGTGCGCGCCCGGCCTTACAGTGGAGAAAAGGGTACAGTTAGTTACTAGAGCTTCCAGAAAGGACAGGGGCTTAGTGAAAGGGGGTTATATCCTTCGATAATCAGAATTTTCCTTTTTTAAAATAGAAAACACAGAAGTTACTTTAAATTCCCCCGAAATTATACTATTCCCCTCCAGATTTTTTTTTCTGGCTATGCCACTCGGAACGACTTCGTCAGATAATTTCTTAAATCAAGAAAAGAGCTGCCTCAGACAAAATCAGACTGTATAACAGCACTAATTAGATGCAAATCATCCACCATAGACATCCTCCTGGAAATTTCAGTTTGTAAAAAAGTAGATTGTAATAAAAATGCTTGTTTTGTGAAAAAGGAGTTATAAATGAAAATTTTAAAAAATAATTATAAATCCATGGATCCTGATGGAAAAATACCTCTCAACAGTGGGTTCTGGGTCACTTTTATGAAAATAATTGGTTTACGTGAGGTTTTGATGTAGAAAACTGGCAACGAAGGCGGGCGCAGGGCTGGAGTTTGGAGGGAAAGCCAACATTTTGAGCAGCGCGCCCGCCCACAAAACCCCAGCTCACGTAGGGGGAAAGGGGGGTATGAGGATGGGGTTCACGGAAAAGTCCCCCTAGACCCCTACCACACCACCTGAAAAAATTCTGTTCATCAGGAGGTCACGGAACGGTAAGAAATACGGCAAAATAGCAATTTTTTTCCGAACCCTGAAAATGTATTAAAACTAAACTAAAAGTTTAAAAAAAATCTTGTTGCATCACAGGAGGGGGATCCCTTAACCCTAAAAGTTGGGTTCAAGGGTTTTAAGTTTTTTTTCAAATCTTAAATAGATTTGTGGACACCTCGTGACCCGCCCATGAATTCAGATCCCAAATTACTTATTCTTCGTTCCACTTGTTGGATTTAAATGCCTGGGTCCACGCATTTTGGAGGTACAGTGGAAGCTCTTATAGCGTAATTAATCCGTACCGAGTTTTTTGTCGGTATAAGAGCAAACTTCGAGTGATACACTCGAGTGTAGAATATCACTCGTTTAAAAGCAATAAACTCGTTAAGCTAAACTATCAATTTTGATGCTTTTCGGGAAGGTGGACTCGATTCCCTGAATGATGTAATTTTAGTAGACTAATTTATAAAGTCTGGAAGAAATCTCAACCTGAAAACGATATCATTGGGATTTAGAACACAGTTCGAATCATCAATTGATCTTTCCTCACTTTAAACAATTATTTCGTATTTTATGAAGTCTTGATACTTCCAATTTCATGTTATATTACCTTATTTTTTGCTTTTATTTTAATTTATATAAAGTTTAAGATCAATATTTTACAGAGTATAAATATTTGCTTTTTAAATTTTGATTTTGATATTAATTTATTGCATAGCTTAGCTTCCTTAGAAAGGTCTGATGCTTAACAAAATTTATTACATCAATTTCACCTGCATCTGCATGCAATTTGAAAAATTTATGTCTTAAATATAAGTCAAAAAATTGGAAATAAAGAAAGATAAATGAGTACGCTAATAAATTTAAAGTCTAAAATCAACAAGGACATTAGGTAGCGAAAGGTTTCGTTTGGGATTGTAGCCGGTTACCCCGGGCGAAAGCAAGCGAGAAGAAGATGCGATCGTTACTTGGTGCTGTTTGTCATACTCTGATATTTGTTTATTGGCTAATTCTGGTGTGACGCACACAAACCGATCCAGAAAAGTATTCGATAAGCTGAATCGATTCGAAGATTAGTCTTTATAAGAGCACAAAAGTGCTCTTACAGAGACTAATTTTTGGGTCTTTATAAGACAGTATTTTTATAAGAGCAGGTCGCTATAAGAGCTTCCACTGTAGTAACCAAATCCCCAATGGAATAAACTTCGACGGAAAAAAATTGACAATTCAGACTGCAAATCAATCTGAAAGTCCCGAATTCTAGTTAAAATTAGTTAACATGCAATTAATTAGCAAGGGGCTCATTCGCAAAACTTGGCTCTGGAACCTTGAAAATTTATTTTTATTCAACTAAAATTTTAAGAGAAAAATCTTTTGCATCAGGAGGGGATCCCTTTACACTGGATCTACCTGAAAATGAATAACCTTAAAAGTTGACCCTTTTGCAGCTGTTGAATCTTTGCGATCTAACCGAAATCTTTTTCAGTATTAAAACGGCCTTTATAAATTTGATAAGCATCGAAATCATTTTTGCTATGCTGTATCTTTCGAAAATATGTATTCGAAATTGAGCCACATCTGATCCGCGCTTAACCGTACGGAACCAGGCAGAGAGAACATCTCTATTTTATATCGATTAGCTATAACAAGACAATATTACGAAAAAAAAAATAGATCAAATTCATGATTAGATCATTCGATCAAATTCTAACAAGTTCAAATGGAGGTTCACAATTAAATTAATTTTGAAAATGCAATTAAGTAAAAATATCATAATTGGAACAGAAGAGGTGTTGGAAGCTCATCCTGAATATATGGTTGAAGTTGGAATATATAGTTTTTCATATACGTTATTATTTACTTATTTCATTTTTAGTGAGGGTGCTCCTATATGGACGAGCCGCCACTGTATCTAATCGAAATTATTTAATAAAACAGTCTTTATAAATTTCGGGGACGGATGGCCAGTTGGGTTTGCTCACTGCCCTTCACGCCAACTCAGTCTGCGCACTGCTCCGTTGTCAGTTCGATTCTGACCTCGCCCCTGGGTGTATTTTCTCTCTCAGCAAAAATTGTGTTGTGTCTGTCTTACTTGACGAAAGTGTATAAGCGGATCCTATAGATCAATCACACATACCGGAAAATATATGTAACCACAACCCAACCCAACCTTTATAAATTTGATATTAAGCATCGAAATCAATTTTGGATCGTTCGGAATCTTGATTTTATAGATTAGCTAACACGGCGATGTTACGGGAAAAGTTGATTAATATCATTTGATCAAATTCATAAATTTCAGCTCTGGCAAATCGTTATATTGCTAATGTAAATAATCAGATCAAAGTTTTTCACATAATTTCACTGAACACTTATAAAGATTGTGTAAAAGCACTAATTTACAGTTATTAACTTACTATATCAAAATACATAATACCCCGTTTTATGTCATGCATCGTACTCAGCCATTACCTAAATGCATAATAATCTCAACAGTTTACTCCAAACCTAAGTGTTTACAAAGCCCTAATTCAATAAATACTATCTACAATTCCTACTGAAATTGATACACAAAATGCGAACAGTACAGCTTTAACAGTACAAAAGTACTGCTGTTGTACAAAATATTGCGAGATGCTAAAAGTAGAGGACACAACAACAAAACACTGTTGTTAAACAAGCTGAAATTAATCGATAGCACATTACGAATTAAACATTGAAACCTGCTGAAATCCTGTAAATAAAAAGGCTTATAAATTATAAGAAAAACAAAGACTTATCCGAAAACAGCTGCAACCTCTTAACGTCGAGCTTTGAGATGGGCGATCTAGAGCCTGCGCACGCGCTGACAGTGGGGTATATAGAAATTTATTTGGGGACGGGGCGGCTTAGTTGGATTACGTGCTGCCAACTACGTTATTTAGCAGTCTGGCACTGTACCTGTCTCTAATGTTCGGTTCGATTCCGGCCTTTGCCCCTGTTTGTATACTTTCTCTGGAAGTGTCTATTTGGACGGCAAAAAACGGCAGATGGCGCATGCGCCGTAGGTCTCGCGGTTGCGTAGCAGTCCCGGCGCTCCAATCAGAACCGTTGCCGGGTAAAAAAGAGTAGAGTTTAGTTGTACATTTATAGACAGTGCCACTTTCTCTCTCTCTCTCTGGGTGTCAGTAAAATAATTTTGTTTGTGTCTGTCTTTCTTGACGAAGGTGGATTATGGATTGGTTACATACATATTTTCCGGTCTGTAGTGTGCTTGATCTCAAGGATCCGCTTATAAACCTTCGTCAAGAAAGAGAGACACAACAGTTTTTACTGACACAAAGTACACCCAGAGCAAAGGTCGGAATCGAACCGACGGATACCAGGGACAGTGCGCAGAATATGCTAGCGTGGTTGGCTACACGTAATCCAACTAAGCCACCCAGCCCTCATTGTCGAAGGTTTTTAAGCGGATCCTTGAGATCAAGCACACACTGACCGGAAAATATTTGTGTAACCAAAATCCAATCCCAAGGGAAGGGACTATATTAACCAAGTCAAATATTAAGTTTTCGCAATTTAATCTTATTATATTTTAAAGTTTAAACAGAGAGCTTTGGGTACAATATACAAGAAGGGGTATTCTAAGTTATAACGACATGTAAATTATCAGTTTCAGTGGTATTGGTATTTGGTTACATATATTGTCCGGTCTGTGTGCTGGATCTCAAATCCGCTTATACATCTTCGTCAAGTAAGACAGACACAACAGAATTTTTACTGACACAAAGAACGAAAATACACACCCAGGGGCGAGGTCAGAATCGAACTGACAACGGAGCAGTGCGCAGACTGCTGGCGTGAAAGGCAGAGATCAAGCCCAACGGGCCATCCGTCCCCCGAGCCCGCTTTATTCGCCCCTAGAGCAACGGTCATAATAGGCCAGTCAATAACAACATCGAAAATTGCAAAAAATCGTGTATCTCCAATTTTTTTCTTATGTTGTTAGGACCCATCCCAGTAGTTAGTAACCAATTTTGCAACCCTGAAAGCCCTGTGCTAACTTCGCAATCCTCAAAAAACCTAAAAATTTTCCGACTTTTTTCAGTTTTTGGCTTATAACGCATACAAAATGCATCCGCACGAAAAAGTTTCAAATATATCATTTAAAGTAGATAAAATTTGCAATAATTTAAGACCATTTCCAAGTTTATACGTCCAATAGATCCCGAGTTACATCTCTTCAAAAATGGGCAATTTTTTCCCAAAATTCAAAATTTTGAGTCTAAGTCGCTTTTATATCAAAAAATAGGTTATAGTACTCGTTGTAAAAGGTAAATAAGGGCAATTAAGTTGTAGTACAGTTATTTAGCTTTAATTTAAGCCCTTAATGAAGACTCTAGGTCCCATAGTTCTTACTTTATCTTAAAAAACAAAACATTTGGGAAAACCGAAATTTCGGAAAAATAGAGCATGACGTTGTATGGGCACAGAAAAGGAAAAATAAAGCTATAACACAATATGACGTTATAAAAATTAATATTTATTCATTGAATACCAAATTATTTGTCTTAATACATGTTAATTAATGTTGATTTTTAAATTAAATTGAGTTTAATTAGTATTAATTATATAATTAAGAAATTAAAAATATATATTAATTTATTGCTTTTTTAAGTATTAGTTAAACTTTTTTAGTTAGCTTTTTTAAGTAGTAAACTTGAAATATTTGGTACGAGCCGTGCTACTAGGGACAATAAATGCGACCGATCCCAATCCCTGAAATGACATGCCACATTTTCAGCGACAGGACCTCAACTTTTAGGGCTATAGCCCCATTTTGTGATCAAATCTGGGGATCCTGGGATGTAGCATTGTAACAACCACCCCAAATCTACAATATTAAATCCCAGGGCCGTATCCAAGAGGGGGGTTAGGGGTTCAAACCCCTCCCGAAGTTTTGACATCAATTTTTATACTGTGTTTTCCTTTGAAAATTCTGCAAATCTATAAAGAGAAATCCTCTTCGGTTATAACCCAAAAAGTCTCAAAATGAATTAAAACACTACTTTTGGGGGTCAAATTTCAAAAATTTTTCTTAGGGGAACCCCCAAACTCCCCTCCAAAGTATGACGGCTTTTATAGTGTCTTTTCCTTGTAAATTCTGCCGCTTAAAATAAGCGGTTGCTTTTGAGTGTTCACCAAAGAGGAGGTTTCTAAATGGTTGGTATAATGCACTAATTGTTGGTATAATTTATTTTTTTGGGGGGAGAGGACCCCCTACTAGACCCCTCGAAATTTTGACATCTACTTATAGTTTTCCTCCTTGAAAAATCGGAAGTTTACAAGGAGCTATTTCGGATGGAACCCAAAAGATCTCAATATGAAGCTGAAACGCCATTTTTAGAGACAAATTTCACAATTCTTCTGGGGGAGGACCCCCAGACCCTAATGATGAGTTGAGTCAAAACCCCTCCCGAAACAAAAGTCTATAGTTAAATCCCCTCATAATTTATCACTTAACTATGTAATAGATTCCCATCAAATAAATGAGTTGTCGGTCAACCCCAACGAGGACTAGAACCCACTTTCCTGCAGAAACGGAATTGAATGTTGTTCCCAATCAAGCAAGCAAACTCTCCTTTCTGAAATCGAAAGAACGTTAGTTATCGTGATCAGTGTTTGGGGGTGGCAACCAGGGGAGTGTGTCTCTTGGAAGAACGTCTGAAGGGTTGGCGATCCTGATATGTCTTCGTAAGTTTGAACATTTTAGTGTTTATACATTTTGAGTCCTAATTGACTTTTTCAAAAAAATTAACTATCTTGGTTCGCTGATACAACAATTGGTAAAATTATTTCTGTCATTTCGAATTTCTGAAAGTAGACAGGCTGTCTTTATTTTAGTATACCTATACTCGACAGCAACGTTTCTTGAACCCAGTACGTGCGGAAGGAGAAAATGAGTAAACACAAAGCCCTTTGGGTTGCTAGGAGGAGTTTCGGCACGCAAATCGTGATTGAAAAGCACTATAATTTGTGGGTTTAACAAAATAATCAAATTTTTAAATTTACGTTCACTCAAAATTCAGACACCGGGATGGGAACTACTTTGTTAGTGACGTCGTAGGGTCAACTAAAGTTGCTGTATAGTATAATTACCAATTTTCTCCAGAATATCGTAATCAAAATCGCGTTCATAATCTGAAAGTATTAGAAGAGCTGTGTTTATTGGTGCTCCATGATCGTTCAGATTTTTACTGTAGGTTTTTGTACTTTTCGCAATCGTGCGCGTTCTCATTAGGCTTACCCTAAATACAGGGTTTCATACATTTAAAATTTGCGAGACATTTTTATAAAAAAGTGACCAAGATGTTTAAAATTACGTTGTTTTGCTTTTATGACTTTCATCATGCGAATTTAAATCAAACAAACAATTTTTGAAAAAGTAATGTCAAATGAAACGTACAAATAAAAAATAAATTTAATATTTCTTTTTAATGTTTTTTAGTTTGAATGTTTGGTACTAACGTATCCTGTCGATCTTTCCGTCAAATTCAGCGGCACAGCTATAGAACAGTCAATGGGCTTTGAATTCAGCGACACGGTTGACTGGATAATACGTAAGAACTCAAAACCTTTATTTTTTATTGAAGATGGTTACATTATCAACATGTATAAGCTGATAAGATTTAGCCCTTTTCAGCATAAAAGTTTTAAAACACTGTTTTTTATGACCTCAAAATTAGTGTTAGTCATGAAACATTAGATCATTATTTTTTAATTGAAGCTTAAAACTTGGCTATTTTATAGATCTGTATTTTAACAATCAGAACATAAAATATGCTGAAAAAAAATGATCTAATCTGGTTTTGAAACTAGACGACTCAAATGACGTTGTGTTGCTTTTATGACTTACTTTCATGCGAATTTTGGTCAAAATTTTTTTGAAAAAGTAACGTCAAATGAAAAGGTACAAATAAAATTTAATATTTCTGTTTAATGTTTTTTAGTTTGAATGTATTTAACTTAGTTTTAAATCTTTGATGAATTGATATTGTACTTATTAAGTAATTCAAAAAATAAGTCCTGGGTTGGACCTAAGAAAGTATGGTAAGCGGTAAGCCTAGTTTTCATGCATCAAATTTTGACTAAAAAAGTTTTGATTTTGAGGTTTCATTGTACTGTTAGGGTGTTTCGAAAGTCTGGTAATTTTTTTTTTCGAATTTCCCAGATGCCCCCCCTCAAGTTGTTACAAATACTAAAACATTATTACCTGCAAATTTTCAGGTCTCTAGGATGATTTTTGACCCCCGCGCCCTTCAAAAGTAGGTTTCCCATGTTAAAGTATAGGGAAAATATTGAAAATATCGTCATTTTTGGTTCTTTTCAAGTTTACGAGCCTGAACGCAGTCAATATCGAATTAAAACCTATGCATCATCTTTGGGACATCATTGCCTCAAGATCCTATCGGAAAAATATTCCATGGCACCTACTGGGGGGTAGTTACACGGGGGTGAAAAACGAGCTTTCACCGAAAAACGAGGATGCTTGCCGCGGGTGCTGGTGCTGGTTATGCTCGCCGGCGTTTTGCGGAGGGACCTGGATAAAAGCATATTTAAGTGTTTATTGAACCTTTTTCCTAAGCTACCTGGTCATTTGGAACCCATCTGGCGGGAGTTGTGTCTGGACCCCCCATGAGAAGCCTTCATCCAGCTCCCGCCGCAAGCGCCAGCAAGCATCCTCGTTTTTCGGTGAAAGCTCGCTTTTCACCCCCGTGTAACTACCCCCAGTAGGTGTCATGGAATATTTTTCCGATAGGATCTTGAGGCAATGATGTCCCAAAGATGATGTACAGGTTTTAATTCGATATTGACTGCGTTCAGGCTCGTAAAATTGAAAAGAACCAAAAATGACGATATTTTCCCTATACTTTAACATGGGAAACCTACTTTTGAAGGGCGCGGGGGTCAAAAATCGTCCTAGAGACTTGAAAATTTGCAGGTAATAATGTTTTAGTATTTGTAACAACTTTAGGGGGGGGCATCTGGGAAATTCAAAAATATTTTTTTTTGAAACACCCTATTGTTCAACAATTATTGATAAGAGTCCAGATAATTTTTTTGACAAAATTTCAAGGAAGCGGAATTTGTTGAATTTCAGGCGACCAGAGGGAAGTAAGAAACATGTGCGAGAAATTCGCACCGAGACTTTCAATGAACTTTCAATGATGGAAATAACCCAGTGTGTCCTTACATTCTTTGCTTTTGGAATGACCTGAGAAAGTTCCAATAACAACTGGCAACAAAATAACTCGTAAAGCAGTGAGATTAAAAAAAAGTGATCGAATGAGTAGTGAGTTAGAAAATTGATTGTGGGATTTAATATAATTTCTTTTAGAAGTTTGATTGTTAGAAATATTTTTGTTGGGTATTTTTAGTGCTGTAACAATTGAGCTGCCCAGGATGAAAGTGGTGTAAGTCCAAAAATGACAAAAGTTGAGTTAAGAGTGGATTTGGATAGAGTTTTAGGTCCTTTATTTAGTGTGGTTGTTTGCTAAGGAAAAAGTTGATTTGTTGGCCCGTGAGAGCGACTCAAAAAATGACTACTTACCGAAACAGCCGTTATCGTCAGGATGAAAGTGGCATAAGTCCACTGCTCCGCTTCGTGCAGTGAATTTGTTTTGATAAGAGAAACCCCAAGGACATTCGCACAACTGCAAAGGCGGGGCCCGTGCGATTATGAAAAAGCGTCTTACTGGAGAAAAATTATTTTTTGTTAACTTTCATTACAAATTTATGGATGACCCCTTTTTGTAAGAAAATATCCGAAAATAAAATCCGCGCGGAAAGATTAAGCGGGAAAGCTTTAATCCTTTAATCGTCATGGCTAATACAGACGCACCTTTGCAGTCAATATCTTGTATGTTTTTTTTTCTACTATTCTATATCAATTACAGTATGCTAGTAACTTTAGGTATTGAGGAACTTAGGATTGATAAATGTATTAATTTATTGATAATTATTAATTGATAACCCATTATAATTCAAACAGTGTATTAATTTATATCAAATGCCATAAATAAAAATTTAACATTTTTTATAATTTAGTTTTTTAAGTTAGAAATTACTGGTTTTAAAAAGAGTTTATTGGCGTAAAAAACAAATGTAATTTCATTTAAAATTCCATTTCCTAACTCAAAATCAATCTATATACAAACTTTATAAACGGCCGCCATCTTGGACGCCAGTTAAAAATCACCCTAATACCAAGTTTTAATAAAATTGATAACCCATTATAATTAAATCAGTGTCGTACTATACATCAAATGTCATAAATAAAACTTAGTAAAATGTTTTAAGTTATTTTTTAAAATTTAAAATTTATGGTTAAATTTTTTTTATTGTTGTAAAATATAATTTAATTTTATTGAAATGTCCATTTCCTAACTCCAAATCAATCAATTTGATTTATTGCTCAACTATCTATCATAAAAACTGAAAAAATTATAAACGGCGGCCATCTTGAAAATCACCCTAATAACAAGTTAAAATTAATTTAATAACCTAGTATATAATTCAAACAGTGGCGTACTTTATATCAAAAGTCAAAAATAAAAATTAGTAAAATATTTTAAATTAATTTTTTAATTAAAATTTTTTAAAATTAATGGTTAAAAAAGCGTTTGTTATTGTAAAAAATAATTTCATTTCAATTAAATTTCCATTTCCTTACTCAAAATCAATCGATTTGATATATTGCTCAACTTTCTATCATTAAAACTGCAAAACTTTATAATCGGCGGCCATCTTGGACGCCATCTTAAAAATCACATCGGTAACAAGTTTTTAAAAAAAAAATGAAAACCTATTTTAATTTAAACCTTAGCTTTAGTTAAAGCAAATAGAAAAAATAAACTATAGGCATATCAAGCGAAGAACGTTTCACGGTCGCCATTTTGAATATGACCCCCCAAAATGGGTCATAAAAAATTTTCCACCAAAATATTCGTAATCTAAGCATCAAAATCTGTGGAACAGAACCTTAAAATCTAACCAGTCGCTCGGAAAGCTATATTTACTACATCCCAATACCCATCTTCCTTCCCGAAACCCATCAATCTGTTAGGATGAAAGTGGTGTAAGTCCATTAAAGCTAATTTAAAGGACTTTCAGTTAAAATTTGATAAAAGTTGATCCGCAGCAAAAATTGTGTCCCTGCCTAAAGACAAATCCACCCCACAGAGTAAAAATATAAGCAATCCTGAATTTTTAGCACATGTTTTCAGAAAACCTTCAATAGACGACATTAGTCATTACGTCACTTGCTTGTTTGGAAACGTTGATTCCATCCGTGATTGGTTCCGTACGGATCCGTACGGATTTACTTCCAATCACGGAACCAATCACGGATAGAATCAACGTTTCCAAACAAGCAAGTGACGTCACACTAATGTCGTCTATTACACAAAACGAAGTTCAGTGGACTTACACCACTTTCATCCTAACCAGCTCAATTTGCGAATTCAATTGTTAGGCAATTCATGATTGGGAATTTTAGTTTTGAAATAATTTTAAGAATCTAGTGTTGAAACCTGTGTTATTCATTTTTTTTTAAGTTTCATTGTTGTAAAATTTATAGTGTTGGGCAGAGATACTTTTAACTCCTCTGAGAGAGTATTTCACTCCTTGAAAATCGGAAATACTCTTTACAAAACTAGCCAGGAGTATTTTCACTCTTTGAATTTTTCACAAAGGTTTAGCTCACAAAATGCTTGCCTCACCGAAATCAACAAATAATATTTTTCTACTCAAAACACCAACTGATCTCAGCGGAGACATTTTCGCCCGACTTCTGAGAAAAGCCAATTGCCACGGCACCCTAATTATCATACTTTTTAATTATATTTTCATACAGTAATAGTAATTTTCTTTTCATTTATTATTTTTTGCTTTGGGAGTTTGATTGCGGTTTTCGTGTCTCTGTATATGTAGTTTATGCTATTTCCGTATTTCACTCCTTATAATTGAATTTCACTCCTCCTAAAAAAGTCAAGGAGTATTTTTACTCCTCCAAAAAAATCCTAGGAATAACACTGGTGTTGGGAGTTTTTCTGTGTTATAAATTATTTTAGAAATTCTAATGTTGAAAATATTGTTTTGGAAAATAAATTGTTGTAATCCATATTAAAAATTTAATTGTGTTGGGAATTCTTGTGTTTAGCATTTTCTAGAATGTTAATTGTTTGAAAATTTATAGTGTTAAGGACTCTTCTGTTACGAATCCTATGAGTATGCTAGAAAATTTAAGTGTAGGGAATTTCAGTGTTATGTATTTTTAGAAACTAACTGTAAGAAAACTTATTGTTGGGACATTAAGTGGCAGTGGCGTATATAGGAATTTATTTCGGGAGGGGCCCAAAATTACTCCCCAGACCCTCCCCCACATATTTAATAGGTCCAATGTAGCTTTTTAGGTGATAATTTAGGTCCTAAACACTTATTATAGGAATAGTTAGTAATAAAAATACAAGTACCAAAGGGGGGTCTGGGGGTCCTCCCCCAGAAAATTTTTGGAAGTTTGACTTAAAAAAAACAGGTTTTTAACTAGTTTTGGTACACTAAGCCCTAATTTTGGATGTACATTTTTATGAACTTAATATTTAAAAAGATATTAAAGTAGAGTTCCAAGTACAAAAGAGGATCTGGGGGTCCTTCCCCAGACGATTTTTGGGAACTTGACCCCTAAAAACAGGGTTTTATCTTGTTTTTGGTACATTTAGTCCGAATTTTGGACATATATTTTTTGATAGGATTTGAACTTATTATAATGTTGTTAATAAAATTCTAAGTACAAAAGGGGGGGGTTGGGGGTCCTCCCCCAGAAATTTTTTTGAAATTTGACCCTTAAATACAGGGTTTTAACTTGTTTTGGTGCACCTAGTCCGAATTTCGGGGGGGGGGCAGGGCCCCCTCGGCCCCCCCCTTATATACGCCACTGTTAAGTGATGAAATTCATTTTTAGACCTTTAGTTGTTAGAGAATTTATAATGTTGGTAGTGTCTACCTGTCACATGAGGTGCGACAGTTACGAAATGCGCCACTTCGCATTGGCACATACGACAGCTATACCTAGAACGGGTTAAAAAAATTGAAACCTGAGCTCTTTAATTTGGTGGAGCAGTCAATTTGGTTGAGGACCTGTGAAATTTTTTCTCAATTTCTAACGCTGCTATAATCAACTCCCATTCGCGATAATTGTATGTCCCTTTTTCAAATCGAATTGAACGGTGATCGAAACTCTCGCATCGGGCGCATCATAACAACCTACCACCTGCGAGGGAGAAAAAAAAACCTGCCGAATGGTGTGGGATTCCGGATTTCCGAATAAAGGGTTCATTACGGTATTGCGGAAAAATGAATGCGGAATGGTGAAATTAGTCTCCTTCTTTTTGAGAGGAGTAAGAATTGATCACGTGATCTGTTCGTTCTAAATTGGAATGGACGATGCATTTTCGGAGATGTTTTCTGTAGAAAAAAAGAGCTCCTACAGATGTTTTCTGTAGAAAAAAGAGCTCCTACAGATGTTTTCTGTAGGAGCTGATATTCTCTTGTGGAAAAGTGATGAAAGGAAAGGATTAATAAACACCTGCATGTTGGTTGAATTAATTGCGTAGTGGTGTTTACTGTTCCGAATACTGTTTAATTAGTTTTCTTCCTGGGACGTTTTTGAGGGAGAAATACGATAGTTGTGGATCGCTTGTGCGGTTTGCATAAAAATTCCTCGGAGTTCTTTGCAGTATGCGATCTACCTAAATACGATCAAAATATCCAAGCAAATATAAGTAGATCGTGAAGGAAGGTATTCTGGAAACTTGGTCTAATGAGCGCAATATTTCGTAAAAAAAAAGGTAAATTAACTAAGAGATATTTCCCAAGTATATAAAGCATGTTGAATCTACTTGAAGCATTTCTACGCCAATTTTGAAATCACATAATTGATGGACATGGTAACAATATCTATACGGAATAAGTTCAGGGCGAACCGACCCGTCGCACACAGGCGGAAATCGTGAAATTCCTGGCCAAAACCTCTTGCTTGTATAAAACTTGATAAATAACAAAAGAAAACACTTTGAAATAGTACAAATACTTGCTAATTCAGTATTTTTAACAGTCTTCTAAAAATTAATTAGGGAAAGTGTTCTTAAAGAATATTTTCTGCTTATTTAGTTTTGTTTTGTCTATAAGACGTGTTTCTTCTCTAAAATTACTTAAATTATTTTTTTCGTCTTTATTCTTAATTTGCCGCTTGCAAATGTTAAGTCGGTTACTATCATAGGTTACTATCTCTTTGTTTCGTAGACAAAACAAAAATAAAGTGAATGCAGCTGTTAATCCAGAACTATTGTTTTTCTTATGGTTTTTCTACAAAATATTTTTTACATCTGCTAGCAGCTGCTTATTTCCTAAAACACCAAGCAAACTCTCTATGAAGCAAAGCAAACTGAGACAGCAGCTGTTAGGACAATGCCAAGGGGACAATGCAGTTAAATTATTAATCATATTATTGAATTTTCCCCGTCTATTTGATGCTTTAGATTCATTATAAAACTTTATTAATTTCTTTTGAGAAATTGTTATAGTACTACCAAAACCGAACTTGAAACTAAAATAAGAATATAAGAATTGGTCACTGAATCGAGAATTACCAACATTTAGTTTAGGAACTTCAATTTCAAGAATTGCAGATTATTGCAGCTAATTTTTATTAAAACTTAAAGTTAACATATGTATGCATAAAAAACACTTGAAATCACCGCGTGATATGATTAAATTTTAAACCTTTTTGTTCCTTAAACATTCGGATGTAAAATATTGAGTAATGAAAAAGCGAGTTCTGTTAGAATTCTTATAAATATATTTAAAACCTAAAATTATAATTGAAAAAGATATGTAGGAGTTTTTTAAACCTCCCAGTTCAGAATCCATAGGAAAAAGGTTGATTAAAACTATATTTAAAGAACTTAAAATTCAGCTTCAATAAGAAGGCAAAATTTTCTCTTTTCAAAAATAACGTTCAGTTGTTTGAAAACGTTAACTTTGAGCTTTCAAAACAAACACTAATAATGAATTAAAATAAAAACAAAATTGGCTCAAGATTCTAGATACTAATAAGATTTATGCAAACGATTTTTTAATTGTACAGATTTAATTTCATTTTTGGGGTTTTGGCCAGGAAATTCGCGATTTCCGCCTGTGTGCGTCGCCTGGAAGGCGACATGCGGTGGACGTTTCTCGTCCTGCGCTCTAGAGGTCTCGTAGGCGCCGGAGGTACCGGTGCTGAGGTTCCATGCTCCTGGTGCTAATTTCTAACTTGCTTATTTTGGGTAGCAGGGTGTTGGGGTCGTGCAGACCCGACCGCAAGAGTCGCATGCATCCCTTTTTCCTTCCTTTTCTTTTTCCCATGTGCCACTTTTTTTACAGATTTTCTCTCGGTTACATTCTGTTTGCGGCTATTCTAGCTGGTCAACCATCCTTTGTTGTTCCTTGTTTCGTAGTATCTCTATTATGATTAGTGTTCGGCAACTAGTGGTCAAAAAGTAGTTAACTACCAACTACTAACTAGTCTGGGAAAATCTAGTTGCAACTAGTAGTTAACTATTTTTTCCTGGGACTAGTTGCAACTAGTAGTTAACTATTTCCCAAAGTAGTTAACTACTAGTTAACTAGTCTATTTAATTTCATAACCTATGTTTTGCCCAAATTCTAATAATGTTTCTTATCTATATCACAAAAAACTTTATGCTTCGCTCAAAACGGCGCTTTATTTATGGTTATGGTATTTGAGTACTCTACCATGACACTGTAGTTATTAGGGTGGTCTAAAAAAACAAAAGTCCGATTTTTTTTCGGGGCATCGCCCCCCAAAATGTGACCCTCGGTATAAAACTAATATTCTGAAAGTTTCAGCTCAAAAAAATAATATTTAGACCCCGCCCCCGAGCGTCAAAGTTCCAAAAAAACTCGAAATTTTGCACGTTTTCACCTATAAAATCCGAACCGGTTGTTGTAAAAATAGAAGACTGGTTTCATTTTGTAGATTATTTATTTAGCTTCAACTTTTTTAATTGAAACTTGTTTGTAGAACTTACAGATCAAACGATACAAGGGGTTTTACTAACTACCCCCGCAATATCAATTTTTTAAGGAGTGTCAGGAAATTCCTGAAAATGTTTCAGCTACCGTAAAATGGTTCAAAAACATATAAATAATGGTTATTGACTGCATAGGTATAAAATTTAAGAGATTTACAATGAAAAAAATAATTTTTGTTCATACCTGTTAATTTTTTAACTATCCTAAAATAATTCAAATAAAATATATAAATTAATTTTTTAAACTAGTTAATAAATGCATAAGGTGTAAAAGTTGACAAACAAGCAAAAAAAGTTCAAATTTATTAATTTTAACCCATTTTCAAAATTTTTATCTTCACTGAGTTAGGTGTAAGAAGACTGTTTGGTGTATTTTCCCACAAGATCGCCCTATTGTTGAAGTTTTGAGAGCGGTATTTGACTTAAAAAATGGGATCAACTACAGGACCTCCACCTGAAGTTTTTAAAAGTTTCAATTTAAAATGGACTTAAATCAATAAAAATAGCTACCGAAAAAGAGTTGATAAAAAGAGGTCAAGTTAAAATCAAAATGGCATCGGAAATGTTTGAAGCTTCATAACTGGGCTTGATACATCGAACCAAATATCAATTAGAGCCCCAGGTGCCATGCATCATGCTAGTGCTAGATAGATGACAAATGCCCTCTATTGAGTGAAAATTATCTTTTTCGGGTACGAATTCCCTCTAACTCTTACAGAGATACATACATACCATTAGAAGTATTTGTATTACCTTAATAAACATCAAAATTAAAGTTTGGTTAAATGCACCAAAGAAATTTGCAACTATTTACGAAAAATAAATGTAGAAGTATCAAGAGTTATAACCACAGTACCATAGTTTAAGAACTTGATGTCTTAAACCCTGAGACATTTGAATTTTTGACGAAAGTTTTATAAAAGAAATTAAAATTAACATGCCTTTGTCTAATCTCTCATATAAAAGCCCACGTCACTCACTGATTCTGGAACGCTCGCACACTATGATGCCATCTCGCAATAATAATCATAATCATCAGAAAAATATAAAAGCCCACGTCACTCACTGACTCGATGCCATCTCGCAATAATCAGAAAAATAAATAAATAAAAGTAATTAAATTAAAATTTTAAAATAATATAATAGCTTTTAAATAAATATCTTTCAAGAAAGTTGGTTTACTTAATAAAGGTTAAAAAGTTACTTTTAGGGAAGTTGGTTTCTAATTCAACAATAATAAATTATTAAAGTTAAACTTCTTATTTAATGTATAATTAATAGGAACTTGAAGTAGTAACGAGCGAAGCTCGCATAAAAGGCTAGCCTAGCTGTAAGACCCGGCTTTGCCGGGTCGTAACAGCTAGTAAGGAATACTAGACGAAGACTATAGTGAGGAAAATAGAATAATAAAAGTGAAAGTGTAAAATTTCCATTAATCAAAATACTAGCTAACAGTTTCAGAAAATTATCACGCAGTAGAGGGCTTTTGACATCCATCTAGATTCTAGAATGATGCATGGCACCTGGGGGTCTAATTGATATTTGGTTTGATGTATCAAGCCTTATAAATATTTGGCCCTTGGAATACTTCCCTGTAGTCTTGAAAGATATTTCGGGTTTTTCAATTGTCCAGGTATAAGCTTCCAACATTTTTAATGTCATTTAATTTTAACTCGCTTGACCTCTTTTTATCAACTCTTGCTCCGTAGCTATTTTAATTGGTTTCAGTCCATTTTAAATTAAAACTTTTAAAATCTTCAGGTGGAGGTCCTGTAGTTGATCCCATTTTTTAAGTCAAATACCGCTTTCAAAACTTCTTCTAAAATAGGGCGATCTTGTGGGAAAATACACTATTCTATTCAGTCTTCTCTTACACCTAACTCAGTGAAGAGAACATTTTTGGAAATGAGTTAAAATTAATAAATTTGAATTTTTTTTGCTTATTTGTCAACTGTTACACCTTATGCATTTATTAACTAGTTTAAAAAATTAATTTATGTATTTTATTTGAATTATTTTAAGATAGTTAAGCAATTAACAGGTAAGAACAAAAATTATTTTTTTCTTTGTAAATCTCTTAAATTTTATACCTATGCAGTCAATAACCATTATTTATATGTTTTTGAACCATTTTACGGTAGCTGAAACATTTTAAGGAATTACCTGACACTCCTTAAAAAATTGATATTGCGGGGGGAGTTAGTAAAACCCCTTGTATCGTTTGATCTGTAAGTTCTAAAAACAAGTTTCAATTAGAAAAGTTGAAGCTAAATAAATAATCTACAAAATGAAACCAGTCTTGTATTTGTACAACAATAACGGGTTCGGATTTTATAGGTGAAAACGTGCAAAATTTCGAGTTTTTTTGGAACTTTGACGCTTTGACGCGGGGTCTAAATATTATTTTTTTGAGCTGAAACTTTCAGAATATTTGTTTTATACCGAGGGTCCCCTTTTGGGGGGGGGTGCCCCGAAACTTTGGACGAAAAAAATTTTTCCCCCATGTTAACCTGGACCACCCTAGTTATAAATAGCAGTGTAATTTTTGCATATTTTGATAAAAATTTTAAATATTTTTGAAATTTTAAACAAATTTTTTTTAAAGTAGTTGAAAATTTGAAAGTAGTTTCAACTAGTAGTTATTAAAAAAAGTAGTTCAACTACTAGTTAAACTAGTTTAAACCAAAAGTAGTTAAACTACTAGTTAACTACTAGTTGATCGGTAGTTAACTACTAGTTGCAACTAGTTCTAGTTAACTAGTGCCGAACACTAATTATGATGTCCTTCGGATGGTAGATAGCTTCCTGGAGCGTGTTGGTCAGATTGCAGAATTTCTTTCTTTCAGCCGTGTAGTCCGGACATGCGTATATCAAATGGTGGAATGGTGGTCAGTATAGGGTGATTCAGCTAAGTGTTTCATAACTTCGAGGGGAGGTAGGGTACATCAAGACGAACAAGAATTGAGGTAGGTTACGGGGTCGCAAGTGGGGTCTAAAGGGTTAAAATCACGGGTGAAAATTAGCAAAAAACCTCGCATATCTGGGTAGAAAGAGATACAATTGTTCGATTCCGATATTTTTTACATTCAACCAATTCAAATTTTTCATGTAAAAACGAGATGCAAGTGTTTATTCTAATCAAAAACAGACCAATAATTGAATGAGGCATGCGTTGTAGGTAGATTAAAGTTACAACTGTCCCTTGGTCAGATTTTAGTTCTTTGCGCCATATAACTCCAACCATCAACCAAACAACCAACAAAACTCTAGTATTAAGATGTTTTTGTCGTGACACATTCTAACTACAGTCTATCAACTTACAAAGCATGCTTGTTTCATTTATTGGTCTGTTTTTGATTAGAATAAACACTTGCATCTCGTTTTTACATGAAAAATTTGAATTGGTTGAATGCAAAAAATGTCGGAATCGAACAATTGTATCTCTTTCTGCCCAGATAAGCGAGTTTTTTTGCGAATTTTCACCCTTGATTTTAACCCCTTAGACCCCACTTGCGACCCCCTAACCTATACCGATTCTTGTTCGTCTTGCTCTTGATGTACCCTACCTCCCCTAGAAGTTATGAAACACTTATCTGAATCACCCTGTATAAATAGATGCATATTTTTCACCCTGTGCTTTGGTGGAGATGTTAATCATGATGGTTATAATTACTCTTCCCCAGAAAAAATATATCAAAGTCTCCATTGAGGAAAATAAACAATCTGGTCAGCATCTTTTACAGAACTGATTTCAAATAAAAATTTATTTATATTGTTCGTTTTTATAGAAAAAAAAACATGCAATTATCTTCATTGTAATTATTCACATAACTTTTTATGCTTCAAAACCTTTTTCTTGTAACTTTCTGATGGTGAAGGATGTTAAAAGCAATTAAAGGTTGATGCATATTAAGGCATCAGGCATGAAGTAATTGGTATTCAGGGTTTTGGCATTGTTTTTTGGTGGGTTATAAATACAGTCGACTCTGGTTATCGTGATCACGGTTAATCAATCGGATAATGTTGACCGATCACTCCTATTTAACTTACAGCACATAATGTATCGTTTTATGTTATCAAAAACTGGTTGAAATCCCCTAAAAACCTCCCTTTTCCCATTTGAAGGCCAATTGTAGTCCATAATCATACAAAATGAGTCATTAACTAGTTAGTGTTATGTTCCACTCCCATTTTAAAGTTGCAAAATGCATCATACTAGGTATGTTTGAAATACCAGGCATATATACTAGGTTAAGGTTTTGAAAACTTCAATTATGGCTACACATAGCTGTGATTCTAACGCAAAACTCAAATTACACTGTTTGAGACTTTCTATACTCGACTGCGACGTTTCTTGAACGTCCGTCACAAATGCGGAAGGAGAAATCGGTAAACACAAAGCATGTTGGGTTGGTAGGAGGAGTACGCAAATCGGGATTGAAAAGGCACTGTATACGTATAGTGTTTTCAGGTGACGTCACAACCGGTTATTTTCTTTTAACTGTTGCTAAGGCCGATGTTTATCTGTTGCTAAGGCGGTTTTTAGGTATGGGGTCACGTGATAGCAAATGCTCCAATAGAGGAATTCCACGGCCAGTCATTTTCTGTAACTGTTAACCTCTGTAGGGCAAAAAACTGTAACATTTTCTATTGCCAAGGCCGTTGTTAGGTCCGAGTCATGTGATTGAAAATGCTCTATATACATGGGTTTAACAAAATATGAATGTTTTCCTATTGAAACAGTTCCTGTTTTTAAATTGACGTTCTTCATTTCACTCAAAATTCAGACACCGCGATGGGAACTAGTACTTTGTTTGTTAGTGACGTCGTAGGGTCAACTTAAGTTGCCGTCTATTATAGGTATGTTTGAAAATACCAGGCATACTAGGTTAAGGTTTTGAAAACTTCAATTATGACTACACATAGCTGTGATTCTAATGCCAAACACTATAGTTACGCTGTTTGAGACTTTCTTAGAATCAAATCGCTTGTTATTGTTATCATTTTACTCTTGGACAAGTGTGATCACATTAAGCAGAGTCGACTGTACTTTCTTTTGTGGGTCTTTGCACAGTTGGTATGTTTTTCTGTATTTCATAGTGTTTGTCTTGTTTTTAGTCTGTCGTTAGAATGGGCGGATGTAAGGGGGACCATAGGGGGGTAATGCCCTCCCACCTTTTTGAGAAAATTCCGTTTGTGTAAGGGAAAGTCATGTTTCCATCAGGGACAGCTTGCTCCCCCCCCCAGGGTCCACCACCTAAATCCGCCCATAGCCTCTGGATCTTCGGGTCACAGGGGTGCCAGTTTTCCTTTCGGCCCCCTACAGAAAAGATCCAACAGTTTGTCACCTTAACATCAACTATCTCCGAGTTCGTTAAACTTCGCGAATCCCGATCATTGGGCGATCAGATCGTTGGAGAAGCTCATTTGATTGGCCGGCATCGTCGAGCTGGAAAAATCAAAACCAATCAAATGAGTTTCTCAAAGATCCGATCGCTAAGGATCCCGAAGTTTGCCGAACTCGGAGATAGTTAAGGTGAGGAACTGTCCTGATGAAAAGAGTGAGAACTGGATGGATCCGCCTGAGGGTGACCCCTGAAGAAGTCCTTGGGCGGTTTCCAGGTTTTAATTTCATTATGTTTTATAGTTGCTGCACTTAGCGCGCTATTTACATTATGATTAATTTAATCTAGTGTTATTTTATTAAATTAATTTGAAAAAAATGTATTTTATTATACTTTTCAACATGAATTGATGCAGGAAAAATAAAATATTGTACCCAACTCTCTGTCAATCATTGAGTTTCCAGTGCTGCTCACTCTACCTCAGTGGTTCCCAAACTATTTTGCTCGTGGAACCCCCCAATTTGTTGCCAATGATCGCGGAACCCTGAATATTTTTTAATCAACGACTTTTCAAAATTTAATATTAAATGAAACAAGCCAAATTAATGTTAAAAAAAAGTTTTGATTAAGCGAGTTTTCCAAGAACCATCAGGGGGTTTGGGGGTCCCCCCAGAAAATTTTTGGAAATTTGACTATAAAAAGAGGGGTTTAACTTGTTTTGGTACACCTAATCCGAATTTCGGACATACATTTTTAAGAATTTAATTTTTTTTATTTGAATTTGCATTTTGATGAACTTAATATAAAAAAGCACCATTCTTATTTTCTTATTTAAGGAAATAGAGTTTATCACGCGGAACCCCTAAATTTTTTCGTGGAACCCTCTTTGGGAACCACTGCTCTACCTTATACAGAAATTTGAAAATAACCTTTTGGACTCTGTTAGGATTTTTCCTCTGTGGTGTAGGCTTTCCTGCAACAGGGGATGAGGAACAACAAGAGCATGTTTCTGATTAATTTTTGAGTTTAATTTTGTCGAATCTATTTCTCTTGGTCGTGCTGTTTGTGTTTTGTAGCAGTTCCCGGCAACTTCCAAGAGAGTTGAACACTGAGGGAGGTTTCTCCAGACGAGGTAAATCATTCAGTCAGTGACTATTTTTTTTATTCGAAGTGGTTATTTCCACGACAGTTGAAGCGTGTTTTATAACATTAACTATTATTGTGTTATTGAACAATTTTGGCATCAGTACCGATGGCCTAGTGGTAGAGTGTGTGTTTGGTAACCTCCCCGGTTAGATTCCTGGCTGCTACTTTTAAGTATTTTGCTTTAACTAGTAATTTTTCAGAAGTAGCGAGATTAGTTTGAGTATAGTTGTTACTTTCGTGGAAATAAACACAGCTAATGTATTAAATATACTCCTTTGCGCATATAATAAAAAATTTTCCGACCAATTATCTCTTTTAGAGAATTCATCATGGGCGTAGCCAGGGGGAGGCAGGGAGGGGTAGCTTCCCCCCCCCCCTAAATTCTCAGTTTGTTTAATTTTTTTTTTGAAAAACTTTATTAAAGCAATAGTACATAATTTTCCTTGAAAATTGTGTGGCTTACAAGAATCGGTTCTGTTCGGCCCAAAGAGTCTCAAAATGAGCTAAAACACTTCTTTGTGGGGCGAATTTTAAAAAAAATTCTGGGGGAGGACCCCCAGACCCTCCATTTTTAAGCTCACACTCATATTACCCATATTTTTACGTTAGGTGTGCAAAAGTTCAAATCCTTTGTATAAGTATCCTAAAATTTAGCGTGTAAAAGTACTCGTACCCTACTCGTAAAAGTACACTAGTCACTAGTATTCACATCAAGAGCAAATTAAAGTATCCTTGCAGCCCCCCTAACATGAAACCTGGCTGCGCCCATGGAATTCATAATAACGAATTTTTAAACCTCTCTTTGCGTCCTCCAAGGTGCACCACTAGTAGCCTTTGAAAACTTTCAATAGTGGCATGAAAATGATAAATTTTATTTTGAAAACGGCAAAAATAACATTAATTAATGAAAAAGCTATGTTTAAAAATCTTAAATTCCACATCAAACGTATTTTACATTCAAAAATTTTCACTGACTTCCCCATACTTTTTTTACACCAGTTTCTAACTAAATAATACTTTAAAATCTTAAATTGTGAAGTTCTTTTAATAAAAACAATTGTTTTACTGGTGAGTGGTTTGGGGTATCTCTGGACATTTCTCAAGGTTCCCCACTTGACACTTTGGATATTAAACTTAATTTCTCTTTTAGGTTTAACAAAACATTTTCTTTTCTAAACTATTAATAGATACAATTAATTTAATTTCAATATAATTATAAAAACATAAATGAAGACTGGACTTCAAAAACGAGCTAAGTGCCAAAAAGTAAATTCCCCGTATTTCATCATTTTAAATTTGATTCTCCATAGTCATCTTTCACACATGTCATCTTTCAGGCTTTTTTGAACTAACTAATCATCATAGTCGGGGCACTTAGCTGGTTTTATAGGGTGTTGGTGATGGCACTTAGATATGCTTTTCGGGTCTAACTCATTTTTTTTAGTTTTGGCTGAAGTCCAGTCTTCAAATGTTCATTAAAAAATCTGCTTTTTAAACTTCAAATGATTTTGTAATTTTGCACCACACAAAACAAGAAAACTGATGTAAATAATTATCCAGCCGCACCAAAGATTCCAAAACACGTTGAAGAGTAGATTTTAGACTATGTCTACAGTAATAGTTTTTAACTCCTCTGAGAGAGTTTTTCACTCACTCCTTGAAAATCGGAATTACTCTTTAAAAAACTAGACGGGAGTATTTTCACTCTTTCAATTTTTCACAAAGGTTAAACCTTCAGCCACGGCATCCTAATTATCCTACTTTTTTAATTACTAGGGGGCCTGCCCCCTGCTCGCTATCGCTCACCAACCCCCGTAACTGCTTCGCAGTTCTTTAAAGATCGCTTGTTCATCTCAACAATCCAGCACAACCCTCTTCTCGGCTTAATTAAGCCTCTTGTAATACCGAAAATACCTATCTTTTGCTTATAAAACTGCATTCTGGCTTAAAATTATTTAATTCGGATCATTCCCCTAAATTAACAACAAAAATGTTGCTGTAATATATTCCTTTTCTAGCTTATCAATAATTTAATCGAAATGTTAAAAAAATATCCAGCAAGTCTACTAATAATCAACAACCATTTTGTAGAAAAAACATTGTTGAAAATGAAAGAAATCAGATTCATCATAAAACTCGTTTGTTTCTCTAGTGAACGGCCACAGAAAGAGAAGAAAAAATTAAAACTTTGAATCTTAGTAACTCTAAAACTAATTAGAATTTTTTGACAAATAAAACGCCAATCTTTTTATAAAAAATAATTGTATGTGTCTTTAAAATATCATAGTTCTACTGCAATTAGTTTTTCTTTTATAATGAAAAAACCGAAAAACCGTAAAAAATTTCGAAACTTTAAAACTTTATTACTCCAAAACTAATTCGAAATTCAAAAAAGGGGCGACGAGGTGCAAAACTTCATACCTAAGAGTATGCGGCTACAAAAAATCATATTTCTGCTGCGAATAGATTTTGCTGGGGGCGAACTCGCAGCAGAAAAAAATAATTCTCGACTTTGACATTAAATAATTCCAGAACTAATTATCTCAATTATTAGCTATTGGAACGAAAAGGACCCTCATACATTTGTCTACAAATGGTCAAAATTTCATAAATTTCCGTTCAACAGTTTTTGCGTAGTGACAGTTCATAATTGTCAAAGTGAAGATTTTCTGAAACAGCGGCGGCAGCGGCGGCGACTGTTACTTTTTTTAAGATAGAGAGATGTTTTATGGTTCTGATGCTTTAGATAGTTATATTGGAGTAGTTTTAATTTAGCCATAGGAATTTGTTTATTGTTCTGATGCTTAGGGAGTTTGATTGATTGAAACCCAAAATAGCATCCTCATTTTTTTTTTACAATTTCATTTTGTCCATTAAAAAGTAAGCGTTTTTAATAGAAATTTTGTCTCTGTATATGTGGGTTATGCTATTTCCGTATTTCACTCCTCATAATTCAATTTCACTCCTCCAAAAAAAATCCTAGGAATTACACTGACAGTAGACATTGTGGGATGGGGTTAGAAGGTTAATACTTTAACCCCCAATTTTCATCCTTTAACCCAGAGGTTCTCAAACTGTGGGTCGCGAGTCAATTTTAAATGGGTCGCTAAGGTTTTTGATTTATATCAAAACATATATCTTTTTCATGATATCTTAACATGCTGCGTTGGTTTACGTATGAAAATGGCCTGTTAGAAAAAATAGGCAATTTTAATTACTATTAAGAATGGGTTAAATTGTTGAAAATTGACTGTTTAAGTCAGTGGTTCCCAACCGGTGGAACATAAGTGGGCCGCTCGGAAGCACACAAAAAAAATCCTATTAATACTAACATAAATTTGAATAAATTGAACAAACCAAGATACGAATATTGTGGGGATAACAGTCACCACTAAATTAATAAACTTTATTAATTAATGCTTCTTATACTTTTATTTCGGAACATTTTTTATTATATTCATTTTGGTGAACTTAATTTCAACAATGAACAGCCCATTGTTACAAAGAAAACAGGTATAGTGTGCTGTCCTTTAAATACAAACCTGAATTTTTATTCAAATTTGAATAAATTGAACAAAACCAAGAGCCCATTGTTACAAAGAAAACAGGTATAGTCCTTTAAATACAAACCCACCACTCTGTACCCTAAAAACAACCCATTGAGATTTAATTTTACCATCTCGTATACCCTGTCCTTCTATGCCTCTCAGAGTGTCAGGGATGTAAAAACTGGCCAAAAAAATGTTTATGTTACTTATTTTTTAGACAAGCTGAGATAATGTAGATTTTTGGCAAAAGATGTGCTTCAGAGTTACAGATTTTGTAAAAATGTATGTTATAAAGACTTTAGAGCATTTTTCGCCCGTTTTAATGTTATCCCATTAGTACTATGAGAATAAAATATTAAAGTTTTAGCCCAGTCCGCCAATTGGAGTCCTTCTAGGGTGAAGTGGATTTTTTTCAAATTCTTACTTAATTGACTGTCAATTTGTAATGGATAATTGGAATTAAACATGCTTAGCACTAAAATGTTAAGGAGGATGAGCCGTTACAACAGTTTTTTTGTTCGATTTAATTATCCTTTTTATTAAGCTTTTAATGGAGAAAATATTAAACAGTGGGTTGTTTTTAAAGGACAGCACTATACTTTCTTGCACTATAAATATTTAATTGGAGTTCTGAAAAAATTTGGAGAAAATTTTGTGGTTTCACAAAGATTTACTTATCTCACAACAAAATTACTAAATCTCGTGAGATGTCGTTGAACGTTTCATAGTTGGATTTCAGAATATTATATATATGCTTAGTTAGGGATAATGAACTTTTTCATCTTGAAATTTTGTGAAGATGAGGATTTTAAGCCACAAAAGGGTGGTCCGTGAAGATTCCAATTTTAGACTTCCGCGGACTTCTCTGAGTTGGGAACCACTATAGTTTAAGCTATCCTTCTAACCCCAGCCATTCTGCCACTATTGCCTACTGTAACGGTTTTTATATTTCCCAGTGCTAAGGTCTTAAGTTTCTAAAGTTCTAAGATTTATTTTGGAGTGCTTTTTCAGAATATGGAATAAAATTTGGGTCTTCCATAGAAATAGGTACTCGTTGCGTATAAAGATGGCTTCTTACATAAAAACTGTGAATTGTTATTATTGAGAATGGGTTATAGTTTAAAAACTGGTGGTTAAAATATTCTTTTGACCCAGCCTTTCGCCCACCACTGTAACGGTTTGTTGAATGGGTTGATTGCTCTGAACGCCACATATGGGCATCAGCTGCATTTTGCCCGTGAGGAGCGTGTAATTTCTGACCCTGAAGAGTGCTTCTTGCAAGCTGCAAATTGGATATCAACAATGCAGATGTGTCGGACAGCTCAACTGGCTCAACTCTGCCTCACACATTGCAAATGGCCTCATCTTGCCTCTCTCAACATGCTGGGCATGGAACTCGTTCTTTTGAGGGACTGGATATTAGGGGACAGATTTTCCGATCACTCTTTTGGTCAGGATTCAGGAATGATATTGTTGTTCCAACCTGTAAACGGACATTTTGTTTGTTCCCTCGCCAGAAAAGTTCCCCCGTATTAAAGACTCTCCGAGACAGGGAGACTTGTGCTGCGGCACTTGTAAACCCCTGATCTGACACAATCAGTAATTACCTCCCTCGGGTCTAACAGCTAAAAAGTATTCTGAAGCTACTTTTGGGGGTTCTCAAGCGGGCTTCACACAAAAGGAGTTGGAAATCCCTTTCATAAACACTGCAGTGTAAACAAAATTATCGTAAATCAACGTTTTTAAACTGGTAGCTGGGTTGGTTGTGGGAAACCGTAAAAATTACAGAGTAAATCCGTAAAAACGACTGCCATTTCAATCCATGATTCTTGTTTTACAAAGTTGTTTTTAAGGATTTATTTCGTAATTTTTACGGTTTTGCACAACCAACCCAGCTACCAGTTTAAAACCGTGAATTTTATGAGATTTTTTAAAAAGTATGATAGAAGGTTCGGTGAGGAGCTACTACTGTATTGCTGCACCTCCATAAAAGCGAGGTTGTCAGATCTCTTATAGTGTATTTACTAACTTTATTCCCTTTCAGAGACTAAACTGAGAAAAGCTGTATACTGGAGATTGTAGGTGCTCAAATAGGTGAGTTTGTAGAACGAGACATACGCCTTCCCTAGAGTGACATTTGTCACAAATTTCACAAAGCATCGCGAAAGAGTTTTAAAGTTTCATTTCATCCTACGCCCCACCTAAAACACTTATAGGAAAAATACTATTTATTAAATTGAACGGGTATTAGGATCAAAGGGAGGAACATGTTATTCCTGTTAATACAACAGTTCAAAAGGTTCTCTAGATCACTGTTTCATCGCCTAGCAGTCAAAATGACTGCCTCCGAGGGTTCTCAGTGGCTTCTATAGTGTTAAAAGAAGAAGATACCCCTCCTTGTGAATTGAGCAGGATAACTATATTTAGAAATGCCAAATCAATGTGTACAAGTGCTATAACTACTAGCTCAGTCAGTCACCAATAATAAAATTAAGAAAAAATTTTCAAGTCTAGCAAATCCACAATTTTTGTAAATTCAAATCCTTTATTCAGTCACCTGTGAAAGAATTAGGGAAAAATCTATGTAGGAAATGCGACGCCAAGGGTAGGTGGTTGGGGTTTGTGGATGGAACTGACGTTACATTACTTTCTTAGTCTTAGATTCTTAAATTTGTTTCAAAAATAGGGTTATTTTTAAAGAATCTGACTGAAAATTAGTGTAAAAGTCTTCAAAAATAGGGTTATTTCTAAAGAATCTGACCGGTACGGTTACAGTTAACGTCGAAATTTAAAAAAATTAAATCCCCCCGTGAATGCGCAGGAAAATTTATAAATTCCAATCAGAATTTATTTCCGAGTGCTATACCCGGTGAGAAGGCTCAGACTCGAACCAGGGTTCGATCTGAGGGCCTTTCGGATGGCAGTCTGGTGTGCTAACCACCAAGCCATCCGTTCCTGCAGCTGTGACAATCTTCTAATTAATATGAAGTTGATAATCCACCATGTTGTTAGAAATTTTATTTCACTTTTTGTAATATAGATGGCGCCAGCACCGTGTGACGCATAGAGCGGAATGCGCATGCGCGTGGACTTTATTTTTCCTATTTTAGGAAAGTTTAATAAAATAGTATTAGCGGGGGATAGAACCCAGGAACTGCCGCATGCTACGCAGGCACTAACACACCAAGCCTTCCGTTCCTACAGCTGTGACAATGTTCTAATTAATATAAAGTTGATATATAGAAGATAGTTAATAGAAATAATAGAATAGGTATAGATAGAATAGGAATATGATAGATAGAACAGGAATATTTTTGATAGAATAAGGATAGAATATAATAGAATAGGAATAGAATATAACAGATAGAAAAATTTTAAATTTATAAATAGGAAACGCCGGGGATCGAACACAGGTCTAGAGCATGCTAGCAACACACTCATCCACTGAGCCATCGACTCACACTGTTTAAGTAACTAATAATAAATCTAGATATTATTTTTTAAAAATTTAAATAAATAAATACCCGAGGATAGAACCCAGGTATATAGCATGCTAACCCCACATGCATCCACTGGGCCATTGGCTCACATAGGTACTGAAACATATAATAGCTGTGTTGTATAATAATACAAGAGCTTGGTTGATTGGTTGGTGAGGTAAACTTATAATACCTGTGTTGTATAATACAAGAGGTTGGTTGATTGGTTGGTGAGGTTTTATGGTGCAAAAGATAAATAAAATAAATAATACAAGAGGTTAATTAACCAGAAGGCACTTTTAACAGAGCCTGGTTTGATTGGTTGGTTGAAATTTCTCTAGGAAAATATATAAGTTTTTTCTTTTAATAAAATGAGTTCCGGGGATAGAACCCATGAACTGCCGCATGCTACGCAGGCACTAACACACCAAGCCATCCGGTCCTGCAGCTGCGACATACTTAATTTAAAGTTGATATATAGAAGATAGTTAATAGAATAAATAGAAATATAGAATATAGTTAATAATAGAATAGAGGACATAGAATAGGATATAGAATAGAAGATAGAATAAATATAAAATTAAAGTTAATAAATAGAAAAATCGGGGATCGAACCCAGGTATAGAGCATGCAAGCCACACACTCATTCACTAAGGACTAAGCCATCGACTCACACAACGACAGAAACTAATAATAGCTGTGGATTTTAATTTTTTATTGTTGGTTGATTGGTTGGAAAAAAGGTGATTGGTTGAAATTTCTCTCTTGGGAAAATATATAAGTTTTTCTTTTAATAAAATAATCACCGGGGATAGAACCCAGGAACTGCCGCATGCCAAGCGAGTATCCTAACCACTACTCCAGTGGAGATTCAGTAACTTTAAAACTTATTATAACATCTTCTTTATTGGGTTAACTTAAGACGCAGGCGCATCGCATTATTTTCAGTTCCTTTCTAGGACTCTTTTGAATAACCTTATTGCATTTAAAACGGGGATCGAACCCGGAGCTTGTGCAACACTATTTAAGCTTCTCTTGAGGACGAGTGTCAAAGTATAGGACAGTGAGTGCCCTTCCCAGATTCTTATGGAAATGCTCAACTCAAAGAAGATATGGAATCGCCACCAGAGGGCAACACGATATAACCTGTAACCAGACATTTTGTTCGTTAACGAGACTTGGCAGAAATAGGGGGGTCTCTACCTCAACTCAGACAGGGTTGTTTCTGTGGGCGTCCTTTTTTTTTTGGGACCCCCTTGTATTGCTACATACCACCTGTGTCTTGGTTCTGAAATAAAATACAATTTTAAAAAAAACTTTGTCTTTATTTAACAAACACAAATATTTCAATTCACTGGAGCCAGCTGTCACAATCTGAAAAAACAATATAAGTATACATTTATAAAAAAAAAACTTCACACAAATAAAATGTATATAAAAGTTCTAATTTTTAAAACTTCTAAAACTAAAGAAAAGAAGTTGGAAACTCTATAACAGGGGTTTCCAACTTCCAAGAAATCGAGGGCCGAATCACAAGTCAAGTGGCGGGCGTAATTTGGCTCCTTTTTATCCATTATATATTTTTCGGGGGACTTTCATCTGGAACTATTCAAACGAGAGAGGGACGAAGGTTATTTACATATTCTGAAAAGATAGTACTCTATTTTCAAAAACTTCAGAAGATTTATAAATTTTTGACCCTAATACTACATCTAAAATTAATTAAAAAGGAGTCTTCCTCCAGAAAATGTTTGTAAATTTCCCTAAAAATAGTGTTTCACCTCATTTTTGGATACTCCATTTTGTTCTTCATCGTGATAAGGGTTGACCTTGCCTTCCTTGCTACGCCCTCCAACCTCCCTCTCGAAACCTCAAATTTTTCACCATAGAAAACGACCGCCCACTCCATAGGGAGTTTGGGGTCCTTCCTGGGGAATTTTAGTATGCTAAAAAGTGTTCTGAAGCTACTTTTGTTTTGATGGGGGGGGGGCGCCAGTAGGAAACCCTTGCTCTAGAGAAAAATGGGGGGGGGGAATTGATTCAACTTTTTAAAGTGATAAAGCAAGTGGGCACATAGGGTCTATGGACTTCAGTACAGAATAGAACGAGGGGATTCAAATTGAATAAGGTACAATTTAACCGGGAAAGCAAAAACTACTGTTTACAGAGTAAAGTGGATAAATTGAATGCTTTGCCAGAAACTAAACAGCATAATTTCTCCTTACTTATACTATTGGCTTACTATATTACTTTGTTTGATTCTTTATTCAAACTATAGATTTCTACATTTTCCTTCTTTCAAATAAAAAGCAATTCAGCTAATAAATTTTAAAATTTGAACTTCATTCAGTACTAGACATCGTCGCGAAATGAGAAAAACGCGATCGTGAACTAAATATCCAACCGTCGAGTTGTTTTTCCTGCACTACGTCGAAAAGCGCAAAGTCAACTTTACAGGCAAATCGCATTATTTCATTGAAATTCCACACCTCGATAGGGAATTGATTCTTAAAAGTATATACGTAATGCTACGACAGATGAAGCATGCGCAGTAGTAGAAGTTTATTACTGCGTGTTTTATAACATTAAAATAACTGATCAATCCTGGTAGCAGCACCGATAGACCAGTGGTATAGTGTGCGGCTAGTAACCCAATGGTTCGATTACTTTTGTTATTATGCTTTCATTTAACTTGTAATTTTTCAAAAAATAGCGAGATTAGAGTAGAGTTGTTACTTTCGTAGCAATAACCAGTGCCTTTAAATTACTTAAAAATACACCCTGAATTAACTTTAAAACCTTTTAGAAATTAAAATTCAAGGATTTCCCAGGCTTTTATTACATTAAATAGTTTTCTTCCCATTCCAGGCCTTGAAAATCAAACTCAAAATTCCTGGACTTTCAAGGCACCCTGTTTCTTGTTTGATTATATTCTTTTTAAAATGGTTTCTGTTAATCAAATATAAATATTTTTTTGTAAAAGGATGTTCGAAATTAAAAAATCATACTACTCAGTTTTTGAAAGGTGCTCTTCTAAGCAGAAATTGATTTAATTAATTACTCAAATTTGATCTACCAGTAATAAATTTTTACATCGATAAGGGGCCATTCAAATATTACATAAGCAATATTTTGGTCATTTTTGACCCCCCCCCAGCCCAACCCCCCTTTGTTCTTTGTTTTGTACAAAATATTTAGTAATGCTTCGATTTCTGAAATCCATTGTGTTCTCCATGAACTTAATCCGATCGATCGTTAAAACTTTCCTTGTGAAAAATGCTTAAAATTTCCTAATTCAGTTTTTTTTTTGGTGAAATTTATAAGCAAATAGCAAGCCCCCTCCCCCTTAGGTACTTACGCAATATTTGAGCAACCCCCAACTAACATAACATCGATAACTAAGAACATAAATGTAGATAAAAATAAACCGCAATTTTTAGCGAAATTCACGATCCTGTAACGGCTACGTTGTTCTTTCTTGCAGAGCAGTGGCCCTATGTATGGACGTCCATGGGTATAGCCCCTTTGCCTACACAACTAAAATATCGAGCCCCACCCTCATATTCCAGCAGACTTTTATCTGAGATGTCGGGATTTCGAACGGATCCTAAAAAGCTTTCCTTTGGTTGTTTACTCCGCATGGCAAGGTGCGCTTTTTCTCTCCTCTGCAAAGTGATCCGTTGCCATGGCGATTCCTTTATCAACAAACCGTTCGAAACGGCGAAAGATGCGATTCGAGGCAGCTGATCATTGATTTCAAATTCAGAAACTAAAAGGAAGATTTTACGTAACTTTTCCCAGTGCAAGATGGGGGGGGGCGGGCTCTAGAGGTTCATTACTCCAAAGTTTTCCTTCATTTTCGTAGCAGTTTGAAGCCTATTTTTAAGAATGGGCTATGACCAACTTTGTAACCACAGCGTGATTAAATAACTACCAGAGAGAGACAATAAGATTTGATGAAACATTCATTATAAATAGCTCCTTCATTTTACCGCTTTCATTTCGACCGAAAATGCAAGGGTCCAAATGATCGTGGGGGGGGGGGGGACCGAACCAGGCAGTGGCGGATTAAAGCAATTCTGTGGGAGGACGCGGTTAGATGAAATATTCAATTTACAGTAGGTCCTCCCTGGGATATAATTTTTAAAAAATATCTTTAAAACTAGTACTGTTAAGCTAACTACTGTCAAGCTTAATTTAAAAATAGTGGAGAAATGGGTACATTAATTTTAAAAAATTTGGACGTAAAAAAATTTGTGGGCAGTATAGAAATCCAAGCACAAAGGGGGGCTGGGGGATCCTCCCCCGGAAAAGTTTTGGAAATTTGACCCTTAAAAACAGCATTTTAACTCGTTTTTATCCACTTAGTCCGACTTTCGAAAGGGGCGGGCTGTCGAATTTTTAAGAGAGAACTACACGGACGATAAATACACAGTAACTTATCCGTCCAATAATAACGTAACACACCCAACCTGATGGTTGATTTCAGAATATCATCAGTCTCCAAATTAACCAACCTACCCTCTTTGGTACTCAAACGGAATAAACCTTTTGACTTCAAAATTGAATAGTCAGATTGCCAATCTCAATTATAACTCAGTTCTGAGATTTCTGAGATTTTAACCAGATGCGGAAGGAACCTGATAAAACCAAATAATCATGTTTCCATAACCACTCTTTGTGTATTTAAATTTAATACCCTTTATCATTTTTAACTTTTTTAAGTATTTAACTTTAACCTAACTTACTACAGATAATAAATATTCGTCCAAACGTCACGAATACCACCACAATCGCAAAACTTCCGAACCCTGAAAATTTATTTTTATTCAACCAAAATTTAAAATAAATCTCGTTGCATCAGGAGGGGGATCGACCCCTTTACACTGGATCTACCTGAAAATGAATAACCTTAAAAGTTGACCATTTCGTAGTTAGATCGCATCAGCTGTTAAATCTCTGCGATCTAATTAATTAAAACGTATCATGTCGGCAAACGGTATTAAAACGGCCATTATAAATTAAGCATAGATATCATTTTTTCTATGCTGTATCTTTCGGAAATATATTCGAAATTGAGCCACATTATCTGATCCGTAGAACAAATGGACGGAACCACAGGCAGATAGAGAACATCTTGATTTTATAGATTAGCTAACCGGACAAAAGTAGATCAAATTCATGATCAGGTATGGTATGAGTTTAATGGCATGAGTTTAGAAGTAATCGAAAAAATAGCATTTAACTCCATTTCACAATAATTAAATTATTTATCTAACCATCTTTAGAGTAACTTTGGGACATGGTGCGGAGCTGAGATTTCACTGTTGTGACTAAAATAAAACGAAAAACATCGGTGAAAAAAATTATCAGCTGCACTCGTTCTACCAATACCAATAAAAAACGTGAGTCCAAAAAAAAATAAGTGAAAAAGGCTTATTAGGGACAGGAAAAGAGCGTTTTCTGTAGAATGACCCTTATGGTAAAAAAAAAAACGACGGTTGAACCTCTATGGGTTGAACAAACATAAATCCAGATGGTTCTATCCTTTCAACTAATGAAAATTAACATCATTCCAAAAAACATCCTCCTTTTTAATCATGAAGTAAAAAAACATGGCTTCAACTGAAAAGATGAAGTAAAAAAAACAGCTGATATTGGAAGAAAGGTGTGATTCATTTGAAACTGAAACACCAGTAACGATCACCCTGAAAAAACAACGGCATAACAATGCAAATTTAGAATTGATAAGTTTAGCCATCGATGCAGGTGGTCAGAATTTGATGTTTTAGGGTTGCTGTGATAAGCAGAGTAAACTAGGTACAGCGATTTATCGCCCAACTTTCACCTGGCTCAGATTGTTAAAGTTAACCGTTCATTTCAATCAAATTACTAAACAAAATAAATTAGGAAAAAATAAGATGATCAATTTTTTTTCAATTTTTAGTTTATGTTATGTTCAGATTGTTAAAATACAGATCTAGCCAATAGAGCCAAGTTTTAAGCTTAAAAAAAAATATAGATCTAATGTTTCACAACTAACACTAATTTTGGGGGAAATGTTTGACAAAAAAACAGTGTTTTAAAACTTAGGCTGAAAAGAGTGCTCCAACTAAATTTATAAGATTATACATGTTGATAATGTAACCATCTCCAATCTCCTACCATCTTAAATAAAAAATGAGGGTTTGTAAGTGCACAATTTGTTTGAATATTTAGGTTTTTTTATGTTCCTGATGAAAAATTAGGAAAAAGTGACTTAACTGGTTTTGAAACTAGACGACTCAAATATAAGAGTAGTACAGCTAAAAAATAAAATAACCAGTTACTATGAATATTTTTTATCAAAACCAGGGATGAGATTGGCAAAAAGTCTGAAAACTGCGCGAACGACATTTGATCTCCTAAATTGAGAATAAATCGGAAATCGGAGAAACTAATAACATTTAATTGGCTAAATATGAAAATTTACCACATAAGAGCCTCAAGAACATCAACTTGAATTAAAAAAATGAAATTTCCAGTCAAAAATTTCAGTTCATAAGCTGATTTTTTTTAAAGTAAAAAGTCTGAAATTTTCATTATAATTTCAAAAAAGTCTGAAAAATCTCATCCCTGCAAAACGATGTCTAATTTATCCTTCAATATTCCCTCCATTAAACAACCCTAATTAATCTGAAATCAAAACATTTCCCAGGTGATGCATATGCCATCTGTGGCCGCCTAAAGCGCAGCTGACCACCAATACCCTATTCGCACTGCACGGATAAGGGGCCCTTTATTTTCCGCTCCGCCCTCTATCGGCGTCGAACCACCCTTTAGCGGAGCCAGAAGCGTCCCATCCTAAGCCGCCTTTCCACCGAGGCAACTTTTGTCGATTCGACAAAAATCGACCATGCGGCATGTTGACCATGCGACATGCTACTTTCTCGGTAGCCTGTCTCCAGCGTGGTGCCTGCTCTGAATGCGATTCCACCAAAGCAACAGAGTTGCTCCGTGTTGCCTAGTGACGAGAGCGAGAGTTAGTTTTGAACAATTCTCCTCGCACTCTTATTGAAATCGATTTTCCTCAATTGAATAAGAAAATAAACGTTACTTTAGGGAATTTCATAATAATAAATACAGGATGATTTAAAACTCATGAGCACGAATGAAAGACATTTCCCCACGATTGTCCGCCATCTTGGTTAACGTAGTTTTTAGAAAGGGGTTTAAATCTTTCTTTCAACTAGAAAAAACGATCCAAGTAGATATTCATAATTTGTATAGTCCAAATGTTGAAGAGTTTAAGTTAAAATACCATAAAACTTTCTTCCAATGGCGAAATTGGTTAAAATAAAAAAAAACTATTCGTGGCGCCATCTTTGAATTCTAAGTGAAAGCAAAAGACCAGGAAAGTTTTCAATAGCAAATGTTCAGTGCACAAATATTTGATAATATTAGCATATTAACACTTTACACAAGTAAATACTTTACAAATATACAATTTCCGCATCCTGCAATTGATATATTGGATAAATAATCAAACTTTCTCAAATTCTGTTGCCTGCAACAGTCGCTTGTTTCCCATCACTAGCGGGAGACAGGCAACACACGAAAAGTTGAACGTGCGACCGTGTTGCCAGACGGATGTCGCTCTGTTGCACCAGTGGAAATGCTCCAGGCAACATGTCACATGGTCGATTTTTGTCGAATCGACAAAAGTTGCCTCGGTGGAAAGGCAGCTTAGGGTGGTCCAAAATCGCCCCATCCACTCCAAAGGGCCCTTAACGCAACAAAGATGGCGGCGAGATTCGAATCCATGCTGATTGCTTTTACATTTTTGCGGTCCTTTAAATAGTTCCACAAGCATTAGAACAGCTACATATTATCAAAAAAGTCTTCTGTCATTATTTTTTTGTGAAAGTATTAGAAATAGAAAGTGTAATGTATAATTATTTGGAAGTGTGTGCTTGTGCTGCCATCTGTCACAAGCACCAATAAATAATTATACACTTGATTTTGCAAAATGTTTCTGGCACTAGATGTCTATTTTTTTCATGATATTTTAAAGAATGAAAGTGTTTTTTAATAATAAGTAGCTGTTCTAGAATTTTTGGAACTATTTAATGGACGATAAAAAGTGTAAAAGCGAATCGAATCTCGGTCATTTGCCCCTTACCAGTGCGAACGCCGTTTGCACGAAAGGGCCCTATCCGGGAAAGTGCTCAATGCTATAAAGGGCCCTTTAGGTGCAGTGCGAATAGGGTACAATTGATTGTAGTAGTATTAGGTTTCCAGCCACCCGATAGATGGCAGCATCAAAACTTCTCCGCTTTTGGGTGAAAGTAAAATTGCCCTGTATGGTAGCGCCATCTCTCCGATATAAAAGACAACATTTCCTGTGCGTTAATTTCAATTTATTGTGTTCTTATGAAATTTATCAAAATTCACAAATAAAAATATTGTGGGATTGATTAATTTTTAAATATTAAAAATCGACTCCCGAAGTGGCAAATTGATGTACTGAAGCGTAACGCATTTTTTTTAAACAAATACAATCTACATTGTAGCTAAAATAATTCTGAATATTGTAATAAAATTGTCGGGTAAAATTGGTGTTGAAATATTTAACTTTAAAGAAATTAATTAAAAAGTTAAATATTAATTTAATATTTTTTTTTTTTTTGGTGCGATAGTTCATTATTGAACATCAAAATATCCATAATTTGGCTTTTTCGTTAAATCCGGTGATTTTTAAATCAGGTGCCGAGAAAAAAAAATGCCCCCAAAAATCCGGAGGCCTAAATGTCGCTTTTACGTCAGAGAAATAGGGTGGAAAAATTCGTATTAAACATTACTTAATTTATTAATAATATATTAATTGATTGAAAAAATAATCCAAACTTAATTTAAAATTTTGGAATAATATCTAGTCGATGAAAAAAATCTGTACATAAACCACAACCTTTATAATAAATCTGAAATTTAATAAATGACTGTAGCAGTATTAGTTTGTAAGTCACCCGATAGATGGCAGCATCAGAGTGAAATTAAAATGCCTTGAATAGTAGCGCCATCTCTCCGTTGCAAGAAACAACATTTTCTGTGCGTAAATTTCAATGGAATTTCCGTATATTTAAAAATAGAAATAAAGCCATTTTTCTGGTAAAACAAATTGTTCTAATTTCAAAAATCAGCATTTTATGTACCAACTGACGCCACACAACTATTTATGACTTAGCAAATGTTTTCTTTTTAAAAGACGAACTTTTAAATTAAATAAAAAAATAATTAAACATCTGAATGAAAATTCTTTTTCAACCATCTTTATTAAATAATAAAATGCGGGAATTGTGTTCCTATGAATTTTATCAAAATTTCCCAACTCTCTCAAAAATGTGCTGTTAACATACTGAAGTTCCTTGAAGCCGCTTACAATGAGCCGAATCCAAAAAGGTCTCAAAATAAGCTAAAACGCTATTTTGAGGGAGAAATTTCCACCCCAAAAAATCCCACAACCTTTTAATTATACTTTGAAATCACATTTTTTTTACTAAGATTTAGTATTTTTTTACTAGTTTTTAAGATAATTTAAGAAAAAATTATATTATTTAAACATTTTATTCAAAACAATATTTAAAAAATCAATCCATTATCCAATTTATTAAAATAGTAAATAGCTTACCGGATCACAGTGATATTTTCTATAGAGCGTTTTCAGGTGACGTCACGACCAGCTAATTTCTTTTAACTGTTAACCTTTGTAGGGCTTTTAACTGTTGCTAAGGCGGTTGCTAGGTAACGAGGTATATGTTGTTAAGGCGGTTTTTAAATATAGGGTCACGTGATTGCAAATACTCCAATAGAAGAATTCCGAGGCCAGTCATTTTCTGTATTTGTTAACCTCTGTAGGGCAAAAAACTGTAACATTTCTGTTGCTAAGGCCGTTGTAGGTCCGAGCCATGTGATTGAAAATGCTCTATGACAATTTTTTTAAACTTAAAAAGGATTTTCCATCAGTTGATATTTATCTTTAAATTCTGTGTATTTATTGTACCCTACCATGTAAAGGGATTTTTTAATATGTATGATAGAATTTATTTATTTCTAAAATTCTGAAATTAAGTTCACCACAAAATTAAAATAAAAAAGACAAGTCATCTAAAACTTGACGCTTAAAAGAAAATATTGTTTGTTCAAAACCCCTCCCGAAACTAAAGTCTAGTTACGCCCCCCCCCCCCAACCAAAAACTGAATTGACCCCCCTGATAAGTTTAATAAACCCCTCTTTTTAGTTCATAACATTCTCCCAAAACGCTAACTCTAGCTGTTAAAAATCATAATCAGCATAAAAAAAGCGGCTGGAAAAATCAACCACAAAAATTATTCATTATTATATGCGAGCTCAGCCTCATAGCTTCATTCGCCGAACTCTCCACCAATCCACTGCAGAAGCGCTTGACTCCGCCTTTTTTTCGGGGCGTAACTTTAAGGCGATCAGCGAATCGGAGAGCTCAGATTTCGGAAAGCAGCCGTCGGTTTCGGAAGTCCTGGATTTCGGTAGGAGCGACTTTAAGGTCAATTTTCGACCCGTTAGCGGGAAAATTCCAGAAAAAAAACCATCACACCACGTAGAAAAAACCCTTCTAAATCGATTTAAGCTATTCCCGATTAATTTAAACCGATATTTAGGGGAGAAATCGTCGTTTTAGCGAGCGATGTCGCTGAAAAAAGCTTGGCGGTTTCGTCTTGGCGCTGCCGTTTTCATCGAAGCGTGTGTTTGTTCTAGGCGAGAGGGGAAAACGCGAGGCGCCGGAAAGGCGATTTTCGCCAGTTCTGGCGCCGCGTTGGCTGCGTTTGAGCAGATGCATTTGTTGAGCTTTCTGCTGTAGTTCTGACGGTAGGGTTATATTGTGGGAGATGGGATCTTTTTTAATTAATGCCGTTTTTTCGCTCGTTGTGAAAGGGAAAGCAGATGTTTTGCGTTAGCTGTTAGAAACGGAGCTAGTGGATCGCGGTTTTTTTTAATTAGATTCAGGATGAGTTTGGGGATGTTTTATTTACGCAAGAACAGGGCCGGATTATCCAATAGGCAAAGTAGGCAACTGCCTAGGGGCCCCGTCCCCTGAGGGTGGGTGCCCATATGTTTGAATAAATTAGCTTAAAAATTATCCTTTGCATGCTAGAAATGCAACTAACAACAAAAACTAAAGTTTTGAAAAAGAAAATTATTATTTAATATACTTATAGGATTCCTAACTTTAAATACTTTCTTCCGGTTCCCTACTTTTCCATAGTTTAAACCACTGGTGGTTCATACAGAACCCCGGTGGTTCACGGTAAAAAAAAATTCATTAAAATAAAAAATAAGAAATTTCATAATTTAATTTTAGTATCACTTTCAAAATGCACGAAATGAGTTTTCGTTTTGAAATTCGGTGTTTAGTTCTATGGTTAAGTCCACTGCTTTAGCTTTAATAAGTTAGCAGTTAGTGTATTTTCAAACCCATTCCTACTTTAGTTTTATTGCTCTTACTTTATTACTATAATATTTTCTGTACTGACACAGAATATTTCTATTTATAATTTTTTCCGTGATTCTAATATGATTTGCTAGCATTACAGAAATTTACAAGTTTACTGACATCCATTGCAAATTAGGTTAAACTTTTTTTCTGCTAATTTGGATTTCAAATGTTTCAAATTATTGATTAAAAATTGACGGAGTAGAATAAAACTAACCATAACATATTTTGGTGTTTTTGTGAAGAAATTTGTCTCTTTTTTTTTGCTTAGGTATCATAATTTAAAATGTTTAAGTTTACTTTTACTTACTTTTTTTTAGTTTACTTTTTTGTAATTGGTGTCTATTGGATTTAATAATATAATGTGAAATAATTTAGTGTATTAAGAAGTCTAAAAAATTATTCCTACAATATCCATTATTTGGGCAATTTTTAAAGCAATCAAAATTTAAGAAAACGTACTTTTTGGAACTTTTTATACGATATTCTGATTAAATAAATTAAAATTTACCATATAATAATTATAAACAAACCAAATGATTTTATACCAATTAAACGCATTGGCGATAATGCCATTGGAAAATTACGTACTCGATAAGATTAGTTTTGAGGAGGTTTTAAAAGATTTTGTAGCTAAAAAAGTTAGAATAGTAAATTTTTAATTTTTTTGTACTTTAAAAATGCTATAATAAAAAAATACGTTTATTTTTATTTGTTTTATATTTTTATTGAATATGGTTTTTTTGTTTAGCTATAACGTTTTATAGCAAAAAAATATTGAATATGGTGATAATAAGCCTTCTCACTGTAGTAAAAGCATAATATTGCGATGTGGTTTTAAAACATATTTTAGAAAGGTAAGAGAAAAGGGGCCCCGACATGGTTAATCCGGCCACATCCAATGTATTTGTAAATTTACTACAGTAAACTCTCGTTAGTACGCCCCCGCTTAGTGCGACGTCCCGCATATTACGACGTTTTTCTCCGGTCCCCAAAAGGCCTTTTATCATTAAAAACTATCCGCTTATAACGACTTCCCGCATATTTCGACGCTTTTCTCCGGTCCCCCAAAGAAAAAGCCCGGTTATTGCGTCGTCGAGTTTCTTTCAAATAATGTATGAGCTACAGTAACCGTTGAAAACGCGAGTAGAACAATATGGCAGAACTGGTTTTTCCCACCCGCTCCCCTTTTTCCTCGAATGGCCCCCCGTTGCGCCCTCAAAAACAAGAATGGCACATGGGTTGTTCTGTGACAAATCAGAACCCTCCCTGAATTTCTCTCCCCTCTCCTCTAATTCGACTTCCGCATTCCATAGCTCAGTGTTCAGTCCACTGTTGTTTTGTCATGATTTTCAAGTGTTATATTTAAATAGTATACCAATAAAAGATGAAAAGGTAAGAATGTTTGTTCTGATTTTAGATATTGTTCTTTCGTTTCTATTTTAGTGATTAAATCCCGCTTAAAAAGGTGTCTAGGTAAGATTATGGGTATTAGGTATATCGCCGAAACGGTGTTTTATGGAATTCCGCATATAGCGTCGTACCGCTTATTATACGACGTTTTCACAAATCCCCTTGAACGGTGTACTAACGGGAGTTTACTGTAGTTTAAAAATGCTGAAAAGCGATGTGATATAATTTGAAACATGACATAAATATCAATTTATTCAAGGCAACATTTTTTATTTAAAAAAAAAAGTAAAATAAAATTTGTTTACAAAAATATCAACTATAAAGGCACCAAATTTAAAAAGTGACGAGACAATATTTTGCACCACAACCTAAAAACACAAAATATATTTTTTATTGCAAAAACTGAGACTTTCGTGGTGTATAGATGTTTTTCAGTGTATGCATATATGACTAGCTTTAGAACTATGCACAAAAATGACTGAAGTTGGTCAACACTAGTGATATCACAGGTAAAACTCAAACTTTGTTCTAAACTCATTATAAAGGCTCAGATTTATACAGAACTGATTAATTTTCATAAGTATGAAAAATGCTATTACAGACCGAATTAAACCACCTTTGTCTTGAACCTTAGTAATGGATAAATTTTAAACTTCATAAAGAACTATTGATAGTGCCAAAAATTTTCTGAGCAGTTTTGGTATGATCCCAACCAAATAATTTAGTTTCAAGCAAATATAACAAAAGAGAAATTTGAAGAAATTTTTTTTAAAGTTTCAGTTTTGTGGTGATGATAGTTCCAAATAAACACTACCAAAAAGCGCTCAAACCACAAATGAACCACTTATTTCAGAAACCAGTCAAACACCATTATGTGTTACGTGATTTTTTTTATTAAAACAAAGGCACATTTCAGTTAAGATACAAATCAGCATGTGTCCCAAAAAAGACTAGACACATTTTAAAAATTAATAATTAAAAAACTAAAAAAGATAAAAATACGCGGTTTCTTGCATCCTACTCTGAAGATCATAGAATTTTATGACACAAATTTTCGCAAATTGTTGTTCCTGAATCCCCCGCCGACAGGGTATAAAAGGATCAATCTTCCCATAGGAGATAACAGAAATTAGTGCTGTCGGGGAATTTGGGATTTACGAAAATTTGTGACATAAAATTATTTGGTCTTCAGAGTAGGATGTAAGAAACTGCATATTTTTATCTTTTTGAGTTATTGATTTTTAAAATGTAACGTGTCAGTCTTTTTGGGACACCCTGTAAGTAGGCAACATGTTAAATTTCAGCCTTAGAGCAAAACAACAAGTTTTTCTTTTACATTTTTACAAGATATTGGGCATTTGACTGGTTTCAGAAACGCCACTCGCTCAGCTGTTCTTGAGGAAGAGAGCGGCTCCGGACTGGACCCAGCGGTCGATACCGTCCCCGCACGGGAGCCGCACCCACGTCACAATCTGCTCTCGCTCGGAAGTGAAGTAGATGGGCAGGGAAATCGTCTCGTCTTCACGGTACGGCGAGGCAGACTCCTGCAAGGAATTCAGAGGGGGTATTTTCAAGGGCAGTTCAAATAGGGATGCAATTGTAATTCGAAAATATACAATCAAAAGTCAAAATCTCACGGTTGCAATTAATTACCAGGGGTCTGTCTAGGTGTTTTTAAGAGGTACCTATTTAGTGAAAATTTAGAAATTTTGTTCAAATTTTTCTGCAAATAATTTGTGAAAATTTAGGAGCGAAATCAACATAAAAAACAAAAGAAAATTTAGTCTAGAATAGCTAAAAATTTAACTATTTAGAAGAATATAGCTCTCTTACTATAAAACTTTCTTTTAAGAAATGTATTCTGAATTTGTGGAAGTACCTATTTATCGAATGGCGAATTTGTGAAGTAATGGTAGTAAAATTTCCCTGGACAGACCACTGATTACATTAATGGTTATGAAAATAAAACTTGACAGGTAAAGTCTCTTTCTTCACTAGGCAGTTGAGAACCCAGAAATCTAAGTTCGAGTAAGGGGAATGGGAAATTCAGGTAGGTAGTTGGGCTATTTAGGAGGAAGGGGGTCAAACATGTTGAAAAAAGTGTGACATCATTTATGGATGAGGCTTTACTTAATGTTTTAAAAGAAAAGCTCACTTTGGGTATCCATGCGGCGGTGAAGGGCGGGACGAGCGAGACGACGGGCGAGTCGTGGCGGCACTCGGTGAGCTGCTGGCCGTCGAAGAGGCAGCCCTCCAGGTAGATGCCCGCGATGCCCACGCTCAGCCGCCCAACCTTCCCCTTCCAGCTGCACACAAACTTCAGGTTGTCCATGGACAGCTGGCACTCCCTACGAAACACACATCACTCACTCTACCATTTCAATACTTTTACAAGAATAACCTTCTCAGGGCAATACTAGACTAAAGTGGACTGGGCCATATCCAAGGGGGTAGTTTTAGGGGTTCAAACCCCTCCCGAAATTTTGATATCAATTTTTATGTAGTTTTTCCTTAAAAATTATGTGACTCACAAGGAGCGGTGTAACCCATTATAGGGTCTTAAAATAAGTTAAACACTACTTTTAAGGGTAAAAATTTTCTAGGTGAGGACCTCCAACCCCCCTCAAAATTTAAATATGAAACTTCTGTGAGGAGTGATCCTCACTTTTGTGTAACATAAAATGAATTAAAACACTACTTTTAGGAACAAATTTCCAAACTTATTCTGCACCTCCAACCCCTCCTCGAAACTTTGCTGTTTGTTATACTTTACTGTTTTCCTAGTAAATTCTGCCACTTACAATGAGCACTGGAGTGCTCTTTGGGTGTAATCTGAAGTCTCAAAATGAGCTAAAATGCAATTTTGAGATTTCCAAAAATTTTCTGGAAGAGGATTCCCAGACCCTCCAATTTTATGTGAAATTCATATTGCTTACAAAATTTTGGAATCAAGTTCACCAAAATTAATATAAAATGTGCAAGTAATCTAAAACTCGACGTTAAAGGTACCTGAGAAAAAATGTTTGGTCAAAACCCCTCCCAAAACAAAAGTTTGGACTGGTAGGCACATTTATTTACTTATTGAAATAAATCTACTTTTTCACTGGATAACTTTTTATAAAAAGATCACCTCGCAGTCTGTTGCCTGAGCGCATTGAGGAAGGTGTCGGGATGGAAGAGGTGGGAGAGGTCGAGGTTCTCCCTCAGCAGATCCCCGCTCTCGGCCTTGGGCAGCCACGCCTGGATCGCCAAGGCCCTGCGCACGGCCCCTCGCAGGTAGGCCAGGGGGTCTTCCGGACCCTCCCACTTCTTCTGCCACAGGCTGGGGGTCTGGGGGGAATAACAGCAAACTTTATTAACGTAGCAAATTATATGAAGGAAAAACATATTCATCACCAAGGGGACCGTCTGGGTGGCAGATTAATTTTCCAATTTAATTACACAATAAATAGTATAATAAAAAAAAAAAAAAAGAATACTAGAAAAAAACACACTAAAAAAAGACAAAAAAACATTAAATGAATTGAAGGCAGTTACAAAATTGGGGACTAAGTATTGTAATGATGAAAACAAAATAATAAGATATTTAATAATATACAAAAAATAAAGATACAGATTGGCAAGAGTCTGGTTATGTTAGTTAAAATGCTTCACTTTAAATCTAAAAATAACATTCTATGTCGTCTAAGTTTGTGATAAAATTAAAAAGTTCATGTTTAAAAGTCAGAAATTTATCTAAATTTTGTAAATAAAAAGGCAAATGAATATAAAATTTAGGTGATAAATAAAAAAAAATTACAAAATATTTCTTTAGAAAAAAACAGGAATTTTATAAATTTCATTAGGTCTTCTTTCAGACACATTCACTTTTAAATCACACATTGATTTATTTCGATGCAAAAAAAGTGCAACACGGAAATAGAAATTATATCTATTAAGTTAAGATTTTTAAAATTATAAGGGTGTGAGTGATAGGGTTTTAAAATTTTGAAGCACTTATTTTGAATTGAAATTAACAATAATAAATTGGATTTCACCAAATAATAATTCCATAATTTAATAATGAGTAAAACCAAGAATAATAAAGTATTTTAAAGAAGCCTGAATCTATTTTATTTTTTAGATGGTAAAACTTGATTAAAACTAAATGTAACAACGTTTTACTTAATTCTTTTACTCGAGTTTTCCATTTTAAATTTGAATAGACCTGAGTACTGATTGTCTCACCTGGTGTTTTAGGAGGGAGGTGGCCAGGGCGTGAATCTCGTCGGTGAGGAGCACGGCCCCTCGGATGACCTTGCTGAGGGACGCGAGCGAGGCGTGAACGCTCTGCACCAGCCGCACCCCCGCGTAGTGCTCCAGCAGCACGAAGGAGCTTATCGGAGGTTCCTCCCCGCTCAGCTGAGGAGCAGACAGCTGCAGGTGGATCAGCTGAGAGCCCTGCACGGAGAGTCATCTTTTAATGAAGTTTTTTTATGTAAGAATTTGTTTATAAAGCTATGTTTTAAATAGTGTAAATAAAATTGTTAATAATTAGATTTATTGGTGTCTACAGATCTTTATTGCCCAAAGTTTATTAACCGCAATGTGATAGTTTGCATTCAAAAAAGTGTATACCATATTTGATAAACTGAGGAGGTTCAAGATTTTCATTTTAGGTTTCATGACACCCATTCATGCTGAGTTTCTCTTTTGTGTATGTCTTAACTCACTATTTTTGAATACCCATTTCACTTGTCATGACGCTCATACTATCCTAGACAGCAACATTAGTTGACCCTATGACGTCACTAAAATTCAAAGTAGTTCCCATTTTGAGAAACATCAATTTAAAAATATGATTATTTTGTTAAACCCAAGTATAAATAGTTTTTTTTTCATCATCTATTTCAATTTATACCGAAACTCCTCCTAGCCACCGGACAAGCTTTGTGTTTCCCCATTTTCTCCTTCTGTTTAGTGACCTACTGGGTTCAGGAAACGTTGCTGTCGAGTATAGTTGAGTGACTCAATTGTCCCGACTCATTTTTTTTCTTCCCAAACCACTCGAGGCGAGTCTATCCTCCTCCTAGCAACCCAACAGGCTTTCTGTTTACCCATTTTCTCCTTCCGGGTAGTGACGTACCGGGTTCAGGAAACGTTGCTGTCGAGTGACTCAACTGTGCCGACTCATCTTATTCTTCCCAAACCACTCGAGGTGAATCTGAGTGCAGTGGCGTAGCCAGAAAAAAATTTCGGAGGGGGATATTGATATTTGGGGGGGGGGAGATATGGGATATTTTTAGTGGGTTTCTATGGTCAAAAAAAGAAAATTTCCAAGTTTCGGGGGGGGGATATCCCCAAATCCCCCCTCTGACTACGCGCATGTCAAGGTTAAGGAGTGCCTCACCCCCTTGCACTTTGAGTGCCTGCTCACCTGGTTGAGCTTCTTCCAGAGCACGAGGATGGGGGAGAGCTCGGCGTTCCAGCGCTGCACGTCGAACCTGTCGGCCGCCTCGGTGGGCCGCAGCAGCCGCTTGAGCTGCTCCGTCATGCGGCGGCTCGAGCTGCACTGGGCGGAGCGCTCCACGTTCCCCGGCAGCCCGAACAGCGAGGGGCTGTCCGCATCGGGCAGGGAGCGGATGGACTGCAGGTGCTCCTGGAGGAAACAAGGTTTTTGTTTCATTGTGACAAGGTTCACGTTCAAGTTCAAGTTCGTTCTCAATTTACCGACTTTTCAGGGTGTAGTTCCATTCATTATGCAGGGCGGTAACTACTGAACTTACACTTTGAGATGGCTGAAAAAAAACTACTCTGGACGTCAGCTTAACATTTCTAGGAACAGCTTTAGAAAGGGTCCACCATGTTTAACCACAGCTCCCAAAACAACATGATTGAGTGTTGTCAGCATAGAGATCTAATAGTACTATTAGATCTCTAACAATATTCTACTATTTACTATTACTTTAGGATCTAATAGAATAGTAATATTAAAAATTATATCTCAATGTTTGTTGGTCAAAAATTGAGCTGTGGTCACACATGGCGGCTGGTGGACCCTTTCTAAAGCTGCACCAATTTCTAATCTTGTTAAGGTATCAATTTCGGGATCGAAGGGTCCTGGGTTCGAGTCCCGACACCGCTACAGACCCATCGAGTATATGGGTCGTTAAATCTGTGGGTCCGAAAGTCCTGTGCTCAGTTATGGCGCAGTTTACCATGGGTCCAGGTGTCTGGAGACTATTTCCATCCCCTTCAGAGACATGGCAAAATTGTAGAGGTGGCGATAGATAGTGGAGATAATGACTCCTGCCATTTATGAGCCTGACTTTCTCAGGAGCCGTACCCCTTTTGCCTTGAATTTTTATGCAGCTTCGGTATCTCAAGTGGCACACGACAACATTTCTAATCTTAACTTTAAACTAGCTTAACTTTTAACTAACTTTTTCAAGTTGTAACAACAAACTGGTTTTATCAGTTTTGGAAATCCTCTGAAGCTTAAAAATTTAATCTTCAATAAAACCTCTACATGGACCCAGTAAAACCAAAGCATAAATAACATTTTTTATAATATTAAAATAATGCCCAATTTTAAAATTAGAAACTGGTAGTAAGAAGTAGTACAGGGGCCCACAGACGAGCAACATGGTCATTAACCTGGTTGTCAACCGGGTTGATGATTTTTCCACGGATCGCCAACCTGGTCGACAACCAAAATGTAAACAATGAAGAAAAAAATTAATCAGATTGTAACAAATTAATTTATTTTTGTACTTTATATGCAAAATTATATTTTATTTAATTATTCTCTCGTGCTAAAATCATATTTTTAAAATTTTTAATGCTTAGTTTCTTTAATTTTCCTAATAACATGTTCCGATTAAGCTCTGCCCATCAAGTTGACGATCAGATCATCAACCTGAAATTCAATCATCAACTTCCCCACAGACGGCCAACTTGGTTGCTAACTTCGCAAATTGACAACCCGGTTGATCATCTGTGGGAGCCTTAAGTATGTACTTTTAAAGTAGAAACTGAATTCTTACCTTATAATCCACAGATGAGGGAACGGTTATATTTCCTCCCAAGACTTTCCTCACAGTCCCGCTCACGACCTTGTTGTCAAAGAACTCCCTCAGGTACGAAGACAAGACGCGGGAGTCGAAAGAGACGTCTATGCGTCCCCCGTAGACCGCCGTCTCAAAGAGCCCCTGCACATACTCCCACTGGATTTTCCTGTCTGCAAGTGCAAGAAAAGGGGATCCAATCAAAATCTTGACAGCTCAAATTCCCTAAGCCAGTGGTTCCCAAACTATTTTGCTCGTGGCCCCCTCCAATTTGTTGCCAATGATCGCGGGACCCTGAATATTTTTTAATCAACGACTTTTTCAAAATCTAATATCCGACTTTAAATTAAACAAGCCAACTTAATGTTAAAAAAGTTGTGATTAAGCGAGTTCCAATAACCATCAGAGGGGTCTGGGGGTCATCCCCCGGAAATTTTTTTGAAATTTGACTACAAAAAGAGGGTTATAACTTGTTTTGGTACACCTAATCCAAATTTCGGACATACATTTTTAAAAATTGAATACATATTTTTGTAGGATTTGCATTTTGTTGAACTTAATATAAAAAAACACCATTCTTATTTTCTTTAAGGAAATAAAATTTGTCACGCAGAACCCCTATATTTTTTCATGGAACCCACTTTGGGAACCACTGCCCTAAGCAGTTAGCCTGACAGGTCAATGCCAGAAAACTCATTTGTCCTAGATAGGAAATCTATTACATAGGGGCCATTCCATTGTGACGGGTGTGACAGAAGGACAATAAGAAGTTATTTACATCAAAAGTAAAGTTAAAAATTAAAAAAAAAAATTGAATATTTAAAAGGTAAACTAAGGTCACAAATTGTTTATATGCCCTACAATGAAAATGCCACTGCTTTTACTAATGTTTTTGTCATATTGAAATTACCCTGTTTTGCATACTCGGACGTTTTTCAAATTTGTCTATTTTTGAGCCTAAAAAAATTATAAAAGAAAATTTTTTACAGCTTATCTCTCTGTAATTTCATAAATACCACATATTTACCTTTAATTTGATATGTAATACATATTAATTAAATAAATTTTAAATTTCAACCCTCATGTCCACTTTTTCATGGAATGACCCATAGTTGAAATATGAGGGGGCTTAATATTTTAGGTTTGGGTTGTATGAAGTTTCATCCCAGGATCCCGAAGTTTGATGACAAAAAGGAATTTAATTTATTTATATTCAATTAATTTTAATTCAATTTATTTATATTAACTGTATATAAACTGTTGTACTTAATTTAGCTTTAAAATCACTATCCTGAAAAATCAGATTTTTTGATATACAATGTTGTTGAAAGGAGTGAGCAAAAGGAGTTGTCGGGCAATCACCTGTCGAGAATGTGAGATGCCGGGGTTATGAACCAGACCCCAAAAAAAGAGACTAGATGAACCAGGGCCGTAACCAGACTTTTGTTTCGGGGGGGGTTTTGCCTCAAATATTTTCTGAGGTACCTCCTTACGGGTACTTTTATATGTTAAGTTTTAGATGACGACACTGGATTGAAATTTTGATGCACTAAATTTCAAAATTGTATAAACAATATGAATTCGAAGTAAAAGGGGGGTCTGGGGGTCCTCCCCCAGAAAATTTTTGGAAATTTGCCCCTCAAAAGAGTGTTTTAGCTCATTTCTGAGACCTTTTAGATTACACCCATAGAGCACCACTCATTGTAAGCAGCCGAATTTTCAAGTTAAAAAGAAGATATATTCTAATAAATGGCGAAATGTTAAGGGGGTTTTTAGGTTTCTACATCAGAAATTTTTTTGAATTTTCCCCCTAAAAGTGGCATTTTAACTCATTTTGAGACACTTTAGGTTACATTAAAGAGGACCACTCCTTGTAAATCACACAAGTTTGAAGGAAAAACCGTATACTTAATAGATTTCAAAATTTCAAGGGGGTTTGGGGGTCCTCCCCCAGAAAATTTTTGGAAATTTTACCCTTAAAAGTAGGGTTTTGACTCATTTCGAGACCCTTTGGGTTATACCCGAAGAGGATATCGCTCCTTGTGAGACATAATTTTCAAGAAAAATAGCAGTATAAAAATTGATGTCAAAATTTCGGGGGGGGGTTTGAACCCCTAAACCCCCCCCCTTGGATACGGCCCTGAGATGAACCAGACCCCAAAAAAAAGAGACTAGATGAACTAGACCCCATAAAAACTTGCATGTTACATTGGACAATGTAGACCCCAAGGCCAAAATTGAATTAATTTTAATAACTAAAAGTACTAAACTAAACTAATTTTTAAAAGTATATGATTTTAGTAAAAGTTATTTACCAGATTTAAGGCATAGTCGATCAGTGATTTCAGCAGCAACTCGCAAATCAGCAGAACTGAATTCGTAAAACTTGCTCCATCCCTGGAAGTATAAAATTCCGACAATGAAAGATAATTTTGGAAGCCAAGCTATTACGATTTCAGATTTTTCGAAGTTTTTTAAATCATAAAATAAAAATGTTCAAAATTTGTTGCTTCATAAAATATTGTTAAATAATCTCTTTGACAACACTTAGAAGCAATGGATAAAAAATGAAACTGATAATCATAATTCATTTTTCTAAATAAAATGCAATGAAAAATTTGTTGGTCTGATACTTAATCTAAAAACTCTATTTAGAAAAAGGATGTACTTGAGGGATGTAGGACCTCCTTTCTTGAATGACAGCATGGAAGCATGCCAAGACAAAAAGTGTCCTAGCACGCAGAGCATTGCCCCCTTTGGACAGGAATGAAGGGGTCCAAGAGTCATAAGTGCGCAGCATATTTCTTTTGATGCCAGGAGGGGCCTATGGAAACAAAGAATTGCAATCACAAGCATTAGCTTTTCTCAGACAGTTAATTACTGGAAACCAATGAAATGGTTTTGTTATTACTACTATGTTATGCATTGTATATTCTTAAGATACTTCTAAAGTAAAACAAGGAATCTCAAATTCAGTTAGCAGAACATTCTATAATACAGTATTTAACCTTGATATCTTGAAATAAAGGGAAAAAATCAAGATAACAAGAGAAAATAAAGCATACTTAAATTCAAGGGGGAAAATATTTTTTTGAGATAATAAATTTGGAGATAGCAAGGGTTTACTGCAGGTATGGGCTAAACTATGTGCTAAACTAAATAAACTATGTGCATAAATTTCATCTTATATAACATCTTAGACTAAATATCTTTTATTTTATTGATCAATGATAAGTTAATTGTAGTACACAAGAATAAGTGCACATGCACGGGGGAAAGTTAAAAAAAAATTCCAGGATGGAATTGGCTAAGCCTCTTTATTGAAAATTATACTTTTCTTATCTTCTAAATACTTTGATGCTAGTTCTTCTGTCTTTAAGATAATGAAAATGAAAACCGCTAGGATGGATTTAAACGGAAAAGTTTTACCCATGGCACAAAGGAAATGAATTATAAAAAGTTGCAGTAATTTTTAACTATTAATTTAGACAAATGATATGATCTGCATTTTTAAGAATCAAGGAATAGTGTAATGATTTCAAAACATAACAGGCATAAGCGGAGTAAATCTATCTCAATGAGGTTTCAAATAAAAACATTCAATGATCACTCTTCATCAAATTATTTTCGTTTTCAAAATGAGAGAAAAAAAGTTTTTAAAAATAGTGATTAAGAAACTCATACTTCATAGGTGACTTTAACACACATTTCCAACAGTACTGAGGAGAAATTGTGATGAACTTCGGATGTCAGCCACAGCCGGAAATCTGGAGAGGGCTGAAGTAATGAAATCTCCTAAAAAGAGGCACCTCGTAATTTTCTATATTTAAATTGATTAAATGCTTTGTAAACGAATTGTTTGCCTATTTGTTTGTATAAAAGAATTAAATGGTAAGCAAGGTAGTCTTTTAAGTTTCAACCTTTTCCAAGGACATATTTTGGACTTCTTTTACCTAGCACCTAAATTGTACAATAGTTTACCAACCAATTTAATTCATACAAATAGTTCATCTGTCTTCAAAATAAATATTTTTTAATTTTTAATAAACATCAATGACCTGGATCTGTATTTCTCACTAAATTAAAACATGTATTTGTGTTTAATGTTATTGAGTTTTTTGCTAGCATATTTTAGTAAGATTTTTATTTTTTATTTTTTTTCTGTTGTTTTTCTTTAACTTTCCATTGCATAATTAATGTATTAATTTCTATTATGCCAGGACAGATTTTTTTTTAATTTCCCCTCAGTGTATCATGGTTTTATTTTAAGTTTTTCCATTTTGTTAATAAAGATTATTATAATTTTAAATCTTTTTATAAACAGGCTAATTAATACACATATTTCTTCATTTGTTCTATGAAGAATTTAATTTTATGACCTTTGATATGAAATGCTATTTTAAAAAAAGAAAATTAAGCTATCCTATCAATCTAATGTGATTTTTCACATGGCTGTTTTTTTATAAAAAATTATTACATTAGTTTTTTTTAGAAATATTACACAAACAAATAGGTGTTCAAAATAAAGAAAGCGAACCTTAAGCAAAGTTGGTAACCAATGGGTGACCAAATGTAAATTTTTCAAACAAAGCCAGTAACCTTCTGTGGCGCATTTCCGAAGACTTTCAGTGGCAACTTCCATCTGCCCTTGGCCCATAGACACCTAAACAAAGAGATTAAAAGATTTCGATTCATTATCTGATTTTAAGGTATTTTACAAAGTTTTCTAAGAAGTCCCAGGTTCTCAGTCTAATATTACATCCCACAGAAGTAGATTTCTCACCTGGATGTAGTTTTCTTTGCCGACTGTCGAGGCCGCAAGTTCAAAGAGCTCCTGGGAAGGGTCTACACCCGGGGATATTATGATGAGGATGGGCTCAGTGTTTGAAGTGGTTTTCAACAAGCTCTTCAAATTCACAGCTTGGGGGAAGAGTTCTTTGAGACCTGCAGGAAAGTATCATAAAGGGTTTCAGTAGTGTTCGGCAACTAGTGGTCAAAAAATAGTTAACTACCAACTACTAACTAGTCTGGGAAATTGTAGTTGTAACTAGTAGTTAACTATTTTTTCCTGGGACTAGTTGCAACTAGTAGTTAACTATTTCCCAAAGTAGTTAACTACTAGTTAACTAGTCTATTTAATTTCATAACATACTTTTTGGGCAAAATTCTAATACATCTTTCTTATCTATGTCACAAAAAAAGTTTATACTTCACGCAAAAATGGTCTTTATTTCTGGTTATGGTATTTGAGTACTCTACCTTTGATAAAAATTTTAAATATCTTTTTAAATTTTAAATAAAAATTCTTTTGAAGTAGTTGAAAATTTGAAAGTAGTTTCAACTAGTAGTTAACTAAAAAAGTAGTTAAACTAATAGTTGAACTACTTTAAAGTAAAAGTAGTTAAACTACTAGTTGATCGGTAGTTAACTACTAGTTGCAACTAGTTCTAGTTAACTAGTGCCGAACACTAGGTTTCAGGGACCAATCAAAAGAGAGACCCAGCCTCCTAGAGTTGAGCTAACTATATTCTAGATCAGGGGTCAGCAAGATTGAGGTCCAGAGAATAAACAGGTACTCAATTACTTTTAAATTCCCATCTTCAGACACACATATTTTTACATGGATGAAATTTGAATTCTTCTTAATTAAAATGTTAGACAAAACAAAACTGTTGTTAATTGCCATTAAAACTGTTTCACATCACAGCAATACTATTAAAAAAAAACAAATTTACATAGGGTTTAGCTTAAACAAATGGGCGTCGTCAGCAAGAAAATGTTGAGGGATTTGGCTCAGAAATTTGGGATTCCTCCCCAGAAGGATTAGCAAAACCTTGCTTTATTGACTAGAAAGATATTACAAACTAATATTTCATCACTGCTCCTAAATTAAAAGATTCAAAAGCATTGAATTAACTATTGTCTTAGGTGCTTGAAAGTTAATAATAGCTTTATTTTGAAAAGGGGATCTGGGGGGTTACCCCAAGAAATTTTTGGAAATCTGACCCTTAAAGAAAGGTCTAACTAATTTTTTGTGCCTAAGAATACATATTGATTTTCAAAGTGGACAGTGGTTTGCCAGCTGCTGACACTTGTTCTAGACCGAAAAAAGAACAACTTCATTAATTAAAACCCAACCTCTTTATCTTAGGAAAAAATGGTAATGTTTTTGAATTCAAGGTTACACTTGTTTAATTTGAAGTTTTACTTATAAAACATTCAAATCACATTAATTTTTATAAGATGATCACAACAGGAATGTCATGACTCTTGAAATGAGATTTAATTTTTGTTTTGTCTGTGTTTGCAAATTGAAATTGACATACCAAGAACTCTGCTTGCAAAGAGGATACTCGCACTGTACAAGCGATCTGGTCTCAGGGCTTGCACCAGAAGCAGTTGTTGGAACACGCTTATTTTGGAAGAGACCACGGGTGGAATCTCCGTCTCACAGTGGCTACTCTTGGCAAAGCTGTCCCACAGCTTGGAATCGGTGAGTTGCAGCACACTGAACAGGTGAGGGAAGCTGGCCTGAGAGCAAAAACCAAAGGTTATTATAATAATAATAATTTATTTTCCATAATGTACAGAGTGAAATTTACAAAAATATTAGACAAAGAAAGAATACATTATGGATAAACCACCACTTAAGCAGTCTGCTGTGATGTGGTGGTGGTGGCAACATGCGAGGAACAAAAACAATAATACAAAACAAACTTGGCAATTATTCCTACAGAACTATACACAACAATGTACATAAAGAATAAAAATATAAGACTCTATAAAACAAATAATCAGAACGCTCTGAAACAACTATTAATCAAATACTATGGTAAAATGTCCAAATGAAGAAAACATTGTCAACCAAAAAATGTCTCCACATCATTGTTTAATAAAAGCCATGCCTTCAGGTTACGAACAAAAGAAGAAAACGTTACCGAGGAGGATACAGAAATGGGTAAAAAATTGAACAATTTTGGAGCCGAAAATGTAAAAAAACGCTTGTAAGCCTCGATTCTAGGAAAGGGAATAGATACTTGATTCAAATTTCTTAATCTTTCTGAAAAAACATTTAAATTACCCTGTAAATGACCTCCTCTTTGAAAAAAAATTCGTAGAACGCGATATATATATAAATTTCTTAGAGGAAGAATTCTTAAGGACATATATAAAGGAAAAGACGAATCCCGTGTCCTGGCTCCACTCACTATCCTAATTAAACCTTATTAACAAAGATTACCTCGATAGATAGATGGTGAAACTCCTATACTCAAGATGAGTTTAAAGAGAGTTTTTTTCAAGATGAGTTTTTTTGTGCTTGCTCCAAGCCCATTACTAGACTTTCATTTCGGGGGTTGACTTAAAATCATTCTCCCTCACAAGTGCACAAATTGCATAAGCAAGAATTAAGTAGTTTAAGATAACTACCAGGTGGGATTTGAATCTTGTTGTACTTAATTTAGTGTACAATAAATACACTGTGTCTTAAGTGAAAATGGGGTATTTGGGGGGGGGGGTTCTCCCTCAGAGCTTTTTTATATTTAACCCATAAGAGTAAGTAGTGTTTTAACTTTCTTTATCATTTTATTAGTTCTCCCAAATATGTTGCATCAAACTACACATTTTAACTTATTTAAGTTTATTTTTTACTAATTTTTATAATTGATAAGTTCATATTGATTTAAAAGAATTTTTTTGTCATTAAATTTTCTTTTAGTTTTCTAAAATCCTTTTGTTTTCAGAGATTATCTTACTTTTTTTTGTTTACCACATTGCCCAATTATCTTGGGGCATTATTAACAGCGACCGGGTAAAATGATAAACATTGCTCGAAAACTTCCGGAAACTATAAAAAAATGGTTGTATTTATAACATTGCCCGTAACATATGAATGCGAAGGTGCGTTACCTTTAGCAGTGCTACAGCAATAGCCCTCTCTTCTTCAACCCAACTGGGAAGCGAGGCCTTTAATTCTTCAGGTTCAAACTTGGCTTCTGTCAGTAAAATGCCAGTGAAGGCCTCCCATTCCTGCAAAAACAAATTTAAGGATACTAAGGATAAGGAGGAAAAAACTTGCATTAAGGATAATTGAACATATATCATATTAATAGTTATACAAAAAAACAACTGATGTTTGATGCGGGTCAGAGGCGTAGCCAGGATTTTCCCAGTGTGCAAAATTTAATGAATATGAATAGTTTTTCCTTAATTATTGAAATTAATTATTTTCAAATTATGATAATTACACCTATGTATTTCTTAATGGTAAATAATTTATTAGTAATTAGTATAATAGTTAAGATTAAGTACTAATTTTTTAATCTCTAGTTCATTTCTAAGAAAAAAAAAATGTGTTTCAGGTTGTTTAAGGGGCATAGATGCACACTCTCTTGAGTGGCTAATGATAATTGAAGGGTTCAATTTCATATGCTCACTCAAGGACAAAACCAAAAAGCTGCAACAATAAAACGTTGAGAACCCCTTCATCTCCCAATTATAACACCTCAATTAGATTTTAGGTCAATCCCAAAAGATATGGGTAGTAGGGGTGAAACAAACCAGTTCTTCGAAGAGCTGAGGAAACACTCCGTGAATGAGATGCAGAGCGAATATCAGTCGATCGGCCTTGAACAGGGATCTCGACACAGACTCGTACACTATGTTCTGCAGGGATTTGACCAGGCCACCTATTCTCCCACCGGCTTCTCTCTCGCTCTGTAATGTTAATAGAATAAAAAAATATTTCACAGATTATAGTCTTTTTCTATGCAGCCTCAAAATGAAATCACTGTTCTTCAAGATACACTCGTGTCCAAAAATTACGGATAGTTTGTAATTTTAAAAATAACGACACAAAATTCTCAGTTCCACATCAATGACATTCATGTTATAAAACTTTTTAGGAATATGGAATATTGACTTCGGACCAAGTTACTTTATCAATAATTTAAGAGGGACACAGAGGCCTCCATTGAAAATGGAATTCCACACACATTTGGAACAGAAAAATCCAACTGACCCATTAAGCAAAATTTTTCCTGATATTACTAAAGAATAGTTTTCAGTGCGTGTTTGAATACCTGAAAATATAATTTTTCCGAATACAGGTGACCAAATAAAAATATATAGGATTTTTAAAAAAATATATATAGGACCAGAAATGGACAATTAATAAGGGAAGATGAGGAAAATTAAGTCTTTTTGTAAACATTTTTGTTACTATTCGATTTAGTAGCAGGGAAAATTACATTTTATCCTTCAGTTTAGAAATAAAATGAATACACCAAACTATTAACAAGCATAAAATTATAAGTAACTACGAGGCCATAAACAAGAACAAAACCTAATACTGCAATGTGAAAAAATAAAGCTTCCTGGATTTTAATTGACTTCATAAGTAGTAAAAATACTTTTAGTAAAATCGTAGTTAATTTAATCTATAACTCATAAAGTAAAAATGCATGAATCTAAAAAATTCTGAAATGAAAAATCTAAAAAAACTCCAACATCTCTTTAACCCCCACCCACAAATTCCAGTATTTTTAAAATCCCCAGAAAATATTTTTAAGAGTTTTCCTGATAAAAAAAAACTGTTGATTAATACTTAAAATAGTAATACTGTATTGCTATTTAAGTAGTCCTGTATCCTGCCCTCATCAAATCGGAAAAATAAACTAAAGAATAATTGAAAACTAATTAACTTTCAAGAGAATTCCGGACCGTGAGCACGATATCGGAACTTCTGCGTGATCAGAAAACATCCTGTAATAATTATAGGGCCATCTAAAAATTAAAATTCCAGGCATTTGGTATGTATTGAAAAATATTTTTCAAGGATATTCCAAGGCATCAAATTTAAATTTTGAAATTCAAAGACTTATAAGGTATTTAAGGCAACAACCTAAAAACCGTTGAAAAGCAAGCTTTTTAACCAAGAATATCTCCCGAAAAAAGTAAAAAGAAAAAAAAAAAAGCAGTAAAAAAGATGACTTTACAGTCCAAGTCATGGTTGAAACTTTGCCAATTATAGGCAATTCCGTAATTGCTGAACTTGAAAGTAAGTTCATTTTATGGAATATAGGATTATTTTTTGAAATATAGGATATATAGGATTTATAGGACGTTTTTTTCATGTTTTTTGAAAATATAGGATTTATAGGAAATATAGGACGACTTCTACCCCTGCGAATAGGTTTGGAACTTTATCATCAATGGAGGGTATTTGTACCCCCTTAAACTACTACTACTATTATGGTAGTTAAATCTGGCGGCATATATTACCACTCTTGGAAGATTCTATGATATGAAAGTCATTGAACTGACATTTGTGTCTTATTCTTAAAATTGGAAACTATCCTTAATTTTTGTTCCTGAGTGTATTTGATAAATTTCACACATGAGCCCTTTTAGTCGGGGAGCCCAGAGTGTTTTTGGGTAGTAACTCGAGCGCATCAGATAATCATAAGGGGGATACCTTGCATGCTTTTGAGTAACTCCACCAAATATAAGCTCTCTATGTAGGGGGGTTTGTCTAGAACAGCCCGTCAGATTTGTAAAAAAAAATTAGTTAAATGGACATACTCGAGCGCGTCAGATAATGATGAGGTAGGTTAGTTACCGGCTAAAAAGTGTAATTTTCTAAAATCTGCCGATTTGAGAGGTGGGCAAGGGAGTGGGAGGGTTGCAAAGTAAAGCCAAGACCGGTAAGACGCTATCGCTCTTTTTGAGAAAAATGTACGAAAAAAATTTTTATAGACTAGTAGCCAGGAAACTAGGCTCAACTAGTTGTTGAGTGTCTCTGTAGCCAATCTGACGCGCTCGAGTATGTCCATGTAACTAGTTTTCTTTCAAATTTTGACGGGCTGTTCTAAACAAACCCACCAACATAGAGAGCTTATATTTGGTGGAGTTACTCAAAAGCATGCAAGGTATCTCCCCTATGATTATCTGACGCGCTCGAGTAAATCCACATTTAGCATCATGGGCTCCCTTACTATTTAACAAGTAACAACCTTCACCAAACACTGTTTTGTGAACATCTTTTAACCCTTTCTAACTGCAACAAATTTTCTAAAGCTCAATTTTCCTATTCTAAACATAAAAAATTACTCACAGTTGATTGATGGTATTTAAATTTTTATAAATGTACAACATAAAATGACCTATAAAAAGTAAAACTCCATTGTATAATTTTTTTTTTGTTTAGATTCATGGTAAATTATATAATTTGGTAAAAATTAAAGGAAACAATTTATTAAGTGTAACTAAATAATATTCATACATTTGTTCATTCTATGAAAATAACACATATTTTAATTTTGAAACTTAGGCTTTCCACTTACCACTGTGGTTTCCAAAGCTTGATTGAAGAGCTTGAAGAATGACACCAAGCTGAAGCAGTACATGTTGTTTACTTTTCTCAACTCAGCCATTAAGAAATACAACGAACTTCCAAATTCAGCCAAGGGCAAATACATTTTTCTTTCCTAAAAATGTGCAAAATAAATCATAATCAACATTTAAAAATAAAAACAGAATATACATTCAAATTTTTGAACCTCAATCAATGAAATCTAACAAAAGAAGCATTAAGAAAAATAAAATGTTTTTTAGTCATTTTATTTGATTAAATTTCCTTCTGCATTTTTTTTTCTGGTTTTTGACAGGGTACTTTTAAAACAAAGCAAATAAAAATCACTGTTTAAAAGACATGTATTTTTTTAGTAATTTTTCTTCTATGTAATGATAGTGTTAGTATCAAACTTAGTATTTACTTCTGTTTTATTTGATTTTTTCTAGAAAGTTTTTTAATAACAAATACTATTAAACTTGTTTTAAAATCATATTTTTTTATAATTTGCCTGTTCCTTATAGTACTTGATTTTAATATTTTAAACGATCAATGCTGCTAATGTGGTCAAAATACACTATGAAATGAAAAGGACTGAAAGGAATATGAATATAATAACTTATGAATGTTCAGCTCGTATCTTAAACCTTTTAGCAAAATATCTAATGTTAAAGCTGAAGTTGTTGACATAGTGACTTATTTCGGAAAAATTATTTTGCGTCAGCCAAACTTCGAGAAACAGGTGCTAAAAAGCTGGAAATGCCATCTGATATCAGTGGGAGCTCTGTTAATCCAATTTCAATTTTAAAAACATAATTTAATTTTTTAAAACTCATGGGGTTTTTTAGCCTTTCTGTGTTGAGGGATAAAACATTTTAAACAAACAAAATAAACATTTTTTTTATGAAAAAACCCCCCAATTTTTTTCCCAACCCTGGTTTTTGATGAAGATGTCAAATAGGCCCTTGATCAAAAGGTTTTCTCAAAGGTTTTGAATTAGATAGAATCACAACTATGTAGTCCTAATTGAAGTATTTAAAACAATTCCCTAGTATGTATTTTGCATATTTCACATTCTTAAAGAAAAATATGAGACTGGAACCTATATTACGAATAATTTAATGACTAATTTCGTATGTATATATGTATTAAAAGTGGCCTTCAAACGGGAAAAAAGGAGTAAGTTCTTAGGGGATTTCGCCAAATTTTGATAACAATAGGCGAAATATTGATCATTAATTTTTTTTACATTAAATTATTTCCAATGGGCGGGTACTGGATTTATCATCCTTGACCACTGAATTACCCTAAGAAGTACCTACTTAGAGCGAGCACCTGTGGACCAGAGTTGCGGAGGGGAGGTCTGCACCACACATACAATTCACTCGCACAACCCCTTCTTACATATTCATTCATCACACAAGGGCAGACATCCATGACAACATTGCATTACATTTTACATTAAATTAAATAGGAGTGATCGGTCAATTTTGATAACATTAACCGTGATCACAATGAGCGACTGTTACCTCCTCCAGGGCGAGCTGCAGGCTGCGCGACTCGTTGAGTCCGGCCGCGATGTCGCTGCTGCTGCTCTTGGTGCGGTTGAGGGAGGCCACCAGCTCCTCGTTCTCCAGCACGCTGCCCCTCGCCCCGCCCAGCTCCCCCAGCAGCTGCTCCTCCAGCTGCGTCAGCTGCAGCTTCAGCTCCTCCTCCCGCCGCAGCAGCTCCCTCCGACGCAGCTCCAGCTCCGGCTTCTCGCGCTGAAGCACCGTGGCCAGCAGCTGAAAGGTTATATTTTCAAAAAAAATCCAAACTTTAACCTTCTATGTATCACTGGTGCACGGCTTGCTAGATACTATACACAGGCTAGCCGAGATCATTAAAAGTCCAGATGGCAATAGCTGACAAACTGGAAAAGCAAATCCCATGGGTGCCACTTTTCAAAATTTGCAAGACGGAACTTTAAAGTATCGTATTAATCATTTCCATCCAGTCTAGCAACTTTTTTAATTGCATGAAAATTCGTAAAATATCATGAAAACTCATAGTTCCTTAAATTCTAAATCAAGATAAAGCTGTATGTGAGTAAAACCATGTTACTTGTGGTCAAAATGTGCTGTTCAATTCCGTTAATGTTCCCGCTATGCTCTTTTGGATACCAAAAAAGTAGTAATATATTGCTAAAACAATTTTAGACTCAGATTAAAATGTTTAGTTAGATCAAAAACTATTCATATTTTCAATAATAAAAAAAAATGTTGATATACTTGAATGTATGACATTCTCAAAAGCATGGCAATTTAGCAGGAACGTTAACGGAATTGAACCAAATGTGCAATGTAGGTATTGGAATTTAGTACTAATTTTGCGTTTCGTAATATACCTGGGACGGAATTCCGTTCATTGAAATTTTAAAAAGACGGAATTCCGTCCTGGAGACGGAAGAGTGGCACCCATGAAATCCACAGAGTTGAAGGCGGGGCTTAATGGCTCAAAAATTCAAATCAGCCACTAATGGCCAACAATCAGAAGTTTACGTCATGAAAACAAGCATTTATTTTTCCTTATTTGTCAGTGTGTTATCCTATTGGTTGGTCTATATAGGTAGGACTTGTGGCGATCCAAGCAGGAAAAGTTGTCAAATGGTTTTCGTTATTTATAACTCGGCTAGCCTGTATAGTATCTAGTAAGCCGTGGCTGGTGGAACAAAGTTTAAAAATCTAAAAATTTTACAGGTTAAGCCTCACTAAGGTATCATCCTCATGTAAGAATTTCATCCTTGGTGGTACTTACTTCCAAGTCTAGTTACCGGACCGTAAAAAAGTAATGTTTAAAGAAAATGAAATAAATAAATTATCATTTTTTGAAGAACATTGATGGTTACCAGAAAAATTCAGATAAAGATAAGAAATTAAAACGTGTGTTTTTGAACTCTCTAATAATATAAGAGAATCAACACACAAAAAATAATTGGGTTCCCACTCAAATTTGGAAATAAATTCCCTGAATTTTCCATGTCCATGGGCTTTCAGCCTGTAGCTGGTCGTCAGTCTTTGTATTTGTATTTGTATGTCAATTTTGAAGATTTTCTGTTCAAAAAACTCGTAATATGTGGCCTTTTTCGGATATTTCTTGCTTTTTTAAATATATAATTTTCAAAAAATAGTATTTTTTTTGGTACTTTACAGAGCCAAAAATGAGACGCAGACATAAAAAAATTCATAATTTTCCAGGTTTTAGGCAAAAATGAGCAATTTTACTTGACTTTTTTGGTCTAATTAAAATTCCCAGACTTTTCCAGGTATTCCCTGACCCATGGGAACCCTGAAAGCATTATGGTCCATGGAAGAGCCCGTTCAGGTGAATTAAAAATAGGATCACAAATGAAGTAACACTTAAGGCAAACCCCCCACTCCCCTAAAAATAGAGGGAAAAATGCTATTTGAATTACCTGACCGGTAAGTCCAGCTTTAGTCGTACTGAAGTTCACAGTGGAAACAACAGCATAGAAGTTGGGAGGCGGTTCCACCTCAGAGTACTTGGTGACAAGGAACAGTTTGAATTGGGAATTATAGTCAACCACTTTTTCACCAATCTGAACAACATACCTGGGTCCTGAAACATTGAAAACCTGTTAGAACAGCGAGTTTTTATTGTTGTCATTGATATAATTTCAAATCTGCGGCATTTATAACAGCAGCTTAGGAATACGTAATGAGACATATAAAAGAATTGAACCTATCAATCAATAATTAAATGCTAGATAAAATACAGTGATAAAACTCAATTTTTTTACATTTCAAATTCCAATCATGAGGTGGGTAAGAGTAAAAAAATCATTAAACAAGTTTTTTTATGGGAAAGTTTTTAAAAAAGGCATTCAGGTAAAAATACAATTGCACATCAAAAACTACTCCCGATTTAAACTTTTACTCATTTTACCCTTTTCTTTTAATTTCCAAGACAGATAATCTCACCCTGATTAACCAAATCTTTGCGGAGTAAAGGGTAAAGAGCAGGATGGATGGTATCCACGTCTTGCAAAAGGAGAGTTTTTCCGAACCTCACGGCCATCTCAACAGACGTTAGGAAGTTTGCATCCTACAGGAAGGAAATAAAGATCGAATGACCATTCATTAAAGTTAGTTTTATGCGAGTGTGAATCAAGAGTTATTTTTACTTACATGACAGTTGACCACTTCCAGTTGAGAATTGGCCATGTTGGCTTTGAGCCACTTTGTTGCTTGGTAAGATGGATCAATGAGAAACGGAACCAGAGTATTCTGTTCAAAAGAAAAGGTGGCTTTGACACAACCAGAAAGACATTTATTGAGAATGAATGTGGTGTTACAAGATCCTAATCACAGGGTGTCAGTTCAGTCACAGGTATCAGTCTGCTCTGATTGGTTGGAAAACATATATTTTCCTAGAGAAATTTCAACCAACCAAAGAGCAGACTCGGCTAAAACTGACACCCTGCGATTATAGGGTCTGTGATATCTTGCCGAGAGTGGCGGCACCTTTCTCTCTCTTACTCTGTTACATTACTCTGTTTGCCGGTCTGATTTTATGTTGCCGGTTCTGGCAGAGTGAGAGAGCGCGGGAAAAGGTTGTAGAACGGTTCTGTTTTGTGTGTTTATCTGGTGTTTGTTCTTGTGATGTCTAAAATAAATGTTGTGCCGTGAATTAATAAAGATGGATTTCATCTAAACTGTGTTTGTGAATGCGCCACGACAGTACAGGTCTTGTTGTGGTGTTGGCATAAAATAATGTGTTCTCTGTTTTCTACTAACTGAAATGAGTACAATACAGTGGATCACTCAGATACCAAAAGTGATCTTGTTTTTGAGTTAACCCACAGTATAACACTAAGCCAAAATTCATATGATAGTATTTGAAAGGTCTTACTAAATACATTTAAGGCATTTTCCCTCTTTGCTGTTGATACTAACTAATCACTGAATTTTACTTCATAATAATAAATCTCTTTGGAAAAGTGAATGCACTTAGTTTTTGTAAATATATTCATTTTACTTTTCTAATAGAAACACTAAGGTTATATGCAAGTTCTAAAACCCAAAGAGCATAAATACAGTTTGTAATAAACAATTTTAAATACCAGGGGTTCATCCAGGTTTTTCTGCCTGAGTCCTGTTTAAGGGATTTTGTGAAGAATCACAAAGAATTTTGTGAAAAGTAAAAGGAATTTTGTGAAAATGAAAGGCTAAAGACTAAGTCTAATCACAGCATTTATAACATTTGGAATGGGCCCAAAAAATTCTATCCCAAAATGATAAAATGCATTCTGAAGAGAATTTTCGAACAAATTTTTGATCTTTACTCTTTTATGAAGAGTCCGTTTTTGGGAATTGGAATTCTGTGAAGGGTCCTTAAATCAGTGATAGCAGCAGGCTCAAGAAAAAATATAGGATTTCCCACAAAAAAATATAGGACATCAAAATTAAATCAATCATACCTTTTATTGGAATGACAAAATTTTAATATGCATTAATACACAAGCCTTTTATAATAAAACCAAATTAATGAGAAGTTTTGATAAAAGCACAATATAAAGTAGTTTAAGAGAGTATTTATGAAAAATTCAACATTTTAAATATTTGGCCAAAAGGTAATTACTTTTAAAAATGCTCAAAATTTTTTCACAAATTTGACAAATGGTAAATAAATTCCAGCAGACTCAAAAATTTAGATTATAAAACTATTAAAACCATGCAATGGTAACAAAACAATGCACTATGCAATGGTCTGTCCCCAGAGGAAACCAAGATTCTTTCAGGAGCTTTTATTATTGGAAAAAATGGGGGGAACCTTTTTAGTAGGTAAAAAAATAAAGGTTATGTAATTGTTTAAAGAGGAACAAATAAATGCGACTTTGAAAAATGTGAATAGTTTAGGGATGCACAACCTTTTTGGGAGGAGGGCCACTCTCATTGTTGATTGAGACATGGAGGGCCACAAAAGAAGTTACAGTAAAAATTACAGTAGAGCTAATAGCAAATTACGTATCGCTGTTAAAAAACTAAGTAATTTCAGAAAAATAATTAATCAAAACATATAAATAAAAGTTTCTTAATGGTTAAGTTTCCTAAGGATGAATAATATTGTGAATAGTTTAAAAAATAAAAATTTTTTAAAAGTAATGATCAAACCTTTAAAAATACTAAAGAATGTTTGTCACAAGAATATTTGTGTAAGAAACAAATTATTGTTACATATAATCTAGTAGCAACAAAAGAGAAGTAACAGAAATTTTAATATTTTTAAAATACAAACTACATCCCACCAATATATTCAGTGTTAAAATATGTTCTACCAAAAGGGGGGTCTAGGGGTCTTCCCCAGAAAATTTTTGGAAATAACTAACTCTAAAAAACAGGGTATTAACTAGTTTTGATACACCTAGTCCAAATTTTGGGCATACATTTTTAGGTAAGTTTTGCCTTTTGATGTAACTTAATAAAGAAAAAAGTTGTTAATAAAATAATAGAGTTTCAAATACAAAAGGGGGTCTTCCCTCAGAAAAAGTTTGGAAATTTAAGCTTCCATTTCCGATGCCATTTAATTTTAACTTGACCTCTTTTTATCAACTCTTGAAACTTCAAAAAAATTTTAAGGGGGGGGGGGGGGGCAAGGCCTTTGAAAAACAAGAAGTCAACTTCAACTAGGCGCGGAAAAAACGGAACGCGAAAAATTGCTATTTTTCGACTTTTCCGGAGAATGTGATCCTGAACACCGGACTTGTTGACTTCTGACCACTGTAAAGTTGGTTTTTCTACATCGCAATAGCAACGCAAGAAGAAGCCAACTTCAACTTAGCGCCCGCGGCCGATCGAGAAAGAAGCCGCGGGAGGAACGGAACTCCGCATGCAAAACGAAACTTACACGAAAAAAAGCGATTTTCCGACTTTTTCCACGATAATTAGTCTTTTTTCTTGGAAATAAAAACTATTTCTCGATTTTTATTTTAAGAAAGAAGTTTAGGCAATTTAAGTTTTTGGTTTTGTGAAATGGAAAAAATATAGGACAAATGGCCGTTTTTGAAAATATAGGACAAATATAGGACATTTTTTCGGATTTTCCCAAAAATATAGGAAATATAGGAATTATAGGACAACTGCGATCACTGTTAAATGGACCCATCTTCTTTCTAGATGAACCCCTGTAAACATTTAATTAAATTTCACCCCCAATACATTCACTCACTCACGCAATCTCACGCATCGACTCACGTGCAGAATGCAGATGGCGTTTTCCACGGACAGTTCGTCGGAGGGCAAGCCTTCGTTCTTCCACACCAGCTGCTCCCGTTCGGTGCTGAGGGTCTGCGAGAGCGAGAAGACGTCCAGTCCGAAATCGGAGCACCACTTCTCCACGACCGCTCGCCGCTGGTCTTCCGGCTCCGCACACAGGTAGGTGACGAACGCCGCAGAGAGCAGGGCTTTCAACGGCAGCTCGGCGAGTTGCTGGTCGATCTCTTGCAACTGAAACAAACCAATGAATCAAATTGTTCAAAAGGGGCAATTTCCTCCTGAATATGAATCCATGGTTTCCACTCTTTGAAAACATTGAAAATAAAGGACTTTTCAAGGACCTCAACAAAATTTTTCAAGGACCTTTTTTCGCAGAAATTATAACTCTCAAGAACAGTTCTGTGCATTTCTCACTCAACCAGAAACTGGCTCTACCTTGTTGGTTCATTTGTGGAACTGATGTAGAGGGTGTTACTATCGTAATTTCATGATCGGAATGTTTCAAAAATCGCCGGGAAGGAAATTTAGATGAATTAGTGAAAGGCGGCCGGAGTATGGATTCAAAATTCAAGGACCTTCAAGGACATAGGCTGTTTTTCAAGGACCTAATTTTAGCAGAAAAAAATTCAAGGACTTTCAAGGACCGTGGGAACCCTGGAATTACAAGCGTTAGAAATTGGAAAAAAAATCACTGGTCCTGGGACCAGTGCTTTGATAATCTTACTGGTCCGACAAATTAAAAAGGACCGGTTTAACTATTATTATAAAGTAACTAGTGCACAGAATGTGAGTTCCAAATAGTAATGTTAAAAATTAATACATATTCAATAATATTTTTCCTTTTTCTCCGGGGGCTCCCTATCCCATATCGCCACATTTCGGATTCTGTAAAAAATATGCATCACCAAACGCACTTAAAATACCGTTATCACTGAACTCGGCTTTCTTTTCCAACTCATAGCAAAAAAACGCTGCTAGAGAACTGGAGGGTTGGATATTTTTTCATCACACACACACTGGTCCGGCAGACCAGTGATTTTCTGATTCCACTGGTAACAAAAAAAAATGCAACTCAATCTTAACAATGAAAAAACAAATTCTTAAAAGAAAATTTCAAAACTGAATGAATTATAAAAATGTTGGACCTAGTTAAAGGATTTTTGCTAAGGATTTTTCAAATTTGTGGAAAAATACCTAGTTTTTTTGCTTTGTGATACTCTCCCAGAAAATATTTAGAGATTTTAATTTTAAAAAATAGTATTTCAACTCTACCCCCCAATTTCAGAAAGTTCTTTTTGAACCTTTAAAAAGACAATTTCAACTACACCATGTCATAAGTCCTGGAAAAAATTTGAATTATTAGCATGCCAAAAAGTATTATGTTACTTTTTGTGGGGTTAAATAGCATCCCCCAACCTGAAATGGTCATTGAGTGTTCATATATTGCTTGCAGAACCCTTGAGAATCCTTCAAGGAACCCTGCCATAGAGCACAAAATGAGGGGGTAAGCGAATTTGAAACAATTTTTTTTTGGAACAGTCTATTCTTGGCTGGCAATTCCAACTGTGAATAGTTCGAGACTCACTTGGAAGGTCCACCTGCGGTACTCGTCGTCCAGCTTGGAGACGAGTGACTCTGCGGAGGCGATGGTCTCGTTGGCTTGTTTGAGGTTGATCTCGATCTGGGCGGCCTCCTTCGTGAACTTGTTGAGCCGGTCCCTCAGCACAGAGACCTCCTCCTCCACGTCCTCCAGCGCCGTGCTCAGCTTCGTGATCTTCTTCTCCGTGGAGCCCAGGTTGCTGATGGAAGACAACTTCAAACATCTTATTTTGACCATTCTGGGGTATTCATAGCATTGAAGAAAAATCGCATTTCTGATTTCAACTATGTAAGTGGATGAGGTGTTCTTCGGATTCATGACACCAATTCGATTCGTTGAATTCGATTTTAGTGGTTTAGATAGGAATTTTTACCCTATATAAATGTTTTTAAACTGCACTTCTGCTTACTGGATATCAACTAGGAAGTGGTCATCTAACAATTAAAAAAATCATCAGAAGTCCTGAAAGAAGTTTAATTTTCCAAAATTTTTGTTCTCAATTTTTCATATTTCTAGAGAGAATCACCCTAAGGCAAGTTGTTGAAACACTTATAAAAATATATAGATAAATATCTAAAAAGAAAATGAGGGATTCATAAGTTTGAATTGCAATCTATTTGCAAGATATGATACTGATAAAGGGATGAAAGTTAACATAAAATCAGAAAATTGTGTTTAACCCCCTTCTTTAAGGTTTACATTTCAATTTCCAACACTGAAATTTGATTTTTTTTTACTGCTTAAAGTTTTTAAACATGTTTCATCTTGACACAGAAAAGTTCGAAAATTTTTGTTCTCAAGCTATTTTTGCCTACTCACTGTTTTAACTTTGCCTGCTCTTTCTCCAGAGGTTTGATTTTTTCCAACACCCTGGAAAATATGACATTCGCTCTCACCCAAGAAGCCAGGGGTGCAGCAGCCGCAGAAGCTCTCTTCGCATTCTGAAACAACAACACAGCGTTCAGATTACAATGACGACGAGCACTATTAACAAATGAGGATAACTTAACAAATATTTCGGATAGCATTCAAAGTAGCATTTTTTAACAATAGGAAGGAGATTTAACCAGGTTCAGAATAAGACAAAAACAGCACTCATAGTTCAAAAAAAAAAAAAAAGAAGATGCATTACAAAATCTCGATTCTTCAGATTTCAAATCTAGAGATGCTATTGAGACCAGGGTAAAAATGATTTAAGAAGCATTATTTCAGTAGTAATCAAAAAACAACCTTAGAATCAAAAGACTCTGCATTCTTCTTCAGAAGCTTCTCGACGCTTTCTCTGATTTCAGGGGAGATGTTCCTCGCATCGAACGCCAGAATTTCTTCCTTGATTCCTCTCTTGGACAGAAAACTGGAAGAAACAATTCAAATTGCTCACTTTCACTCCAACAACAGGTGAATGATAAAATACAATGGAAGCTCTTACATCAACCTAATCAGGCCCGGCAAGGAAGAGGGGGTATATAGTGGGGTGCAATTATTTTCAAGCCTTATTACAACTTTCCCAGCAACTTATTACAACTTGCTGAGCAAGCTAGGCATTAATCTAAATCACCAAATATAGGGTAGATTTCATAGTTGGGCCTGGTTAGTCAACTTTGAGATTTTTGAGAACTCTTTACTTTGAAATTCTTTCCCTAAAATTTTTCCTTGATTCCCTTCCAGGTTTTTTGGGTTTCAAGCCATATTTAATCACAGTCTTTCCATAATTTTTCTAACATTTTCATAATTCTGGAATTTATGGCTAAAATGTAGAATGGTTCTACAAAATTTGCTTGCATCTTTGTGTGAATTTGTGAAAATTATGTCCACACGCCGAAAATTACTTAAGAGCGATTTAAATTTAATTAACTAAGTTTAACAACAAGTTTTCTGCCAAAGTTATGAGTTTTCTATATCAAATTAGCAAAAACGGTGGAACGGATCAAAAACTCTATAAAGAGCTTCCACTGATGCACTCGGAAGAAAGAAAATGTGTCACCTCTTCATGCTAACCCAAGATGTGTCAAAGATGCCCATGAGACGCAGAACCCCCTCCAGGATATCTCGAATGACATCAGGGGGAGCTCGCAGGGACCTGATTTCCGACAGGGCTTCGGACTTGATGTTGCCAACAGCAGATTGAGCTGAAAGGTGGTGAAATGCTCAGATTAGGCCTATGCAAAGAAAGTCTCAATTCCATTTTCGAAACAAAATTACAAGACTTTTACAGATTTTTTTTTAAATTTAAATTTCCAAGAGAAATCTAGGTCAAAATAGCCATTTATAGCAGTTTTTAAGACCACCACAAATATTTCCTTAACCTGGTTATTTTCCAAAAGTTCTTTGAAAAATTTTCCAGGTTTCATAAAAGTAATGAAAAACATAAAATAAAACATAAATGACTTTAAAAAAGTAAATGAACCCTTCAACTATCGGACAACATTGTACAAAAGTTATGGAGGTGCATCTACATAACTTTCGTATTGGTTAAAACACCTTAAATTATATACATTATCGCTAACATTGGAATTACATTTAACTTTAACAATTCACATGACTTAAGATATTCCCTCTAATCAAGTTTTTGGGTTATCCGAGTTAGTCTGGTCCACATTAACCCAGATAATCGGAACCTTACTGAAGTTTAAAAAATAAACCAGGAAAACACTTAAAATTCCATGCCAGGATTAAAAATTCAAACAATGATTGTTAATTTTTTTAGTGGGACATTTTCAGTTCATTCTAATTAAGCTGTAATCATAGTATCCCTTTTCATTAATGCACAAAATGCGACAAAGATTAAGGAGCATCAATAAGACAGACAAATAATGCAGCAGAAAAGGCGGAGGTAAGCAATTTAAAACACTGTGCTACCTAGATGTGAATGGCAATATTTTCAAAGAGTGCGCACAAAACTGGACTAGACATGCACAGGACTGAGATTCGAGTGAATGTGGGGGTGAGGTGCATGGTGCATCACACAGTTGGGGAAAGGAGTGTACCTTCTTTGACTATGGGCTCAATCTCCTTCAACTCTAAATCAATGTCTTTTTTGCGCTTAGACAGTTTTACGTTCTCCTCTTCGATTTTGGTTTTCAGTTTTTCCAGTTCTATCTTTTGATCGCCGGTGTTCTAAATAGAAAATACACATGAATTGGAGGCACAACTCACACCAAAGGAGGTAATGTCAAATCCTCGACGAAAGAAGTGATGGTGAACTGGAAAAGTTGTGCGAGCATAAACTAATAGGGTGAACCGCCCAGTGAATGAACACTTAGCATTTGGGTTTGCGATTTTCCCACTTCAAAAATTTTTTTCAGGGTTTTTTCTCGGTCAATTTCTAAAAATAAGGTATGTTTCCATACTGGCTTTTTCTTGGCAATATGATCGAAGTATTTCCAGATCTTAGAAATCAATAGTTTTGAAGGAATGCTGATTTGACTGAAAAAAGTGCGATAGACCCAGTGAATGAACAAAGTTTGCCCTAAGTATGAACAGTGTCTTCCAGTAAATGAACACTGAAAAATACCATGATTTTTTTCAACTGATCAGCCTGCGTTACATAAAATAGAAAATATTTTACTAAAAACTCTAAAATTTCTTCAATACACACACACACACACGCACACACACAAAAAAGTTACTTAGGAGGTGGGTGCAAATCTTGCCAAACATCGATTGCGACGTTATACTAATTGCATATTCCATCTTAACACAATTAATAATCAATACCTCCTAGCACGGACGTATCTATAGCTTTTACAAGGGGGGGGGGTTCAAGAAACTTCTTTCAGGGGTCGCAATGGGCAATGAAAGTGTATCTAAAACAGGGTTTTCCAACTGGCGGGCCCCATGCGGCCCGCGAAGCTCCCTGAAAACCCATAAAAAGTAGCTATATAGAAGACTATTTAGTATACTAAAATTTAAACATTTTTGGAGGAGGACCCCTGAACCCTATTTACCCACTTTTTCATTAAGTAGTAACTTTGGTTGGTCGTTTTCTATGGGGAAAAATAAGTTTGAGGTTTCGAAAGAGGGGTTGTATACCTTGAAATTCCCTTTGAGCGTAGCAAGGGGTTATAAAAGCTTAGGTTAACCTTTATCACGAGGGGGGACAAAATGGAGTACCATAGGCGTAAGTTCAACTTTTTGATTGGGGGGGGGGGGCAAAGGCAAAACCTATAAGACCTCAGGACCAAAGGAGCCGTTACTAAACTGTTTTGAAGGGATTCTGTAACCCAAAATGTTTCTAATAGTTTTCCCTTTCCGAGTAAAATGTAGGGCAAATGTGAAATTTTGTGAACTTAATCACAAATTTGTGTGGTTAATACATCCCCTCAAGCAAAAGAGGGGTGTCTGGGTCTTCTCCCAGAAAATTTGATCCAAAAAGTCAAAAAGTTGTATTTTCACTCATTTTTTGAATATTTGGGACAGGAACCTTTTTGTTTGGCTGACATAAGGTTTAGGCTATTGGGGGGGGGGGGTCTGGACCCTCTAACCCCCCCCCCTTATATACGTCCATGCCTGTCGTTTGGGACCATGGGTTCCTATGCAATTCTGAACCCTTATAATGTCTACCTCCCCTAGAAGTTTTCCCATTCATAATGATACACCCTGTATAAACCTAGACTTTTAAATCAAAAACTTATTCTATGGAAAGACAATACTGATCTTTATCATAACCTATTCCTAGTTTAAGCCGTCAAATAAGCCTATAGGTCTTTTGGTTCACGAGATAAGCAGTTTCCCATAGTATGAAGGTTGTTCATTTACTGGTAAATCTTAGTTTAATTACTCTTTCCAGTATGTGAACACTTGTACTTTCTAATCAACATACCCCGTTCATTTACTGGAAGGACACAATTTTGATCATCGCGCATTTTTACATAGTTTAGCTTACATCATTATGAATCAAATAAAACTATAATCATGAGGTTTTACGAAATATGCATTTTCCCCAGTAAATGAACACCTGTTCATTCACTGGGAAATCTCAGTTTGCACTTCCAGTAAGTGAACACCCCCTTATCTATCGCAATTTCAAAAGTACAGCTTTCTGAATTATGCCATATCAAAGATTAAGTCTTTAACATTTGATAAAAAACAACAAAAATCATAATAAGCGCAATTATAAGTCAGAAAAATATGAATGAATCAAGTCAAATCTTAACTTACCGGAGACTTTTTCATGGGTCTGAAGCTCGAGTATCAGTAAAAAAATTTACACAGACTGAAATCGGAATATACGGTTAAATCAACGATTGCCTGGCCTCTAGGAGGTCTCATTGCAACTACTGAATTTTAGTAACAGTCTTTACAGAGTTCAAATAGCTTAATAATTGAGATTATACGACCAGGTGTTCATTCACTGGGAGTGTTCATTCACTGGGCAACCCACCCTATCTGTTTTACTCAAACTACATAGTAGTGTTCGGCAACTAGTGGTCAGAAAGTAGTTAACTACCAACTACTAACTAGTCTGGGAAAATCTAGTTTCAACTAGTAGTTAACTATTTTTTCCTGGGACTAGTTGCAACTAGTAGTTAACTATTTCCCAAAGTAGTTAACTACTAGTTAACTAGTCTATTTAATTTCATAACCTATTTTTTGCTCAAATTCTAATACATCTTTCTTATCTATATCACAAAAAACTTAATGCTTCGCTCAAAACGGTGCTTTATTTCTGGTTATGGTATTTGAGTACTCTACCATGACATTGTAGTTATAAATAGCAGTGTAATTTTTGTATATTTTGATAAAAATTTTAAATATTTTTGAAATTTTAAACAAAAATTTTTTTAAAGTAGTTGAAAATTTTAAAGTAGTTTCAACTAGTAGTTATTAAAAAAAGTAGTTCAACTACTAGTTAAACTAGTTTAAACCAAAAGTAGTTAAACTACTAGTTAACTACTAGTTGATCGGTAGTTAACTACTAGTTGCAACTAGTTCTAGTTAACTAGTGCCGAACACTACTACATAGTAACTGATTTTTAAAAGATAGAAACAATGGATAGTGACACTTCAATCCTTAAAATATGAAACATTTCAGTATACATACAGTCATGCTGGTCGTAATTAGCCGAAGAGCTTCGTCTGCTTCTGCTTGCTTTTCGGCCAGCAGTGCGCTTTGCTTCATGGCTTCCGAATTCAGCTTGTCGACCAGTGATCTAGCCTCATTCAGTTTGGATACGCCAGCCTGCAACATTCATTTCAGATTAGACTGTTCATTTTACTGTGCTTGTGACATTTTGGCAGTGGCATATATCGAAATTTATTTTGGGAGGGGACTCTTAGACATTTTTAGGTAGAATCAGTGGCGGCTCGTGAGTTAATTAATAGGGTGTTCACACCTATTATATAAAAATTAAATTTACAAAATATCTAGAAAGAGAAGGGATGGGGGATCAATATACATAAATCATAAATCTAACTTCTTTTAGTAGAAACATCTCTTTCTTGGAAATAATTTTAAAAACCTAAATTATTCAGTTATTCACTGCATGCACTTTTATTTATAAAAAAAATATGCATTTATATTTGTCATAAATGTCATCTTTAAATTCTACTTTAAAGTCACTATCTTTTCCTTTAGTAATTTGGACAATGGATAGATGAGGTGTTGGTCTTAAGTTCTTTATTTGAACTTTTTTTTCCAGCGGCAATTGGGAAAAATAAAGATGCTTTATCTCAAACACGGAAATTTTACTTAACGCCGTTACTTAAAAAGCATCCTAATTAATTACAAAAGTATTAAAATATTTTAATGAAAAGATTTTAATTATATTTAAAAAGTGCTCTTACTCTTACTTTTCAATTAGCCGAAAAAATCAGTTCAATCAGACGTCAAAAAAGAAAGCTGTGCCTCAAAAGTGAAGGCCTCGGCACACTAAATCTGCGCGTACGGGAATCTAAAATGCGAGGACGTAAGCTCAATATTCTACCGGCGAACAGTGGAGGTTTCTTCGGAATCTCATATTTTTTACGCTCACACGTGCGAAAAAGGAAAGAAAAATAAGAGTTCATTCTTTTTTTTTTTTTCGATGTCTTTCGCATTTCCGGTAGTATACTTTTCTTATTGACTAGAGATGGGGGGGGGAGAAACATAATTCTAAGTATAAAAAAGAAATTCAGAATATATTTCCATTGATATTTATTTATCTTTATATTCGATTTTTTTTCTACTTTTTCTGTGGGTGTTCACCACGTGCTCCTGTGCTCCTATGGACGAGCCGCCACTGGGTAGAATCAGTGGGTAGAATTTGCATCTTGATGTACGTAATACAAACAAATTGTGAAAGATAGTTTCAAATAAACATGGGGGGTTTGAGGGTCCTTCCCCAGAAGATTTGACCCTAAAAAACAGGGTTTTAACTAGTTTCGAAATATTTTCTGGCCCAAATATCCTCTGAATAAATTTAGTCATTATCAGGCCCAAAATTAGAGAGAGATTTTGGCACTAAGGGGGAGAAAACAAAATTACCCTTAAGGACTCCCCATGCATATTTAACATAATCAATGTAGCTTTCCAATATATAGGTAGAATTTGCATATTGATGGACTTGTTATGTTAAAAAAATTGTGTATGGGTTCCAAGTAGAATTTTTCTTGAAGTTTGATTCTAAAAATAGGGTTTTAACTAGTTTTGGTACACCTAGTTTGATTTTTGAGGGGGGCTGGTCCCTTTAGCATTCCCTTATATACAACCCCTGCATTTTGGTAGAGTCTGTAACATGTAATTTTTGTCTCTTAACCTTTTAAACGCCGCAATTCAAATTTCGAATTAAAGGTTCGGATTTTTGGCTTAAATGGCTTGTTTCATCATTACTAAAACCAATCTTGAAGTGTTTTGGCAGAAAAAAAATCCTAAGTATGATTTTGAGGATGTTCCCATTTGGGAACATCGGCGTTTGGAGTGAAGTTTTTAGGGGGATTTCCAAAAGGCATTTATTTCAAAATTAATTCAAGTAAAACTACTCAAATAGGTTTCTACTCAATAATTTTGAACATTTTTATGATCTTGGACTATTTTTTCATATTTAATTCCCATGGTTGGACGATTGGGTAAAATTTTATAGATTTTCATAAGAAAAAATTTACATATTTATTACAGGCGTGACACTTTTCCGTACATTTTTATTGCACAATGGGTAATTTTTCGGTATAAAAAATACGAAAGAATGTTCCCATGCGTTTCAAAGTTAAACAGTTATCTTTCTGAGTGAAAAATTAGTTTTAATTACTGTTGTATCTGAATATCTAGCATAAAATCCATGAATTGCATTCAAATTTAATTAGCTTTCAAAAGTGATAATCTTAACTATCTCCATTGATTTATTAAATCTACGGTTCTCTCATGGAAGATTCCAAACTAAACAACATATCCCTTACATCCAACTTACGTTAGAAGAGTGTTTTTAGATATACACACTTTTCATTATTTTCAAAATTCTTCAAATTTATACCTAAAATTTTTATGTAAGAAAGAGCACTTGAACAAAATAAGTACCCAAGTCCTCAGAAACACTCCAAATATGCCTTTTGCATAACCCTTAACAATAATTACTGAAATTAATTCGGTCGGGGAGTTAGAAAAATATACAAAAGTAGGAATTTCCTATAAAGATTTGGCATTTATTCCTCCATAAATCAGGTGAAAAAATTAAAATTATAGATTTAGGAATTTAAACCAGCTTGATTAACCTGTTTGGATCCTTTGAGACAGAAAAGGTTCAAACAACTAAAGAAAATAAGAAATAACTTGAATTTTTACATGTTATAAAAATCCCCTCAAAAACTATACCCCAAACGCCGATGTTCCCATTTGGGAACATATACGTTGAATTGGTAATTACTCTCCAAAATTGGAATATGAAGCTATTCTGCCAAGCCAATTGAAAAGATGTGTACTTAAGCTACCTAAACACAGCATAATTATTTAAAACTAAATTTATCATAAATTGAAACTTGTGCAACTTTTGGAAGAGCCAAAAATCTGTTATTTTGATATAAATTCCACAAAAAGGATTAAATTGCACGTGAAAAACTTTTGCATGTAAAATAACTTCATATCTTTGAGTTTCTTACTACCAAGTATCAAATTCCTGCATGAAAAATTAAGTGGTGAAAAAATTCCCAAAAGTGATGTTCCCATTTGGGAACATCGGCAGGTAAAAGGTTAATGTTACATAAATTTGAATTTTTAAAAGTTTTCCTCTATGTAAATGTCTAGTAAACAGGTTATGTTAAATTATCAGTATAGAAAATTATGGAAAAAATTCTGCAACAGACAAATTACATCTAACAGACTAGCAAAATATAAAAAAAATATCGTGAAATAAAGCATGATAAAAACTGACAAGGTGAGTAATTGATCATTTAAACTTATTATTGATTGTAACACAAACTTGAATATTAAGTAATTCAATTTTTATCACAAACTCACTTGTAAATGTTGCTTTCTGGTTTGAATTTCTGTACTCTTGAGGGAATAAATCTTCTTGTAGTTCTGCACAAAGGCCACAAACTTCCTGGGGGTTTGGTTCTTCAGGTTGTTTTGTTGATGGATCTTGTAGAAGTACTTATAGAATTTCTTGTCGTAGCCCTCTGTTGTCGACTGGGCATCTTTGCTGGATAAGAGCAAACGAGGAACCTATGAAAAAGAGTAAATCAGAGATACAAGCAAAGTCAAACTCTTCGTGTACTGAAACCAACTTTCTAGCACGTACACTAGCTTCAAGAAGCTTAATATGTGTCAATGTAATACAGAATCAAGCTGGTACTACATGGTACAGTCCACTTAAATATAATGCCCAAACCCCAAAAGTTGGTAGTACAATTTGGGAATCCTGCATACAAGACAAGACAAAATTATCCTACCCAGGATAATAATAAAAGTTCTTTTCCAGGGAAGTGTTTATCCTACCCATTTACCAAGTGGAAAAAGAAAAAAAAACAGGATTGGGAGTTTACCAGCTTTTGTATGATGTTCAGGTTTTTATGTAAAGGTTATTCAAAAAGGTCATTCTGAAAAAATAATTTAATTTGTCCAAATTTTAAAACAGGAAGGGGAAAATAATTCAAATTATTTTTTGGCAATGATTACATAGTGGAAAAGAATTAAACATCCATTTTCATTGCAACATGGAATCAATAATTTGTTGAAAAAAATGATGATTCTCTTAATTTTCATGACATTATCTGGGATTCTAAACAGTTTTCAAGAGAATAATTCATTCTTGACACCCCATCATAGAAAAATCCTTTGGAAAGCTAAGTGATAATCAAATCTGTATGTAGATGGAAAATAACCTCTCACCTCAAACATGCTGTTTGCCTCCCATTCATCCAGCCAAAGAACATTGCAAGATTTGTACAGGGCAGGATTGCTCTTGCATCTGTAGAGGAATTTTGGGTCCGTAAAATCCATTATCAATGCCACATGGAGATTTTTTCTCACACCTGCAATACAATACATTGCATTGTCAGGGGTCGATCCAGACGAAAATTTGGGCCCTTTTAAATTCAAGTTCATAAAAACAACCCTTTCACAAAATTCAAATTAGCTTTTACGATTATTTGCAAGAAAACATTCCCAAAATCTTGTTTGTTACAAATCAAAAATATGTTTTTTACTATAATTTGAAAAATTAAAATTTGACTTGAGTTTTTCACAAAAATGGCCCCCAAAAAATAAAACCTGGATCAACTCCTCTCTGAATTTTTGCATGCATAATTCGTTTAAAGTGATAGAGAAAATCTCTTGTGAGAATTAGAGGGAGAGGGGGTCCATCAAAATCTCACCAAGGGAGGGGTTCAAAATTTGGAAAAAAAACACCTCACATAATATGAGAATGTGGTGACTCACGCTGTGCGAAGAAGGCAGATGCAGGGCCTCGAAAGCCCTCCTGCGCTGCCAGATCCTTGAGGGGTCCGAGCAGGGGCTCCAGCTCCTGGGGGGTGTACAGGCCCGGAACGTCCCCCGAGGAGAGCAGGCTGTTGGCCAGCTCCAGGAACTCCTCATCCAGCAGCTGGAAGTCTTCCAGCAACAGCAGCACGTCCCTGCCTTCGATTCCAGCCGCCTGCGTGGCCTAGATCAAGCAAAAAAAAATATTGACATTTATTTCACTGTCGATATTCTTAAATTTTTTAAAATACAGTCAACTCCGCTTGATGTTATCATGGTTAATGTTATCTGAAATTGAACAGTCCCGATCGCTCCCATTTAATGTAAAATGTGCCATTTTATGTGATCAACATTTCGCTTAATGTGCAGGGTTCCCAATCAATTTAAGAAATAAATTTCCCCGACTTTTCCAGGTCAATTTTTTGGTCAAAACACTAGCAATTCATGGCATTTTTCGGATATTTCTTGCTTTTTTCAACACATTTTCAATAAATGGTCTATTTTTTTTTTCACTTTCCAGAGCCAAAATTGACACGCAAACATTAAATGTTGTTGTCAAATACCCTAAAAACCTCCTTTTTCCTGGTTTGAAGGCCAATTTTAATACATAAACATACAAAATAAGTCGTTAATTTATTAGTAATATACGTTCCACTCTCATATATTTCTTTAGAAATGTATAATTTGCAAAATACAAACTAGGGAGTCGTTTTAAATGCTTCAATTATGACTACGTAGTTGTGATTTTTGTGCAAAACTCAAGTTACCCCGTTCAAAACTTTTTAGTATCAAATCGCTTATTGTTATCAAACGGATATTGGTAACTTCTACTCTTGGACAAAGGTGATCACATTAAGCGGAGTCGAATGTACAGAAGAACCTCTTTACAACGCCCCCCAATATAGCTGCCCCTGCGTTACAACGACCAGTAAAAAATTAGAAAGGTCTTTTGATACTATCGATAGTGTCTGTCTGTCTAGATGCCATGTCTAGGTATGCAGATATATTTAAACACAATGGGGTGGGACAGCAACTTACTGTTTTCAAATCATTGCAAAACTGTTTGATGCCATAATTGGGATGCACTTTGGGAGAAATGACAGGAATCTGTTGAGCGTAGGCGACAACCGAGACAGCCAAACGCCTCCCAGAGCCATTTTTGCCCACAATCAACAAGGATCCAGCGTTCTGAGACAACACCCGATCCACTTTGGCCAGGTTATCCAGGACTTCTTGGAAAATCACAACATCCAGTTCACGCACTTCACTGCCTGTAGGGAAAAAACATGAGTTGTGCCTATAACCAATAACAAATTTTCTTTATTTAAAGCAACTAAAATTGACAACTTACTGTAGAGCTTGATGTTTCTCTGAACAAGCGATAGCCAATCTTCAGATGAAAACTTCTCTAGGGATTTTCCATATGGTTTAGCTTTTTCAGATGTGTGGTTTCCAGTGACAAAATAGATACCTATAAAAAGGATTTTCCCTGTATTCTTCTGTAGCTATTATCATTGAAAAGATAATATAACTTATGATTTTTGCAACTTTTATTATAGCCTATTTTGAAAATAGTATTGAAGAGTATCGCTTTGCGTAATTTAAGTAAAAAGGACAGACCACGGGCGCCCATACATAAGGGCTAAGAGGGGCATAACATAAAATCTTCCTTTGACTATGATAAATCAGTTTTTATTAAACTTTTTTTTTTCATTTTAAATATTTAACTGTATCAATCTTTTTATTATGATTGTAAGCTAATTCATATATGCAAAATGTAAATAGTTTCTATGGATGTTGACCACTATTTATATCATATTTTCTTATTTGAAATTTTGTGGTGTTGGAGCGATCTCATTTTAGAAGTCATCAAAATGAGTTAAAACACTACTTTTAAGAATAAAATTTCAAAACTTTTTTTGGTGAGGACTCTTAGAAACCCCCTTTTTTTTTAATTAATTTTAGCAGAAAATAGTTCAAGGACTTTCAAGGACCATGGGAACCCTCTATAATACTGACCGTCACTCAGAGCGACTCAGAAGGGCGACGAATGCACGCTTTAAGCTAAACCTTTGTGAAAAAATTCAAAGAGTAAAAGGTTGTGATTTCAGTAAAAAGAATAGATAATAGAGTTTTGGCACAATGTGCCAAGGGGTAGCTCAAACATTCACAACATCACATTTTAAAACTGTTCTTTTGCTGCTGTTACAATGCTAAAAGAGGCATTCCATTGTTTAGAACGTTTTCTTTTAATTAAGTGCGTTTAAAAATTAAATAGGTTTCTCCCAAAATGAAGAAACGGTTTTATAGGATGAAATCCAAATTGTTTGATTATAAAGTAAATTTTGTTGAGGTTTCCCTGGGAACATCAATGACACTTCGAGTTAGTATAATCCTTTTACTCTCATGTTATCCAAATAAAAATTATTTTCATTACTGAGAGAAAATATTCTGTTACAACCACACCTGCTGAATTGACTGTGAGCTAAGGGTAGAGCGAGTGGAGCACTTCTCAAGTTTCTCTCAATGTTGATAGCATTAGAAAAAAAATAATAAAAAATACGTCTTCTTTTGAGTCTTTGGAACACCTGCATATTTTCTCTAACAGCTTATTAAAATGCAATTTTAATGGTCGTTAATGAATATCTGTTTGGCGAGGACTCTAATTTCGTTGCCTTGTACCTACTGTATATTCCTCAAATCAAAGACAGGTTATTGGATGCCAGCGAACTGCATAAATGACAGTATTTTAGAACGGAAATGCCTTAATTAACCAACAAATTTCAGTTTGGGCCATCTGGACTGACAGCTGGAATATTTCCATAAGCTTTACCGAACATGAAACCTTTCTTTCAGTCTGTATTAACAGCTTTTGGCGTCGTTCTTTCCCATTTGAAATGGGAACTGTGAAGACTTTCCATTCTTTTTTTTACTCACAATGATAGATGGTGTTTGAATTTATCAAATAAATATCCGTTAACTAATTTTTATAGTTATGTAATGATTAATGTTCTGAATAAAATTGAATTATTTTCTAACGTACCATCAGAACACGAAAGGAAAATAAAAACTGTAAAATAGAGGAATTAAATCAAGGGTTACCGATATAAGGTTTATTAACCTCCATTTACAAAAAAAAATACCCCTCCTTGAAGCTAAAAATTAACATAACTAAGTTAAAAAGAATTTTTGTCCCATAAAGCTACCGATATCAAAACATAAATCTCTCTATATTAAAAAAAAGTAACAGTGACCGCCGCGGCCGCCGCTGCTTTTGAAAATTTTATTTTTGAACACTTTGAACTCTCACTACGCAAAAACTATTCAACGGAAAATTTGTGAAATTTTAAACATTTCTATTCAAATGTATGAGGATCGTTTTCGTTCTAAAAGCTAATAGATGAGATAATTAGTTCTAGAGTTATTTAATGTCAAAGTCGAAAATTATTTTTTTCTGCTGCGAGTTCGCCCCCAGCAAAATCTATTGTTCTCAATATGAGCCAGTAGGCTTCTTTTGTGTTTATAAATTCCTGGAAGACGTTAGAATCACCATGGCTACCGGAATTTCAGTAAAAAGCTTACCCTATTGGTCAAATACAATATAAAAATTTCAGAAAATATTTACATGAATAATTAATATCAGTTAACATGCTTTTATTAGACTTGTGTTTTTGACTCGATACCCAAACTTTTTTCCACAACTCGAATAACTCACTTAATATGCGTGAAATGGCACGGAAATTCTTTAGGAAGTATATTTTTAAGTCCTCTTTAAGAATATGTCACCGAAAAAAATTATTTAATTTAGGTAAAGGGGTCTAAAATGAAAAACACGGACATGTTACGCACGGCTATAGACCCCTTAATTATTCTTCAACCATCTTCAAATTCCATATTCTATGTATGAAAAGACATACTTTAAGGAAAAGGTCGTTGACCCGGTGAAAATCGTTTAAAGCTAACCTTTATGCTATACTTTTATTCTTAAAGCTACCCAATGCGCAATCCCCCAATCCCCCCCAATACACAAGCGAGGTGAATAAAAGCCAGATCCCATACGGTATTCGAGACTAAAATTTTTATAGGGTTTTGGTGACACTAGTTTCCTATCAGAATGCAACGTCGAAATATTTTAAAAAATTGATGCAAAATTGGCCTTAAATTTAACATCAGCACTAACATTTAACCAGTTCAAATCGATTACTCAGATGAACTTAAGTTTTCAGGAAATATTTTTACTATGGGGTTGTTCAAATATTACGTATGCAAGTTTTTGGTTATTTTTGACACTCTCCCCCCCTTGTCAGAAAAAATAAACAAACCGCAAACCCCCCTCTCATAATTACATAAGAAACCTGCCCGACCCTCCCTCTTTGTTCTTTTTTTGTAATCTTTAAATAATCTTTAAAATCTTTAGTAATGCTTAGATTTCTGTAATTCATTGTTCTCCATGAACACTAACCTATCGTTAAAACTTTCCTAGTGAAAAATGCTTTAATTTTTTCCCCTAGTTCAGTAGTCCTTTGTGAAATTTATTTTTGGTTGAATTTTGAAATTATTTATCCAAGAAACATGAGATTTTCAAAAACGCAGTCTACCAGAAAAAAAGAGTTATAGTTTGTCTTTTCTATTATTGAAAATTGAAATAAAAGCGGGAAAACATCTGCTGTTTCTTATTTTTTTTCTTTCCAATCTTCTAAAAGTTTGTGATTGGTCTGAGTCATAGAGGGTGTGGTGACCATGTGACCAGGTTCTTGGAAGTAGGGAAAGGAAGAAGGATATCTTACATCCCCAATAACCCCCTCTCATTACGCCTAGGCTCATAAAAACGGAATTTTCTCAAAAAGTTGCCCCCCTTAACAATAGATTCTCAGTCGCAGTGCTAAGGCCACCCCACCACAAATCATTCAACAACCAACGCAGAAACTACGAAGAATAATGCCTATGAACAAAGTCACTGACCGTCACTCAGGGCGCTCCCCTCGGCCACCGCCCAGTCCTTGTAGAGTATGTTGGCCACGATGCTGTCGAACTTGGTCCTGGCCTCCGCGCTCACCAGGCGGTCCCTGAAGGCGCGGCTGGCCTCGTAGAGCCAGGGCTGCAGCAGCCCCTCGGGGGAGCGGGGGGTGGAGGAGCCCAGAAGGGAGAGGTCGTGGCGGAACAGGGAGAGAGCCCAACGGGTCAGGTCCACCGGGGTGAAGCGGCAGTTGCTGTACACTTCGCTGCTGAACTCACTCCGCATCTGAAATATCAGAGATTAAGGGGCGTAATTAGGGTCAAATTACAATAAATTTTCTTGGGGAGGACCCTTTACCCCACCTTTTGTACTTGGAACTTATTAACTTTATGAAAAAAAGTTAATCCAAATCCTAACTAAAAATGTATGTCCGAAATTCAGACTTAGTATACAAAAAAACAATTTGAAACCCGGTTTTTAGAGAAGTTTTCCAAACAATTTCTGGGGAAGGACCCCCTGATCCCCTTTTGTACTCAGAACTCTATTATCACAACTTTTTTAGTTCATCAAAATGAAATGCAAATCCTATACAAAAATGTATATCCAAAATTCAGACTAAATCTACCTAAACTAGTTAAAAACCTGTTCTTTGAGTCAAATTTCAAAAAAATTTCTGGGGGAGGACCCCCTCCCTTTGGTACTTGAAAACTTTGTTCCTCACAACTTTTCTTACAGTTTTTAGGGCCTAAATAATCACCTAAAAATGTATTAAAAAGCTACAATGGACTTAGTAAATATGTGTGGGAGGGGCTGAGTAATTTTGCACCCCTCTCGAAATACGCCACTGGGCTGCCCATATAACTGATGTCTTGCTTTTTTACACATACTTGTCCCCAGTGTGACGGCTCCTTTTTCTTACATAAATTGCTTCATTTTTTGAAAGTGCTCGACATGATAAGAGCTTATTTATTTCAACTTAATGCATACTTAAAAAAAAAAGAAAATACATGAAGAAAAGAATTTAGGTATCATTAGAATTAATTATTCCTCTGGAAGAGATGCACTTTTTTTGAGATTTTTGCACTGGTGCAACATCCCTTCACTTTTAAGATCCAATGTAAATTTTATTTAATGCGTGTGAACCCCCTGTAGAGTGTTTTCAGGTGACGTTACGACCAGCTATTTTCTAATAACTGTTAACCTTTGCAGGGCTTTTAACTGTTTCTAAGGCGGTTGCTAGGTAACGAGGTATCTGTTGCTAAGGAGGTTTTTAGGTATGGGATCACGTGATTGCAAATGATCCAATAGAAGAATTCCCTGGCTAGTCATTTTCTGTAACTGTTAACCTCTGTAGGGCAAAAAACTGTAACATCTTCTGTTGCTATGGCCGTTGTTAGGTCCGAGTCATGTGATTGAAAATGCTCTATTATTCAACCAACGAGCTGGCAATCCATCCGCCTCACATCCAATTCTCAAGCCCCCAAACTAGGTTTTATCAAAACATCAGAGAACTTTAAAATACACAAATTTTTGCATTGAAGTATTTAAACAAGTTCAAAAGAGCATTTATAGATAGAAAAATCAAACTCAATGCTGCGTTTTCCTTAGAAAAAAACTAGCTTACAGCTTCCAACAGTTGAACCATGGAGTTGACCAGCTGCCTGCTTTTGGAGATGTTTCCCCACACAACGTGGTCCTTAAGAGAGTTCTGAATGACCGGAATCAATATGTACGAGTAAATACTGCGCAGCTGCTCCTGAGTAGGGTAGCTGGAAAAGAAAACATTACGATATCTCAGTAAAAGAAGATGATTGCATCTACTGATTGACAGTTAGGGCTGAATTGCTGAACCTTTTCCCCAAAATGACACTGTTTCAGCGAAGCACCTCATTGAAAATTAAATAAGTCTATCAATTAAAATAAATGAAAAAGTAATAAAAATCTAATCCAACTTGTACTCGATTTAGGATGAGTTTCCAACCTCCCTTCTATTCAAAACGTCCAAAATAAAATTTTTATTACAATAATTTGGAGAGATTTCAATGTTTTACACCTTTTGCGGATTCAACGGCACGTGTGACCAAAAAACTGGCAGGCAGGAAAGCAAAGCCCGAGGTGACTCGGAGAGAAAAATTTTCCCACAGAAACTGCTCTCGGCTTCCCAAGAGCACACTTTGTGTACCACACAGCTTATATTTCTTCATTTTAGCTTCACTTGCCTGTAACTTTTTCCCATCATATGTTTTCAATACTAACAGTTAATTTTCTTGAAATATGGCAGTTTTGGGTCGTTAAAGTAAAATTATTTTATAATAATTGCATTTTTTATACCGCTGGAAAAATTGCTTTGAGCCAAAATACGATTTGAGGAACGAACCAGTGATTTCAAAAGGATATTTTAACTAGATTTCCACAAAAAAATTGCATAGTAATTCAGTTAGCAGAATGAAATAACACTTCCCATTCCATGAGAATCCTTAAGTAAAATTTATTTTTGTAACCATTAGAATAATTGCTTTAATACTTAATTGCATTTTCAAAATATAATTGTGGACCCCCATTCGAACAACCCACGAGCCGCCACTGCACTGTTTTATAATAGTGTCACGGATATCAAATTAAACAGAGTAGTTTAAAGTCAGCCATGTACTCACTCAATTGCATAAATGTGCATGATGCTCGTGAACCGAGTCGGCAGAGATTGTCGACCTGCCAAGGACACACTGCTCACGGACCCGACAATCTGGATTCCTTCCAAGCTCACCCATTCCGCATTTTCATCATAGAAGCCGTGGTAGGTCAAAACCTGTCAAGTTTGGAGACTGTTTTAAAGTTTTCAGTTCAAAAATTTAAAAAAACAAATATGGAACAGATTAAGATTAAAAATGATGGACTTTCTTAGATTGGTTATTGGTTGGTGGATTCGGTTATTTATCCCTTTTATTGAAATCAGAAGAAAAAAGATTTAAGAGATAACAAAAAGTTGATAATCATGTGTAATATTGACCATAAATGTGCATAAAAAAATGCAAACCCTAAAAGGAGTTGAAAATTTCCTTTTTTAACACTCCACTGCACATTTTCCACGAGTACGTGAATGCACTTTTGTTACTGGGGTGGGGGTACAGCAGTACAAGCAATTTTAATTTTGCTTTTGAATTAGCTTACAATCCATGAAAGGATTACCACAGTTCAAAATTTAAATAAAACATTTTGTAAAAAATTAATTTGTTATTTTACGGCAAAGGGGTTAAACATTTCAGGCTGCCCCTTGAAAATGTCGTCTGATGCAGCTGCCTCTCTGCATCATAGTACCACACGGCCCTGTCGATATGCCTATTCTAAACACAAGAAGGAGGAGCACACCAACCTGCTGCAGCCAGGCGAGCAGCTGCGAGGTGCCCCAGCCAATAATCCTACGTCGGCTTTAATCCCCGCCAAATCATAATACGATTATTATCCCTATTTAAAATGAACAGTCTTGTTTCTATAGCAACTGCCACAGCCAGGCGAAAGTTCATCTTGTGGTAGACAGACAGGACAAGAAGAAGCATACCTGCTGCAGCCAGGCGAGCAGCTGCGAGGTGCCCCAGCGGTCCCTCTTGAGCAAGCCCAGGTCCCTGAGGAAGAGCACCAGGTGCTCTGCGTCCCGGGGTCTCAGCGTGCGCCCGTGGGCCGCCCCCACCACGGAGCACACCGAGGCCAGCTTCTGCAGCACGTGGTGGGGGCGGGTCTGCGCGTTGCAGTGCACCATCGCCCACGATACCGAGGACTGCTCCTGCTGAAGGCAGTACTGCAGCAGCGTGCTGAAAACACAAGGTTTCAGAAACTGTTCATTTAGGACAACATGCCAAGAATTTTTTTGAAATACAGAAGAACTTTGATATAGTGACATCTTATGGCAGTCTTTTGAATATAGAACCTTTGATGGAGTCCGTAAACAAATCCTCGGAGAAGTCAAAACATTTTTCAATATACTTAACTAATTTAGATGTTTTTTATAAGTTTAAATTTAACCGGCTAAATCAAGTCCACATGCATGCACATTGGATTAAAGTAATAAAACCGTGTGGGAATTGTAAACTTGTGCCAGAGAGAGTAAAAATTACAATTTACTATTTGAAAACAGGCAAATCAACCTTATATTTCAACACTGGAACATTTACTTCAACTGTTAAGATTTACTCTATTACGCATTTTACTTAAGAAATAGTCTTTCTACATTTAAGATGCAATGCAAAAATATTGACTGGGTCTCATTGATATACTTTTTATTTATTCAAGGGGATTTATTTTGTGCCACAATTTAAACATTATTTTACTTGATGTTCATATCTCTCTATATTAAAAAAAAGTAACAGTGACCGCCGCGGCCGCCGCCGCTGCTTTTGAAAATTTTATTTTTGAACACTTTGAACTCTCACTACGCAAAAACTATTCCACAGAAATTTGTGAAATTTTAAACATTTCTAGACAAATGTATGAGGATCGTTTTCGTTATAAAAGCTTATAGATGAGATAATTAGTTCTAGAGTTATTTAATGTCAAAGTCGAAAATTATTTTTTTCTGCTGCGAGTTCGCCCCCAGCAAAATCTATTAGCAGCAGAAATATGATATTTTGCAGACACATACTCTTAGATGTGCAGTTTTGCACCACGTCGCCCTTTTTTCGAATTTCGAATTAGTTTTGGAGTAATTAAATTTTAAAGTTTCGAAATTTTTGACGGTTTTTCTGTTTTTTTGTTATAAAAGCAAAACTAATCATAGTAGAACTATGATATTTTAAAGACACATACAAATATTTTTTATAAAAAGATTGGCTTTTTGTTTTTTCAAGAATTCTAATTAGTTTTGGAATTATTAAGATTCAAAGTTTTAATTTTTTCTTCTCTTTCTTGCCATTCACTAGAGAAACAGACCAGTTTTAAGCGTGTTTCATGATGAGTCTGATTTATTTTATTTTCAACAATGCTTTTTTCTTCAAACTGGTTGATATTATTAGTAGACTTGCTGGATATTTTTTTAACCATTTCGATTAAATTATTCATAAGCTAGAAAAGAATATATTTCAACAACATGTTTTTCTCTTAATTTGGAGGAATGATCCGAATTAAATTATTTATGCAAGAGAGAGGTATTTTCGGTATTAATTAAGCTTAATTAATTAATTAGGATTAATTAAGCCAAGAGGGTGGTGCTGGATTGTTGAGATGAACAAGCGAGCTCTGCTCGCTAAGATCGCGAAGCGATCTGAAAAGAACTGCGAAGCAGTTACGGGGGTTGGTGAGCGATAGCGAGCAGGGGGCAGGCCCCCTAGTTTATAAAATTAAAATTCAAAACAAATTATTTTTTCTTTGCAAATTAAAGATTTGTTGTTAAAAGGAAAATTAGCCTATTAGTAAAGAGGAAACCATTCTCAGAAAAAAGGGTTTAAAACAAGGTTTTAAAAATCGAAGAGCAAGAAGTGTTTAAGGTTTTAGTGATTTGAATGAATGATTGTGGTGGGGTGGCCATAGTTGATTTACAGGTAAAACTGTCATTCTAAATTAGTTCATATCCAAAGAAGATGTTCAATATTTTTTCTCAAGAGGTTATAGGAACTTTTAACTACCAGAATTGAGTTCTAAATACATATAAATAAAATTTAATTTAAACTACTAATTATCCTCTAAACCAGCCTTATTTTTAAAGAACATTTGGTTAAAAACAGTTTTAACCAACTGGTTGTAAATATGGCAAGACTGAAAGTATAAATAATAAATCAACAAATCTATCATTACCTTTTTCCACAACCATCAGGGCCAACCAATAGGAAAGGTTGCATTGCATTATCCTGTATCCATGGGGATAGGTAATGAATCGTTCTCAGGCAGTCTTCAGTTGGAACAATAGAACTACTTTCGGAGTCAGAGAACAAATTTTCATCATCCTGCAATAAAATATTTTAAGTTAAACTTAATAGCGCAGACAGAAAATACTTCATAACAGGGCAATATCAAACCTGGGAATTTAAAAGGTTTAAACCAGGGTCAACACGTAATTTTATGAGGCATCCAAATTGTTTTGAAATTTTGCTTGAGATCCAGAGAAAAAAGTATTACTCTTAAATTCTTATTTTCAGGTACACATATTTTTACATGCATATAGTTTGAGTACACTACCATTTTCAATTAAATTTCTTAAAATTTAATAAAACTGCTGTTAATTGTTGGTAAAACCATTTCAAATCACAGCAACATTATTGTAAAAATCAAATTACTTAGTATTGATCAGGCGTTTAAATGAATAAGCGTCACCAGCAAAAGAATGTTGAGGAAAGAAATCTTTGTTTCTTTGAGGCTTACTTTTTTTCTTTATCCAATGGGTTGTACTGGATAATAACCGGATTTGAGGCTTACTTAATTCACAAATATTCAGAGTCCTTAATTAACGATTTTCTAGTGTGCCCTTTCTTCAGCGGTTTGGAAATTCCGTGGCTTTGGTCCACAGGTGCCCCCCCCCACTGGGTAGGTACTTCTTAGGGCAATTCAGTGGTCAAGCAGGGCCGTATCCAAGGGGGGGGTTTTAGGGGTTCAAACCCCCCCCGAAATTTTGACATCAATTTTTATACTGCTATTTTTCTTGAAAATTATGTCTCACAAGGAGCGATATCCTCTTCGGGTATAACCCAAAGGGTCTCAAAATGAGTCAAAACCCTACTTTTAAGGGTAAAATTTCCAAAATTTTTTTGGGGGAGGACCCCCAAACCCCCTCGAAATTTTGAAATCTATTAAGTATACGGTTTTTCTTTCAAACTTGTGTGATTTACAAGGATTGGTCCTCTTTAATGTTACCTAATATGTCTCAAAATGAGTTAAAATGCCACTATTAGGGGAAAAATTCAAAACATTTTCTGGAGTAGGAACCTAAAAACCCCCTTAACATTTCGCCATTTATTACAATATTCCTTCTTTTTACCTTGAAAATTCGGCCGCTTACAATGAGTGGTGCTCTATGGGCAGGGCTTAAATTCTAACCAAAGAAGTACCGGAGCGCTACTATTTCAATATTCCGCTTAACAGGGGCGTCATTTCAGTTTTTGGTCGTAGGGGGCAAGGATGTGTTTTAAGTGGGGCTGGGGCCCACCCCCAGAAAAATTTAGAAATTTAGCCTCTTTTTATAACATTTAAGGTACATCCAAAGAGAAGGTACTCTGTATAACATATATATGTAAAAATTTTAAAGGGGGGTCTGGGGGTTCTCCCCCAGAAAATTTTTTGAAATTTGCCTCTTAAAGTAATGTTTCAGCTCATTTTGAGACCATTTGGGTTACATCAAAAAATAACAGTTACTCGTAAAGCATAGAATTTTCTAGGTAAAAAAAAGTTATAAATAAACATCAAATTTTCAAAGGGGGGCGGAGATCCTCCAGTAAAAATTTTTGAAAATTCCGGTTTAAACCAGTGCTTTACCTCCTCTTCAAACTTTTTGGGGTTTCGTGCTCTTTGGTTCCCAAAGGGAACCGCTTCTTGTAAGTGGCAGAATTTTCAAGGGAGAAACATTATATCAAAGGTCTGGAGGGAGTTTTGGGGTTCTCCCCCAGAAAATTTTGAAATTTGACCCTCAAAAGTAGTGTTTTAACTCCTTTTTAAAGTTCTAAAGAAAAATTTTAAAAGAATTCCTATTAATCTTTTTTTTTCATTTTTAATACAACGACCAAAAAAAATATCTGAAAAAATTCGTATTTGTTTAAAAATATTTCGATTTACATGGGCTTTTAACCAAAGATCTTCGACACAAAAATAGAAATTTCTTTAAGAAGAATAATATATCCAGGGAATAATACTTTTTTTGAGATGTGAAGGTTATAGGAATAACGAAGTTCATGATATAGGCATTTAGGGAATATATGGTATAGCGCGTACATTTATTATTTTCCCAAAGAAGTGATTGAGAGTGCGCTTTTAAAAAAAAATTCCTTTTATGTATTACCTTATAAATGTACAGTAAATTCTCAAGTAACCCAGATGGACAGAAATACCCCTTCCTTAAGTAGCAAATATTGTAATTCGAATAATCAACTTCATGAAAATTTGAAAAAGAAATTGAAAATAATTTCTTAAAAAATATTGAAATAATTACTACACAACTTTATGGGACAATTACATATGAATTGTCTTCCCATATTCTCACTCCAGAATTTCAGTCCTTTTTTGCGATGAGGGATAACCCTGGATAATATAATCCGGGTTAATCGTGGGTCTAGTGCATTTTTCTAAATATTTTTAAAACGTCGAAACGTATTTAAATAGTACCGATAATAAGCATTTAGTTCATTCGGAAAATTTTCAAAAATTCATGATTAAAGCATAGATCTGATAAACAGTGTTTTCATGTATAATTTACTCCTTTTTTATAACCTTCTTTCACTTAAATAAGAAGAAATGGGGAATGTTATAAGAAAATAAGAAGCGAAAGAAAAACAAAGTATTTCTGGAGGAAAAGGTCCCAATATTAGCTTAAGTTCAACTCACAATTAACCTCTAAAAGGTAATTATTACAGAACAGAAAAATTTGACTTAGAAAAATCAAATTAGTTTCTTAAAATTCATTGATTACAATAAAATACGTAAAACAAATTGGAACTTACCAGAAAGAGTAAATTCTCTTTAACTTTAATTCAATGTCGTATCGTATCTGTCGAAGAAAATTTCAGGCAAAACAGCTGTTATGGAGATTCACCGTGCACTATGATATGAACCAATAGCTGATGAAATGAAGAGCTCAAGAAGATGCGTTACGAATCACTCCTTCGGACAGGCTCCCCCCCCCCAGAAGAATGAAATGAAGAGCTCATGAAATGAAGAGCTGATGAAATGAAGAGCTCAAGAAGATGCGTTACGAATCACTCCTTCGGACAGGCTCCCCCCCCCAAAGCACACAAAAATTTCTGGAATTCTCTGGTCAAGAACCCTCACAGAATCTACAGTTTCAAGATGAAATGTTTGTTATTACAGCAACGCTCCCTTTGAGAACAGGAAGTACACACCCTGACCCAGGTGGACACAAACACAACCAAAACTCGTAAATCTTTCAAGGCATGCCTCACTGACCAAATTAAAATCCCTCCTACCTGCCCCATCCCCTTTCAACCTATTATTGTGACCCCACTGTTATCTTAAAGACTAGTTTCATGGACTGCTGGACACATCTGGTTAGCAAGCGAAATTTTACAGAAGCGAGACTTCTCCATTCAGGAGGGCTTCTTATCTCTTGTCCCGTAATTAGTCACCGAAGGGGGTGTCCTTCCCTTTGAGGGTGAGGAAAACAAGTTCGTTCGTCGTTGTTGACCGGGGGTAGTGAGGTGAAAGGCGTTTGTAATTTTCGGTAATCGAAAAACATCGAGGGGTACATTTTGGTCTTTCCGAAAAGGGTTCGGAACGCGATTTTATGCGCTCCGGTGCGTTCCGGTTAAAATGTAAAAATTTACTGAAAACCAAGAAGTACCGGAGCTCCGCTCCGGTGCAATTTAAGCCCTGTCTATGGGTGTAATCTAAAGGGTCTCAGAAATGAGCTAAAACACTCTTTTGAGGGGCAAATTTCCAAAAATTTTCTGGGGGAGGACCCCCAGACCCCCCTTTTACTTCGAATTCATATTGTTTAAACAATTTTGAAATGTAGTGCATCAAAATTTCAATCCAGTGTTGTCACCTAAAACTTAACATATAAAAGTACCCGTAAGGAGGTACCTCAGAAAATATTTTAGTCAAAACCCCCCCCGAAACAAAAGTCTGGTTACGGCCCTGTGGTCAAGGATGATAAATCCAGTACCCACCCATTGATTAAAAAAAGTTTGACCCACCTGCATTTGGTAAGAGGCCAGCCTGTCAGACACTGCATTGTAATAGGTGTTTGAAGGGGAGTTGGGATCAGGTATGATGAGATTGGTCCACGCAAAGATCTGAAATGAACATTGCTTCAGAAACGGGATTCGGCTTTAGGCAGGACGAATAAAGGATTGTGCTAGAAACTATCGTTACTTCTCTTATCAGCGCATCTCTGGACAGTTTCTTCAAGTTGCTGCCGAGACCTCGAGTCAGCCCCATAGCGAATTCGGTGACGTTTTTGACATTCTTCAGGTGGGAGAGGCCGTTCGAAACGGTTCCGACAACGGAAGTTTCCAAAACAAAGTCGTTCTGAAATCATTGCATTTATAGGTAAGCACTGAAAACACAACTATTGAAAGCCCTTTAATCATACATTTCAATCAATGCTGTAAAAGGAAATTACCTACAGATTTTTCTGGTTTTGGAATTTTTAAGAATATTAAATACACTTAAGAAAAGAAAATCAAATATCTACACGTTCCCAAACTAAATTGGGAAGAACTTTAAAAAACGCATACTCAAAAATGATTTTGTTACCTGTTTTAGAACCCAGTCTAAAGCCTTGTAAAAGTAGTCATCAATAAATGTCTGCAGAATAAGTCTATCGTCTTCATCTTGTTGCAGTAGCCACGCTGTTACTATAGATTTAACATCAACATCTTCATTGCTATAAACAATTGAAATCCTTTTTTAAAAAAACTGTTAAAGTCACTGTTTCTAGAGTAGATAATAAATTACATTTAAAAAAGTTTTTTGTACTGTTACTTTATTTTTGAAATTTTAAGCTTTTCATTTACTTTTAATACTAGCAGGTATGTTTTTATGCATCTAATGTTATTTTAAATGAAAAAAAACCCAACAGAAATGTAATTAATAGTATAGTTGATTTTATTTTATAACCTCTTTACAATGACCCCCCATTACTACAACTGGTAAAAGCACTGATTGTTATATCATAGTAGGAATTATATTCCTTGTAACAACCATATATTGTAGGTCCCAGAAGGGGTCGCTCAATCAAGATTCTACTGTAACGTCAATTGTAAAACTTATTTTACTATCAATTATAAATTTTTTAAAATTGGTAGAAAATGATCCATGGGAAAATAAACAGATTTTTAATTACTTCAGTAAATTTTGTATTAATTATGTTATAAACAACTGCAGACGTTATCCTACCTTTGAAATGAAAAAGGAACAAAATTCAAAAATATTAAATAAACTAAACTCATCGGTGCAACCAGTGGCGGATCCAGGGGGGGCCCATGGCCCCCCCCCGAGAAAATTTCAAAAATAGTTAAAAAACCCCTTTTTCAGAGCTAAAATTCAAAAAAATTGTCATTGTACTTCATGCGATGTCTAACAAGAATAAAAACAACGCAAAACGCAAGGGGGGGCCATGCCCATTAGGGTGGGCCGAAAAAAACTTTTTTCTTATTTCAAAACGCTATACCGCGGAAAACTTGCCTCTTGGGTAGATAAGTAAAATGCAACAAAAATTTTTAAAATCGGTTAAAAATTGCCCTAGCGCATCAGCCCTAAAGTTTGAAAAAATACGCTATTTTCATTATTTTTCGAGTAAATATAATAAAATAAAATAACTTCTGTAAGAAGTAGATACAGACATACATTAGTAGAACAATGACCAGAAATGTAATTGAAATAAAAAATTGAATAAATTTTAGAATTTATTGGTAGTTTATTACACCTGAAAACTTACGTTTTTACTAGAAATCCATATATTTCGATGAAATAAAAAACTTTTTCCTGATTGAGCAAAATTTTGGTTTTAACAATATTCTGCCTTGCTCGCTATCGCTCACAATCCTCCTCAACAGTTCTGCCGTTTTTACAGGTCGCTTCGCAATCAGAGGCCGCTTGTTGCTCATCAAAATAGCATCAAGATCTCTCACTAATTCGTACAATTAATTCCCGTATAAAACCTAACATAGTACTTTCTCTAGGTCTAGCTTATCAAAAATTTGATTCAAATATTTTCCCCATAATTACATTTTAATTATTCTCTTGAATTGGCACTTTAGGAAAAATAATTAAATACATCCCATGGAAAACAAGGAGAGCCACAATCTAATTCAAGTGTATTTTGAAGACTGAAGGATCATAGCCTTGTCTTTAAAAGCGCAAATAGTAGCTTTATTTACTATATGCAAAAAGCTGGGTTTTTATTCCAATGATATGATACCTTTGAACACAGAATGACATCGTTACTTATAAGGGTTGGTAAATGGGAAATAACTTCTAATGATAAATTTAAACAAAATTGAGTGTGATACTTTATATATCAACGGAAAATAATTTAAGTAATATCTGCCTGATTGGGCATAAGTTATAAAATTAGAGAGCTTTCTTAAAAGCTTTACTACCCGTTTGTGAACCATAGTCAGTTCACTTTCACATAACTTAAGTGGTATCATATTAATCAATAAAAACGAAATAGATTTAATAAAAACTTATTTTTATCTCAGAATCATATATTGCTGCATGCGTTTACTTAAAAAGTAAATACTCCTCAAATGGATTCAGAAAATGTGTTTGAAGTTTAAAGTAAAATAAGAACTATCAACATTCATACCTGAAAATTTACTGAAAGTGGAATAAATACATGCTTTGTCCTTTCTGAAATCTAGCTTTTGAGTTAGTAAAATATTGTTCATTTAAGAGGAAGAATTATTATATTTATAGTCCATTTAACTAATGAAAGGAGTCAATAAGGGGTCCCAATTTAAAGATAAGTTTCAAGCGAGACCATATCAAAATATTTAAATGGAATACTCTTTGCTTCATACTACATTTCATGTAGGGAAGATTCACCAATCACCAACCATGATGCATGATTTATATAGTCCAATAAGATAGAACAACGACAGACTAGATCTTTGACAGATTCCCATGCCACTCAAATGCTTAAAAATGGTGACATAAGTGAAAGTCATCTTGAGTTAGGCTTGAAATACACTTCTAATTCAAAGTATTGAAAGAAAAGAGTTGGAGTCTTATCTCATACAATCAAAATAATTGAATGAAAGGATTATATCATACTCAAAATCAAAGTTTTATACTATCTCAAAAATTGTTTTGCTTCAATAGAAATTTGGGAGTTTTTGATAAGCTAGAAAAAGTACTATGTTAGGTTTTATAAGGGTATTATTTGTGCGGATTAGCGAGAGATCTTGATGCTATTTTGATGAGCAACAAGCGAGCTCTGATCGCGAAGCGACCTGTAAAAACGGCAGAACTGTTGAGGGGGATTGTGAGCGATAGCTATCAAGGCAGAATGTTATTAAAACCAAAATTTTGCTCAATCAGGAAAAAGTTTTTTATTTCATCGAAATATGTGAATTTCTAGTAAAAACGTAAGTTTTCAGGTGTAATAAACTACCAATAAATTCTAAAATTTATTCAATTTTTTTATTTGAATTACTTTTCTGGTCATTGTTCTACTAATGTATGCCTGTATCTACTTCTTACAGAAGTTATTTTATTTTATTCCATTTACTCGAAAAATAATGAAAATAGCGTATTTTTTCAAACTTTAGGGCTGATGCGCTAGGGCAATTTTTAACCGATTTTAAAAATTTTTGTTGCATTTTACTTATCTACCCAAGAGGCAAGTTTTTCGTGGTATAGCGTTTTGAAATCAGAAAAAAAGTTTTTTTCGGCCCACCCTAATGCCCATCCTGAGAAAAATCCCAACATTCTCTTTTCTGAAACGCCCCTTTTGTTTTGACACCATATCTTCGGACGGGGGAGATACTTGGGGCTTTTGGTGTGTAATGCTAAAAATGGAGTGTCCAATTTCGTTCAGGTCCAGTTTCAAATTGTTGTATTGCCCCTTTCCTGTTTTCGCTTCCCACGTGAGTCACGTGACTTGACCAGGGGACGACTGGGGGTGACATTTTCTACGTGGGTCAGTTCATGTAATTTTGTTCTCGAGAAGTCAGGGCTGCCGAGAGCCAAGTCGGGCCCCGGGTACAAGGTTGAGAAGCGGCCCCCAAATGACATATTCTCATTTCGAGGTAGGGGGCGAAATTTTCTGAAATACTTCCACCCATAGGCTTAATGTAATTTTTAGAATATTTCTAGGCAAGATCTGAATTTCACTCAACTTAAAAGTATGGTTTTCTTGGTAATACGATGAGTAACAAGTAATAAAGGGTGTCTGGGGGTCTTCCCCCAGAAAATTTTTGAAAATATGCCCTAGAAAACTGGGAATTTACTCATTTTTGGACCTTTACGTGAACAAATTAATTTCCAAAATGATACCCGTCTTAGTGCTCAATATGAAAAGCTTTGGGTACCGGGCCCCCTACCGGCCCGGGCCCGGGGGTATCGTACCCCCTCGCCCCCCTCTTTCGTCAGGCCTGTGAGAAGTTGGTATCTCAGTGCTGCTGGATTAGAGAAAAAAACTATTTTTTCAGTCCCAGGCTTCAGTAATGGTAAGAAGTTGTTTTAGTAATTAATAGTTACACAAATTATAACTATTGTATGCAATATTGAGTCGTAAATGACTTCAAAATTAATAAATCTTAAGTATTCTTTCAAATAACATTTCCTTCCTCCATTAATTGGCAAAAAAGTTTTTGAAATTGTTTTTTCTTGTACGAAACGTAAATATATGGAATGCGTTACCTATGAAATGATTATTAACTCAAGTGGGGTAAACGAGTGCAAGAGAAAAATTGAGATGTACTGCAGATCCGGTAGTTGAGTTAATTTGATCGGACCATAACCTTCGTGGGCTTTAAGTCTGTAGTTGGTAGCCTATTTGTATTGGCAAAACTATGCTTTTGTAAAATTCAAAAATTTATAGAGAAGTATCGTATTTTTCCAAATGCCCCCCCCCCCGAAAATTTGGTCTGGATCCGCCCCTGGGAGCAACACTTACAATAAGTGGGCCAAGGTATATGATGTCCATCTCCGTTCTCGCGACCTAGGAGGCCAAAAGTATTAAATATTTCAAAAATAATTTGAAGTAAAAAGAGCTTATTGAAAAAAAAAAGAGTTTAAACATTAGGAAACATGAGTTTTTTTTTTAAATACAGCCACACAATTTTTACTTAGGTTGTTGAAACAAATCGTCATTTTACCTCAAAAATATTATCCCCATCCTGGATATTGTGGCAGGAGAAGCGCAACTCAAGTCGTGAGTTTCGAACAAAAAGTTGACGTTGGAGCCGAACTGTATGCGCTCGCCTGAAGGCATTGTGAGCAGTCGGTTGTCATCCAAAACAGAATTCAAAGACTCGATCCACTCTGGGTCAATGTCCCCGTCACATATAATCCATGATTTCACATCTGGATGAGAAAAAAAAATTGAAACAAGCACTATCAATTAAAAAAAATTCTCACAGAAAAACTATTTCATTAGTAATGTTTATGACCTAAAATTATCTACTATTATCATAAAGAGAGAGAGAGTTTTCTTTATGAGAAATAATTTCTAAATTGTTATTTCATTATGTATTTTTAAGCATTGTAATGGGCTACAGTAGACAGCACTACTAACAGAGCACCCCAAGATCTTTTAAAAAATCTTGTGCCACCTATGTGAAAACAGAATTTCAAACCTTTACAGAATGATCTAGGAAATCAAAAAGAAAATATGTGTTAAGTGTAAAAACCTATAAAAACATATACGAGGGTTGTTTTTTTTTCAACCTCCGTTTTGCTCCTGAACAAAGAGTAGTAGTAGGAATTTCGAAATAATTTTGATACTGGTAGTTAGGTACATCCTTCGGGATCAATTTGCATCTTTACTACATAAAAATCGGACATTTTTTCTGTTAGTTATCGAATTTACAAGCGCGCTCCTCGAACTTTTTTCCCGCCAACCCATATAGAATTTTGCTATCTCCTCCTGCGATTTTCACCTGCTCCCCCATTGTTTAATGTTAAATGCTGATGGGCGAACGGAGCGGTCGCACGAAGGAAAAAGCGAAATTCTCTATGGGTTGGCGGGAAATAAGTTCGAGGAGCGCGCTTGTAAATTCGATAACTAACAGAAAAAATGTCCGATTTTTATGCAGTAAAGATGCAAATTGATCCCGAAGGATGTACCTAACTACCAGTACAAAAACTATTTCGAAATTCCTACTACTTTTTGTTCAGGAGCAAAACGGAGGTCGAAAAAAACAACAACCCTCGTATTTAAGTGAACTATTATAGAAATGAAAGATTTGTGTCATTTAATGAAAATAAAATATTTATAACTTAACAGGAGGACTTATGCAATAACAGTAAAACCATTAAATCCTAGGTAATTACCCATAATACTTATTATTTCTAAATTGCCCCTTTTAATATCAAGTTTCCTGACTGTGGGGCCCACCAAACGAATATTTGTCTATTACATTCATCACAGCACTAAAAAAATAATCATCAGGGATTTTTAAGACTGAAATGTAATTGCTGAAATACCATCTTGTTCTTTAATAACTTGTCTTGAACTGAGAGTGAGAACACCATCATGCCATTCTCTAGTGTCCAGATCTATGTAACCAAGCAACTGGAAAAAGCCAAGATCCATAACTTAGGCAAGCAAAAAAAATCAGCATTACACTATCTGTTAGCAAGATTCACACTAAAAGATTTCATGCCACTTGCATGTAACGTAATTGAAATCCTTTCAGTATGATAATGAGATATTTTCACGTTTTGAGATTAAATTTTAGTAGCTAAAAAACCATGAAGAATAACCTTTAAATGAAATAATTTTGTAGCCTAGTTTCAGAGACATAAAATTTTTAAATTTTGTTTTGCATTTTAACGCGTAACACTGTTATTTACGGGATCTATTGTATGTAACTGCTGTGACATACAATACTACTAGTCCAGGCAAATTAGACAAAATAAGGGCCAAACCCGGACATTCAATATAACAGGCTGAAAATTGGTGGAAATGTAGAGGATAGTGTTCTGATTGATATCCTGAAATTCCCAAAAATTCTATGTGGGGGGAAATCCGCCATTTTGAAAAAACGGCTGCCATCTTGGATTACGTTTTTAAGCATAGCGACTCAACCAAGCGTTCGATTGAGTTCGTTTTTGTCTTAAATTGTTTACTAATGAGTATATTACGAGGCAACATCAATAAGTTTGAAACAAGAAATTTAATTTAATTATAATTAATTTTTATTTAAAAAGGCTTTTCTGCGTAAAAAGGTAGGTAGATATTCCAAATAAAAAGCTGAAAATTGGTGGAAATGTTGAGGATAGTATCCTAATTGATACCCCAAAATTCCCAAAAAATCCATCCAAGGGAAACCGCCATTTCGAACAACAGCCGCAATCTTGGATTGCGTTTTCAAGCTTTGCGACTGTCCCAAGCGTTCGATTGTGTTCGTTTTTGCTCCAAATGGTTTAATAATAAGTATTTTAAGAGACAACGTCAAAAAGTTCGAAATAAAAAGTTAATTTAATTATAATTAATTTTTATTTAATTAAATTTTTGCTGGGTCAAAATACAGATAGACATTCAAAATAACAAGCTAAAAATTGGTGGAAAGGTAAAAGATAGTGTGCTGATTGATATACCAAAATTCCCAAAAAATCCCTCTTGGGGAAAATCTCCCACTTTGAAAAAAGCCCCGTCATCTTGGACCCGCAATTTTAACATAGTGGTAGTCTAATTTTCTCTTTACACAACAATGAAACTTCCCCAAAACGCATTGTTGTAGCCGAAAAAAGATGGAATTTTAAAGTCGAATATTTCAAAAACTATTCAAGCGATTAAAGTAAATTTGGGCTTAAAATGTAGATTATTTATTCAATAAAAACATGCCATTACGTGTATGGTCAAAAATATCACCGTTTGGTTGCAACTAAATCAAATAGTATGAACAAAATGGTCAAAATGAGAAACCAAACTAAACTCCAAACGATATACCAACCAAATGGTGATATTTTTGACCATACACGTAATGGCATGTTTTTATTGAATAAATAATCTACATTTTAAGCCCAAATTTACTTTAATCGCTTGAATAGTTTTTGAAATATTCGACTTTAAAATTCCATCTTTTTTCGGCTACAACAATGCGTTTTGGGGAAGTTTCATTGTTGTGTAAAGAGAAAATTTGACTACCACTATGCTAAAATTGCGGGTCTAAGATGACGGGGCTTTTTTCAAAGTGGGAGATTTTCCCCCAAGAGGGATTTTTTGGGAATTTTGGTATATCAATCAGCACACTATCCTTTACCTTTCCACCAATTTTCAGCTTGTTATTTTGAATGTGTATCTGTATTTTGACCCAGCAAAAATTTGATTAAATAAAAATTAATTAAATTAACTTTTTTATTTCGAACTTTTTGACGTTGTCTCTTAAAATACTTATTATTAAACCATTTGGAGCAAAAACGAACACAATCGAACGCTTGGGACAGTCGCAATGCTTGAAAACGCAATCCAAGATTGCGGCTGTTGTTCGAAATGGCGGTTTCCCTTGGATGGATTTTTTGGGAATTTTGGGGTATCAATTAGGATACTATCCTCAACATTTCCACCAATTTTCAGCTTTTTATTTGGAATATCTACCTACCTTTTTACGCAGAAAAGCCTTTTTTAAATAAAAATTAATTATAATTAAATTAAATTTCTTGTTTCGAACTTATTGATGTTGCCTCTTAATATACTCATTAGTAAACAATTTAAGACAAAAACGAACTCAATCGAACGCTTGGTTGAGTCGCTATGCTTAAAAACGTAATCCAAGATGGCAGCCGTTTTTTCAAAATGGCGGATTTTCCCCCACATAGAATTTTTGGGAATTTCAGGATATCAATCAGAACCCTATCCTCTACATTTCCACCAATTTTCAGCCTGTTATATTGAATGTCCGGGTCAATGCCTAATTTGCCTGGACTATACTGTTACAATAGTATCCCGTTTTCCTAAATTTGAAAAACAGTAAAACACTAGTTTCAAGGGTGCTGTGACTTCAAATCCCGTTTTTTGATCACTTGACTTTACTAGTGTTTAGGCAAAAATAAAATGGAATTATTTAAAACATATTTTTGAACTTAAACATCTGATATTTGAGAGTTTTATACTATAACGTATCAAAAAAGTGTAAAATTAAGCAAATCCCTCACCTATGCAAATACCTCATTATCAACATGGAATGATATGTAATATAGTAATGCAAAAAATATTAATGATAACAATTTAATTAATATCATCAACATGGAATGAGCAATGCATACTTGTGTCTTAGGGATGGACTTGGGGTTGACGATGTGGCTCTTGACCAGCTGACCGAGAGACAGGAGGGAGCGCATGAGGAGCTTCCAGAGGGTAGACTTGCCAGATCCGCTGGGCCCAACCACTACCACCCCCATTCTCTGCTGGAGTTGCTCGTAAAGTTCTAGCACCTTCTTCACCTGGGGAAAAATACACACACTGAATCCCCTTCACTACACCCATTTAATTAAAAAATATTTATTAAAACAATACTAGCATACAAATTTTAAAGGCAAACCGTTTTGGTGCACATTTCTCTAATGAAGGAACAATAATATGGTAAATTCAGCCAAATTTAAGAAACTAATAAAAGTACTTGAGAGAAAAAAATTTCCACTATTGCTCACATAAATTATTAAAATTGTGGTGTAAGAATTTTTTTTTACTCATTTTTTTTATATTTGGTACCCATTGGATAACACCTAAAGAGGATAATTCTTGAACTCCTCAGAATTTTCAAGGAGAAAACGGCATGTATAAGTAGCTATGAGAAATTCTGGGATGATGACCCCATCTCCCTTAGATTCAGCCCTGCCCTTTTGAATACAGCGCACCAGGGGCGTAACCAGACTTGCTTTTTTACAACAATACTTTACTTCTAAGGTACGCCCTAACGAGTACATTTTTTATACATAAAGTTTTAGATCTATTCAAAGTAGCATACAATTTTTTTTTTACATTACACATAATGTCAAGATTTTACAATTTTAGCTCCTAGTAAAAATGGGGGGTGGGGGTCAGAGGGGTAACCCCCAGAAAATTTTTTAAAATTTGCCTGTAGAAGTTTTAGCTCATTTTGAGATCTTGTAAACCCCAGAAATTTCAAGGATAAAATTATAAATAGACACAAAATTTTCAAGGGGACTGGGGTTCTTCTCCCAGAATTTTTTTTTTTGAATTACAACCTATTAAACGTATTTAATCGATTCTGAAACTTTCCAAAAGAGAACAGCTTCTTTCAAGCGGCAGAATTTTCAAGGGAAAAACACTGTAAAACAGATGTCAAAATTTTAAGGGGAATTTGGGGGTTCTCCATGGGCGCCTTCATGTTTGAATTCAGGAGGGGGCCCAAGAAAATATTTGCAAGTTAGCCAGTCAAGCCCTTAACTTTAATGGGGGTTGGTTCATAATTATTTCAAAGGGGCCCCTTACGAGTACCTAATGCAAAAAAGTCTTTGTGAAATACTGAAGTTTCAAGCAAAAAGGGGGTATCTAGGGAGGGTCCTCCCCAGGAAAAAGATTTGAAATTTCATTCTTAAAAGTAGTGTTTTAACTCATTTGGATGACTTCTAAAATGGGATCGCTCCTACGCCGAGCAAATTTCAAGAAACTAGTACTTTGGAGTTCAACATTATTGGAATCTATTTACATTTTGCTTTTGAAATAGCTTGCAATCATAATGAAAAGATTAATACAGTTCAAAATTTTAAATAAAGAATAAAAATGTTTAATAAAAACTGAATTATTATTATAGTCATAGGAAGATTTTACTTACTTTTCCGATGCAAGGGGGGGTTCAGGACCCCCCTTGCCCTTATGTATGGGCACCCATGGGGTTCCCCCCAGAATTTTTTTTGAATTATAGCATTAAATAAGTGTTTTTTAAGAAGCTATTTGTTAGGGTTTCTGGACCTGCCCATGTCCCTTTACCTAAAAAAAAAAACCCAACACGCACCTGATTTTCGGAGTAGATGAGCTTCATGTTGGCCATGCTGTCCTTGACGGCCTCTGCCAGCCGCTCGTAGTCGATGCTCTTGAAGTGGGTCCCGGGGAACAGGTCGTGGACGAGGGCGTCGAAACGTCGGCAGTCGGTGTGGGTCAGCTTGGACAGGGTGTTGGTGCGCAGGCTGTGCACCACCAGCTCGTTCTCAACACTGATGTCGATCTCCCCTGAAGAAGCACAGAATGCACTCAATAACAAAGCAGGGGCTGTTCAAATATGATGTAAGCACCTAAGGGGGGCTTACCATATGTCTGATGGGGTTTTTCGAGGTGTCCGGAAAAAATCCTGACCAAAAAGTTTGAGTTGTTTTACTTTTTCTTACGTCCATATTAATTCGGAACTTTCTTTCAGTGAATTTTATGATGAAATCAAGTCAAAAATACTATATTCGAAAAAAGTAATGTCAAATGAAAAAAAAATAAATTTAACATTTTTGTGTAATGTTTTTTAGTTTGAATGGGCTTTTTTCTTAGTGTTTAATCTTTGATTAATTGATGTGGTACTTATTAAGAAATTTCAAAAAATATGTCCTGGGTTGGAACCAAGAAAATATGGTAAGCCTAGGTATGAGTGGTGTTAGATGTTACAAACATTTCATTTTCGAAAATCTCATGTTTTCTGGGTAAATAATTTCAAAATTCAACCAAACATAAATTTTATTTTGTACCAAAAAAAATATAAAAGGGGGGGGGGCTGGGGCAGTTTTCTTACATAATTATGAGGGGGGTTGCTCTTTGCTTATCTTTGCTGACTAGGGGGGAGAGGAGGTCAAAAAATACCAAAAACATGTTTACGTAGCCCCTTAGGTATGACACTCTCTCCTAACAAATTCAAGTAGTTTTTTAAATGTTATAATATTAAGACACCGATGGTCGTTTTCTATGCTTTGATATGAGTTCTTTTCTGTTTTTTTATTACGTTAAATAATGCATACTTGGTTCTGACGAGCTGTGCTTCGCTTGGTGCAGTTGCTCCCCACAGCTTTTGAGGACTGTCTTCAGAGCGCGAAGTCCCCAGTCATAGTGCTGCTGCTGGGACAGAAGCTCTCTGAAAGAATAACGGTGACCTTTATGACCCCAAAACAGAAGCAAATCGAACTCAATCCAAAAATGTTAAACATTAGTACACTAAGATTTTTCAGCTCTATCGTGTAATTTGTCAAGATTTGTTGCTCACATAACATTTAAAAAGAAATTTGAAACGTCTCAGAGGAGACAAATTTTGAATAGGCAGGAATGTCAAAATTTTGAGTTTCCAATAAGTCTGAGCAAGTACCTTCACTCGATCCAATCAGTTAGCTCCCAAATATAACCAACTCGTGAAAGAACCATTTTATTATGGGATGAATCAAATGTCAGCTACACACCCTGGAGCCATCATCTACAGATATCACACTTTCAAAGTGATCAAGAAAAGAGATTTAATACCATTTATTTATTAATTAAATTTTATTATTTCAGTAATTTGAGTTTTCAATCAGCCTGATCCCATTCACCTTAATTTATACACATTTAAGCTATAGTATTTCAGTCGAAAAGCAGCAATAGTCTCTTTCTCTAATCTCTAACATTAGTTTATTGAACCCACATTATAAGTAAGCACAGAAGATATTTTCTGACCTTGCTAAAGAGAACACAGCAACCACTTTTCGACCCAGCTCTTTCGAGAATTTGTATCCTTCCGAAAACAAGAGCACTTCTGCAATGAGGTCGTTATCGGGCGAAGTCATGGCAACCGGACGGAACAGCTGTTTCAGGTTATCCGGCAGCTTTTGCCGACCTCCGTATTTCTTTCCAGCAGGGTTCATGGTGATGAAAATTCCAGAGTTGAAGTTTATGTCGATCTGGAAGAGAAAGGAAATATATAAATAGAAAAGGAAGTATATAACTCGAGAAAAATTAAATGCAGTCAAAAATCTTCGGCACAAAACGGATGGAATTTCAGTTTTTAATCGATGATATATTTCTAAGAAAAAAGCTCATAGTACACAGAACTATACTTTGAGAGGCAGAAATATTTATTTATATTTTTCAACGTGTCTAATTTTGTGGGACTGTTTATTACAATTTTGTAACATTAAAAAATACATTTATTTCATTGTTACACCTACCCTAACACAAATTTGAGCTGCTCAGGATAAAAGTGGTATAAGTCCAAAAATACAAAATTTGAGAAAAGCACAGATTTGAATTTTGTATGATTAATATAATTAAGAAGGATCTGGGGTAGAAACTTCATTGCAACAGCCAAACAAAAGAAAAACTGGAATTTTCTATTAAAGATTTGATTTCTAAAGTCCATTTGAATTATACTGGGTCCGAGGGGTTATAAAATAATATTTGTAGGCAATTTTTGTTAATCAAATGTCACTAAATGTTATGAATAAGAATCAATCTCACCTTCTTATGATCCAGTTCTATCTCTATGACTTTATTCTTGAGGGCGGTCTGGATGATCTGGATCTGCACTGACAAGGCCGAGAGCACTGACTCCTCGAGACGATTAAACTCGTCGAAGCACCCCCAGGCGCCACACTTGACTAGCCCGACGAAAATGCGGCTCATGGACTTGACGTCGATACCCTGAGAAAAACACTCTTCTTTGAAACTATTGCATGAAAACAGATAATTATCAATCTTTAATTAAGTTTTTAAAATAGAAGACCAGAATGAATGAATCAAAAATATAGTGCCAAATGTATTCCAAAACCCATTTAGGCCAGAATCAGTTTTCTGCACTCTCTATAGTATTTTCCCTTCTTAAGAAACTCATGAAATGCCACCGAGCCTTGTTGGCCTTATTGAGGAGGATGCTGCTTTCTTCTTATCTAATTATTTTTGTTTAAGTGTCTGTATGTATGTGTGTTAATCAGTCAGTGGGTTTTTATGTGTGTGAATCAAATGTGCATTTAACACTCAACAAGAGCGGATACTGCTGTTTCTTCTAGATACAGCAAATCTATCTATCTGTCAAAATGGATTATCAAATGTTGCATTTATCAAAACGTCACACAGTCAAAATAATTAGTCTTCACTTCCTACATTATAAACTGTTTTTTTTTCTTTTCGATCTTTTTTCTGCGAGTCACAGACTTTTCGCCTTTGAAATCAACACGTCTAAGGGAGCTCCAATGCTAAAGAATTCTTTTTGCCGGGCATTGATGTTGGAAATGCAGGGATGTTGTATATTCCAACCCTATCTTTATTCTACCTCTGTGGGCACTAATGTGGGTTCTAAAAAGAAAAAAAAAATCCAGATCTTACCTCATCACAATTAAAAACTAAGACCTGACGCCCAAACAGGGAACCCAAAGCTTTGACAGACTCTGTTTTCCCCGTGCCAGCAGGTCCATATGGGTTGCCTCCCATACCCATGTGCATACCTAAAAAGGAACATTTCATCATAGGAAAATGAGCAAATAGATAATTTAAAAAAAAAATCACAACCTTAAAACATGAAATCGCAACTATTTATTTACTATACTTACCACTACTTCCCCAAACTTTGCTATACTTTATTTAAGTATATTAAAATTCCTTTTAAAATGTTTTGAGTGTTTTAACCATGGTTAACAAGAAGGGATTTTTAAGTTATTTGATTTTTTCAAGGAGATATTATAATTATTTTATGCACATGAATATAAAAAAAAGGAAAGGAAGAAACACACAAAAAAGAGATACTACAATACTAACTGAGTAAAACAATCTATGCCCTCTTTCACTAACTAAAGACACCTGTTTCTCAACTGATTTCAAGATTTTCAAATCACAATAACAAATTTTTTCCTCACTAGAGTGTATTTTTAAGAGTTATAAGTTCAAAAGACAAGACCAAAGTAAATTCAAAGAATTAAGTGATTTTTCTTGAGAGTAATAAATATTATACCCAAATAATGTCACATTTGAAATCAAATCTATTATATACTAATAGTAGTTTTTTTAAGATAGTAATTTCAACACAGTTCAGATATTTTCAAACCCAAAATAGTTCAATAGGGGAAGCATTCTTATCACTGCTAGGATAAAATTTCAAGAAATTCATACCTTGAGTCAAAGTGAGGTAACACTTGTCAGTCAGAGGGGTATGCACTAGTTTGGCAGCTATGCCTTGATACTCGTAACTGTATTCAAATTCAGCATCCACCATTCTTCCAACAACTAAGTTCTTGGAATTAACATAAAACCTAGAATCCGTAAAAAAGAGAAAACTTTTGAAATAAACCAACATCATAGACAACAGTTGAAGCTTGAAAATTTTTTAACTGCCATGAATTTTTAAAATAGTAGTATGTTATTTAGGTGATAGTTAAGTTTAAGTTTTATTATTAAACTAAGTTTCAGTTTTAGTCCTGGGTTTAGTCTGGCCTCACCTGAGCCTCCGTTGCCATGACCAGTCATCGGTGGTCTTGACCTTGTCCCTCAGGAGCTCCTCCAGCACGCTCATGTTGTAGATGGTGTCCAGGATGAGGGCCTTCAGCTTCAGCCGCAGCGTGGGCACCTCCTTGGCGGCGGCCATGTTGGCGCCCGTGTAGCCGTCCAGCTGCCCCTCCAGCTCCTTCAGGTAGGGCGCCAGCGAGTTGCGGCCGATCGCATCCTCACACCGCTCGACGAACAGGATCTGCTCGCTCAGGCAGAGGATCTGGAAGAGCAAGAACACCGTTAAACCTGCTGTAATCTTCCCATAGGAGATAATGTAAAATAGTGCTGCCACCTGTCGGGGGATTTTTGAACTATGATTTACGAAAACTTGTGTCATAAAATTATTTGGTCTTTAGAGTAGGATGCCAAAAAACTGCATATTTTTATCTTTTTTAGTTTTTGATTTTTAAAATGTAACTAGGGGGCTTCGTCCCCTGCTCGCTATAGCTCGCCAACCCCCGGGAACTGCTGACGCAGTTCGCCTAGGATTGCTTCGCAATCCTGTGCTCGCTACGCTCGCTCGCCATACGCTGGTACAGCCTAGCTGAGATTGTGTACTACCTGGATTTGAACCCAGGTTATTGAGCGTTTTGTGATTACGAACATTGTACATACACTCACCAAAACGTAAACAAAACACAAAACCACAACAAACCAACTGTTGCCAACGGGAGAAAACAAATACTGCCAAATTCGTAAGCCACGTATGTAAGAGAATTATATATATAGATGTGTCAGGGTTTTTTGGGACACCCTGTATCTAATCATAGTATTTTACGAAATATATCCTCCCACAACTGTTGTGACGTCTCCGCCTACTTTCTCAATCACGTGATTCCCTCCTCTTATATGTCTACATCTTTTTCTCTCTGTAACTTTCAAAGCCAAAGCATCTATTTTATCGCCGTCTTGTATTCCTATTTAATTTCTCAATGTTTTATAGTGAAGTAGTAGTAAAATGAATAATTTAAACTACTATGGACCAGTGGCGGCTCGTCCATAGGAGCACGTGAACCCCCAATAAAAATGAAAAAAGTCGAAATAAGTCAAAAATAACATGAATGAAATGCTAACAAAAATCTATTCCAACTTGCAGCTTATCTGGGATAAGCTTCCACCCCCTCTTCTATTCTAATTGTAATATTTTTACTCAATTGTATTTTCAAAATTTAATTGTGAACCCCCATTTGCACGAGCCGCCACTGCTATGGACAATCTCATTGGATTCATGAATCCTTTCCCAGAAGTGAGAAGTTTTATGCGCTAATGAGACACCAAAAGTAAGCAAACAATTTATCATGCTAGGCCCTTATTTAAAAGTCAACCGTATGAAACTTGCTGGACACCTCTGCAGGTTGAACCTTTCCTCTTTAACATCAAGGATCTTTCAGTTTAGGCCAATCGGGACTTGTTTAACGGGCAGACCCGAACTTAGATGGGTGGACTGTGCTGATGAGGATTTTAAAAAATTAAGAATTAGCAATTGGAGAACCCTATCCAAGAAGAGAGCAGAATGGAGGAAGATTCTTAGGAAGGCCCACAAAGGGCTGTGGAGCCAATAAAGAAGAAGAAGGCCCTTATTTACCATTAGGCCAGAGGCATCTAAAAATTTAAGTATAAAAATAACATTTAATTTTTTTTGGAATCAAGGCCGTAAACCAGACTTTAGTTTTGGGAGGGGTTTTGACTCAACATTAATTCTAAGGTACTACCTCCTTATGAGTACTTTTACATAATAAGTTTTATATGACTTACACATAGGATCTGAATATTTTGCACTAAATTTCAAAATGTTTCCGATGTGAATCCCAAATAAAATTGGAGAATCCCCCAGAAAAATTTTGGAAATTCACCCCTAACTAGTGTTTAGCATATTGTAAGTTTTCCTACTAACTACTTTGGTGAATCTACAGTATTTTTTCTCTATGTTTAGTAGAAAAACACTTCCCTTGAACCAACTTACTTGAGTGGGAAATTGAAGGGGGTTGATACTTTGGTCGCTTTGACGACTCAAATCGACACACTGCACCAATAAGGTGCTCAGTGTGGTTTGCATTTCTGTGGCCAAAGTTTTCAACCAGATCTAGAAAAGAAAAAAAAAAACATCTCAAGGAATAGAAAGATTCTACAGCAATATAATTTTTAAAAAAACCTAACTGGTCCAAAGGCATTTTTTAGAAGTAGATTTATAAAATGTAGTCTAAATATTTCTTACAAGACGAAAATATTCATCTCATCCAACTAGTAGTATTGATATAAGATTTTTTTGTTTTACAATTAACCCCACAACTACCACCCTACTACCATAACACCAGCTCACCAGGGGTCTTCACAGACTTTTTGTAAGGGGTTAGGTTTTTGTAGAAATTGTGAAAATCTACTCATATTTTGTGAATTTGAAGTTAGCATTAAATTAATTAACAGTAATTGATCCTTACTTAACTAGCAATTTATCAATTCAAGAGAAAGAGGAACTGATTGAGATTACATAGGATTAGAGTTATCTTCAATCAATAAAATCTCAGCGTGAAAATACTGAAGGCTTTTGGGTTCAGTTTCTTGATAAAAGTTCACTTCTAAGTAAAAAGGCTTTAAGGCCTTCCGAAATTTTCCTCAATATTTATATTTTGTGTTCCCTCTAGAAAATATCGAAGAATTAATTTTTCCTCGCTTTCTTTCAGTGTGAGAACGAACAAGTGTGAGTAGCAGTTAAGGGTTAAAACCCTTCCCGAGGCGACCACAACAGAATTAAAAATTGATGAATCTATCAATAGCAAAACTGTGGGTGGAATCCCAAAGGAGGAAAATCACCTCTTCACGGACCTGGAAAAAGTTGTAACCGTCCCCCTAACCTAATTCTCAAAATTATTTTCCCTCGCCAACCCGAACAGTTTCCCCCTTAAATTCCAAATAGCCAAATTCTCTATAAATAAAAAGTATCTTAAAGTATTACATTTAGAGCACATTTTATTTCTAGTATCATTCACTGTCAGTGGCATATATAGAAATTCATTTTGGGAGAGATTCAAAATTATTTCTCAGCCCCCCATGCATATTTAATAGATTAAGTGTAACTTTTTAATAATTTTTTAGGTAGAATTTTCGTCTTAAAGAACCTAATGAGGTAAAAGTTGTGATTTTAACAAAACTTTATTTTTTCTCCTTACCCCCTATCCAGACTTTTCCCTAAAAATATGTGAAATTTGCCAGAACCTTATGTATTGCACCTATGGAGCTGACATCAGTGGTTCGGGCACTTTTTCCAGGTCTGCCTCTTCACCTTTCAAAACACAAATAAGAAAAGGAAGGGGGGGGGGGAAAGGTTGGTCACCTCGATTTCGGGAGTGATGGCCACTGGGGTCCTCAGGTGAACCACCTCGTTCTCGGCAGAGACTATTGCCGTGATGGCGGTGGCATCCTCGCTGAACTGGACGTGGTGGATGCCGGCGAACAGCTTCTTGAGGTGCGACTGGATGACGGTGGCTTTCGTGGACTGGCCCAGGATTTCCAGGAGGTCCTCATCCCCCAGGAAGTAGAAGCGGGGGAAGATGGACCGCTTCTCCTGGAACACAGATGATACTCAACTTTATTTAATCCTATGGCAGCAGCCGGTGGAATTTAGCGTTTGCAAAGTACTCGAGGGTAAAAGACATAAAAGAAAGTTTGTCAATTGTGAAAAGTTCATAGGTTCACCCATCAGCATCGGAATAGTGAGGGGGACGACCCGGGGATTTAGGAACTCAGTGTTATTTTGGGAGGGGCCCAAATATCCTCTAAAGCAGAGTTAGAAATTGGGGAAAAAAATCAGTGGTCCTGCGGACCAGTGCTTTGCCAATCTTACTGGTCCGCAACAAAAATCACTGGTCCGACAAATTAAAAAGGACCGGTTCAAATATAAAAAGTAACTACTGCACTGAATGTGAGTACCAAATAGTATAATGTTAAAAATCAATACATATTAACATTTTTTCTTTTTCGCCGGGGGCTCCCCTATCCCATATCACCACATTTCGGATTTTGTCAAAAATATGTACTTGCTTCACCAAAGGCAATCAAACGAACTTAAAATACCGCTATCACTGAACAAATCATCTAAATGATTTTACACGTGCTCGAGAAATCACTGGTCCGGCGGACCAGTGATTTTCTGATTCCACTGGTCCGAGCCGTTTATTAGTTGTCCCGGACCAGCAAAACACCCCAATTTCGAACGCTGCTCTAAAGAATTTAGAAATAATTAGGTCCAAAACAAGATTTTCACACCGATTAAGAGGATGCAAAATTATCTCTAAGCCCCATGCATATTTAATAGGCTCAATGTGGCTATCACATTTGAGGTTGAATCAGTTCCTTTTTTTATTTAAATTTGCACCTAGATAAACATAATATGAAATAAAAATTGTGAATGATGGAGGTCCAAGTAGTAAAGGGGGTTCTGGGGGTCTTCCACCAGATAATTTTTTGAAATTTGACCCTAAAAACAGGGTTTTAACTAGTTTTGAAACCACCTTTGGGGCTCAAATATCCTTTAAAATTTAGTCAAACCCAAAGCTAGATTTTCACACTGAGGGCAAGGACCCAAACTTATCGTTTAGAGGCCCTCTATGCATATTGGGAAACTTGATTATGCATAATGTATTTGTAAGACATAAAAATTTGTTACCTTACATATTGATATAATTGTTCCATGATAAACCATTCTATAACCATACTGAATATTTTATACTAATTAAAAAAATTCAATACAGAACTATTGAGGATTTTCAAAGAATACAATTTCCCTTTTATGGAATTGCACACACTTTGTAAAACCACTGATGTAAGAGTCACTTTTTTGAGGATGAAAATTATTGATCAGTTTTCTTTATAAACAACAACAAGAATTACTGAGCACATATTGTAAGAAATAACAATAAAAACTACCTCTAAAAATGCATTCAATGCTCTCTGGCATCTGTTGAGCTGGTCTTGAAGGTTGTTCAAAATATTGGGAAGGTTTGAAATAGATATGAGTGAAATCACTCTGTCGTCTTGGCCAATGCTTCCCATGATATGCCTGCAAGGAAATATAGCTGCACATTAGAAAATGGTTATTTAGGTTTCTGTTACAACCAAAAAAAAGTCTTACTGGGAAAAAAAATAAAGTTGAATTCTCACCCTATTTAACTTTGATAAAATTATTTTACTCAGTGCACAACTATTTCTAAATATGAGACCACAAAATTCAGGAAGGTAACAGGAAAGTATTTTAGACATATTGGCCTATTTTTTTTTCTTTTCAAAAACATGCATTTAAGGCAGGGATGCCAACCTGTGGCCTGTATGCCACAGTGTGGCATGGCGGAGTTAATGAATTGAAGAAATGAATGACAAATGTAAACTACCTTTTGTGGTTAATTTTATGTTTACCAGTAATCATGTCCTTAAAATTTAAGGCTCACTGTTTCAATTTCATAAATAATACTTTCAAACTATTTTTAGAATAATGAATTTTTCCAAAACGCAGAAATACATGGTATTTGATAACTTTAAATCTGAGTGCAGGGTTTTCAAGTAGGACATTCCGAATTGCTTTTTAGAAATAACTTACACCAAAAAATGCTCTCACTCACCTGAATTCTTTGCAGATGGCGAGAAACCTGGTTCTTTCGGATGGCAAGGACCCCCTCCCAAATATGGGTTCCAGGTACACCCACTTCCTCTGGATGAGGTTCAGCTGATGCAGAGATTGGTCGAGCAGGGTCAGCCTGGAGTCCCATATGGATGCCCTGTCCTTAAAGTGCTCGTAGAAAGCCGTGTCCTTGAGGGACTGCAACAGACACTGGTTTTCCCCAACCTATGAGAGCAATTATTTATTAACGACATCTGACAACAAGAATTAAACAATAAATGTTTTAAACACTGTTTAAAATGGAGTGTCTTAAAACAGTTGCTTTAAATGGAATGAGTTAAACATAAACCCAGCTTCAAAGTGAGATTTTATTTGGATAGTATAATTTTTTTTTAAATGTTGTTTATACTTCTGTGTTTTCTCCAAACATAACATGATATCGTTTACCATCTTCAGACTAGTAGGTTTGACTTTGTCTAGAAAAAAGCAAATATTACTTTGTTCAGAAGGTCTCTCCAGTCTTTGATGAGCACGAGAGTGTTTCCTGCCGAGTCTTCGTGCTCGGTCAAAGAAAACCTGGCTTTCGCACTCCACAGGTCCAGTTCATTTAGTGCTTCTCGGATGGTCACTTCTCCATGTGCTCTATCATTCAGATTCTAGAAAGAAAGAAAAAGAATGACAAGATATGGGAAGAAACCAATTTAAAAGATACTTTGTAAATGTGTAAATAAATACTTAATAGCTTAAAAAGTACACAATACAGTTGTAGTTAAAATTTCATCTGAGAGTGTAATTTCAGAAACGTTCAGTACAGGGCTGAAGTTGTCTATGTATTTAGAACTCAGTTTTGTAAATTTTTTCTAACCTCTTGAGAAAAGGAACCCCCAACCTATTCTTTGGATATGAACTAATTTAGCAATAACACTTTTACCCATTAACTTAAACACTTCTTGCTCTTTCATTTTTAAAACTTTGTAAATAAATTGCCTAATTTATAGGAAAAGTTATGCTCTACTTTGGTTTAACTTTTGTTTTAACAACATATTTTTAATTTGATAAAACAAGAAATAATGTGCTTTAAATTTAATTTAATAGGTAAGAACATCAAGGAAAAAGTGCTTAAATTGTGGTACATAATATATCCCCTTGAATAATAAATAAGTAGTGTTTTAATGACCCAGCCATTATTTTTGCATTGCATATTCAATGTAAGAAAATATTTCAGTGAAAGTAAAATAGAAGAAATAGTCTATTCACTTCATGAACAAAATAAATGTTTCAGGGTTGAAATAAGCTTGATTTGCTAGAATTAAAATAAAAAATACATAATTTTCTCTTTTTACTATCTCTGGCCCTCACCTCACTATAAAAAGTTTGACCGGCACAGTCGTGGCTAGATCACAGGAGCAGTGGTATGGTGACGTAACATATAACCATGTAATTCACATATTAAACTATATAATGTTGAAAAATTAACAGTCTTGAATGAAAACAAGATCATCAATTAAGGTAGCTAAATTAATTAGGGTAGCTATAGGTTGGACCACACTGAGATACAACAGTTAAGTTAAAAAATAAATGCACACATTGTAAATGAAGTTTTTACAATTTTTTTTAATTAGGTGTTGAATTTAAAAGCCAAATAAGTTTTTAAAGAGTAGGTACACAGTAAAAAGTTATATCAGAAGGTCTAAGTGACTGAACCAATGAAAGGCTAACTAGCTAAGAAGAGGTTTCATTAAGAGAGGACAGCTTACCTTCAAACTCTCAGCATTTTGTTTTATCAAAGACTTGGCTTTCAGAAAGTGTCCGAATTCCAGCTGATCCACAGACACAGCCGGTGGCATGTCCAGCAGTCGGAACATCTCGCCCCAGTGCTGGCTGGAAAAAGTGTCCCCTCGACACAACTTCAGCAAGGGAAGAATGCTCTAAAAGGGAAAAGTAAAATGGGGGAAAATGGCACTCAATAATGACCTAAGCAGGGCTATGATTTTGCTGTCTGACTATTATATGCTCAGGGTTCATCTAGGATTTTCTGCCAGGGTCCTGTTTTAGGAATTTTGTGAAAAATAAAATGGAATTTTGTGAAAATTAAGGGCTTGTAGTACAACCATATCATTAAAAACAATTGGAATGGGCCTAAAATTTAGCAAATGTTCTCTAAACACATTTTGAAAACAATTTCAAACCAATTCTGATCTTTGGACTTAAGTAAAAAGTCCATTTTGGGGAATTGGAATTTTGTGAAAGGTCTGTTTTTGAATATCAGAATTTTGTGAAGGATCCTTAAACGGACCCAATTTCTTTCAAGATGAACCCCTGATGCTGCATTTAACTTAATTAAAGAAATAATTAAATGAGTAAGTTCAATTACATCAAAGTTTTGAAAATTTAATGGTTAAAATAATTTTATTATTTCAATGCGCAACTTGCAAATTTTTTGTGACATAGGAAATGAAAAAATAGGACAAAAATAACTTTCTTTTTTCCTTGTATATCCCGTAAGAAGGGTAAAATAAAAAATCGATTCGACCGCACACTATTTACTTAACCAAAAGAAACTTACCATATACTCGGTAATATCCTGATGAAGTCGAACTGAAACTGCTGTGGAATCAGACGGACTATTTCCCCTGAATTTTTCCATCCACTCATTCAAACAGGATTCAAACAAATGAATTTTGTTCCTGTAAAAAAGTTTCAGAAATTGAACAAAATAAAATAAAACGACAGATACAGAGCTCAATACTTAAACAGGATCATTAAAAATCCTGATTTCAAGTATGAAGAAACGTTTCTACAGGTGTTTTCATTGAATTTAAAGTGCATTTTTAATGAGTCCATAGTTGTTTATTCACATTTCTTAGGGGCACAGATGAAGAGATTTCAACTACTTATTGATACTTTGAGTACAAATTAATAATTGTTTAGGGCTCATAAAAAAGCCATATTTATAATCTTACACAACTTACTTATTCCTTTTAGGGTTACTTTTTTTGTACGAATGAATGCAGTTTTAACAATAGTGATTTTCATGCATTTTTATACCATTTCGAGGGTAAAATTCTTGGAAGAGAAATATGTAAAGATTAATAAATAGCTTTTCAGTATGATACCAAAAATTAGGTCTCTCAAGGGTACTAGACGAAAAACCATTTTAAGGGGTAAGTAAGAGGTTTTTAGAGATCATATGAACCCTGTCATTAAAATAACCACAGCAGAAACATAAACATTCTATGTACCTGAAAACTATCCACTCCTCTTTAGCGTACTCTTGGATATCATTGTTGAATTTGTCGTACGTCAGCCATATTTCTTCTGTCTTTTCAATGTCTTGTCTCAAATCTTCAATCAGGAAACTGGGTTCTGGTAAATTGAAGTGTTGAATGTCCTCTCTAAAAATAAAAACCAAGAGTAACATTAAAACATTTGATCATCAGACAACTGATAATTTTGTGCATTGAGAACTAGAAATAAAATAAAACTTCTTTTAAACTGTACAATTATTGAATAAACTTGATTAATTACACATTCATAAGAAAATAATTTAAGAGATCAGAGATCTATTTCATATTACAACTTCAAAAAAAAAAAAAAAAAAAAACCTCCATAAAAATGAATGTAGAAAAATTCTAAAGTTTCATTTTGAGTATTTTGCTAAAAAAAAACAATATAGTTCTTTTAAAAAAATACAAGTAAATAGGACCATCCTTTATCAAGTTGTAGAAATAAATTTTGCATAACCATCAGATCTATTAATATAAATAAATTCCACCACAGTTTCCACCAAAACACCACGGTTTCATACTACGACTGGGTGCTACTTGTTTTTTTGGCGTTGCCAACTAGAGCAGTAATTCAATTTCTAGCAACCTGGCAGATAAACTGGATAGTGAATTATGGCGCCAAGAATAGTGCCAAAAATGTCGCCAAGAAGAGTGGCACCAGGTTGCAATATAGCACCAAAAAACCTTCCCAATCTTTTAACACCGATAAAAGCACTCACAATAGTTTCTTGCTAGACTCTTCCAAGTCATTGAATTCCGTGCGTTTCTCTTTCAGGAAGTTGACGATATCCTGTATTTGGGTGGAGCTCTCCATTTCCGAATCGCTCCGAGGCTTCATCTGGTGCCAACGGGCAGCAAAGCGCTCTTCCTCCAGCAAGTAGGTCTTGAGGTGAGAGGACACGGTGGTCTTCAGTATTTCCATCTGGAATGGTAGAAAGAAAGATGCTATCCCGTCAAACTATTTATACTTTTTAAAATTGGATTTGATTTATTTGCGTTTCACAAATTTGTCACTCACAAATAAAACTAGACTATTTAATTTTTTTTTTAAAAATGGACCAATGAAGATAATTTCTACTCAATCATATTCAACAATAAAGATTTTTTTCAATCAAGCTAAAAAATGTCCTAAAAATTTAAATAACAATTCCAAAGAATATAATTTCTTAATTGAAATTTACTGTCACTATCATGCCAAAAAAAGAAACTGCTTGCAGAAAAGATGAAAAAAAAATGTTTGTTGAGAATAGGCAATTCCAGGAGTGCCTTTAATTCAAAATCCCAGAAAACTATTAAAGTAACGAAACTTTTATCCCAAATCCCAAAATGCTCATCAATTCAGAATGTATAGAAATACAAGGTGTATACAATTCTGTAAACAATACAATTCTGATGGTGTTTTTTACACAAAACTTACGAAGTGCCAGATGAACCGATGAGGCAGAATAGTCGGAAATTCTTTAATTCAGCCGTATGTAAATGTGACTTGATCGTAGCTACGTCGTTGGAAAATTTCTTTCAGAATGACATGTGAACAGACTTGGAAGTGATGATGGGACCAGATTCTTCATAAAATATGTTGTTAACACTGCAGCCCTGCACTTATTTTTTAATTGGACCTAATTTTGAACTTTTCTAAAATATTGATAAAACCCAGAATTCTGGGATTCATGCTGTTAAAAAAAAGCAGATTTCTTAGGCTACCCCAGAAATGTAGCACTCCTGCAGTTCTTCAGATATTCGTAGCACATTGAGCAATTTTTCACAAATCAATTGGGAATTACATTGTTTGCTCTTGCAAAATGAGCAGTATCAATTAATCACTCCAAAAATGTAATTAGGTGAAAATGACCATAAAAACTAATTGACTTTTTTTGAGGGGTGGTGGTCACAATATATATTGTAAAAAACATTTAGCTCACTTTTCTCAACTAAAAACAACGCTACATTACCTGCTGTTCCACTATATCATGGTGGTCTGATAAGGTGTGTTCGAAAGTTTCCCACGAAGATTTAATTTCAGTCAAATCCACAGCCATGTTTTTAGACCACTTGCTGAGAAATTCATTCTTTGATTCCAACTCCTTACACTCGGCTACAATCTTTTTTGGAAAAACACATAAAAGATTATTACGGCGATTCATACCAGGATATGTTATCAATAATGGGCTCTACATATAACCATGGGTGCCCATACATAAGGGCAAAGGGGGGCCCGGGCCCCCCTTGCACCAGAAATATTTAAGTAAAATCTTCGTACCGTTGACCATAATAAATTGATTTCTATTAAACCTTTTATTTAAAATTTTGAACTGCATAGATCCTTTTTTGTGATTTTAAGCTAATTCAAAAGCAAAATGTAAATAGTTTCTAATAATGTTGACCAGGGCCGTATCCAAGGGGGGGGTTTAGGGGTTCAACCCCCCCCCCCCCGAAATTTTGACATCAATTTTTATACTGCTATTTTTCTTGAAAATTATGTCTCACAAGGAGCGATATCCTCTTCGGGTATAACCCAAAGGGTTTCAAAATGAGTCAAAACCCTACTTTTAAGGGTAAAATTTCCAAAATTTTTCTGGGGGAGGACCCCCAAACCCCCTCGAAATTTTGAAATCTATTAAGTATACGGTTTTTCCTTCAAACTTGTGTGATTTACAAGGAGTGGTCCTCTTTAATGTAACCTAAAGTGTCTCAAAATGAGTTAAAATGCCCCTTTTAGGGGGAAAATTCAAAAAAATTTCTGGAGTAGGAACCTAAAAACCCCCTTAACATTTCGCCATTTATTACAATATATCTTCTTTTTACCTTGAAAATTCGGCCGCTTACAATGAGTGGTGCTCTATGGGTGTAATCTAAAGGGTCTCAGAAATGAGCTAAAACACTCTTTTGAGGGGCAAATTTCCAAAAATTTTTTGGTGGAGGACCCCCAGACACCCCTTTTACTTGGAATTCATATTGTTTATACAATTTTAAATTTAGTGCATCAAAATTTCAATCCAGTGTTGTCATCTAAAACTTAACATATAAAAGTACCCGTAAGGAGGTACCTCAGAAAATATTTGAGTCAACCCCCCCCCCCCCCGAAACAAAAGTCTGGTTACGGCCCTGGGCCAGTACAATTACAAATGATGAATTATTAAGAGAAACAAAAATGAAATCAATAGATCAAGAAATTAAAAAAAAGGAGATGGCAGTTTACTGGCCATGTGTTAAGAATGAATAGAAATCCCAGGTGGGAGCGAAACAAAAGTCTGGTTAAGGCCCTGATGTTGACCACTTAATAATTTCTTACTTGAAATTTTGCGGCTCGGCCAATCTTATTTGGATGTCACCCAAAAGGGTTGGTTGGTGTATCTGGACAAGATAAATTAAAACTATTTTAAAAGTCACCCCAAATGAGTTAAAACACTACTTTTTTAAGAGTAACATTTCAAAGATTTTTCTGGGGAGGACCCTCAGACACCGCTTTTTGTCTCAAACTCCTGTATTTTACACAAAACTTTTGCATTAAGTAACATGTGAGGGGCCCCTTAGAAATATTTATGAAACAACCCCCCCCCCTCATAAAAAGAATCTTAAGTGGGTTTGACTGGCAAACTTGCAAAATTTTTTCTTGGCCCCCTTCTGAATTCAAACATATGGGCGCCCATGCAAATAACCCTTAATAAACCGTTAATTTCCCCCTATTGCGAAACCTAATGCTTACTTCACTCCTTTTCTGAATGAATTCCTCGTGCTTCCTCTTTGCAATACCAATGTCTTCGATAGATTCCGGATGACGAGTTAAGGTGTCTGTGGCATCGTTCAAAAAAGTCCTCACGGAACTCATTGAAGTAGAGACGGACTTTTGCAAGCACCTGATCATTGTACTTTCCAGTTCAGATATCAAGTAATCCACATACGCTTTGGTTGGAGCGTAGCTCACAACAATGCAATCGAATTTCTCTTCATCCCTGAAAGAAATTGTGGGTAATGATAGTATAAATATCTTTTAAAGCCTGACACAAGGAAAAAAAATCAGAAACAGTTATTTTGTTGGTTGATTGCAACAAAGTTATTTTCAAAGGGTGTTGACCAAAGTAATTTATAAACAAAATAAATTTGAGCTCAAAATAAATATTGCTGTAAAAGGGTTAACGTAAAATTTCTTTTAGCGGTTTAAAAATATCATTCAAATCTTAAACAAATTTCATTGCACTAAAGTATCAGTTTAATCATGAGGGTAGAAAAGGAATGTGATATTTTTCATAAGAATTAGTATCTAATTTAAAACAGTTTTCTATACTTAATTATGTATTCTCAGCATTAAGAAAAAACTACCCATAACATAATTTAAGTGAAAATTACATATTCAATATTTTACACTGTAGCAGAAAGTGCATTGGACTTAAATTTCATATAAAATTCTTACACAGATATTTTACTGAACTCTTGACTTTTAGCTTTAATGGATTTAAAATTTCTTTTCCAATCTTCAGTCGAAACACAATGCTGCATAACAAATTCCTCGACGTTAACAGAGCCTAATGCTACCCAGTCCTGAAAACAAGAAATTCAGAATTTGAACAAAGTTATTACAGATAACCAATCAAACTTATTTCAATAGTGTTTATACTGTAGATTGGGTATGAACAACCTTTGGAAAGTTCAGAGGGGAACTTTAAAATATAGGCAATATGGTAGTAGTGAAAAAATATTTTTGATACCATGGAACAGAAAAACCAAATAGATCAAAGGGTTGACCAAAACTGACTTGGCCTGATTGTGTGGAAGATAGAACTGAAGTACCCTACTTCACGCTACTTTAGGGAACGAATTGGAAAATGGTCTCCAAACAGAAATCAAGATGGAGAAATGTTATAGGGAAAACCCTGGGCTGTAGTGCTAGAGAAGAACTTCCAAAACTCGGAAAATTTTCCTTTTTACACCACAGAAAACAAATAAAACTTTTCCATACTCTAAGCCCTAGGTAAGTTTTCAAATCTTGACTATGCAACTTCTGTGGGGTTGACATAACCCTCCTCGTTCAGTGTTCCCACTCAATTTTGGAAATAAAATTCCTTGACTTTTAAAGGTCAATTTTGAAGACCTTTCAGTCCAAAAACTAGCAATACACTGCATTTTTCGGATATTTCTTGCATTTCAGAACATATATTTTCAGTAAACAGTTTCCCTTTTTTATTTCTCAGGGTCAAAAATGAGATGCAAAGTGCAAACATTAAATATTGACAAAATCATTAAATATCAACAAAAACTAGCAATCCACAGCATTTTTCGGATATTTCTTGCATTTTAGAACATATATTTTCAGTAAATAATGTATTTTTTTTTATTTTTCAAGGTTTAATATGAGATGCAAACATTAAATATCGATAATTTTCCAGGTGTTCTGTATGAATTTCCAGGTTTTAGGCAAAAATAAGCAATTTTCCCTAACTATTCCCTAATTTTTTAGGTCTAATTAAAATTCCTAGACTTTTCCAGGTATTCACTGACCCTACTTGTTACTTATGATAAAATTTTATTTCATTTCCAATAATATACATCACCTGAAACTTTTCCTTGGCCTCTTCCAGCCGTGAGAACAAGTCCTCTGTTCTCTTGTAGAGGTCAAAGAAGCTGAAGGCGTTCCGGTCCAGAATGACGGGGAAAATGAGGTTCTCCTGGATGTCGTTCACACCCTTGAAGAGGATGGGGACCGAGATGAACTTCTTCATCTGGTTGTAGTACTTGGCCCTCACCTCTTCCACGGGAGGCCTGAACTGCAGACAGCCATTCCTGGCAAAACATTAAATGCCTCAATTAGACTGAAAACCAATTCCCCTTTAAAGATTCAAGAAAATAAACTGACGAAGGTAACAACTCAACTCTAAAGTAAGGAAGTAATCTCGCTACTTCTGGAAAATTACAAGTTAAATTAAAGCAAAATACTCAAAAGTAGCAGCCGCACACTCTACCACTAGGCCATCAGTGCTGATGCCATCAATAATTAAATAAATAATTAAAATACGTTAATAGCAAACTCCTCAGCACCCCAGAGGCAAAATAAGAAAGTTAAAAAAAAATAATGAAAAAAAAAAAAACTAAAAGAGATAGAACAAAAACTTCAATGAGAAAATTGTTGCCAATATAAATAAAAACTCACATAAAAGAATTTCATGCAAATATCTTCAATATTTGAGGAGACATTAGCAAGTGAAAACGGCACTTATTTTCAGGTATCAAAAAAGAAAAGTGCGCAAACTTGCAAGTTTCTTTGGTGTTTTTAGTTAAAAATTGTCTTTATTTAGTGAAAAACGCAATAACCATATGATAACACTGAAAAACTTGCAAAATTGCTCACTTTTTATTTTTGAATTCAATTTAAGGGGACCAAAGTCACACGTGCTCCCTGGGTGGTGCTAAATGGGCATCTGTCACTAAGTCCTGTGGCATACCAGGGTTTAGTGGGAGGAGGTTCGGTCTGATGTTTCATCTATTTGATTATGACGACCCAACGGACCATTTCTCCCTGGGAAAATCGGCTCCTGGGGGGAGGAGTTGAACCTCTGAGGACCTTTGGGCTGAGGAGGAGGGGTCTTGGAGGAAGCAGCCATGTAGAGGATACAGGAGAAAAGCTGAGTTTTGCGTCTCAGGCCGCCGGATAGTACAGGAGCCCGGGGCAGCCTAACCAGCATGTCCTGGCTGCTCTATCAGCCGGTGTATAATCCCGCCTGCCTTGTAGCTCCAGGTGGTGCCTGGGTGGGGTCCTGCATGGCAGTGCGGGGGGCTCTTTCGAGGTTACTGCTGGCTGTTGAATCCGGGGTGAGCCCCTCCAAATTGGCTCTTTGGAAATCAGAGAGGATCTTCTTCCCTCTTCTTCAAAAAAAAAAAAAAAAAAAAAAACGAAACCTCATGCAAGAAAATAAAGAAATTGCAAATAAAAACGCATCATCGAAAACCCCCAACCCACCAACAACCGTAGCTCCTGGGGAGGGAGTGGAAGTGTCTTCGGGCATGGACGCTCTTCTCTCCGGGACTATGCCCAGATCCACTGGCGGAAGGGTGAATGTGCCTTCGGGTGCGGACGCCTTGAACCCGGTGGAAATGGAATCCAACCCCTCTGTCGGAGATGTAGCTTCGGATGCTTTGGCGGACGATTCAACACCGATGACAGAGGTGATTAACAAAAAACAATTGAAAAGACGCCGCCGAAAGGAGCGACTGCAACTGGAGAAGGCCCTGAAAGGGATCTCAATTGCTGGGGCGGGAGAAGCGACGGGGGTGATGGCCAATGCCGGAACCTCTGGAGCGACCCCCAAAGTGGCGAAAGAGAGTCTCCCACGCGGTGAAGATTCTCGCAAGAGAGGGCGCACCGCTGGGGACACCCCAGAAATGGCCGCCAAGAAGCAACGGCAAGGCACCTACAGCCAGGTTGCCAAAAAAGCTTTGAATCTGAGGGTTGTCTGCAAAGACGACTCTGCAGAAATATCATCGGTGGATCGGGATCACATCACATCCGTGATAGATGACCGTCTCATCGATGGATCCATCGCCACGTGCTGCGTTCATAGGACGTATCTACAGCGGAACGGCCTCATCATTTCTTGTGAGGACCAGGAAACTGTGGATACCCTTAAGGCACTAATCAACCAACTCCCCGGCCCCTCGGATGTAGAAGACCACCCTGGTTATCTCGCCATGGCGCCTGGGGATCAGCCACCCTTGAAACGGTTTTACGCCTTTTTTCCCGGAAAAAGGACAGCAGCTGAAAACATCAAGCTCTTGGGCGCTTGCAACAAGGGCCTGGATGTTAAAAAAATCGTCGTTAGGGCGGTCGTCCCTGGGAAAGGAGGTAACACTCTAGTCCTGGGGGTGGACACAGAACTTCTCGAGTTCCTGAAGGCTCGAGAGTTCCGTCTATTCTGCGGGGCAAGGGGCACCATCCCAAGGGCGGATCCAGACCAGATTTTCGGGGGGGGCCATGTCAGAGTCGGAGGGTATTACATTCGAAATTTTCAGAGCCTCAGAATTTTTTTTTTGAAGAGTGCTTGCTTTTAAGCAGCTTTTTAGGGGTTTATAGTAACTTAGAGGATATCCAGGGCATATAAAATGCGAAACTTTGTTAAAGGTAAAAAGACTTCATCAGGTGATACTAGCTCGAAAGCAAAAAGGGGGTCTGGGGGTCCTCCCCCAGAAAATTTTTGAAATTTGGCTACAAATAGTAAGTTTTTTTACTCAATTTTTGTACATTTGGTACCCATTGGATAACACCTAAAGAGGGCAACTTTCTTGTACTCCTAAAAGGAGAGGAGAGAAATAAGTTCAAGGAGAAAACAGTAAATAAGTAACCATGAGAAATTGATAGGGGGTCTGGGGGGTAACCCTCGAGAAAAATTTTGAAACTTTGCCTCCAAAAATAAAGTTGCAGCTCATTTTGAAAGCATGTAAACCACAGAATTTTCAAGGATGAAATTATAAATAGATGCCAAATTTTGAAAAGGGCTGAGGGTCCTCTCCCAGAAAATTTTTGCAAATGCGCCCTTTTAAACTATAGTATTCATCTATTTTAAAACTTCCCAAAAGAGAACAGCCTCTTTTAAGCGGAAGAATTTTCAAGGAAAAAACACTCTAAAACAGATGTCACATGTCAAAATATTAAAGGGGGGATTGGGGGTTCTCCCCCAGAAAATTTTTGAATTTTAGCATTAAGAAAGTGTTTTTTAAGCTATTTGTTAGGGTTTCTCGGGGGGGGCCATGGCCCCCAGGGCCCCCCCTCTGGATCCGCCACTGCACCATCCAACTGAAGGAGTCCACGCCCAGGCCACCAAAGATGGAGACTTCAAGAAAGGATCCTCCCGCTGATGAGGGATTGGCCCTAACCGGTTCACTTCCTCTCAAAGAACATCCAATGGAGGAAGATGAAGATGCTGAAAAGGAGCTGGAGCCAGAGCACTCTTCGGAGTCTCCGGTGACGGCTTCTGATTAGGCCAAAACCAGTCTAAAGACTGAGACGGAGACGGCTTCTGCTTAAGCCTCTCCTATTTATCCCTAGGGGTAAGTAATTACTTTCATTTGACTCACTTTAATGGTTAGGGTAAGTCAATTGAATCTACAACACAGCAAAGCAGCATCGTACAACTTTGCTGCTCAATTGGGTAAACAAGGCACGTTTGTTGCCTTAGTTCAAGAACCCTGGGTATACAAGGGTAAAATCCTTGGTAAACCCGCGAATGCACACTTCTTTGCTTCGGAGGGTCCAGAAAAAAGACCTAGGGCTAGTATTTATATTTCGAAGAATATAAAGGCTATGAAGTTGTCTCAATTTGCATCTGAGGATGTGAGTGCTATTACGATCAAGGATCTGAGCAGTTCACTGAGAGGTAGTGTTTGCTTCTGCTCGGTGTACATGGCTTATGACCTAGATATTCCACAAGAATTCATAGATCTTGTAAACTTCTGTGAATCCAATAGTATCCCTATGATTATTGGTGGTGATGTCAACTCTCATCACACATCATGGGGCAGCTCAGACACTAATACCAGAGGAGAAAAGCTTCTGGAATTTATAATGAATACCAATTTAACTTGGGCCAACAGAGGGAACCGTCCCACCTTTGTTAACAGAAGGAGAGAAGAGGTCATTGACCTCACGTTAACTTCATCTGAAATATCCAATCTTATTGAAAATTGGCATGTCAGTGATGCTCCTTCACTTTCAGACCATCGTCTCATACAATTCCGCATTGTGGATGAAATCCCGGTGGAATCGTTTAGAAACATTAGGAACACAAATTGGGACCTGTATAAGGACTCATTGGTGACTAATATTAACAACTTGCAAGTATTAAACAATAATTATTCTGTCGAAGAGCTCGATACCCAAGCGAGTAAGTTGACAAAAATTATTATTGAATCCTATCATACAGCTTGTCCTCTCAAGCAAAGAAAGTACCCCACTGGTAACAAGGTATGGTGGACCAATGAGCTGGAACGCCTCCGTGTAGAGGTTCGGAAGGCTCATAGGAAAGCAATCAGGAACAAATCTGATGACAACTGGTCAAATTTTAAAAACCTGCAAAGGAATTTTAAAAAAGAAATCCGGAAAACTAAATCCAACTCTTGGAAATCCTTTTGTACTGACATTCAGTCTTTCCATGAAACTGCTAGAGTGCATAAAATTCTCAGGAAATCACACGAATCCCATCTTACATCGATTAAATTGCCTGACGGTAATTTTACAGTAAGTCCAAAGGATACGTTAACGACCATGGTGAATTTTCACCTAGGGGACAATAGTGTTCCCTCTGCTTGTGATGAGCATGCATCAGAACCATCGCACAACCCATTAAACTCGGAACTTACTAAAACCATTGTGAGTTTCGAAAGGGCTAGAGCTGCTTTGGAGGAATTTCTTCCTTTTAAATCACCAGGGAACGATGGTGTCTATCCAATTCTACTTCAGAAAGGCTGGAACATATTCGGTCACTTTTTGGTAGACATATACGAATCCAGCTTGGTATTGGGATATGTACCAAAGGTATGGAGAACCTCAAGAGGGGAGTTTCTTCCCAAAGTTGGGAGAGATTCATATGAGAAACCAAACTCATTTAGAATGATCACCTTGACATCCTTTCAGCTTAAGTTGCTGGAACGATTGATCTTCTGGCATCTCCAAGCAGATGACAGTCTAAATCGTATCTTTGGTCCTGACCAGCATGGTTTTAGACCTGGCTTCTCTACAGAGTCAGCCTTACACCAGCTGGTATGGAGAATAGAAAACACAATAATTGATGGTCAATATGCCATTGGAATTTTGTTGGATATTGTAGGAGCCTTTGATAACATCGGCTTCGAGGCAATACACTCAGCCCTTATCGGAAATCATATTCATCCTATGTTAACTAGATGGATCATATTTATGATTAAAAACAGAAATGTCTGTACTAGTCTAGCTGACTGTGTGGTACGGAGAGATATTTCAAAGGGGTGTCCGCAGGGAGGTATTCTTTCCCCCTTCCTTTGGAATCTGGTCTTCAACTCACTTCTAGTTCTTCTGCGTGAAGAGCCTGGTTTGTCCCAGGCCTATGCGGATGACCTAATTGTGTTACTGCGAGGTTTCGATATAGGAACCTTACACAACCAAGCCCAGCAGATCTTGAATAAAGTCCTACACTGGGGTGAAACGAATGGCCTGGCTTTTTCTGCCGAAAAGACAGAGGTCATTGTCTTTACCTGGAATAGAAAATGGAAACTCGATGATTTGTATTTGGGTGACCGGATTATCAATCGTAAAGAGTGCGTTAAATACCTAGGATGTTACCTGGACAGCAAACTCACGTGGAATATCCACGTCAAAGAAAAAGTTCGTACTGCCACAAATGTTCTAATACTTTGTAGGAGAATAGTTGGTAAGAACTGGGGCCTTAACCCTAAATCTACTCTGTGGATATATACTGCCATGGTTCGTCCAATAGTGGCTTATGGGTGTTTGGTATGGATTAATGTCATCAACAAGTGCTCATACATCACTATATTACAAAAGGTGCAGAGACTGGCCTGCCTATGCATCAGTGGGGCTCTAAACAGTACTCCTACAGCTGCATTAGAAATGCTACTGCAAATTCCCCCTTTGAATCTGTTTCTGAGCGGGGAAGCAATTAAAGCTATGTACAGGCTTAATAAAAACGGCACTTGGTGCAACAAGTCAGGTTTTGGCTGTAAAGGCTATCTGAAAAGCCATATTGACATTTGCTTGGGTCTGGGCAGTGAGATCCCTACAATTTCTATGCCTAAGGACGCAATAACCAAAACAATAATACCAGATATACTATTCTCAACTAGTGTACCAAAACGAGATGAGATTGGAAATTTAATTGACCTAATTCCAACAGGATCAATTGAATGCTATACAGATGGCTCTAAATCCAACTTTGCTGGTGCCGGAGCAATCTTAAGAACCAAGGGTTCTGGGGATGATTTCACCAGATTTCATCTATACCTTGGCAAACTAACAACAGTCTTCCAAGCCGAGATTCTGGCGATCAACATGGTCGCTGAGGAGCTCTTAGCTAGGGAGCTGGTTGGAAAAAATATATACATTCTCTCCGACAGCCAGTCTGCCATTCTTGCCTTGGCTAATCGAGTTAAGTTTCAGGGCTGTGTTCTGAAATGTACCCGGGATTTGAACCTGCTGTCTCGGGCTTCCAACACCATTAATCTGATATGGGTACCAGGTCACTGCGACTTCGCTGGAAATGAACTAGCTGATACAGTAGCTAAAGATGCCTCTTATCAGACAGTGTCTGGTCCAGAGCCATTTCACCCAGTTTCATATCAGACTATCAAAAAGGACGTAAGGAACTGGATAAAGAGCAAACATAATGATGCATGGTCCAAACAACCAGATTGTGCTCATTCTAAAATGGTTCTGGATGTGCTTAACCCATCAGGTAAACTCATCCATCTCAGTAGAACCAATTTACACCAGGTCATCCAGATCATCACCGGACATGCTAATCTGGCCAAGCATCTTAATAGGTGTGGTTTTGTAGACTCTCCTCTCTGCCCTGCGTGTGGAGAGGAAGAGGAAACACCTCTTCACTTTGTGGGACAATGCCCAGTGTTTTCCGTCCCCAGAAACAAATTCTTTGGGCTGCCCTACATCAGCTTCGATCAAGCCCTTCTCTGCAAAGGGATGTCTGGCCTAATAGGGTTCCTAATGTATACTAAACACCTACAGGTAAGGTAAAATCTATGCCCACCAAACCCCCTACCAACGTTAAACAACTAACGGGACTAGGGGATTCTACCCACTTAGAGTAACTAAGTTAAGGATCACACCACTCGAAACAATGCTTTTCGAACGAAATAACTGGTGATAGAGCAATGGGCAATACTGCCTAAGCTCTCTTTTCCTTGGAACGGGGATGTCGGACCGAGGGAACGCCTTTATGTTGATTGATTGAAGGGGACCAAAACAAAGTTTAGATATTTTTGCAGCACTTTGGGTAAAAAAAATGAAACTATAAACTTTTTTTGAAACTGGAGTTTCCGTATAAATTTACAGAGTTAACAGTCCAATTTTCTTTCAAGTATATAAAAAACAAGTGTCGTCGAGACAATTTCCTACCTGTAAACAAGATCTATCCTCATTTCAGGTAGATGTTCAGTCAAAACTTCAAGGCCCAGTTCATACTGGGACTCTAAAGCTTTGTACAGTTGTCTGTCCCAGTGGGCCCTCCACGGTCGCATGTGCTCCGGAGAAAACCCCTAAAAGGCAGCAGTGTCTTGATTTTTTAGTACACAAAGTCATTTCGTAATCATAACAGTATTTTTTATAGAAATCCCAACCTTTCACGTGGTAAATTTACATTAAGTTCAAATAGGTTTTTCAAGGAGGCAACATTTACAGATAGCGGAGCTTTCAAGATTTAAGCCTTAAGATTTCCTTATCATCAAAAGTGTTTCCATTGAACATCAAAGGGCTCATATGACTGGGAAAATGTGTTATTATTGGAACTTTTGAATTATATAATCTCTAAATGACCACACATTAATTTCTTTACTATAATTTAATTTCACATTTTTAGAACAAACAATAGTATGTAAAACCTATCAATTGGTTCATACAATGGTTGTTTACAAATGTAAATTTTTTACATAACTTTTGAGAAAGAAAAATTATTCTTTAAAATTAAAAACTATTAGTAATAAAAAATGTATTAATGATTGGTTAAAATATTACTTTCAGTTAATTTGAAAACAAATAGTATGTACTAAATACCTAAAAATTATTTTTAAAAAATGTGCACACAAATTTATCTTGGGAATAAAAACTGAATTCTTTTTTCAAATAAATAACAATGTTATAATTCAGCTTATTGTATGTAATTATATAAAAAACTAAATTAATAAAATACTGAAAACTTTTGGGTAATTTTTAAAATCTTATCTAGAAAAAACTTATTATACATTAAATTGGGTTATTTATACTGCAAAATATTTCAACACTTGTGTATTTCATTGCATCTAAAATAACTTCATTGTTATTTTAGGTAAAATTTTATAAAAAGTGGTTTCATACCTGTTCTTGTAGTTTCATAAATATACTTCTAATTTCAGTTAATGTATCTTTCCAAGTTTGCTGCAATCTCAATAAATCAGTATTCATCAGCTTTAAAACCTGTAAAAAGTAACAATTACGAAAAGATGAAAAAAATTCTTAGAAATTTCTTGCCACATACAGGGGGAGAAGGTTGATTATCTTAATATGGAAAAGGTAGGGAATTATCCTGATACAACCACTAAAAGGGGGGTCTGGGGGTCCTCCCCCAGATATTTTTTGGAAATTTAAGTAAAAAACCCACTTTTCATTCTGATTTGGTACGCCTCATCCGATTTCGGATATAGATTTTATGGTAGAATTTTTGTGTTTTGACAAACTTAATATAAAACAGAGTTGTAATAATAGAGTCACAAGTATGTACTAAGGGGCTCTAGTATTAGAAATTCCTAATTCTCCTTAGAAAATTTCTGTAAAAAAACTAACTTTTTCAACGTGTTTTGGTAGGCCTCATCCGATTTCGGATATAGATTTTATGGTAGTATTTTTGCATTTTAACAAATTTAACACAAAATAGAGTTGTTGCGGCGTACTTCGAGAGCGTGACACCCGCGCGCTCCTCACGCTAGGTCAAACCCCGGTGACGACGGGATCTGGCAACGCTCCCACCTCAGGGGAAGTTCCAGCCCTGAGACTACAACTTTCACTCTTTACCCGACCGGTGGTCGCACTACTTCGCACGCTCGCACATCTCTCTCGGCTAAACAGTGTGCCTATTAGGCCTAACCTAATACTGATGTAATAAGAAGAATAAATGTTAAGTTTTATCATTCAAATATACAAATGTGTTTTGTCCATTATTTAAGTAAACAGAAGGTGCAAATGCCCCTCCTGTATTGTAATAATAGAGTTACAAGTACTAAGAGGGTCTGGCCAGAAAATTTGACCTAAAAATAACAGGATTTTAACTCATTTTGGTGCATAAAATTCCATATTATACAGTGTAAAACTTTTCATTATGGGGGGAGTGGGTGCTCACCATGTCTGCCACCACAAAGTGCTGCTTGCGCAGCATGCGGTTCTCTCGGGAGAGCCGCTCCACGGCCTGGTGCAGGCGGCGTATGTAGGCGTCCAGTGCCGCCGCGTCGTCCCACGTGACACTGTTCTTCTCGTCCACCACCCGCGTGAAGGAGCGGGCGGCCGCCAGCATCAGGGGCTGCTGGCTCAGGATCATGTGGTCCGCTATCGTCTTGTAGAAGTTCACGATCTATAGGAGAAACTTTGATTATTCCAATCTGAAAGTGTAAAACTTTGAGTTGAAGAAGTTTCGTTTTTTCATTTAGTTTGTATTTAATGTAAAGTTATTTCTCTGTCGCCTGAACGGGAATTGTCAATTTTCCCCTATGTTTTTTCCTTGTATTTTTGTAAAAAAATTCCTGTGTAGTAAATAAAAAAAAAAGTTATTATTGTTGTTATTATTATTATAATAAAGTTATTTCATTTAACTTATTTTAACAGTCTAGTAGAAATTCACATTCTCGAAAAATAGCAGACAAAACTGTTTATTCCCAACTTTTAAAACGAAAGGTTGGATGAACTTCTACATTCAAATGTGTGTATTTTTTGGTCCATTATACATTTGATTAAAAACAGTTAAGGATGCAAAATGTTATGGGAGGAATCTAATTGGTGCTACAATTTTTCACCCAGCAGCTCCATTGTAATAGTAATAGGCTTGTCAACATGCACTAAGAACAATGCGAGTAAAAATATTAATTTTAACCAAACTGCTTACAGCTATCTAATAAAAGGTTAGTAAGCTCTCTTTTAAGCTCAGTGTGTTGTAAAAAAACACTTTTATATTAGATCACTTTTCAGGTTCTTCTGATTCTGTTGTATTGGATATGGAAGGAGCTAAAGTGGGTCAAACCAAAAACCCGGTTTGGAACCATGGGAATGTTCACTCAGAATTCCTCATAAATGTAACTGAAATTGCCGAATTTAGCCATTGTCGTCCACTCACTGGACTAGTATATTATTTTTATACTGTAGTACTAGTTATTTATTTTTAGTTATAAACCTTTTGGCAGCCAGGAAGTGACGCGTGATATTATTTGGTGAGCTGTAAAAAATTTGAATGAAAAATGTTAGATCAATAGAAAATATGGAAAAAGTGTAGTTCTTTGTGTAATAGTTAATTTTTGGCCCGGAATAAAATTTATTGTGCTGTACCCATCAAGTTTCGCTCCTCTCAGATGTTAAGTGTTCGGTACAGCTGCCCATATTATGAATTTGAAACCACAGCCATATTTGGCATTCAGAACAGCTTGGCCTCCTTAATCATTTTCAAGTGAGTACAAGGTATAATGACCCCCAAGGCATATGATCTACCCAGCACCTGGGTGTACTAAAATTGTCAAAAGCTTAAGAGAACTTGCCTGTTGCAATGTCTTAGCTTGTGCATAGTGGACCTTGGCCTTTTCCTCCATGTCCAATATCTTGTTGGGGATGCTGTAGCCCATAACCCTCAGCTGCCTCACTTCCCTCATCAGAGTGACCAGGCGAGGGCTGTAGCTCACTTCCGGCTGACCCTTCTTGTTCAGGGATATGACCGGCCTCCCAGTGTCCAAGCTGAGGAGACACAAAGGGACCGTTCAAATATTACACGTAAGCAAGTTTTTGGTCATTTTTGACTCCCCTTGTCAGCAAAAATAAGCAAACAGCAAACCCCCCTCTCATAATTAAGTGAGAAAACTGCCTGACCCCCTCCCCTTTGATCTTCTTATTTGTACAAATGTACTTTACTTGTACTTTTTTTGTACTTAGATTTCTGAAATTCATTGTTCTCCATGAACACTTAACCTATCGTTAAAACTTTCCTTGTGAAAAAAATGCTTGAAATTTTTTCCCTAGTTCAGTTTATTTTTCTTTTGAAATTTTTTTTGGTTGAATTTTGAAATTATTTATGCAAGAAACAAGAGAAGATTTTTGAAATTATATACCACAAACTATATTATTGTGTATTAAGGGATAAGTATCTATTGCCAAAGATCTTAACAGGGCTTGGAAAATTTAGATTGTAACACAAGCAAATCAGTTGATAAAGAATCACTCTAACAAAAACATATTTCGAAACATCAAAGAGTACATTTTTATAGTAGATTACAAATTTAAGTTCTTGACATTGAAGAGTTAACTCTTACAATCATATTTACAACCATCAGCCTCAGTGTTAAATCCTCGGTCAAAGAAAGATTCCACCAATCAGAGGCAGTGAAAAGCTAATTTTTCTTTCTTTAGCTGCTGATTAACAAACCACAACGCTGAAGGCTGTTAATGAGCAATAAATGCAGATTAGTTTTTTTTAATATTACCTACATTAATCTTTTTTCCTGTATTTCTATTAATTTTCACCATACATAATAAATATTTCATGGAATAACCAAAGCTGATAAAAGTTGACTAAAGGACAAAATCCTTTACCCTAGACTTTTTGTTCTGAGTCCGTCCAGCATTTCTTGAGTCCAGTTGTCCAACTTTTCTTTGCTAAATCCTCGGAAGTCCACGAGCAGGCTCTCAATGTCCTTGCGCAGATTCTGGTGTCCGTCCAAATCATCCAGAAGAGATTTGCTCACTTTAGCTACCTCAGTTATCTGTGAAGGCAGTAAATGAAACCATTGTAAAATTGAAATCTCAAAATCCTTAAAGTATTTCAGACACAGGTAAAAAGCATAACAAATGTTTGTTTGAACTAGGGAAACACTGAATTCATAAATGTTTTGGCTTTCTTTGAGTAAACTATGTTGGCCTTTAAGAACAGATCGAAAATTCAAAGTAAGTATTAGGGGTTACTGTAAACAATATTTTAGACCATCAGTATTAGACCAGTTTTACTGAGAGAAGTGAATAAATTTCAAAAAAACCTTGCTATCTAGCTGTCTTATCCATGTAATGTTATTGATAATCTCAGGAGCACAATGTGTAGAAGGGAGAACAGATTTGTCGCTTTCAGAGCAAGTCATGAAGTCTTTTTGGACAGTTTTCATATACTCCATCAGCTGACCCAATAAAAGCTCCCTGAAGAAAAAGAAACTATTGACACAAACAAAGTTGCCTTACGTAACTTTACAGAAATGGACAAATTATTAAGTTAATCAAAACTGGAATAAGAGCATTTTTAAAAAACAATTTATTATATAACTTCACACACATAAAGAGTTATTAATACAATCAAATAAGTAAAAGAAAAGTGACCTGTGCAATCAGTCATTTTTTTTTGTATCCTTAAAATGTTTAGTAGTCAACTTGTTGACATGATTTTTTAAAAGCTCAGTCCCTCATATTCATCACCGTCACTAAATTGTATACGCACTGCATTTCGCAAAGTAATTTTAATTTTTACAACTCACCTTTCTGCAGTTAATTCTTCTCGAATGCCAGGTTGCCTGATCAGCGACTCGTATCTTTTAAACTCTTGGGTAAGCTATACAGAAAACAAGAAAAATATTACACTTTAACAAATTTACTGTTTTTTGTTAAAAGCCTCATGATTTTTAGACATTTTCACCATTTTTACTTCTTTCTGGAGCCATGCAATTCAACTAGCTAAACAAAAAAACACTGAAAGAAATAAGATTTTTCAAAGAATATATTGATTGATAGCTTATTCTTCAGATCAGGGACCAATCCAGGATTTTAAACTTAACCCCATTTTTGTGAAAAATTTTCAAGGCATTTTAATTTTTGTGGAAAATTGGAATAGTTTTTTTATTTTTGAATTTTTTTATACTTATATAATTCATATTTTTAATGAAAACTATAAAATTATGAAATCAGCTTTAAATTACATTTTTCTTCAGTTTTATAGCAACTTAAATACTCAATTGAATACAAGCTATTTATATAATTTAATAAAAACTTTAGAATAATTTTTCTGAAGGTGCCGTTTTTGTTAGACATTTTTTGTGAAGGTGCCAATAAACGGTACCCAAATTGACCTGTATTAGTCCCTGCAGATGAGTCTCTTTTTGTACCGTTTCAGAAGCTTTTTAAACCCAATTAAGGGGTTAAAATATGCACTTTTGTGTGATTTCCATTCCTTAGAATAAGTAATTTCCCAATAACCCAGCACATCTAATAAGCAAAATCTACTGTATAACCTTGTAAATGATGCAATTAATGGAAGAAAAATCATTTCAGAAAAAAAAAGCAGCCAAACTACGAGAACAAAGCACTAACCTGTAGCGGGTTGGATCTGGACGAACGCAACTGATCCCTCAACTTTGCAGCGACCCTTTTTCTGGCACTTTCCATGTTTTGATCATACTGAGCGACAGAGGCAGTCCACAGGGCTTCTGTGTAAGGATTGTAATTCAGTGGATTGAGGGCAGTGAGTGGTTTCAGTGACTTGTCAATCTCTAGTAGTGTTTTTTCCTCAGAACTTAACAGGTTGTTGACTTGACTGTGCACACTTCGTAAAAGTAGAACCTGTTCAAATCAAAAGCAAGACTTATTACTAAATTTCATATGTGCGCCGTTCTTTAAAAACTCCTCGGAAAATTGAGTTTCTAAATCAGGGTTCATGCTCTGTCTAAGATTGTAAAATTAAGGAGTTTCTTAGGAGGTTTTCATAGTAAATATAGGAAATAACAGGCAACATTATGAACTCCTTGTGTTATATTTTTTTCTCTCTATGTTATAAAACTAAATAAATACACAACATCAGAAAAGAGCAAAAAAATATCAAGTCATAACAGTATAGAAAAAATCTGTCCCTTGAAAATTTTTTACCCTATGATTAATATTTTTCAGAAGGTAAGAAAAATATAAGGAGTAAAAATTTTTTACTCCTAAATATTATTGTACCTAAAATCAGGAATTTTAGGAGTAAGTACAAACCCTATAAGTGTAAATGTGTGTAAAAAATGTAAAAAAGTGTTCAAAACTGTTATGCTCCAGATCCTAACATACAAGTTATTTTTTTATACTAACTGCAGCCTGTTTCTTAAGATATTTCAGAGATATGCTAAGTTTTAGCCAGTTTTTTTAAAATTGGCTGAGAGCAAATGAAGGAAGGATTTTGAGGCATAGTGCATTCATTTAGAATTGAATGCTCCAGCCAATCAGAGCTCTCACAAGGAAACATTCTCTAGGGTGAACTCACAGAATTGGACGAAAATTTTACAGGGGTTAGTATATGACTCAAAACACCTTCTATAAAAAAATTAGTTGCTAAATTACAGTAGAAAAACTGTAAAAAATTATTAAAAATTATCACATTTAACGCCAAATGTAACCCTACTAGGCGAGGATGCTTCCTTTGGCTCTGTGCCAAAAAATACTAGAATAAACTGGCCGCGTTTTCTCTGAAGTAGTTTAAATGAGCGAATAAAAAAAAGGTTCATCAAATGCAAAAAAGGATTAAAAATGAATTAAAGGAGGAAAATTAAATTAAAGGATAGGAAGTTAATTAAAAAACTGTTGTTTTAATGGATATTTTGAAGTACTTTTAACAAAATATCTCAATTTAGCGTTAAATAAAAATTTAATCATTCCATCTGATAGAAAATTCGCCAAGTCGCCAAGTGGTGTTCACTGAATGTGGTTGGCATCTCAGAACCCAATTTTCAAAGTTAATTTACTCCTTTCCTAATGAAATTTAGCAGCTAATTTTTTCACAGTAAGTTTTTTTAGCCATCTTCTTATGCCTGTAAAATTTTCATCCAATTCTGTGAGTTCACCCTGAGAACGTTTCCTTGTCAGCCAATCTCAGTTTATCAAGAAAGGTTGTAATCCAGTATAAATACCTCAGTAAGTCTCTTTCCGAAATGAGAGAGGTAAACGGGAATCAGAGCACTCCTTCTCCACGGGTAAGGGGCGTAGTTGGGCCAGTAGAGCGTCGTGAGCTTCTGGCAGGAATCCATCCAGGTCTCGCACAGGTCGATGCTCTGCAGCAGTTGGTCTTCCACGAAGGAAAACTTTTCCGTCCAAATATTGGTGTCTTGGAGCTTCGTTTGGACAAACATCACAACACTATTGCCTGTAAATATGTACAGCTGTTACAATATACAAATACAAAGTGTCCCAAAAAAGACTGACAGATTACATTTTAAAAATCAATAACTCAAAAAGATAAAATATGTGGTTTCTTGCATCCTACTCTAAAGACCAAAAAATTTTATGGCACAAAGTTTTGTAAATTGCAGTTCCCAAATCCCCTGATAGGTGGCAGCACTATTTTCCATTATCTCATAGGGAAGATTGATCCTTTTATTCCCTCTCGGGTTTTTGGGAACAACAATTTACGATAATTTGTGCCATAAAATTCTTTGGTCTTTAGAGTAGGATGCAAGAAACCATGCATTTTTATCTTTTTTAGCTATTAATTTTTAAAATGTGTCAGTCAGTCTTTTTTGGGACACCCTGTACATGGAAGTAAAAAAATCCTTTACAAACATCCTGCAAAGCAAAGGGTTTAGCAAAGAGAAAACATTAAACGGCAGAGTCAGAGCAAGATTATTTAGAGATTCAGAACATAATTATTCAGAGTAGATTATTACTAATCGAGCACGGCTTACTAGATACTATATACAGGCTAGCCGAGTACGGAAATCATTAAAAATCCAGATGGGACAAACTGGCAAAGCATATCCACAGTGTTGAAGGCGGTGGGTGATATAGGTAGGATCCAAGCGGGAAAAGTTGTCAAATGGTTTTCATTGATGAAAATTCGGCTAGCCTGTATGGTATCTAGTAAGCCGTGAATCGAGGAAGCAATAACGCTTTCTAGTTTGTTGACACTCTAAAAAAGTTTTAACAATAAAATGAAAATCAACTACTTAAAAGCCACATAAGTGAAAACCTTTCTTGGCCAGTTGTTCAAATTAAGGCATCAGTGAGTAGAGGTGCTACTTTCAAAGTGAAGACATGTCTAGTATAAATGCACTCAGGGATTCCAATAAATTGTAAAAATGATGAAGAAAAAAAAGTTTACCTCTTAAGTACAGACATACCAATGATTTCTAAGAAGTTTTCCATTCTGTTTGCTGGAAACCCTGGTGAAAATTCATCTTGCTTCCAAATGTCATCAAGGACATTGAAAGCGATATCCAGGGAATCTTTCATTTCGCCAAAAGTCATTCTTTCCAAATTCTGGAATGCCGACTCAAAAGGTTCGAGTATCTTGAGGAAAAAGTCGGCCCTGTCTTTTTCCTTCTGAGAGGGGAGAGTCTCTTGCAATTCTTTCCAATACTTGTACTCATCCAAAGGAGTGAAAATAACTGAAAAGTAAAACATGAGGTACTTAAGGATTAGCCGGGCACAAGTATCGGCAATTGGACTATATACATTTTACACAGAGGATGTCAAATGAAGCAAAAATTCTCAACCTGGCCCTCTCAGATCTCTATGAAACTTTCAGGAATTGTTTTGAAAAAAAACCCCTCATTTTTTGGATCTTTAATCTTGAATAACTCCAGTATAATATCAAATTTAATCCTCAGTAAAATGAGGGGTGATACATTTTTCTAATCCAGATAGAACTGACAAAACTGGAATTATTCAAAAGATTAAAGATCCAAAAATTTTCTTTCTTCAGACCAGAGACATGAATTTATTGCATTGATTACATGCCTGTTTAAAAGGTGGTACATACAAAAAAAGTACAAATACAATTTACATATAAAGAAACACAATAACATAATTATACAATTAAAGTGACACAGATAAAAATAAATGACAACATTAAGAAGAATAATTTGAAAATATAATACAAGATAATCAAACTAACTCGATTTAGCTAGTAAATTTTAACGGAATTTTGAGGTAGATATAAAATAAAAAAGTCTTGCTGACTTGGAGTTAAAAATGAGAGGGAAAGTTTTTAAACCGGATGTTTCTATAGGGAGTATAAAGAGGGCAAGAGTTGAATACATGGTTCCTAGTCTCATATTCTTCGGTATTACAAAAAGTGCATCGGGTTTCAAATACTACTTTGTTATTGTACAAAATTTGACTTTGATGTAGGCGTAACCGTAAAATAAATCTTTTAAATAGCGCAGAAGAGATTGTAAAATGTTTATAGTTACTCGAGAGGGTGTCAGGATTCACAGCCTCTTCATGGTTGGAGCCGCTCACTCTGAGCATTGCGGCCAGACCGTTTTCCAAGCTGCCCAACAAGCTCTGCAGTTTGGGGTCCACCAGCCGACTCCACCTCTCATCCTTGAGGAGGAGGGGGGCAAACACTTTCTTCAGAGAGTGGTAGAAGGTGCTGACGGGGGAATCGACCATGGAAGAGACGTAGATGTTGGACAGAACATTGTCTGGGGTGATGCTGTCTGGGAATTTCTTAAAGAAAACGAGAACCCTGTCACTGGATCCTTTAGGTTCAACCTACATTGGGAATTGGAAATAGCGTAAAAAATTATTGATGATAAATTTTGAGAAATCAATCAGTCAAAGTAAAAATTCAACACATATAAGAGTGCAATAAAAAATATCCGAATAATTCTTTTGCGATTTCAATAAGTTTTTATTTGGATGCCTCTGAACACTTGATTTTTTTTTATATTGACAAGAATGATGAATGGGAGTTTTATTCCGCACCATAGTTCTGCATTTAACATAGCATAGTAAACAGTTGGGTCTTGCACCTGGCTAATCTCAAAGTAGCAAAGGAATAAACACAAGAATGCATTCTTTTACATTCTTAGAGTTCTATGAAGAAGCTGGTGAAAATTACAAACGAGTGTCACTCTTCTTGGCAGCATTCATGGCAATACTCTTGATATCATAACCCACTATGTTGGCAAAAAATAAATTATCGCCCTAGTTGGCAAAGCCAAAAAACCAAGTGGCTCTTGGTTGTAGCCATTGAGCAGTAGCATGAAATCATATCATCATATGTATTCATCTGAACAATTACAGATAATAGGTTTCATACTATACAACCAGGTGCCACTTTTTTTGTCTTTGCCAACTAGGGCGATAATTCATATTCTAGTTGTTAGAGAGCACCAAATAATCTTTACCTTATTATACACTAAAATTTCTCGTTTCTCTCCAAAACCATCTGACACAGCACATAGTATGAAACAGTTTTTGTTATCAAGAAAACAATCTAATGCTTCTGAGTGTAGCAAATCGTTTATATTAGTATCAGAAATATTAGTAGCGAAGAAATCCCTTATATTAGTCAAAATAAAATTTTTACGACTGTCTCCGGTTTGCATTTTGATTGAGGGAAAGTACAGTGGCTAACCCTTCTAGCCACTGTATTGAAAGTTTTAAGTAGAAGCCACTGTAGTAGAGAGAAGCAGCTAGAATTCCAAAAGTAAAATTTTAGGAATTCGTAGAAAATCTCATACTTTGGTAGCTAATTTAAACTAGGATAAAGGTATGATTGTATTTTTAAGTAGTTAGAAAATTTATAGTTGACGTTTTTTGAGACATTAGCTGGCGAGAAAAGTTTTTTTGTCAAACAACATGGATTTGTTTTGGTTTCGAATAAGACGTCATATTTGTTTGATTAAAAAAATAAAATTGCCATGGCAACGTCAGTCAAGCATTAACTCAAATTTTCATCAAAAAATGTTAAAAACCTGATGTTAGTTGGATGTGTCACATTATTCATTTTAAATATTTAAGAAAAAGAAAATATATAAGAGCGAACACATTTTTTTATTTTTATGAAATAATTTGAAAATCTTCAACTACAACTTAGTTGAGTAGTTTCTGCTGATTGAAGTTCTATTTTCGATTTAGATTTGGCAACGAATTTGTTTATGCTTTTGGAGTTGTTAGTTGTTATGGATGAAGGCGCCATAACAAGCTTCGAATGTTTTAATTTTTAATAATTTTCGACGTTAAAAGCTTTTTTATTAGTTAAAAGGTAAGCGAATACGCATTTTTGTGTGCAATTAAGAATATTAGTTTCCCAGTTTTGGTGTGTGAAGATCGTTAACCAGAAACTGACAATGTTTGTTTTGGTTGTCACCTCTAGTTTATTTTGCTGTTAAAAGTTAGTGCAATCACTCATCGATCGTATGCATCGATTTATTTAAATAAAATAAAATGTTTTCCTTTTGACTGAAATCTCGTAGGAAAAGCTACTTATGTTTTTGGCGTCCGACAACGTTTTTGACCCACCAACCATCATTCTATGTCGTTGGAAATAATCCTTTGTATTTGTCGTTGCTCCTTTAGAAAGTTTTTTTTTTAAATACGGAATGCTGTGCAGATTGTTAAAATGAGGGATGTGCTTTCTGAACTAATCATGCCAACTTTATTTTACACATGAATTGTATGTGGCAAATTACGAGGGTTTTCTTTTCAACTTCCGTTTTGCTCCTGTAAAAAAAAGTAGTCAGAATACCTAAATAATTTTGCTACTGGTAGATAAGTACATCCTTGAAGATCAATTGGCATCTTTTCCTGACAATTTTTATCTAATAGTTATTGAGTTTACAAGCATGCTCCTCAAACTTATTTCCTTCTGGCCCTTGGAGAATTTATCTTTCTCCTCATTTCTTTCCATTTTTCATTGCGTTATAATTAAAAAAGAAATGAATAATTAAATTGTAACTGAAGGTTACTTACATTTTCGGATTTACAGGACTGAACATTTAAAACTTTGCCTTTTTCAGGACTGGCGATAGAGCAATGGGCAACACTGCCTAAGCTTCCCTTCCTTGGACCCATTCAGGCCAAGGGAACTCCTACTCTGTTATGTTATATTAAGTTGAAACATCATTCAGGAATATCCACACAATTAATGTAGTTGGATTTCAATCGCCTGCATTGCTCGCATATCATACATTTACTCATTAATTTTGCATGGTTCAATTCTGTTAGGGGATATCCATAAATATAAATTACAGGAGGTCGGAGGGGAGGAGTTATCTCACCAAGGGGGGTCGATTAAAATCTCACATCAACTTTTTGAGTAAGAAATTATTAGACTTCTATTTATTGCTCTCATTTTTCAAATTTCGGCCGGTTGATAACAATGTCCTTTCCCCCCACATTATTAATAATGTAAAGGTTTTAAGTGCTATGAAGCACTAAATGCTAATGAATAGGATAGAAAATCATTTTTAAAAAGTTGTTGGGAAATCTCATGTGGGGGGGGAGGAGGTCCAGCAAAATCTCACCAAGCAGGGGGGTCCAGATTTTGCAAAAAACACCTCGCGTATGGATGTCCCCTTATCTGTTGCATTATAAATTGCCAAGCTGATTAGGGTGCCAAAAAAAAATATTGCAAATTTTTTTTTTTTTTGGTTTAATCAATAGGTACAGTTAGGGGTATACAATTTTCGGCAATATTTTTTGGTTCAATCATTAACTGTCCCGTTACACACTGCCAAGCTGTTTTGTACTTCTGAAATAAGATAAATTACCAAAAATTACAAATTAATCAATAGAAATATACAGTTTTATGAGTGGCAACCATAAAAATTGGATGACATTTGAATATTTTGTGTTTAAAGCAGCTTAGTGATATTTAACAGAGCAGATAATGCAGGGGTCAGAGTTGTCCTATATATCCTATATTTCCTATATTTTTCCAAAAACCTTAAAAAACGTCCTATATTGTCCTATATTTTTGCAAATGCCCTATATGTCCTATATTTCTCATCTCAAACCCAAAGTTGAAGCAATCCTGATGCATTAAACTAAAGTGTGTACAAAAGTAATGAAAAATAGGTGGAATGGAAAAGTGGGCAAATGGTTGATAGTAGAAAAATAAAATTTCAGTGACAATTACCATGTTTTATCTTATTTATAAAAACCATGTAAAGTTCTTGTCCTAAAGAGGTTATCTTCAAAATTTAACAACAAAAAAAAGCAAGAAAGTTATTGTCTCTTCTTTAAAGATTAAGATTAAAAACTTTTCACAGTTTTTATAAATAAGTTAAAACATCATAATTTTATTTCAGCCTCTGATTGTTTGCCCCCACAATAACTCCTTTTACATTCGTTCTGGCAATATTCATCAGTACCCTAGCACCTTAGAATTGCTTCAGGGTCCTCCTTTCCAGGATAATTCTGAATTATATTCAAGTAGTTTCAATCTGATCAGATGATCCCCCTATCATTTTTGCCCATGAGTTTTGAATCACCCTATGTTATGTTTCAATCTGCATTTCAGAACATTTAATGCATGTTTTAAGTTTTATCTAAAAATATCATTTCTTTATTGTTTATCGAGTTTAAATTCACTGAGAGGTATCAGTTTTTAAAGTTATAATCTGGAAAAATGTAAATAAATTTAGTTAAACCCTTTTCGGAGGGTCCTATATTTGTCCTATATTTTTTGTATAGAATGTCCTATATTTAGTGAAATAGTTGCTCCTACCCCTGATAATGGAATTGAGCCTAATTTTGTAAATTTGCACCTAAAACAGCTTGTTGATAATGGAATTGTCATGAACACAGTTTTAAACGGGTTCATTAACTGTCCCGTTCAAAACAAAAGAAACCCTTTTGAACATAATTAAATCTTGGGTGATCAATTGCTGGTATGCGGATAATACATGAGTACCAGTTTTCAGACATCTTTAGTCTTTTATCACTGTGTGCTTAATTTTTGTATCTGAGTCTTCCTTCATTTCAGCTCTTCTGGGCTGTCTTACGAACTCGGAATGGCTGATCAACCAGAGAAGATAGTGTATCCCCCAGGTTGTCGGGAATTGACACCTGACATTTCAACAGACGATTTTGTTAGACGCTTAAAGGTAAAGTAAAATTTTTCTCTAACGCTACAAAGTTGATGGGGCCCATCGCTATACCCTTCCTTCTATAATGAAATCCTTTCTGGGTATACATTACTTTAATTGTTTCACCAAGTTTTTCTACAGAAATTTAGCGTAATTTTATAAATTAACCCAAACTCCTCCATAGTAAGTGCACTCTTTAAAGTTAGAACAATCAGGGAGAGAGGGGATACGTGAGCCACCCCTATCCAGGCGCGGATCCAGCACCAGCAGGACTTCAAGGGGAGGGCACTTTTGAGGATCACCTCTACCTTTGGACCCAAACTTTTACAAAATTTTACTTTTTTCTCTATGAAGACCTCTCCAGCTCCCCCCATGAAATTTCTCTCCCAGAAAATTGTAGGCATCTTCATTCTAAATAACTCGTTTTTGAACAGCACAAGCACTTAATATACGAAAAGGTTTTAGCAATCTGAGGAAAGTGACCCCCTGGACTGGAAAAGAAAAAAGGGTAAAAAGAAGAAAAAGTGCATGTTTTAAATGACTGAAAAATTGTTAGTCTTTCACAGTGGCGGCTCGTGAGTTGATAAACTGGGGGTTCACACCCATTTTATAAAAATTAAAATTTACACAAGATCTAGAAACAGAAGGATGTTGGACTAATGCATAAAAAAAATTATCTCTCTTAGGAGAGTAGTTTTAAATGCTTAAATTCTTCACTACATGCGCTTTCATTTTGAAAAAATATGCATTTAATGGAAATAAACAAGCACTTTTGAATATAAAATACTCCTTTCATTTTTTATAATACCATTGAGGGGTAAATTATAGTAATACATAACATAATACCTCACAAACATCTTTTATAATTATCAATTATTAAAAATTAGTTGACATGAAGATTGTAATTTTCTTTTCAAAAAGTACTTATCTCATTTTCTAACTAGCCGAAAAAATCCAGACCGCAAAAAAAACAAGCTGAGCTTCAAAAACGCAAGCCCCGGCACACAAAATCTGTGCTAGCGGGAATCCAAATTACGAGGCCGTAAGCTTAAAATTCCCCCGGCAAGCAGTCGGGGTTTCTTCGGAATCACATATTTTTTACGCTCACACGGGCGTAAAAGGAAAGAAAAATAAGAGTTCATTCTTTTTTCGATTGCTTTCGCGTTTCCGGTAGTAAATTTTTCTTATTGAGTAGAGAAGGGGTGGGGGAGAAACATAATTCTGAGTTTAAAAAAGAAATTGAGAATAATTTCCATTAATATTTATTTATCTTTATATTCGATTTTTTTTTTGTACTTTTTCTGTGGGTGTTCACGTGCTCCTATGGACGAGCCGCCACTGGTCTTTCATAATCTACTGTCTTTTTTCTCCTTTTTTATGCCTGTTCTCTCTTTTTCCCTTCCTTTTCAGTCCAAGGAAGGGGCACTTTCCGGAGTGCCCCCTTGAATCCACGCCTGCCCCTATCATGGGTCATCTGTTTAAAAGAAATTGTGGTCCTGGCAGCAGTGCAATGGATTGCTAGTTTTTTTTTACCACAAAATCTTCAAAATAACTTGGGAAATGTCTTGGAATTTTATTTCAAAAATTGAGGGGGAACCCTGATAAAGTCTGTTTGCCCTGGCTAGGCGGTAACCCAAACGGGGAAGGCCATTCTCTCCCTGGGGTTGGATAGGTATGGAGAGAGCGCCAAACTGGTTTCTTCTTGCCAAGTACTCCCTCTCCTTCGAAGGAGCTGAAATATGGTGCTTAAGTAGCCAAGCCAGCTACTCTGATTTCCCACACCCCACCCCTACTCAAACTTGGATTTTCCGCGTCTCCTATTCTCTCCAGACAAACTTTATTAGCCATAAGAAAATAGACAAACTGAGACGGCCATGTATTGGCTCTTAAAAAGAAGTTGATTGAGATGGAGTTGTGTTGCTTTTCAGGAGTGTGCCCAGGCCTTCCAGACGATGGTGCAGGAGGAGGACAACACAGCCTACATCCCCCTGGCCCTGCACCTGGCCTCGGAGCTGTTCCTGGAGCACCGCAGCCAGGACGTGAGGCTCATCGCCGCTTGCTGCCTGGCCGACATCTTCCGCATCTACGCCCCAGACGCACCCTTCACAGACCTCAACCACGTCAAGGTGAGAACTCCCTTTCCCAACTCTTCTGTTTATTTAGAGAATCTTCCGTCATCTGTTTTTCAATAAGTTTTTTGCTCAGTTAAAATATTTTTTGGTTCAATTCCGTTAGAGTTCCCGCTAAATATTGCCCGGTTCTAAACAACAAACCCGGTTCTAGACAACAAAAGGTAGAAATATTCACAAATAATTTCAAACTCCTGCATTAAAAGGTTTAATTAGATCAATAACTATTCAGTTTATTAATAAATGTAAGAAAAATTTTGTTGATATTTGGATATAATGTGTCCATAAGAACCGGGCGATATTTAACGTGGACTCTAACGGAATTGAACCGATTTTTTTCTCATCAGTTATTAATCCGATTTGGTTAAAGCTTAAAAGCAGTTGTTCAACTTCACGGACCTCAACCACGTCAAGGTGAGCCCCCGCTTACCCTACTTTCGCTGCTTTGGGAAGTAGGGGAAAACATCTTGAAATTGGTTTTTCCTCCCTAGTTTTCTATTCGGTACTTACGTATTCATCAACTGTTCAGCAGCACAGCTATAGTAAAGTCTGTGGGATTTGATAACGTTTTCGTATTAAGCGGCGCGGTCGACAGGATACAGTGTTTTCGGATGACATCGCGAACAGCTATTCTCTTTTAACTGTTAACCTTTTGTAGGGCTGTTAACTGTTGCTAAGGCGGTTGGTAGGTAACGAGGTATCTGTGGCTAAGGCGTTGTTTAGGTATGGGATCATGTGATTGCAAATGCTCCCATAGAAGAATTCCACGGCCAGTCATTTTCTGTAGCCGGTTAACCTTCTGTAGTAGGGCAAAAAACTGTAACCGTCTGTTGCTAAGGCCGTTCTTAGGTCCAATCATGCAAGGCTGGGTGCATTTGCATTACATCAGCCTGAGAACAATAAATCTAGCTAGAGAACAATAAATCATAAAATGGGTATTATAACAGAGGTGTTATCTTCAATTATCATGCGTACAAACCATAATTGCATTTCATGTATATCCCTATCTGAATTCATGTTATTTACTCAAGTTCTCCATACAAATAAAATTAAGAGTCAAAGTTTGATTCATATTGAATGTTACATATATAGGTTTGATAGAATTATAAATTTGTATCCTGTCTGGCAAATTGGATGTATTTTCTCTTTTTTTTTGTAGGTTATATTTGAGTTTTTCGTTGAACAACTGAAAGGCTTGAAGAACCCAAACAGTCCCTCCTTCAAGCGGTACTTTTATTTACTTCAGGTGTGTGTATAGATTTGTGTTGAAACTTAAGGTAGTACGTTGCCTTTGTGTCACAGTCATTCAATCGTTTCTTTTGTTACAGAACTTTGCCTGCGTCAGGACATTCAATTTGTGTGTTGAACTCGACAATTGTAAAGATATATTTCTGAAACTCTTCAAGCTCATGTTCCAGATTGTCAGGTTGGTGTAAATTCTCATGAATTGTAAAGGTCATTGTGGCATGTTAATTAGTTACTGTTGTCAAATTCAAGGAATCTCTGTGGATCAAACACAAGGGAAGGCCAAACTAAAACTAAAAAAAAATATAATATACCTCAACCAATCACATGTGCCTGCTGACATCATCATTCTTACTTCACTTCATCTCATAATGAAAGATGAAGTCAAAACATCAAACCTTAAACTTGATTGCATATCACTGTTTGTTTACCTAACTTAATATCAAGCAAAAACAATAAACAACATGTCAGTGATTGGTTTCAGTAAGACTACATTCTATACAAGTGTGGTGATTTAAGGGTATTAGGTACCTTTAATATCTATCAATAACATCAAGTTATTCCTTTGGGGTTCACAGTCCTTTAAAGTCCTTAACTTAACTTAGTTTGACCTATTCCTTACAAAAAAAGTTCTTAAATTACTCAAGTCCTTACTTTTAGAAATTTGTGGTTTTTTTTCTTAAGTGCCTGATTTAAGTTTATTCAGGATGTCTACTGATAATGTAGAAGTTCTGAAATATTATCATGGTCTGGAATTTTAATGAAATATCGAGAATTTTCATGTATGCTTCCAAACTTTTGCCCGAGTTTTCTTTGCGAGTTTCGACGAACAGCTTTTTCAGAGTGTTACAAAAAAAAAACTTACCTGTAAGTTATTATTTACTAACTGTTACCTTAACTTTCAGTGAAATCAATAACAATAAAGTGGAACAAACTGTGTTGGATATGTTGACTGCCCTACTCAGCGAGGCCGACGTTATCCACCAGGACATTCTGGAGGTCATACTCGTTCAAATTATTGAACCCAACAAGGTTAGTACTGTCAAATCTTTTCCTATCTTAACAGTGTATCCCAGGTCTCTATTCTGATGAATTTCGCCTTTTCTATTAGTCTCAGAGCAGAAGTGCATGTTTACTAGCCCAGGATCTGATCAGACGATCTTCACAAGCCTTGAAGCCATACATCCAAAATGTATGTTCTATTTTTTTTTTTATTGTGGTTATTTAGAAAAAGGTTTTGATCGAAAACTGATTTCCTCTACTTTGATTTCATCGCAGTACTTCAACAACGCTCTGTTCATGCCGATATCCAGCCAGAGCGTCCTGTCCCGCCACCTGTTTGAGTTGATCTACGAGCTCAACACTGTCAGCTACCCCTTGATGACGGTCATCATCCCTCAGCTGGAGTACAAACTGAAAGTGAGTTTGGACGCCACTTGCTGTGATTCAGGGGCCCTGGACCCCCTCCCCCCAAAATTTGGACTTGCTGTTTTTTAGGGTCAAATTTCCAAAAATGTTCTGGGGGGACACCCAGACCCCCTCTTTTACTTGGAATCTTATTAAAATTTTTTTTTATAAGTTCATCCAAATCCTACCTAAAAATGTATGTCTGAAATGCAGACTAGGTGTACTAAGACCAAGTTATTGGAACCCTGGTTTTCAGTATTAAATTACCAAAGATTTTTGGGGTGATGACCCCTCCCCCAATCCTTTTTTTACTTGGAACTCTTATTATTTACTACTTACTTTATATTAATTCATCCAAATGCAAATCCTACCTTCTTTCCTAAAAAAAAATATGTCCGAAATTTATACTAGGTGCACCAAAGCTAGTTAAAAACCTGTTTTTTAGAGTCAAATTTCCAAACATTTTCTAGGGAAGGACCCACCCCTTTGGTACTTGGAACTTAGTTGCTCTCAAATTTTCTTCTATTAAGTTCTTCAAAAAGCAAGTTCAACCTGAAAATGTATTTTAAAAAATTCATTGGACCTATTCAATATGCATGAGGGGGGGTGAGGAAGAATAACTTTGGGCCCCTCCCAAAATTAGTTTCTATGTATGTTATGTTTCGATTTTTACTTCTTCCTCTCGATTGGTTTCTCAATCAGTCTTCTGCTTTCAGAGCAGCAGCCTGGAGGAGAGACTGCAAGTCGTGAGGGTCGTGGCGAGGATGTTTGCCGACAAGCACTCCAAGATGGTGATTCAGAACCCCTCTCTGTGGAATGGGTTCCTGTCCAGGTCTGGTCTGCTAGCTTTTCTCTTGTTCCCCTAAGTCAAACGTACGGTTTCGGTACAAAATTGGGAAGGAGGTTTTATGGGGTGCTGATTCCGAATTTTAAGTTTGCTGTCTTCTGGAAGGATGGCTTCTCATCAAAGATTGGGAAATTTTTGCTTCTTTTTCAGTGTTTTGCTTATATTTCAGGAATTAATAGTTTCTCAAATTAAATTGCAATTACAAATTTTAAATTAGACAAAATGTTCTTAGATGTTCTGATGAATAGTTTTACTGCTATAGCACACTGAAAAACAGCAATTTTTTGGCAATTCTGCAAAAAAAAATAGAAAATGCACACTTTAACCTTCTAGATAACAAAAATTATGCATGCCTTAAAAAAAGTTGCACCACGTGAAAAGCCTTTAATTTTCTTACAAAATCCATCTTTAAATTTAATTTTTTGAGGAGGGAGCAGAGCAAATTTAGTGTTAAATGACTTGTGCAAAAAGAATTTTATGTATCATCAAAAATTGGGTAAATATTTCTGGAAATCAAGCCAAATATATGAAATTGATGCATTCATTTCTGGGAGTGTTTTGGGGGCTGAATCCATATTTCAAGTTTGCTTTAACATAAAAAAGCATAAAACCTCAAAATAATATTTCTTTACTATTATAAAACTTTGCATTTTTTTAAAAAAATACACAAAACACCAAATTAAAGTACTTAAAATTCCCCTTCATAAAACTAACTTCTACTCAATTTCCCCCTACTGTTTGCTCTGCCAAAGTAGTATTTTAATACCCATTTGATGTCTTTCCTGACTAGTACTCTTACTGGACTCTTTAATACAAACCTTCAACAAGCCATCATCGAGAAATTCTCCCAATTGGGGTTTACCAAGTTTTCTAATAGCCTTTCACTTTTTCCTCTTTATGCTGTTTAATGCGTTGATAACATTTGGAATAAACTGTGTTGTTTTCTTTAGATTTAATGACATAGATCCTCAGGTTCGAATTATGTGTAGTGAATACTCAAAACCATTGCTACTGAACCACTCAGAGGCCAAAGAGGATTTAACAGGTGGGTACATAAAATCCTTTTTAAAAAGTCTTTACTACTTCAGTTAAACTTTTAAAATCCATACAGAATTTTTACTGTATATTGGAATGTTTGAAAGAATATATATTAAAATATAATGGAAAGGAAATATAAAACTGTTTAAGTCAAAGAATCTATTACAACTTTTTGAGAAAACTTAACAGGTTCATGCTGCCAAAGATTGCAGATAGAGATTTACAGTGCTATTAATGACAACCATAAAAATTTAGCGATATTTGAATACTTGTTCAAAACAGCTTGGCGGTATTTAACGGGACGGTTAACGGAATTGAACCAAGTAATGTAATAAAATGCACTTAAAATTTCATTTATTAAAACTTGTACTTTTCTTTACAATTTGAATTATCAAATATGGTTCTGTGAAAAAATAAAACTGTTTTATATTCATGGTGGTTTCTTCCAGATCACCTGAAGCCCAGGAGTCGCGATCCCAATGAAGAAGTCCGGTATGCTGTGGTCATGGCCATTTTGGGTGCAGCCAAGGAATCCTTCAGCAGCATCAATGAGGAACTTTTGAGTTGCATCAAGGAAAGAACTCTGGACAAAAAGGTGAGTGCAATTTCCGTACCGTTTTCAGGTACCTTCACAAACTCATCATTTGATAAATAGGTACTTTAACAAATTCAGTTTTAGAAAAGAAGTACCTTCACAAAACACGTTTTTGAAAGAAAGTTCTCCAGTAAGCTATATTATCTCAATAGTTAGAGTTTTAGCCATTCTAGGCTAAATTTTATTTTGTTTTTAATGTTCAAAAATTATTTACTTGTTTTTATGTTGATTTTTCACTTAAATTTACAGAAAAATTTTTACAACATTTCTAAATTTTCACAAAATAGGTACCTCTTAAAAAACCTAGATAGAACCCTGACTTGATTTAAATACTTGCTAGAACTGTGGGATGTAAATACAGAGACTCCAAAGTACTGTGGATTCTCTGTATTTTCTATGGTTGTTGGTTTCATGCTATGAATTTTGGGAATATAGGAGAAAAACGCTGGTGCAACTGGGTCCATTAGAGGGGTGAAATGCCAATGTAACTTAGTGCTGCACAAGCACATCATGGCTAATGACAGACTCTGCTTATGATCTTATCACGGTACTACAGAAAATCTTCATAGGTGGTTGGAGTCTGTCATTAGAAAGAGGAAAAAACATTAATTTTGGATTTTTGCACATGTTTTTAAGGGATTTAGTTATTTGTATCTATACAGCTCTACACTAAAATATGAATTTATTAATTTGACATTCTGGTTAAAATTAAAATTGTCTTTTGTCACATGAAAATGTAACATACAGCTTTCTTCTGTGTTTTCTTTGCCCCTCATTAGGTAAGTTTAGAATGGACTGTGTTTACCTTTATATTTTATATATTTTTGCATCTACCATGTTCTACATTCTGTTATAAACCTTTTCTTAATCCATCTTACCAGTGGAAGTAACTACAAAAATTTTAAAATAAAAGGTTCACAGTAAAAGTATTGGTTTATAGAATTATACTAAAATGAGAGATTACTTTAATTATAATTTTCACAAAGCTAGAAGATAGAAACTTGCTAATTAACATGTTAGGCAATCAAGCAAAGGATTTAGTTACCTTATACTAATACTAAGCATTTAAATTTTAAGCAAACTTTTTCTCTTTTGTTTTCTACTTTTAGAAAGTTCTTAGTTTAACGAGAAACTAAGGAGGATGTGAGGTAGTTAGTTATAGTTGGTTGGTGGGTTAGAGACATTTGCTTGCCCGTATGTCGGCCGCTTAGTCTTCTTTCCTTCACTTCTTCTTTTTAAGATTTAATGTAGTCTACTACTATTAGAAATTTTTCCAAGGCTTTTATTAGTTTTGATTTTTGAGGATGAGCGTTTAAAAATATGTCTTCAGATAGAGGAGTTGGAGATATGGATTTAATTAGGTCTAATCTAGCTACATAGTATATAGGACAGAGGCAGAGGATATGGTTCCGGTCTTCTATTTCTCCGCAGATGCAGTTTGGGATATTTTAAAACGGAATAATATGCTATTTGTGATGAGGGTATTTGTTCTGAAGCGGGCCAAGAGTACATCTCCACGTCTATTAGACGAAATCTTAAGAAATCTCGGAGATAAAATGGTGAGGTGGTTAAAAGTGGGGGCGTATTTACTGCAATTCCACTGGGCCCTTTCTTCTTCCATGAGGTCTTTTTTGATTTCTCGGCTGATATCTTCGAAGGAAATGATGTCTATGAAATTGGAGTTGATGGCTGTATTTGTAGCTAAGGTATCCACCTTTTCATTTGGGGCAATCCCCCTATGACTAGGCACCCATATTAAGTCGATCTTTTGAGCTATTTCAGAGGCTTGTGACAGGTAATGCTGTAAGACTAGTATGATGGAGTGACTCTTGGGGCTAATGGAGGTAAGGGCACTTAAAACGCTCTTACTGTCAGATAGGATAACATAATGTGACTGCGATGTTATGAACTCCTGGACCGCGCTCTTTATTCCAAGGGCTTCCGCTCTGAAGATGGAGTTTGTTTGGGGGATGCATGCCACCAAAGCCAGATCAGAAGCTTCGTTCCAAACAGCGAAAGACATGGACGAGGACGATTTTGACCCATCAGAGGCCAGGATAACACAGTTGGGGAGACTTGCTCTGAACTCTTCAAAAAACTGCACTATTATGCTCTCAGGGAGGGACTTGTCCTGAAAAGGGAAATCATTGATAGATATGGAGATTTTCGGGTTGACCCATGGAAAGGTCGGGTAGTGGTATTTAATTATGTTAGTGTAGGGTATAGTCATTCTTTATGGCCAACAAAGGGAAAACTTCCATGTTTCAGGGGATATTTATCCTTAAGCCCCATGGCTTACTAAATTAACTCTTTGAATTTGAATCTTTCAGTTCAGAATCCGTAAAGAGGCTTTGTTGGGCTTGGCAAGACTGTACAAACAGCACTCTGGAATCGATACCTCGACTGAGCTATCGCCCGAAGAAATGGAATCAATTTCATGGATCAAAAACAAAATCCTGCATGTGTACTACCAAAACTCAGTCAATGACAGGTCTGAACATGCTTTTGTTAAGTTTTTCTAAAAATTATTTTTATTAGTTATATTTTATGTGAGTGAACTTGAGCTTTTACTTTCTGTAATTGTAGGCTGCTAGTCGAACGCATTTTAAATTCTTGCCTTGTTCCCTACAACAAACCTATGGAAGACAGAATGAAGATGCTGTATAAATTATTCTGCACCATAGATGATAATGCTGTGAGGTAAGATTTATGTTTAAAACCTCAAAAAAATGTAGGCTACTGCATCCCTAATTAAAGTTTGTTTTATTAATAAATTTTATTATCAAATAATAGCTTCATATTGTCCACAGAGGAGCACATGTGCAGATGCCCTTCCATGTGGCACACAAATTGACATTATTTAATTGAGTTTTGGTTAGAGAAAAATAAAATTTAGAACAGATACTACTTCAATGGTGTATTTTTATGTGGCTACCACTCTCAACACTTAAAAACTTGACAAATTTGTCTCCTGTCACCCACAGTTCGATCAAAGCAACATGGGAGAATCACAATGATTATTTTCTTTGGAGATACTCAATTTTGTTGGTGATAGTTTCTATATTATTCTTGCTTAACATTCCAAAAAAAAACTATTGTTAAATAAATGTTACTATACTTCTTATAAAAATATTAAAGAAAGCTTTTTCATAAAATGTTACACTTAAAACTGTATTGAAATTTTAAAGAAACACAACCTGTTTTCATTGTTTGGAAGATGATCATTTGCTGCCATGAAGTCTTAAAATATGAAGAAATATGTTAGCTTGCATGGGGAATAAACTTAATAAAAAATCACATGTATCATTGACTGCTGTTTTTTGTATTTTGATAAAAAAAAAAAAACATTCTGGTGCTTGTTTGATATTTACAGTACTTTAATTTTTATAGGGCATTCACAGAAATTTTGAAGTGCCAGAAAAAGTAAGCTTTTGATCATTTTATTTCATAATACAGTCGACTTTACAAAAAGAGATCTCTGTTAATGACATTTCATTAAATTGGATGATGTTTTCAAAAATAGACTGGTCTGAATCACTCCTATATTATTAATGTAAAATTTATTGTTTTATGTGATCAATGTGTTGTGGAAATTTGTCCATATCCCCTATAAAAACATCATTTTTCGAATTTGTTTTAAAGGTCAAATTACACAAGCAACCATTTGCCCATACTTTAGTTTTATTGTTTTCAACTTGATTCTATTGAATCAGATATGGTTATCTGCTAATTCTCAACCAAAAGCGATCATATTAAGCTGACGACTGCACTGTGCATTTTTTACTTTCGTTTTCTGTTCTTCATTGGTTAACAGTGAATATTCCACTGGTTCAGAGTTGCTAATGTAGCTTTTGTTTCTTGCAACAATGCAAATGAAAAAAAAATATCTTTAAATGATGGTAGCGTAATGAAAATAGTATAAAAATATGTCCTTGAGCTAGACATCCATAAAGCTCCATGAATTGTTACTTTTTCAGAATAAACGAGTCAAGGTGAAATTACATTAGGAATATTTGTCTTTTGATAGTTTTGACAATTTCTTGTATGAATATTTTTAGCTTACGTACACAAATGGAAACGGTACTGGAGTTGATTCAGCAGCCTGAAACTCCTGAAAGAGAACGTGTCATAAATAGAAGGATTACACAGCTTACAAGTAAGTGTCCTCATGGATTCTTTTGTTTAGGTTGCTCTCACTTGATAAGTATCTGTTTTACTGCTGTTCCCTTAATGTGTGTGTATCCAACTTTTAATAGTAAAGGAAATAGAAATTTTCAAATGGCACTGAACATAAGAGGCATTTGAGGGTGCGAAGGGGACGTTACTCATTTATACCTACCATGATTTCAAACCCTATTTAAATGAGTTGAAGCAAAGGCTAAATTTTAGGAGACGCTGTCTTCAGTATATTTGGGCAGTCCCATCGAAATATTTAGTCAAAAAGTCTAGCACTTTAAAGCATAGATAATTTTAATATTTTAAAAATGTGTATTCATATACTGGAAAAGAGTTAGACCCTATTTTTGAAGGTGAAGTTTCCAAAAATTTTCTGTGGGGAAAACCTCCCCCCCCTTTTTAGTGTAAAATTGCAGACAAATCACAAAAAAGTTGGACAAAAGTTAATTAGAAGATCCAGAACCTAAAAATCATTGAATAAATTTACCTTTGATGGGTGAAATTAGTTTCCAACATGTATCATCTCAAATAGTTGACCTCGTAAAAAGGAATTTAACTAGACTGAGAGCTCTGGTTTTAAGGATGTGTAGAGTTGCCATACTACTAAAAGTTTAGCTAAAAATAGTGTAGGACCAAGGTACACAACCTTCCCTACACCAAATTTCATCACTGACAAAAATTACTTTTACTGTTATGAACTGGTTTCTTTGATGTCTCTTTTCTTCAGAGCACTTCCAAGATCCATCCAAGTGCAGCCCCCTGTTCCTGAAATTCTTCAACAATCTCAGGAACAATCCCAAACTGAGAACCATGCTTTCGGTCACTCTCCGTGGAAACGCATCTAGTTTAGAAGCAGAGAACAAAGTTGTAAGTTTCACCCCTCTTGAATTTTGTGTTCAGAAAAGTACTTGGCTTTTCAAGTTAATTAATTTTTGAATGTTGTGATACCGATTAAGAATTTTTTATAAGTGGATTTTCTCCTCCGAACATTTGTTTCTAAAGAAGCATATCTCGAAAATTCTAATTATTTAGGTTCTGCAAGGCACTTGCTTTAATTTCTTATTCTCGACAACTTTGCTAAGGCTGCATTTTATTGGGCTGTTTGAAGGATCATGACTGCTTTTCTACTGCCTGATGTAGAAAATAAGAAGTTTTTAGGTTTGATCCAAATTCTAAAAGATTAATGACCTTTTGCTTTAAATCCTCTACCTCTAGGTTTATGAGTTCAATAGCTGTACATTTCAAAGAGTTTAAGATAATATCACGTTTCCACAGGGTTCCCCATGGTTCAGGGAATACCTGGAAAAGTTAGTTTTAATTTCTCCACAAAAAAAATAGGGGGAAATTGCTCATTTTTGCCAAAAACCTAAAAAATCATATAGAATATCTGGAAAAGGATAAATTTTTATTGTGTTTGTCTCAGTTTTGGCTCCTGAAAGTAAAAAAAAATAACTATTTATTAAAAATGTATGTTCAAAAAAGCAAGAAATATCCACACAAAAAAATGCCGTAAATTGTTATTTTTTTTTTCCAAAAAAGTTTTTAAATTGACCTGGAAAAGTCAGAGAATTTTATTTCTAAAATTGAGTGAGAACCCTGTTTCCAGTGAAGAGGTGTATTTAAAAAAAAACTTAGGAATAGGCCTATTAAGAAAACTGTTTTAAGGGAGCTTAGTAGAAGTAAGTGGCTGGTTATACAGTTATGCATTCAGTGCTATATTTATTCCAGAAAACCATTCTAAAAACTCTTGGGGCCCCAGTCCAAACCAACTTCTACTATTTTGTGATCAAGCAACTTCTGGAGAGCACTGCTCCCATGATGCTGGACAAGGAAGGCATTAAGTACCTCGTGGGCTACGTCAAGGATTCGCTGATCGGAGACGGAATTCTTGAAAGTGAGCTGAAGCTCTGCAACTCCCACCAGCAGGGGCTGCAACTCTTATTGGTAAGGACAGTCTTTCTTTTTATCAGAGCTATTGAAGTCCCCCTAAACAATTTTTTAGGGGGTTTTAAACCCTTAACACTCAAACTTTGGTATTTTATTTTTTAGAAAACTTTTAAGTTCTTGGAAACTTTTAAGTTCTTATATACTGAATAATTTCAGAAATCGTGAGGAATTTCTTCAAATGGTATTCAATTCTCAGTCGATTTTTTTGAAATGGACCAGTAGGAGTGGTGCCAGTTGGCTCACAAATTGTATCATTTTTGTAAATTTCCTTAGGATTTGTAAAAATAAAATTCAGAAATAATTTTAAATTCCACCTCAAATTGACTCTGATTTATGTATACTGCTCGAAAAAGTGAAGATCCTCGCAGGGTCACTGTAACCCCAGTAACTAACAAAATGCATCTGGAGGGCTTAAAAATAAACCATGGAAACACTGAGTCATATAAATAAGGGTAAAGAACTCAGCTACTGATAAAGAAGGAATGTAGAGGTGTTTTGTTAAATCAAATGTTTGGGAGACCTTTCGGGTGAGCTCTTACAGGTTCAAATACAAATAAATACAAATATAGTCGATCAACTACAGGCTAAAAGCCCAGCAAGGTTGATCCAGTCTATTCAATTCAACCTCCCCCCGATTTCCAGTATTCGTCTACTTTTCTTTTAAACTCGTCCACCCCACTTGAGTTAACTATCGATTCAGGTAATGCATTCCATTTATCCACTACTCTATTAAAAAAATAATGCTTCCTAAAATCCTGTTTAAAACTTGCCTTATTCAATTTTAAACTGTGACCCCTCGTTCTATTACCCGTACAGAAATCTAGTCCATCTGTGTCCCCTTGTTTTAACATTTTAAAAAGTTGAATCAAATCCCCTCTAGCCCTTCTTTTCTCTAAAGTGAACATATTTAACTTCTTAAGTCTTTCCTCGTAACTAAAACTAGATATACCCTTGACCAATTTAGTTGCCCTATGCTGAACCCTTTCAACTAAATCTATATCTTTTTTTAAGTAACAATTAAATAATTAATTAATTAAGTAAGTTCAATAGGATTCACGAAAATAAAAGGGTTAGTCCTTAAAAAATTTTCTAAAATCTCCCTATAAAATGAAGTTAAGGGAGAAGTAAGGGGAAAAAGGAAAGTAATGGGCATCACAAAGCAACCATCATCTATTCCAATTTTTTTTTCAGGTCTTGTCCTACACCCTGCCTCTGCCCTTCCAATCCGAGCGAGTGTATCAGAACCTGATGCAGTTCTTGAAAGTGAAAGATGACCAGGTGTCAGACTTGACATTGCAGATTCTGGTCAATGTTTCCAAGAATTTGGAAGATTCTTTCCCTATAATAACCAGGTGAGTTTTTTTCCCCCTGAAAATTTACATCAGGATGATGCACTTCCAATTTTGACTCATAAGAAGTTTTTCCTCTTAATTGTTTGATTATCCATGTGTGTGTGTGTGTTAAATTCCAGTGTGTATGCTATTTTTTTTGAATAACAACGGACAGTTCACTCACCAATCTCTTTATTTGGAAACGCAAAAAGCACTGCAATAAGCTCATCTCAAAATCTCACAGAAGTCCAGGGTGCGTACGGTCATTAAAAGTCCTTAAAAAGTGCTTAATTTTTATTTCCACTTTTTAAGGACCTTAAAAGTGCTTAATTTTGATTCAGAGTTTGTAAAAAGTGCTTAAAAGTTTTCGTAAAAACTAGTTCTGCTTTTTCTACTGCCGGGGCAGGTAGTCTCAGTTTCTGTTCTAAATGGCGCCGAGGAAGAAGGGGGGAAAATGTCGTCATACTCATAATGCATAGATGACAGCCAATCGGAAGTGTTATGGGCGGGGTTTCCGAATGTGTATGGAGTAGTAGAAACAAAAAAACTTATGAAAAGAAAAAAACGAGCCATGTGCGGTGTGCTGAAGATTTCGGTTTACTTTTAAACACGCTGTAACGACGCTGCTTGTCATCGGCTTTTATTTTCGATTTAATTTAGGAATGCTTGGATGTCCAAGATGCCTGGAAAGAGCATCTTTAATCCATTGTGGACTACTAATATTAATTATAGTAGTTGGATTGCGGCATGCGATAACCGCCATAAAGCGAAATGTAAATTGTGCTTTAAGGAAATGGACATCTCTAATATGGGAGATTCTCTTAAATTTATAGGCGTAACGAGGGGGGGGGTTACACTTGAGTAATATTTTGCATGAAAGTTGTATACATGTGTTGTAAGAAATTAATTATTAAAGAAAGGCAAGTTTTACTACTTCCTTACAAGTGCTTAGAAAGTGCTTAATTTTTTTAGTTAAATTTGAGTACACACCCTGAAGTCAAATGTCCCGGACACAGTCACTCAGTTATATTTATACACAATTTTACACTCTTCAATGGAATCAATTATTTCACACACAGAAACAAGTTAAACGCTGTGTTAATCAACTGTGTGCTCCAACTTGTTTCTGAAATAAACGATTCACTTCACTTTAAACCATTTTCACTTTTTAAAGCTCTTTAAGTTAAAAATAGTGTAAACAAATTCCTTGGATGTCTTGCTAAAAAGATATCTGGAATGTTATGCTGGGAAACATTGTTATGTTAATGATTCTTAAAAATATCCTGAGGAAAGGAGCTCAATTTCTTCTTTTTATTTATTTAGAAACAAAAAGAAATAACTCAAGAACAATAAGACATAGTCACCTGGGACCTCTTGGTCTATTTAGGTGACCAAATAATAGTCAAGAAATAAAAAACAAGACTCTTATAGACTTCATATTACATATTATGAAACATTTAACTTATGTGCCCTCAGCATTAAAATGCATTTGCATAAACTGGATGTAGGAACCATCCTACTATGTTCACTACTTTTCTCGACTACCTTTAAGTGCCTTATACAACATCTCATTAGGTGCACAAGCTTTTTTTTTTATTACAATTTTCAAAAAATAAGTTATTTTTGAGAGTTGGGGACCAATTTTCATCATTTGCCACCACAGGCTTTTTTTAAATCTGAAAAAGTCATAACCCAAATAAACGCGTAATAATGTGTTTGACAATTATTTTCTTTGTAGTCAACTTGTGCCACTGCTTGAAAACTTCATAAAAACTGGGAGTGGCAAACAGCCAAAGCATGCTGTTTACTGCCTTCATGGTGTTGTGGCTGGTAGGGAAGGAGTATTTGCAAACCTGGTCGACGTAAGTACAATTATATGATTGTAGAGATAATCTTGTGTGTTAATTACCAATGAAAAATTAACTTCTTCAGAGGGTTGTCATAATTTGATCCTATTGTATTTAATTTTGAGGACACCTATGTAAGCTAGTTTCTCTTAAATAAAGTTATTAAAATCCTCCTTTTTTTAAATTACATTATTTATTTTTGGAATAGAGATACATGTTGTAATATTTGGTTTTATTTTCTTAATCGGGAAAATTTATTCAGGGTGCCCAGTCTTAACCCTTATCTCGGCCTTTTCTCTTGAACGCCTAGAGCTTTTTCCATTAACATGGTGCCTACCCTTAGTAAAACATCTAAGCTCTCCGATGAAACTGCTTTTAACGCCCCCTAGCCGCAAGTTTAGGAGTTTGTGTGGCTGTCTCAAAAACTATTTAGAGATACGAGAAAAATGTCACCGATAAAGTTCCAAAACATGGTTTATTTTAATACAAAAAGACACCTTGTAGTACACAAAAATGACTATCATTGATGCTGTTTGGTATTTGAATGGAAATTTTCGCATTTACTTCTTGCATTTCTTATATTTTATTTTTTTAAAAAATAGTTCCATTTATATTTGAGTTTTATACTATAATGCCTCCTACAGTTCTTCTAATAGTTGAAAAGTTAGGAAAATAAATAAAGACTTTAAAAAGTCCTAAAATTTTCAATTTTTCACTCTGGCACCTGTTTTTATCAAATTAATGTTCTGTTATTGAGAATTACAATTAGAACTTAAGTTTCGCTTCTTCCCTTAGGAGCTAAAAGATGAATTGACTGATAACTCCCAGCATTGCGTGACTGCACTAGAATCTATTGGTCATATAGCTTTCCTTTGCCACGACATGTTTGCAGCAGATTACAAGCACATTGTGTCTGATCACATTGTCAAACGACTCTTGATGCTTGATGAGGTAAGTGGTATCTCCTGAAGTAATCTGTTTTTGATTTAAGCTCTTCTTTTTGGACTCCGATGGGGATAGTCGGAACATTCTATAGCAAAATGCAAGGTGTCTCCCATCATGAAATTTCAAATTGGTAAAAGTTGTGAATTTCACTGAAAGGTCACCAATTTAAAAAAAAAAGATTTCAAAGTATCAAAAGACTTTCTCTTAACTAGACCCACGTTTTTTTTTTTTTTTTTTTTTCCAGTGAATCTTTTTTGCACTTCAAATCCCTGAGAGTCCCCCTTTGATCATCAAAATATGTGACAGGGTTCTGAGTTGTCCAAAAAAAAGCTGAAACCCTACTTATAAAGTTTCGTAAAAATTCTCTTAGGGTACACCCCCAGGCATGGCCGTATCCAAGAAGTGGTTTTTAGGGGTTCAACTCCCCTCCAAAAATGTTACATAAATGTTTGTAACTGTTTCTTTTTTCACATAAAAGTTCTGTGACTTACAAAAAGCAGTCCTCTTTGGATGTAACCAAGAGTGTCTAAAAATGAATCAAAACACTACTATTACGGGTCAAATTTTAACAAAAAATCTGGAGAGGGTCCCTAAACTCTTGAAAAGATCTTAAAATAAAATAAAACACTACTTTGAAGGGGCAAATTTGAAAAACAAAGTTAGGGGAGGACGCTGCCCCCTGAAATTTGAATATCTATTTGTGTACTATTATGTCTTCAAGTCTAACTGATCCTATTTTATTAAGTTGGATGTTATTTATTCTTGCAATTTAATTTTGACCACTTTGCATCAAATTAAAACTATAAAAAATTCATTCAATTGATTATTCATGTTTATGTTTTCCTTTAGAAAGATCCTGATTTTGAAGGTGCCTTATGGGGACCTTTTGAGAGTCTCTCCCATGTCATCAAAATCAAGGTTAGTCATGATATCAACCCTCATTTAATTAGATTTATAAGGGGGGTGGTCATCCTGCAGCAGGGAATTAAATCACTGTTTCGTGAAGGCATAGAAAATTTTTTGGTTCCCTCTTCATCATGGGTGTCATTTAGGGGGGGGGGCAATTGCCCCCCCCCAAGGTTTCCACTCTTAAGTGAAAAATTGCTGAGAGTCCCTGGAAAATTTTGTAACTTCCACAAGGAGCAACAGATTTAACTCAAAACATCCCAAAAGCAGTTAAAGCACTACTTTTGAGGGTCTAATTTCAAAATTTTCTGGGGGGAACCCCCAATCCCCCTCCTGACCTTTGATGTCTGTTTTACAATTTCTCTCCCTTGAAAATTCTGTCGCTTACAAGAAGCAGTTCCCTTTGGGAACCAAAGAGTTTGAATCCCCTAGGAGTCTGGTTTAAAGGGGAATTTTCAAAAATTTTTACTGGGGGAGGATCTCCGCCCCCCCTTGAAAATTTTACGTTTATTTATAACTTTTATTCCCCTAGAAAATTCTACCCTTTACAAGGAACTGTTCTTTTTGAATGTAACCCAAAGGACCTCAAAATGAGCTGAAACACTACTTTAAAGAGGCAAATTTCAAAAAAATTTTAAGTATATAATGTTATACAGTATATTTTCCTTCAAAATTCTGCCACTCACAACAAGCAGTTCCCTCTGGGTGCTCCCCAAAGAGGTTGCAGGGGAGATAAAACCCTAGTTTAAAGGGTAATTTTCAAAAAAAAATTCTAAGGGAAGACCTCCGGCTCCCCTTGAAACTTTGACGTTTATTTGTAACTTTTTTCTCTAGAAATTATGTGGTTTACAAGGGGCTGTTCTCTTCGGATGTAATTTAAATGTTGTAAAAATGAAGCAAAATTTTAAAAATTTTCTGGGGGTGACCCCCAGACCCCCCATTTTTACTTAGAACTTATGATGTTGAGTCACCCCCCCCAACCAAAAACTGAAATGACACCCCTGCTCTTCATTGAGCATTGCATAAAAACAGCCAAATCTTTGAAAATGATTAATTAAGATTAATGGAAGTCTAGCACTTTTTACACATTATCGTTAACTTCCGTTAGACTCCCATGCAAATGAAAAGAGAACTTTCAATGGAAACCTCGGGACAGTTTTAGAACTTGAAATTCTCCAGACCCTGCCCCTTACATTCTCTGCTTTTTTGTATTGAATGGGGAATGAGCTGAGAAAATGGAACAATAAAATAACTCCCAGCACTGCTAGTTCTTACCTTCTCACATGGTTATAAAAATGTTATATGACTGTTACTAAAAGGGGCCAGTATGCACAGTAAAGTGATTTATTATGTTTTTAATTTGGAGTATAAATCTAGGAATTTAAATTCATTTTCAATGAAAAGTCGGCCCGTGGCCATTTGACCCATGGACCGGACCGGGGAACACTGGTCTAGACCCTTGATGTGAATAGTCAACTCAATTTTCGGTAATGTTATTCCAGCTACTGAGAGAAGGAATTTTTTTTGTCTGCAGATAGCCGCAATGAAAGTGATGATCAGGTGGCTCCGGGGCCTGAAAGACATGGTGCAGCCCACCCTCTCCACCATTGGGCTCTTGTCCCTCATGATACGCCACAACGGAGACTTGCTGGAAAGGAAGGCTACCGGGTGAGTTAACCTTTCTATCCAAACCTCACTTTGAAGTTTGTTGGTTTCTGATGCTGGTATTCCTCAAACATGTTCATTTTTACTATGGGTAAAAATTTTGCTGGAGTTATTGTTCAATTTTTAAGTGGACTGGGAGAAAAGGTCGCATATCTGGGGTCTTTTAGATCCTTGGACTTTGATATAACAAAAAACTTTCAGCACATAAAATTAAATTGTTTAAATATTTTCTGCAGATTAAATAAGTGCCTCAAATCCTTTAAATTGTGACTTAAATGCACATTTACAGTCACGTTATTTTCCGGCTCATAAAAGTTGCATTTGGTACCAAACTAGTTTTTTTTTTTTACTTATTTCAGACCTGTTGGCTTGTCTTGGATGCGCTTATCTGCTGCAATATCCATCCTCAAACTGTGCTATGAACCAAGATATGCAGCAGCTCTTCTGCTCGAAAACTTCCAAACATTGTCCTCCATAATGAGTGTAAGTTTTGTTAAAAGTGTCACATCTAATGTCCAAGAGCCTTCAACTGCAATGTCTTTTATTAAGTTATACTTTTTTACAACATACAAAGTGGTAAAGAATACAGATCCAATCTTAAACCTTTGTCCCCTAATTTGTCAATCTAATCCCCATAGTTTTAGGTTTCTCAAATTGTTACCATTTTTCGAAATAAATCTCTTTGCAATGTTAAGATTAGGCAATATAATAGTAGATTATTTGAAACTTTTGAACTGCAGAAAGTTTTTGGTTTTATCCAACTATGCCAAAAAAAGGAAATAATTTTCCAGTTTTTAATAAAACTGTTTGAATAAATTATGTTTGTTTTGAAACAAAATGGATATGGAAGAGATTTATGATAACTTTAAATCATAACTTCATTCACCTTTTGAAATTTCAAAATCCACTGGATTATAAGATCATCTCTGAAAAGATCAGTTTTGTTTTTGCAAAGGTTCATGTTTAAAATAAATTTTTGAAAAATTGGTAGCAGGTGAAGATTTCAAACTTTGTAATAGGTGGATGTTGATTTAAGTACATTTATGAATGTAGTGTATGATTTTGGTAGTTCTGGTGATGTTATTTCTTTTCAAAATGGCTGCTTTAAAAAAGACCAAAAAGGACAATTTTCGTTTAATTTTACTCTGTCGCTTTAAAAACTGGAAAGAATGCTTTATAATATCCTTAAATAGATTAATAATGATTTCCTTTCATTAAATGTTGTTTACAATTATTTTCTTGCTTCAATAAAGGATCCGTGCCATGAAGTAAGGGAAAAATTTATCCAGAAATTGTACAAGGGTCTATCCCAGTTGAAGCTGCCTCTAGAATTCATGGCCATCATGTCCCTAAGTGCTCTAGATAGTGACAAAGGCTTTAAAGAGCAAGTCAAAAAGTATCTAATTATCAGTATTGGCAAAAGAAGAGTTTATGTAAAAGAACGAAATTTATCTAACGGTGAGTTTTAGTTGAACTATAGAGATTGTGTTTCAATATTTACCACATTTTTATTGGTTCTTTCTTGTTTTTCTGTTTTAGTGTAAATTTGAAATAATTTTTTGACTTCCAAATGAGCTAAAAACTAGGTGATAATGTTTTTTTTACAATGCTGTGCTATCTCACTTGTTTAAATACGCCTTCCCAGAACACCCATAGAGGCTTAAATGGCTTTCACCAGTCAAGGCTTGGTCCAGTCAAAAATTATCAAATTGGTTGGATTTTTCCCCCTTTTACCTGAAGAGTTTTTGCTATAGTATTCTGAAAAACAGTTAATTAATACAGTAGAGCCCCGATTATCCGCGGAATTGGGTGGCAAGGGTACCGCAGATAGCGAAAATCGCGGATAACCCGAAAAGAGACTAAAAATGAGGTGAAACACAAAAAAAAATATTTCAGCATAAAAACTATGTTTTGTTGTACAAAAAACATGATATGTAAAACTTTTAAAATATGTACAGTACAGTAGAAACCTTTCCTCTACATCTAAATTACTAAAATTTACAAAATACAAATAAAAAAATCAATTCAAATCGAAAAAAAAAATATTTCGTGGCACTCGCGAATAATCCGCACCGCGGATCATACGCTCGCAGATAATTGGGGCTCTACTGTATTAAAATAAGGGCTGGAAATCCCCCCCCCCTTCTTTGATTAATTTCAGTGACCATGGCAAGTTTTTCCTAAGTGGGAAAAAACTGCCTGAAAGAAATGGATTTCTTCCAGTGGAAGAAGTACTTTTGTTTTAAGTTTTTAAACAAACTAAATACTAGTATAAAATAATTTTTCTTTTGTTGCACATTTTTTCTGAAGTCAAATGTGTGGCAGATTTTGAAATCTTTCCTTATTCATTTGTGTATTTTCAGATGAACTGCCTTATTATTTACCTGACTATGCATTGCAGTATGCTGTTCATTTGCTTGCACATCAGAACTTTTACAGCAGTCATAATGACAGTCATTCTTTACTGAAAATTATGGAGTAAGGAATTTTTATGTTAAGATAAAATTTTATGTGTAGTATTATAAAAATGTCACTTGACTAATTAAAGTTTGAGTACAATTTGGATTAAGAATTAGCAATAGGATGTTGATGAGCGATAAAACTAATGGAGGAAAATATGCTTACATTTTTTTTCAACTACAACAATCTCTTTTCTGTTCTTAATATCTTTTTTTTTAAAACCATGGCCTATAAAAAAGTATTTATTGTTACCTAAGATGTAATAGCTTGCCATCTTAACAAAGTTTGCCAATAGTCAGCAGTTAAGTCAGTTACTGCCAATCTTGTCCCTAATGATAAACTAACTTTTGTTTGTGCAACAAAGTTTTCCATTTAAAATAAATTAATGTAATTTTTAATGGACTTCAGGTGCTTGAATCTTCTCTTGGAAGCCTTGATGTTCAAAAACGAGGACTACAACTATGCCTTCTACAAAAGGTTGCTAGAAAATATCAAGCAAACTAAGGATGCCCAGTGTCCAAATGATGAAGAAGCAAATAAAGTAGGGCTTTTTTTACTGAACTTTTACTAAAAACTGGTAAAATGTTTCAATGCAAGTTTTTTTCATAATTAAAATTTGAAACATTAGCTCTCTACTAGCTCATATGGCAATTAGTTCTAGTTTTAACTGATTCCCATAAGAAAAATGTAAGCATGTAAAAATGCTTAAAGTAAGCATTTTTCAGTGAGATTAGAATTAAATGCCATGCATAGATTAGATCAGTCTTGCACAACTTTATCTGTATGTAGGCCAAATTGTATGAATCTAATTTGCTGTGGGCCGAAAAAAATCATAACGGATCCTTATGTCAAAATATTTAAAAAAAACTCTTGTAAGTTGCCTTTTTAATAATTTGCATTTGTCTATTAACAATTTGACTTTTAAAAGCCTTTAAACTGAATTATTTTTATTGAAAAATTATCTGGCCACAAACTGCACTCAGATAGTATGTAGTGCAGACCTGAATCGAATTAAAATGTGTTATTTTCAGAAATAATTATTTCACGTGAAATGTTTTGTTTCTTCCAGAAAATGTATGCTGTGTGTGATTTAGCTTGGAGTATTGTTTTATCAAAGTCGAACTTTGTTTTGAAAGAATTTCCTGCTGAACCCATTCTGAATTCGAGGTTCTTCACTCAGTTTGACAAAGTGAGTTCATTAAATGAAATGAGCAGAGATACGGGGGGGGGGGTTATATCCTGTTCTTGGAACTGTGCCCAATTTCGTAACTTTCCTATTGTGTATAAATCAGTGGTTTCCACAGTAGGTCCCTTTAAGAGCTCAAGATAGGATGTAAGGATTTTTCAGAATGTCTGATAATTTATCCAGTTTCTAGTTCAAAAACTATTAGTAATCTTATAAACTTCATTTCTAGATAAAACTAGGTTTTAGGAAATTCCCTGAGAGTAAAAAACGGGAATTGGGGGTGATTAAGAACATTCAAAACTTGGAGCCTAGTTTCTAAGTATCTGTATCACTCCTTAACCCACAACTTTAATTAATTTAATTGTACTAAAAAAGTGCTTTACCTCAGTTTTGATTCTGATAAGGTTGGCCTAAGCCTTGTTACAACACCAAAGAGGAATTTCAAAGTGTATATTTGGCCATTTAAAACAACCAAAACTACTCCATAGCCTAAGAGGTAAATTTTTTGAATTTAAGCATTTTGGAAAACTTTTACCAACACAACACTATATCAGAATGACCATTTGTGTGTTAAAAAAATAGACTTTCATAGGGGCCTAAAAATTTAAAGGCCTGTAATTTTTAATAAAATAATAGTATTAAGCTTCTTCTTTAAAATGGTACACACATCATTTTCCAAGACAATAGATTTGGAGCTCAATTAATTTTTAATTTTAATTAAGATTTGGAATTCATAAAGTAAAATGCACAGTATGAATATTTCAAGTTGTTTATTTCATGGCAATCTACTTAAATAATGTAACTCTTCCTTTTAGAGCTACAGCAACATGAAAAAGTATTTGCCACCCGACTTGGCTAAAAGGTTTCCAGTGGTAAGATTGGGTGTTTTCTACTATTACTTATTTCAATGCTGTATAAAATATTTTATCAAACTAAACTATAAAACTTATAATAAATCTTCTGGCTTTTGCTTGTGAAGTGATCATCTCTCTGTGTTTCAGAAACCGGGTTTTGACATGGCTCCTCCTTCAGCCGACTCGAGCCAGCAGTCGAGGGAAACGAGATCCAAGTCCAGGAGCAAAACGAATCAAGTGCCTGCCGACGACTCCACTGTGCTCCAAGACCCTTCCGCCACTGACGGGTTCGACAGTATTTTCCTCGAGCGGACAGAAGCGGCTTCAAAGTAAGAAGATGATTATTTATTTTTTTTTACAGAAATAAGTTAGAACCAGAATGAGTTTAATCCCACGGGTCAGAGTAAACCTGGAACAGTTGGGGAATTTTAATTTGGACAAGAGATAAGAACGGAATGCACAGCCAAGGGTTTGTCACTTGGAGAGGGTTATCTTGATTGAATGAATTTGATTAAACTTATTAGAAGAAAAAGATCAGAGACATGTAATTTTTTTTCTCACTGGTCTTATCCATTGGATGAGGAATGAAATTTTATTTGCACTTGGTTTATATATATATATATTGCTTAAGAAGTGGCTAGTAATTTCCTTGCAATGCTGTTATCATTGGACTAAGGTTTTTACAAGATGTTTTTTCTAGTACATATATAAAATACTTGAATCCTTGTTTTAAAATTTACCCCATTGAGTTTTAAAGTAAGTGTAGTAAATATGAAAGCTACACAGTTTTTATTGTCTTTTTCTGTCTAGACTAGGGATGGTGTTCTAAATTTAACTGGCATATTTATGGTGTAAACTGCTCTCATATTTAATTTATTGATGTCTAATTTGTTGTATATAGTCTAAATTAATCATTAAATCCCTTAACTTTTCTTTGTTTGCTTCCTGTGTTGTGTATTGGGGGAAAAGAGGACCTTCGGAAATTTTCGTAACAATGTTATAATCCTTGGCCATAACATACAATATTATAATCCTACATACATTATAACAATATACATTTATAACACATTCATTATACATTCATAACAATATTATAATCCTAGGCCATCAGGAACAGCTTGCCCCCCCCCCCCAAGGTTTCTAGTAAGCCTCCGCCACCTAAATCTGCCCATGTAATAATAATAAGGGGTGCAATTAGCTTTATTTTGCTGACAAGATCAAAAACATAATTGTTAGTTAAAGACCCAATGTGGTTTTTTAATGCTATGCTTGTATAGTTCCAGGGATGCCGACATATCCGTAGACCCTATCTCCGTCATCGACGACTCGGAAATGCAGGTTGGCGGCGAATCACCCCTGGCCGACGACAATTCGCCGAACGGCGACTTAGTGGTCCCCAACACTCGTGCGGGCACGAGGCGAGGGGGCCACCGGAAGCCCCCCTCCGTTCTCGGCAGCGAGTCTTCCCGTCAAACGCGTTCCTCGGCAGACTCTCCCGGGTCGTCGGGTTCTCCCTCCTCGTCTCGGCAGAGCTCGGCGGCTCCGATTGCCGAGAAGATGAAGAGCTGCCAGGTGCAGGTGCAGAGGATGCCCCGGGAGGAGCTTAAACGCTACACCACGTCGTCCAACTGCTCGGACGAGCCACCGGACCTGGCAGACGTCTCGCTCTCGCCGCCAGACAGTCCCAGAGAACAGGAGGAAAGTCCCAGTGAAGAGACCAGTCCCATGGTAGACGAGGACAGTCCCAAAGAACAGGAAGCCAGTCCTAGAGAACAGGAGGTCAGTTCCAGAGAACAGGAGACTAGTCCCATGGAAGAGGAGGCCAGTCCGAGAGAAGAGACCAGTTCCAGAGAAGAGGAAGGCAGTCCTAGAGTAGAGGAGACCAGTCCCAAGAGGACCACCCGATCGAGCACTAGGAGCACTCCCAGTTCCGAATCCACTTCCCCCCAACAGAAGAATACTAAGAGGTAAACTACTTTTGAGATATTTTTTTTAAATGATTCTGGGGCATTTCACAATAATTGTAGAGTCTGTAACATTTCATTTTGTCTTTTAAAGTTGTGTAAATTTCAAATTTTTATAGTTTTTCTGTTAATCTAATGTTTACAGGCTTTGTTAGTATAAGAACGGAACAATTTGAAATTTGTACAACTTTAAAAAACAAAGTGAAATTTTATAGACTCTACAATTACCGTGAAATGCGCCTTCTTCTTTCTGTATTAATCTGCAGGGTGGCTACCGACCTGGAAATAGGGGAATCCATGGAAAAGTCAGGGAAGTTCATATAAATCCGTATCAGTATAATATCCACTTTTTTTCATAGGTGTTAAGTGTATGTAATAGTTTATACTGTGCATACTGTACTTTTATGTGCAGAAAATTAGGTACTTAAGGAATAGCCGGATCCAAATCTCACCAATTGCACATTACTGGCGACGTTTTACAAATAACACACATAAGAATGAGACAAAAATTAAAAGCAATACTGCTAGTTGAGATATTTTAATGGGTTTTTTTTATTATTTTTGGCTGTTAATTTAAAAACTTGGTTCTTGTGCCCAGCTGATATCTGAGTTGATAAAATCTTGACTTTTCCAGGGCTACCAAAATTTTTTATTTAGAAAATAGATTTATGATATTCTAGGAAAGTCAGGACGTTGTGTAATACAAACAATTTAACCTAAGTTAATTTTGAGCAGTATGAAAATTGTTTATTGCTCAAGTTGAATCAGAACATTAATTAGCTGGTAATACCTCAGTGTCCATTACCTCATAAAATAAAACCTTGACTCGCTACAGTAGAAATAATTAAAAATCTGATATCGACATTGACCCAGAAAAAGTTGTACAAGGTCTTAGATGACTGAAAGTTTTTTTTGACTGATTTAAATTTTAAGTAATGTGGGGAAACTGATGCACGACGTGTTTTTGAATGCTCCTGAATTTCTGCCTTTGTTTACAAACTACTAATATGATTCTGCTATGATTTTCTTGGAAACTAACTAACTCCCTGGCATTACAGCCCATGCTGGACTATGGCCTCTCTAACAATCTTCCTACAAACCATTCTGTCTCTTGCCTTTTGTTTCCAATTACGGACCTTTAGAATTTTTAGGTCTTTTTCAACCTCATCCAACCTAAAGCCCTGGATGAAGACGTTACTTAAGTAGCGACATGAGTTCAATCGTCCGCCATTGTGGTAAAATGCGCTATTCTCTCATAAAGTCCGCTATGAGGGAAAGGAGTTGCAATAGTTGAAAAAATTTGTTTCTTTTCCAACCTCTGCGAGAAGTTGGTTATTTTGAAAGAAATAATAATTATTACTCAGGCTGTTTTATAACTTTAAATTTATTAGGGAAAACGATTTTAAGCATTGTTTATAGCTTTGATTTTAAGATACTGGATGGATATTATTGTTAAATTTGTATTTTTAAAGATATTTTGAATTAGTTTTTTGAGGCCACGACATGCATATCAAATCTGCTACATATGTATGTTAAAAAATTAATCAAAAACGATTAATGAAAACTGTGTTGTTTTTTTTTATAATGACCTGATCACTTTACAAAATCAATACGGGTCGATTCATTTAACGAGTGAGCATGATAAATGCAATACATAACTTGCGCATCATTACAAATATAATTCCGTGAAACTTGATTAGGATAAATATAATTAAATTATTTTAAACTTCCCTCACAAGGTGTATTAGTATGAAAATCTATCGCACTGGCTCGGGGCTTAATACCATTTCACAGGGGTGCAGAAAATGTTCCAGGGCCCAATATTTCCCCAGAACACTCTTAACTTCGTCCAAAATTTCCCCAAAAAATGTCTCCATCTTTCATTAAAATTTACCCAAAAATGTCCCCATATTTTCATTCCAGTTTATGTTACTACTGAAGTACGAGTTTTTATTATAAAATATAGTTTTCTTAATTACTGAACTTCTGTGAGGTTCAATAATTACCAAATAATCAATAAGTTTTAATTTTTATGAACTTTATCTTCTTATACACAAGTCACCTAACCTCAAAAATGTCTTAAAATATTAGTTATAAACTCCCAATTTGAGCTACCGTAAAACTCCCCTGTCTTTAACTTAACTTTTTAAGTCAGAAACATTGATGTGATTAAACAAGAACGCAATTTTTAGAGAGAATCACCGATCCTGTTACAAATACGTTGTTTTTCCTGCATAAGGAACAAAACACAAGGAAAAGTCAACTTTCAGTTATTTGCCAAGGAATCTTGTTTTTTTGGCCTAGTTCCGTAGTTTTCCGATGTACAACCATAATTCCGTAGTTTTCACCTAATTTCCGGTGAATTTGGAGGATATGGATATTGTCACCAGCCAAAATATTTGTTTCTTATAACAATTTGGATTTGTAGAGTTTTTTTTCTTTATAAACTTGGGCGAAAATTTCCCCAGAACTGCCTGAATTTCCCCCGAACCATGTTCGAACATATTCTGCACCCCTGCCATTTCACCATAATGGCGGCTGTTTACATGCGTGACTGCTAAACGTCCAATCAAAATCAAAAGCGGCATGATCAGCAAGATCAAAGTATGTCGCTACTTAAGTAACGTCTTCATCCAGAGGGGGCCCATCTGACACTGCTACCAGTGACGTCACTGGCAGCGGAAGTGACGAGCCAAAGCTTGTAAAGTTTCCATGCCACCAGTATCTTTCCCTTATCCCGCTCAAACTGAAAGTGATTGGTTGTTCAAACAGTTAGGAGGCGTTACAAATGACGTCACTGGCAGCGGAAACGAGACGTCACGAGCTTTTTCCATTTCTATGTGAAGAGCCAACCTTATATTCTATAAACCTTGGTCTTCATCCAGGGCTTTAATCCAAACATCTTTTAACTGGTCTTCCTCTGGCCCTGGCACTGGCCTTTGAAAATCTTTCTGGTGCCTCTATCTTCTTCCATTCTTTCGAGGTGTCCCAGCCATTGTATTCTCTTTGTTTTGACATAATTAAGGATTTCTTTTTCTTTAAATAGTCTCTCAATTTCAAAATTAAATCTTTTCCTCCAAAGGTCACCCTCCTTCAAAGGTCCAAAAATAGTTCTTAAAATTTTTCTCTCCCAGGTGATCAGCATCTTTTCTTGTTTTCGAGTTAAAGTCCAGGTCTCTGCTGCATACTTGGATAATATAGAAGCACACGCCGAGCGCAGCTAGTTTTAGAATTTTGCAGAAAATCTTTTCAAAGAATTTAAATTTTTGGTGAATAAATTGATTTTTTCTTGCTGTTGTTGCTTATGAAGCATTATTACAGTATTTAGGTAAACAATGAGACTGTCATTATGTTTTAAGTCAAAATTCAAACGACTAGGGGCACTAATTAGTTTGCAGATAATATTTGATGGAATTTTTGTGCGCAGAGAGTTTTTTGTTTTATCCAACTATGCTCTGCTGCATAGGTAACTGTTGGTCTGATTATAGTTTTATAAACCTGAAGCTTTGTTTTTCTTGTTACTATTTTAGATCTTAATAATTTCTTAAGTGCAAAAAAGCTACAATTTCTAGCATTTATTCTATGTTTGATCTCTGGCATAATACTATTGTTTTCAGTAACAGTTGTACCCAAGTACTTAAATTCTGTAATTCTTTCAAATTTTGTCTCCTCATTAATCCAGGGTTGCCAACTACTCCGGAACTTCCGGAGTTTCCCCGGATAAATACTGAAAACCCGCGAATCCGCAATAAGAGTTTAATACTCCGGAAATCGGAATGGGACGATTCGGCGCCGGCCGTTTCGGCACTAGTAGTAGCCAGGGGTCACAGTCAGCTTATATTTCCTATAAATCCTATATTTTTGAAAAATTCCCGAATTTTCATACATGCTTCCGGATGTTTGCCTGTAAAGTTGGCATTTTAATGGCGTGGTCACGGGCAGAAAAAACAACTTGACGGACGGTTCGCGATCGGCGACGGTGCGCGCGCGAAAGTTTTCGCGATCGGGCGTGACTTTGCTTCAATAACCTTGGCTTTTAATGCTTGTTTTTGGGGAAAATGTTCACTTATTGCAGTTCAAATGTGTCCAATAATTAGCTGGCAAATTAAAATAAAATATTAGAGTAATTTCTTATTGTTTGCAAGAAGGCTAATAGAAATTTATAGTTTGAACTTGAGAGTTTTAATATCAAATGAAGAATTACAAGGTTTGAGGATATAGGGTATATGAAAATTTTAAAGTAAAATTTAAATAATATTATTTAAGCATTATTTAAATTTATCAGAAAGAAAGTCTTACAAAATCTTCCATGTGGGTAATTTTTTGTCTGTGAAATTAAACTTCTTGGGCTAAAGTTTTTACTCCTGTCAGTGTTAGTTTTTCATTTTCTGCTCAATTTATACATTTTGAGTCAGAATAACTATTGATGATTACTTTCAGTTTTATTGAAAGTATAAGGTTGTTTTTTATTTTTTAAATTTAAATCTGTTAGGTTCATTTATTTAAAAATTGCATGAAAATATTTTCTTGATATACTATAGAGCTTAATTAAATTTTTATTCCTTTTTAAGTGATATTCTTGTAAAATACTGTTTTCGCGCTACTCCTGAAGTAACATAAAAACTCCTGAAATTTTTTTTCTGGACCCCTGAAGCTATCTAGAAAAGGTTGGCAACCCTGTTAATCTTTAGTTCTGTGCTCTTATCAGTTCCCCTACAATCCATTATCATGTATTTGGTCTTCTTAATATTTATTTCTAAACCAAACAGACTAGCCTCTCTGATCATTTCTTTAAAGAGGTCAACAAGTGCATCTTCACTTCTTGCCATCAATACAACATCATCGGCGAAAGCTAGAACCTGCTTTGTTCTATTAAAAAAATAGTTCACCTCTACTTGATATTGTGTTCACTTTTTCAAGGCAAACATTAAACAACAAGGTCGATAGAACATCGCCCTGTCTCAATCCAGTTACAATTTAAAATTCCCTGAGAAATTTGTTTTGTATCCTCACCTTTGCTTTAGTTGTCATTTTAACCAACCTGATCAATTTATGGGGTATATTGAACTCGTGCAAGGTCTTTAAGATCAATTCTCTATTTATTGAATCATAGGCTTGTTTGAAGTCTACATAAAGCTGATAGACATTCACATTCATTTCATTGAATTTTTCCAGGATTTTTTTCATGCTGAAGAATATCTGGTCTATCGTTGATCTATTCTGCCTAAAACCGCATTGGTAGTCTCCAATTTCTCTCTCAATCAATGGTTTAAGTCTGTTAGCCAAGACTTTAGTTAGGACTTTATAAGTCAAGTTAAGTAGAGAGATCCCTCGATAATTATTGCAGTCTAGAATGTTTCCCTTTTTTTAAAATTGGGCAGATTATTGCACTGCTCCATTCACTTGGCATCACCTCCTTTTTCCAAAACGTCTTTAATCAAATCATACACTATTTCATATAACTTCTCACTACCATACTTAAGTAGTTCTGGAGAAATCAAATCCTCCCCAGGAGCTTTTCCATTTCGCAACTTTTTAATTGCTTAGAAGCCCGGTGGCGTAGAGGAAGTGCTTTGCGCTCCCACACCACAGGCCCGGGGTTCAAATCCCGGTCCGCGGGCAAGGCAGACTCAGCCCTTCATCCCTCCAGGGTCAATAAAATGAGTACCAAGGTTACTTGGGGAAATCAAGAGGGGGTTAGCATCAAACTAGCCACTCCTCAGCTGACTGTGACTTTCAAGTCACACGTTCTGTAACAGTTCAGCTCAAGGCCTCACCCAGTGAGGCTAATTATACTGGAGTTTGAAGGTCCAACAACCTAGGTACTCCCTCAAAAATCCCCCTTGATTTTTTTTTAATTGCTTCTTTATTTAAACTCTTCCATCTCTAAGGGGTTGCAATCGTTCTCCGATGATACAAATTCATCTTCTATTTGTCTAATTACTTCATTCCGGTTTAATAGCTTTTCAAAGTATTCTGCCCATGTCTCCACCATCTCCTCTTCCTTCCCAACCAAGTTTCCATTTTTGCTCCGACAAAATGTTGTTCGTGGTTGGTACCCTCTTCTTATAGATGTCAATTTTGAATACATTCCGCAGATGTCCCCTATCGCAGATAGGTCCTCCACTTCCTGTATTTCCAGGGTTCTTTTCTTAGTTTGAATAATTTTCCTAGCTTGTTTCCTCTTTTCTTTGTAGACCTTTTCATTATTTCTTGTGTTTTAGTTGGCAATTAGTTTTTTCCTCGCTTTTATCTTTTCTTCAACTATGATTTCACACTCTTCATCAAACCATTCTTTCTCGTGATTTTCTTGGAAGAAATTTATATGAACTTGTAATGTATTAAAACTAATTAGCAAATGAATTACACCTGATGATTCCTTAATCTAACTTCAGAATGAATTGCGTCATCTGCAACCAGCATGTTGTGGCTCCTGAGGAAGTGTGCACCTGTGCTGGAAAATTTCATCCCACGTGCCTTGGAATTGGAGAGGAAAAATTTCGGAAACTGTCTGCCGCAAAGAAGCAATCGTGGAAATGTTCAAATCCAGATTACACTGCGTCGACTTCAAACTCTTCAGTACCAAGTGCTCAAGTCGAATCGGATTCTGATACACAAAATGATGATGACACCACAGATGAAAGGAAATTAATGACTAACATGGAGAAAATTATTGAAGATAAGCTCTGTGATTTCAAAAAGGACATCAAACGAGAACTCCTGGAAATGAAACAATCGATTGAGTTCCACTCAAGTTCTATCAAGGAATTAACGGAGAGGAATGCTAGATTGGAAAAAGAGATTGCGACCCTCAACAGTACTCTGAAGACTACATTAATTGAAAATCAAAATCTAAAGACACGAGTTGAGGATCTAACCCTGGAAATAATGGGCAATACCCGTATTTTTTAAATATGAATAATAATATTGAACTCGTCTCATCAAATACACCCCATCTTTAAAATACCTGGGCATTCTTTTTAACCAAAACTGGAAATTTAATGACTATATGAATTCAATTTGTGGCAAATTAGGATTTATGCTATTCAAATTTTATCATTTGAAGAAATATATCAAAATTGAAATATATTTTGCCTGGGTGCAATCTCGTATCCAGTATGGCATTTTGGTTTGGGGAGGTGACTACATTACTAATACAAAACCTTTAATTAATTTACAGGAAAAATTTTTGAGATATTTTCCAGGACGTACCCTTTTAAATGTTTGACAAATGTATGTTTTAAGTAGTCATATCTTCTTAAAGAAATTTCCCACAGCAGCAAAAGTAAATCTAAAAAAAAAAAAAAAATTCAGGATATTTTCATTTTATTTTGTTCCAACTCCTCATAAGGAAATATTTTAAAAAACATTTAGATTATTTATCTGTTATTCTATTTAATAAACTGCCGTATGAAACTCAAATAGAACCAAACTTTAGAAGCTTTAAAAAACTGTATATTTCATTTATCTTAAATCAAAATAATATAGAAAATTTATTGAATTCAGTCAGGTGAAAATTTACTTTTAAAATATTAAATATCAAAAAAAGAAAGTAAACATCCAGCCAGCCTGCTTATTTCATTTTATTTTTGGTTTTAAATATTGTCATTTCATATAATGTCTTGTATTATATTTCCTTCTTTGATTTTATTTCACTTTGTTTTTGTTTCCATGTACTCTACTTTAAATTCCGTCAACCCATGGAAGGGCTTTTAGCTCCTTCGGGATTTATAATAACAATTCAATTTTTTTATCCTTTTGCTTTTTGTGTTTTCTCCCCTTGTAATTTGTTTCCCTACTTAAATTGTTCGTATTATTGTATGTATTGCTTTGTATGTTGTTGGGAATAAACTTTGATTTGAGTTGAAAATGTGCCAAATTATTAGAGTATCGTCATAAAAAGCCCTGTGTGGATGTGTAAAACAATTTCAAAGGTGGGTATTTTTTTCTTCAAGAAACTAGAAACATTGCTTTTTTGTTTCAGGAAAAGAGACGTTTCTCAATCGAACCGCTCAGTACGAAGCAGGACTTCTTCCTCCCCGAGTACAGAGTCCCAGAGCGTACCTAGTTCGGGACTGGAAAATGGCGAGATGGACCAAGAAAGTTCAACCACCAAAGTGTCGCCAAATTTCAATCACGCTTCGGAAATCCTCAACGAAGTCAACACGGTCACTAGGGGGAAGTAAGTTGAATTGTCTCTTCTTGAAATGATAGGTAGTAACCTCAAAATCAACGGCTACCATCTTACAGTGCAGAATTTTTTTTTATATTGCTTCAGTCAATGTGTTAAGAAGCAGGATCCCATATTTATGTTTTTTGAAACATACTGCAAGTGTGTGCAGTATAACTTCAAGCAATTTTCTATGTTTTCAACAGTTAAAGATTTTTGTAAGATGTTTTTCAAGTTCCAACTTCACTTATTTGCATTTCTTATCAAATAATAGCTATTTCAAGTTTGTCTATATGAGAATTCTTCAGAAGATCCTTAAATATTCACCAAAAAAATGCATTTTTAATTAAATTTCTTTAGCCAATTTATATTTTGGAATCATCCAAAGACCCGAAATAGGGAAGAAAACCTAAGGTATTTCAAATTTAAAAATCAAAGTACTAGTACCAAAAAAAGGATGCAACACTGTTTAGCCTATCAAGTTAATTCATAATTCTTAACTATTACAGATATTCATCAATATTATTTTCAAATTTAGTTATTATCTGCACTGTCTTTCTAACTAAAAATAATTTGCGCTTCTTTTCAGCAATAAATTTAGAGGGACAGAGTAGAGAAATTGAGTAAAACAATTGTGATTTTGGTACTAGCCATAAAATCTAAATTTTTTTATTTATTTAAAATTTGTTTTACAACTCCTCATGCTCCACATAGTAGGTATAACATGGGGCTTAATGTAAGGGGGCAAAGTACAAATGTAAATTTTAAAAGAAACAAAAGTTTAGGTTTTCAGTGCAATTAACAAACAAGGACAAAACAGGAGGCCAAGAAAAACCTGAGTATCTCAACTCCTTTTTTTATTAAATTTTCTCTTTGCCTAGATTATACATTAAAATATAATTATTATTTTTTAATTTGTTCATTGTGCTTTTGTTTTTTATCTGATACTTATTAATTTATCTAAATTCCTAACTCCTAAATAAAATAATAGTAACTAATGAAAAAAATCATCATAGTTTTATTTCTTGAAGAAATTTCCTTGAACTTAAAAGCTTCCTTGAGCTTAAAATTTTGGAATGATTTTGGGGGAATTTAAATAATGAGTCTCCCAGGCCTAATAATGGTAAATTAGGGCCTGACTATACCTATAAGGATTAGCTGTGGACACTTGTCTTGGAACACCCTGTTTAAGGATGTATCTTAAAATACATACTTTGACTGTTATGTGGTCAAAAGTCTCCCCCAAAAACCTACTATTCCAAAGTTTGTAAACCCAAGGTTGTGTTGTGTAATATATTTAAAAAGAGGGAGTCGTGTCTCGACTACATTTCCCTGTATTCTTCAGTAACTTTAATTTCTTTTATACTAATTTCTGTTAAGTTGCTTCTGTTCACTTTATTTTCTTTTTCAAATTTTTAGGAAGAGAAACCCCAAAACCAATTATTTAAAAGAGAACAATTCTTCTTCTGTTTTTTCTTTAACCTCCGAGGATAGTCGTAGCACGTCCTCCAATTCCACGAAGCCTGCGAAAAAAGAGAAATCCCCACCACAGACAAAGAATGGTCTGAAACGCACGCCTACCAGGATAGCTAATAAATCACCCAAAAAGTAAGAGTTTCTTCAAGAAGTGATCAAACTGAAGACTGGTTACTTTTTCTCACACTCTTCTTCTTCTTACTCTGTCTTCTGCTTTCCAGATGCTTCCTATTCAGATTTGGTCTTTCTTGTTTTGAAAAAAAATTCTCGACATTGTACTAATGCACTCTTAAATTTTTCTGCTACTAGCCATCACCTGTTTGTTCAAATAAGCCGCATTCACAACAACCATTCTAACCGGGGAAAGGCAGAGAAAACCGGTTCTTCTTCCACCGCTCTCCCTATGCTAGGGAAAACCTCACCGGACCATCCGTTGAAAATTCTCCCCTGGGCCATAGCAATAGGAAATGTTTTAATTGCACTAACCGCCTGTAGAGGGCGCTCTCGCTCGCTTCCCGTAATGTATTTCTATGAGCCCGCTCGCTTGTCACGTGATTCTTTCTACCGGTAGAACGAGTTAGACGAGTGCACTTCTGTTCTCACGGTTAGTTTTCAGAGATCCCTTTTCCCCTACTTTTTTAGCTCTTTCTCCGGTTGAACAGGTTGTCTCTTGTGAACGCGGCTATAGATTGCTTTCAATACTTTATGCACTTCCACAACAGTGTTATGTCTTGTCACATTTTCAATCCCTCCCCATTCCTCATATGTCTTTACAAGGGGGTAGCAATATTGTACTCAATATTGATATTTTAATTCGATTTCAGAAAATAATAATTTTTTTTCCAATTTCAATCATTATACTTGTTGGTAATTGCTTGGTTAATGGCATTACAACTTTACTGTCTTTTAACTTTAAACTCGTCTGTGTCTCAGAACATGAGTTTCTAAAGCTGATTTCAAATAATACCAATATACCCATCATTGTTTAAAAAGACTCCAGAAGGTTTTTATAAAAAACAAAATTGAGGGGTTTAACGGTTTCCATGGTGCAGGGAAAAGTCAGGGAATTATAATTTCATCTAAATTGTCAGGGAAAGTTGCTCATTTTAGCCAAACACCTGTAAAACCATACAGAATGCCTAGAAAATGAACAATTTTTAATGTTTGCATGAATGTAAAAATCTTTTGCATGTAATGTGTAAATTTTGGCTCTAGAAAGAATAAAAAATAACAAGAATCATTTATTGACAATGTATTTTAAGAGAAAAGCAACAAAACGCCGTGAATTGCTAGTTTTTTGACCGAAAAATCTTCGAAATTGACCTGGAAAAGTCGGGGAATTTTATTTCTGAAACTGAGTGGGAACCCTGTTTAAAAACTACTGTGACCGGCCTTACACTGTCGTGGAATTCCCCTCTAAATATACTCTGCGCGTTGAATGACTTTTTTGGTGGCAGGATGGACGATGCAGCAGCAGAAGAGGAGGGGGTGGTCCGCATGACGAGAACCATGAAAAGCAAACAGGAAATGGAATCGCAAAGGACTACGAGGCAAAAGAATAAAGTAAGTGATTCTGGCAGCTGAGTTGGTAAAAACCATTTGCTGCATTGTGTTTTCGGTACTTGAGGATTAGCCGGGCGCGAGTTTCATGCTGTATCGCCAAAAATAATCAAATATCGAAATGAAACGCCATTGAAATGTCTCAAATAGCAATGTTTCTTTTTATTTTTGTCATATTTTTATGTGTAAATAATAAAACGTTGCTAATGGAGACATTTGCGCCCTGCTAATCCATAAAGTACCGTATTTTCTTTGGTAAAATGGTATGGGAATGCATTGCAAACCCTGGGCTGTTTCTAGCCTCTTTATGCACACGCACAAAGTGCAATAGATTTGTCTCAAAACAATCTAATGTAGTCTGAATAACGTTTGATAAATTGATGAAATTGACTTTTTGTAGCAAGTAAACCAAGAAAGACACTTACCTGGTCAGTCTCCTTAAGTGGCAGGGCAGACAGCAATATACAACCAGAGGATACAGGAGTAAAGTTAATATAAAAGGTTTATTGTAGCATTATTATATGAGGCGATTGGAGGACCTAGCGTCCCATGTCTACCAAGCAATAGTGACAGTCGTGGATGTAAACATAAGAGAGCCGAAAATAGGGTTGGAGCTTCGAGCCACCTCCCAGAAAGACATCTGCATTTATATTTTCAACAGTTCTATTGTTTTGATCTTATTATTATTAAAAAACATTATTATAAAGCTTAATTTTCCATCTTAAAAAAGGGAAGGGCAAAGCAAGAAAAGACACTTTATTATGTACTGAGCTTAAAGGCCCTTCTCAGATTTTGTTCTTCAAAATTTACTGTCTCCCCCTTCCCACAAAGTAAGATAAGCCTCAGCTTACTTTGGTGCATGCGTTTGCTCAAAGTGTAAATGTTTTGGTGTATTTAATATGTATTTTCAGCTGACTCTTCCCTGGTTATTATTAAGGCCCTATATTCTTTATTCCATGTTATTAACATTTTTATATCCCTTTCTAATTTTAGAACTTGTTTTCTAGCAAAAAGCCGACTCGAAACGAAGATGATGAACAGCTCTCTTGAAGTCACTCTCAAAAACTGCATTTGTATTCCACTATGTGGGGGAAAATTCACCTGTGTAAATTCTTTGATTGGTTCCATTCATAAGATGTAGAAAATACTCATTTCCCCCCCCCCCCCCTTTTTGAATGTTGTACCAGAAAAACTGTTATATTTACAACCAGTGTTCCTTGCAATCATTCTTTTCTCCGGTATTCATCATGCATCCGTCATCAGGCTTTTCACTCCATTTCATTTTCACGAAAATCACAGAACTTTTCTAGTATGTGAATAACACGCAATCAGTTTAATTTTTGGGGATCATTCACAAATCGAGTAATAATTTTCTGGGGAGGGTTTCAACAAGGGCCGGACGCTGCACAGGTCCAAGAACTAATGTTGAGTTGTGACTCTCCTCATTTTGATGTTTTTCTTAATGAAACTTGAAATTAAACTCGGATTCAATTTTAGTTATTATTTTAGAATTGGTGACCGGTGAAAGAAGTGCCTCCAAACAGCAGTGAAAAAAGTTTAAAAGCGTGATGTCAAAAATGTGTTGAGCTCCCATTCCTCTCTCCCTAAGTATGTTATGTAATTTGTGAATGGCTCTTTAAGAGAATTCTTGGATATGTTTTCTCTGAAGCTGATTATTTACTGCTTAAACTGGGATGATACTCTGTTCAAAAACATGATTAGAAGTCCTTTGAATGTGTTTTTAGGTACCCTATTTTAGATTCAGTACTTTCAAAGCACCTTAATTTTTTTTTTCATGATTTCACTTAGATATTTATTTATGATGGGAAAATATTACTAAATCAGCATTCTATTTATAGATTTTAAGTGACGTCCATAAATTACGTGAGGTGAAAAAAGGGGTTCAGAAAAATCAACTTTTAGTTTAGATAAAGGCACACATTAGTGAAAACAGCGAATCATTAGGCAGTCAGTCGTGATGGTAGTTACAAGTACTATAAGACCATGTTTTTGATTTCAACATGGATTTATATTGAAACTTTACAACGTGTATATTAAGCATCATGCCAATACCTCGAAACAAAACGTGCCAAGTAGGTATCAAATAAACATATGTATTTAACAGCTATAGAGAAAAAATCTCACGTGGGGGTCCAGCAATATCTTGCCAAGGGGAGGGAGGGGTCCAAAATTTGGAAAAACGCCTCGCGTAATTTTTGGACGTCCCCACTTTATCCTGTTAAATAATGTAAATATGGTTTGGATATTTTTCATAACTTATACATAGGATGTGGGTATTTTTATACATATTAATATATTATTTTGATTCCTGTATTCAAAATATCACTAATACTGATCTCTATATGTTAGTAAATGGGGTGTTCAAGTATTATGTTAGCACCTAATGAGGAGGGCGTGCCATATGCTTATTATTACTGACAAGGGAGTGTGGATGATGCTTACATAAGAATTAATTGCAAAAATAAATTAGGCTATAAATTAAAATTGAAAAAAAGTTGAAATGAACAATTATTTGGATGAAGGTTGTGTACAACGAAAATAAGATAGTGAGGGTTGAAATTTTCTTATTTTTGCCAACGAAAAAGGATCATATAGAACCAAAAACATGCTTACGTAATATTCAAAAGGCCCCAAAATGGTTTCATAAATATATTTATTTATTAATATTTTCTTGTGGATTTAGCACACCCTCTTTTGGATCTGTCGCTGATCAAAATAGTGTTTTATCTTAGGTTAATCTCTTGTCATTCCTACATCACAATAAATAGTTATAATGTTCATCACATACATGTTTTTGCATTTTAATGGCATTGAAATAATTTCCATTTGCTTGTGTTTCTTATTGATCTGTTGGTATTTAAAAAAAAAACTTTCACCAAAAAAATCTGATTTATTTTTTTTGTAGAATTCCTGTGTGCTTAGTGTCTGGAAAATGCCCTACTGCTGAACTTGCTTTTTTCTAAAATTCTGTGCAACATGCAAACACGTTTTTTCGGTGCTAAAACTAAAAAGAAATTTGTTCCAGCAGGTCCAATATCATTTTGTGATACAAATTATTTCTCTTCTGAAGTAAGAAACAGCTTTGCATGGTTTCAAAAGTACTGGTTTTGCAGCTCGTTAGTTTTTATTTTACTTGACACTGTGTTTTGGTTATCACTTGGGATCTTGAAATTTTTAGTATACTATTAAATGAGGTGCTCCGAATGACACCTCTTATTTGACTTGGAATTCTTTTCGCATCTTTTATTTAATGTGTCCAGAATCAAAACTTCAACAATAATTGTCTGAAAGAGCAAACCCCTTAATACCTTCTCCATGGGAACAACGCAAGTGCTGTTTCACAGGGATGAGATTTTTCAGACTTTTTTGAAATTATCTTGAAAATTTCAGGACTTTTTACTTTAAAAAAAATCAGCTATGAACTAAAATTTTCGACTGGAGATTTCATTTTTCTAAATTCAAGTTGATGTTCTTGACTAATGAGGCTCTTTTATATGGTAAATTTTCATATTTAGCCAATTTTATATTAACTAATTGTTGTTATTATTAATCAAATGTCGTTCGTGCAGTTTTCAGATTTTGCTTTTTTGACAATCTCATCTCTGAATTAATCTTGACTGCTTTATTAATTTAATATTTCTATATTTGCTTGAATATTAATTTTGTCTGTTATATGCATGACCCAGCTTTCAAACTATGTGTATTGTGTATGAAGTCTTTCGCTCATTGCATTGCAAATCAAATTCGGTGAATTCTTTTAATGAGTAAACATATTGCAAAGAGGTTAAATTGTATTGCTATTACTATTGTATTTTTTTAGAAAGGTTGGATCATTCAAACAAATTTTTGTATAGAATTGTTATTGCTTTTAAATATATTTACGTGTATTTTAGCTTGATTGTGCTTATGCTGTATGATTACTTATCAAATTGTACTCTGCTATATAAAATTCTTTTCTCGAATTTTTGCTTATCATGCAAAAATGCCGGCTAAAATTACACACACTAAGGTAAAAATACTGGTGATTTGTTTCCCTTTTATTAAAGCTACTGGTGATTTTTCTATCATTAAAAATTACTAAATAATGTGACAAAACCTGAATGCGGAGTTAACAAATCTCGTTGTAGTAAAGATTTCATTTTTGTTGGGCTCCATTTCCTTTAAGAACTGTATATAATTTATTTTATCCTAAATTACTTTAAATTTCATAAAATATTTTTGAATTTGTATGAAGTTCTTCATCATTGTACATTAACTCACATCAATGTGTTTAATTTCTTTATGAGCGTATTACTTTACATATTGAAAATAAAGGATTTTAAACTTTTTGTGAATGTTTTAAGTTTATATTAGTTTTCAGCACATAGGCCAACCACTAATTTTCTAATTATTGAGTCAAAAAACTTCATATTTGGTAGGACAGTCTTAATATTTCAGGGAGTTCTATCTCAGCACTGGGTAAGAAGATGCAGCTTCCCAAAATGAGGTAAAAACTATTCAACCAACTAAACAAGGTTTTTTAATTATATTTGTAAAACTGTTTGTGGGATGCATACAAAAAATCAACTGAGGTTGATATCTATTTACAAGGAAATGAGATCTCGTTTTTCATTACCTTAATTATTATGTTGACGAATTTTCAGTTGGTTGCATTTATACCTCGTTTTTGAGAAGCTGTATCAGACTTTTTGTTTGCAAAAACCAACATAACTTCCTGGATGATGTATATTTTGGTTATTAGTACTCCATACATGCTTTTATAACCTACAAAAGTGTTATTTAAAGCTACTCTTTTTGCTTTACTCCTGTGAGCTCCTGATCTCGTGGCTGTCCCATTCTATAATTTTCAGAATTTATACCACCAGTGTTGGATTTTTTAAAATATTTTTATTAAAAAAATCAACCTTTATACCTAATTAACCTTGTAAAATTTTCTTTAAACCAAGCAGGGATAAATTTTAACTGACCAGATTGAACCAAAGTAGTTTTAAAGATCCAAAAAAAAATTCTTATTTATATAAGAAAGAAAAGTAGTTTTAATAAAAATACAAGGTTTTTTGCATCCTACTCTTAAGACCAAATAATTTTATGACACAAATTTTCGTAAATCGTAGTACTGAACCTTTTATATCCTGTCGGGGATTTGGTCTTCGAAGTAGGATGCAAAAAAACGCGTATTTTTAGTTTTTTTAATTAACATTTTTTTTTAAATGTGTCAGTTTTTTGGGACACCCTGTATTAATTATAATTAATTCTTTTTGTCAGTTTCCATGCAGGGATTAACTGGGTGGTTGTGCTTTTATGAAGGGCAAACTTACTTTTTGGACGTCACGGATTGTCGTGTACGAACCAACCTGTAAAGGTTATTCAACAATCAAAATTTATCAAGAACAACATAATAAAAGATATTATTAGAGTAATTAAGTTTTTTTAATTAATAAAATTAGTAAATAGTGATTTCCATTATCGCCTTTGGCCATGGACTCTGTTCTAAAGTTTCGATCGTTGTAACAGTAGCGTCGCTCAAACCGCTGCATCTTGATCTAAACTCCTCTGTGATCTGAAGATGCTAACTATTTTGCAAAAAATTAGAAAAGAATAAGAAATTTAACTAACTTCACAGAAATATTTATATATTCTTAGAATATCGTACAAGTACATTGTAGTTTCATGCGGTAATTTTAATTTTTAGAATAAAATAGATAATTTTCAGGTCACAGAGTTTCAGGTACTATCACTTCTTTTTAGTATGGCAACGGAGTATGGCATAAGTCAAACAATAAAAAAATTGTTTTGTTGTGCGCCGTACTGTAAGGAAGAAAAGGAAACGTTAAATTCGAATCCAATGTTTATTTTATCTCGTTCTGAAGTTTATTTTCCTCCTTGCATTGTGAAATGCCCAAGATAAATTTGTGTACTTGTTTCATCTAACATTCTCTAAAACTAATGACAAAGATATCTTAGAGATTGTTACAATAGAAACTCACCATTAAACAACTGTTGATATGTAATCTAGTAGTACATTTAGTTAATTTCTTTCTTTTTAGTAAGTACAATATATTTTGAACTCAGTTGTGTTTAAAGTTTTAATAGTTATGTTAATTTGATCAAGCTCTTGGTATCGTATTATTCCTGGAAGTATTGCATTAATCATCAATTTTCAACTAAGAAGTGTTTGTTTACTTTAGTAAGAAACATGGCGGGACTTAACTCTCAGTATTTCAGTTGCTTTAATCTTTCCTCATTCTCAAATATTTTCTCAAAAAAGATCATCCATTTTCAGCTAACACCTTTCAACATATATTTGTGGATCCCAATATGTTGCCTAAGTTTGATTTGTGGAGAGAAGGTAGTATCCCAAACATAAGGGAATATTCCATTACTAATTACCATGTCCTATTGTTGGTGAGGATGGTTTGTTGCCAAGGTGAAAATTGTATTAGGTGCCCAAAATACATAGATAATTCCAACCAGACGATGTAGCGAATTCTAAATCACTATATTGCCAACCGAAACCTCAATGTTTCACTGACAGTTGCTGGAGGCAAAATGACAAGTTAATACTGAAATCTGCAGTTTTTTTTTATATTTAAGCTTATTGGTCAACATTAAATCCAGAGCAAATATTAATTAAAAGAAACAAATTTGGTTCGATTCGGTTTACGGTCCCGCTAAATACCACAAAGCTTTTTTGGACACTAAAAATATAGCATTCAAAGCAGCTTGGCGATATTAAGCGGGACTGTAAACAGAATCGAAGCACAAATTCTACTTTGATGACATGATTGGAGAAGACCGGTGACGTGGACAACCCAGGTGGTAATACCGAAGGAGATAGACTTTGAAAAAAGCAAATGAATCAAAAACTATCATTATAAACTACTGTTTTTGAGTGATACTGCACCAATTCTCAATGTTTTCACTTCAATATATCAAAATGAAAGCATTTTCTCAAATTTCCATTATTAAGTTATACCAATCACTGAAGCCATCTCCGATACTTTTGTCAAATATCCAGAATTTGGAGCGCAACAGCATCGACAGTTCCGTTCTCACAAACATACGCAATTCAGACACAACCCCTTCATTTCACTTCTTCTGACCATGTTCGTACAGCATTGAAATGCTATGCTAATTGAAAATGGGGAAATAAAAAGGCTGTATACAACGTACTTTCATCAAATTTGGCATCTAAAGCTCAAAATTTAAAAGATAAATCTTAATTATTATAATCCAGGGAATAGCGGCCCTAAGCTGCAGCTGCATGTTAAAACCCTTAGATTTTTAAATACTAAAAGACATGAATTTAAATAAACTAAAATGACATGAAATCAAAATAAACAGTAAACTAGATGAGGTGATCAATCCATGTCGTCTTCAGGGGGCTTCCACAGACAATCTCTACGAAGTTTTGGTGGTAGTTGCAAAAATTTGGTAAAAACTACAGAGTAACTGATTTCCATCCATGGAAGTTAAAACGACATCTGACGTGACTCCTGAGACCAGGGGGCGAGCCTGGAAAAAGTGCCCGAACCTGGTTCAGGGAAAGCCACCATCAACTCCATAGGTGTAAAACATAAGGTTCGGGCAAATTTCCATATTTTTGTGGGGAAGGGACAGCTGTAAGGAGATATAATAAATATTTGTTAAAATCAGAATGAAAGATAAGGTTGAAGAGCCATTTGGGCTAAAATTTTAGAAAATTAGAGTAGTACCAAAACCAAGTTGAAACCCTGTATTTTAGGGTCAAATTACCAAAAATTGTCTGGGCAGATCTCCTTATGTACTTGTAACTGTATAATTCACAACAAAACCTAGTTAAAAACCTGTTTTTTAGGGTCAAATTTCCAAAAAAATTCTGGCTCCCATTTGGTACTAGGAACTTTGTTGCTCACAACTTTTATTACATTAAGTTCTTTAAGACGAAAATTCTACCTAAAATGTATTAAAAAGTTACTTTTGATCTATAAAATATGCCTGGGGGCTGAGAAATAATTTTGGGCCCCTCCCAAAATAAGTTTGTGTATATGCCACTGACAAAGAATGGTACAAGAAATAAAATGTAATGCTGTATGCTAATTTTTATTTATGGAGAATTTGGCTGTTTTGAATTTTGGGGGGAAACTGCGGGGGTCGGTTGGAGGAAGATGTTTTTGAGAATTAGGTTCGGGGGAAAGTTACAACTTTTTCCAGGTCTGCCAGGGGGTTCGTTCCCCTACAGAAGAACCTGTACCTGTACCCCATGGTCATTGTTATTTTATTTGGTTGGGTGCCCCACCCATCCCAAAGAAACCAATTAATTTTAAAATTTGATACCACCCATAAGAGCACGGAGTAAACACCTCAGGGGTTACTGGAATTGCCCAGGAGGCGATCCTGACAACAACGCAGACAGCGACTGATCACAAAACACTCTTAGCGAGAAGAGAATCGAAGAGAACTCCTGAAATGTGTTGGTAAAGCAAGGGGATACGGAGGGCTTAAGTTTCAGCAAGGATAACAGAACAAGGGGCCATGGGTATAAACTAAATAAGACACGGGTCAATCGAGATTTAAGGAAGTACTACTACTTCAATAGGGTAATTGACATATGGAACGCGTTGCCAGAAAATATAGTATATTCAAAGGGAGTGTTTGAGTTTAAGAGGCAATTGGATAGGCTGTGGGAATTGGGGAATTCATAATCATAGGACCAGCCTTGTTGGGCTTTGAGCCTGTAGCTGGTCTTCAGTCTTTGTATTTGTATTTGTGCCTTTCCACCATACGAGATTCCAGCGTTCTCGGCCTCCTTCCGAAGAAAGACAAGCTACAGCATCAACTGTGCCCACATCTCCATATTTCTATTTTTTTTTTAAGGTCTATGATTAAAATAAATTCATTAAAAATGTATACATAATAAATTATTCTTTCCAATAAATTTTTTGAAGGGGTTTAATGATGAAAATTAAATTTTACGTTTGATTAAAATGTAGAGTTGTATTTCATGACCTGAAAAGGTAGTAGTAACAGGGGTCAGAGTTGTCCTATCTATCCTATATTTCCTATATTTTTCCTAAAACCTTAAAAAACGTCCTATATTGTCCTATATTTTTGCAAATGCCCTATATGTCCTATATTTCTCATCTCAAACCCGAAGTTGAAGCAATCCTGATGCATTAAACTAAAGTGTGTACCAAAGTAATGAAAAATAGGTGGAATGGAAAAGTGGGCAAATGGTTGATAGTAGAAAAATAAAATTTCAGTGACAGAGTGGGTTATCTTCAAAGTTTAACAACAAAAAAAAAGCAAGAAAGTTATTGTCTCTTCTTGAAGACAATCTCTTAAGATTAAAAACTTTACACAGTTTTTATAAATAAGTTAAAACATCATAATTTTATTTCAGCCTCCAATTGTTTGCTCCCACAATAACTCATTTTACATTGGTTCTGGCAATATTCATCAGTACCCTAGCACCTTAGAATTGCTTCAGGGTCCTCCTTTCCAGGATAATTCTGATTTATATTCAAGTAGTTTCAATTTGATCTGATGATCCCCCCTATCATTTTTGCCCATGAGTTTTGAATCACCCTATGTTATGTTTCAATCTGCATTTCAGAACATTTAATGCATGTTTTAAGTTTTATCTAAAAATATCATTTCTTTATTGTATATCGAGTCTAAATTCACTGAGAGGTATCAGTTTTTAAAGTTATAATCTGGAAAAATGTAAATAAATTTAGTTAAACCCTTTTCGGAGGGTCCTATATTTGTCCTATATTTTTTGTATAGAATGTCCTATATTTAGTGAAATAGTTGCTCCTACCCCTGTAGTAAGTTTTCTTGTTTTCAAAAATGCAGAAAGTGATAATCATCTGGATTTTTATGTTATGAAAGCAACAATAATGTTGTGTGTGCATCAAGGTATTTCACTAGATTTACAAAACGTTCTTTCCTTTAGGTTTTCCATTTTTTTATCAAAATGGTTGTAGCTGATCAAGGTAGCTGGCAGGCCGATGTTGTCTTTGTAATCGAAGGAACAGCTAATATCAGTCCCTACATCGAAAGTTTGAAATTAAATTATATCATTCCCACATTAGAGTAAGCATATACCACCCTTGTTCCTCGTGCAAACTTAAGTATGTTACATGTACCAGGTTTTCCAAAATGCGCTAAAAACTAGTTCTAAAAATGTCAATTAAAGCAATTCAAAAACACTTGTTCCTTATAGCCGGGAGGACTAGCTGTTAAAGCTGTCTGCTATTGTGGAATAGTGTTTTTGATTTTTTAATTGATATTTTTTAGTACTAAGGAAGGGGATTGAGAAATCCCCAAACAGTTGTATGCATGTTATTAATTCCATTATGGACAATTCCCGTGATTATAATTTTTTTATTTGATAGAGGTGGTTGAAAAGGAAATTGTACAGCAAATTTTTTTTGATTCTGATGCTTAATTTTTTTCTATTTAAAATTTCTTGTTCTTTTATAAAGAGCGCAAAAACGGCTGCTACGTCATAAATAGCTGTGTGACATCATTTGGTACTAACAGCCAATCAAGAATAGCCTTTTTATTTTCAAGTATCTAATTAAGTATTTTTTTTTCTTGAAACTTTTAATGCTGATGATTGAAATTTGGTCCATTTGTTTTTCTGACAAAAAAAACACCTTTATTTCCATTTTTAAAAGATTTGGGAATTGTTTAATTAGGCATTAATTTAATGGTGTTTTTTCCCCTTTTCAATTTTAATTGCACAAAGATACTTTTCTATTTCTTATTTGTTTAAGTGTATTTAAATTTTTCCCTTATATGTTGTTTCTGGAATGTTAAACCTAGATTCTGATTGTAAACCTCTGGATTACTTTTTTCTTTCAAAATCTTTCTTTGCTCTCTTTTTTTTTCATTTTGAACCAATTTATTCTCATATCTTCTTTCATTTCAGGTATTTCAATGGACCATCAGCAGAAGATAAAGACTGTGGAATTGATGTGAGTTGACTATTTTAACTCACCTTTTTATAACCTTTTATATACCTATATAAAGGTATATTATAATTTTATATGCCTTTTTATAAAAAAAGGGTTTCTCTTCTTATGTTTTAATGTATGGTAATAAAGAAGGGAAATGATATAGAGAAAAAATATTAGTTGTTAAACACAAGGAAAAGCCAATTTTACAGGCAGGTGGAAGCTCGCAGCTTTCACCAAATTTTTGGAGTAAAAAGAGATCTTGAGAAATCGGCAAACATATTTTGTATTATATATTAATTATTTATTATATGTTGCAGAGCAACTCCACCCTGTACGCCCTGGTGGTGTTCATGGCTGCAGACTGTGCCCCCGAGTCGGCTGCCACCTGCCAGGCCCCCACCTCCAGCACACACAAGTTCCTCTCCTGGCTGGACAAGACCAAGTGAGTCTTCTTTTGACTTCAGGGTTCCCACTGGCCTTGAAAAGTACTGGAATTTCATTTTTGTTTTCCTGGAAAGTCCTTGAATTTTATTTGAGATATTTTAATTTCAAATTCTTTTCAGTTCAAACTTGAAAAAGTTCATTTTTGATTTGAAATAGTTCATATCTTGTTAGCTTGTTAAATATATAATTGTAGAACAGATTTAACTTGGCTACTTTAATTTTTCTGTTTGACTTTTTTAAAACAAGTGAAATACGGTAGTATGTTTAATTGTTAAATACATGAATGGTATTATGATGGAGTCTTCACCATAAGAAAGTTTTTGAGAAAAGTTCAGTTCTGAAGTAGGGGTACTAAAGAGAACAACTTTTGGTCCTCCTTAATAAGGCTTTTAAGCCTTTATATGTTAGTCCATGAAAATTTAAAATGAGCTTTAAAAAGTACTTGATTTTTTTCCTCATAAAAGAGTGGGAACTATGTTATTATTTCAATGCTTACAGTCCACTTTCTGACTGGTAAAAATAAATTTTGGCCTGAGTTTTGTGTACAATTCATAATCTTGGGGTTGCCAGAAATTGTAAACCAAGAAAAGTGTTGCCGCATTTGCCAATTTATCTCAAAGTTGGCAAACCAGGCCCAACTACGGAATCTGCCCCCTCAGTGTTGATCCTAAAGATTTTTCAATTATAATTTTGGCGTTTGAATAGATGGTGGGTAGAGGTATTTGCTTGCTCTTTGAGAGCCGCTTAACCTTCTAATTTCCGAAGTAACTTTATGCTATTTTTGGGTTTTGTGTATCATTGTGTAGTTGATTTAATTGCTTAAACTTTAAATATCTCCATTGCTCTTACTAAACAAATATTATTTATTGATTTTTTTTTTCAACTGTGCAGGTTCATTGGGGGTGCAGGAGAGTCTCATAGTCACGTTGCTGAAGGTTTAAGTACAGCTCTGCAAGTTTTTGACGACTTTCAAGCCTACAGGGAAAACAGGTTTGGTTCTGTTTTTCAGAAAAGAATTCATATTTAAAAAATGACTTGATTTTTATACCTTGAACTTACAATCATTATTATTATTGGTAAACTAAAGAATTGTCTCATCACTTTACAGCGTGGCTGCTCAGAAACATTGTATTCTAATTTCAAATTCACCCCCATACCCATTGCCATCTTTAGAGAGTGTCAATTATTCCAATTTGATGACTGAGCAACTTGCTGCCATGATGGCAGAGGTGAGTAAATCACTTTGTTTTTTTCTAAACCTTGTTGATAGTATTGTAATTAAAAAAAAATATTTATATTATATCATCCATTTTATCAAAATAGTAGAATTATCTCATCTCTGGTAGTTGGGTAGAGACAAAACTTTTTCAGTGTATCCCTAACAATCTATATTATTTAAAACTGAACTAATTCCATTTGTTTCTTATTATCCTCTTTTGTGCACTTTATTTTACATTTGGAAGTTTTTCATTTAGAAATTCCTTTATCTGCTGTAGTTTAGTACTACTGAATGACTTGAATTACCATTTATTTTATTGAATCCATGTGTGTAATTCCTGATTCATAAATTCTTTCTTAACCCTCTGACAGGCACAATACTGAGACTGATTTTTTTTTGTGCAATGTTTCAGAGAGAGATGGGCTCAAAATAAATTTTCAACTATTTTTTTCAAATCTCTTTCATGTTTGAAAAAAATTTAAAGCAATTATCAGTATTTTGCATTAAATTTTTACAGTAAGTTTTTACCAGCAAAAAGTAGTGACCCATTTTTTCTGCATGTTAAACATCATGCTGTGTGCAATTTTCTGGCATAGATTTTTCAAGCTTTTCACTATATTTCAGTGAACTTGTTTTTGGGAATGTGGTATTTTATTTGTTGCATTCTTTTATAAACTATGCAAAACCAAGAAAACTGAATTTGTGTTGCTTTTCTTTCTGCAGAGACAAATCAACTTCAGTGTGTTGTCGCCTAGAAAAATCCCAACATTGTTCAAGCTGTACGAGAAGGTAACTATCAATATTTGTCTTAACATGATTTTTTTAGGCAAGTTTCAAATAACGAGTCATTATTTGACTCCTAGTTATGTCTGAATTTCGATTCGAAGAAAACTTAGAGACCCATTACAAATCATGTTACATCATTTTCAGGCTTTTCATGTTTTTAGTGATCCCCTCACCCCCACCTAGATGGCATTCTTAAGAAACTTCAAAGTTTACAACTTTTATTGAATTTTTAGTTTGGTATCCCAAAGTTTCAACCAGAGATATTTTTAACTCCACTGAGAGAGTATTTCACTCCTTGAAATTCAAAAATACTCTTTAAAAATCTACCCTGGAGTCTTTGAATTTTTCACAATGGTTTAGCTAAAAAATGCACCGTGTATAATGTATAATATTTTCTATTAATACTTAATGTAAGCTATAATTGTTAAAACCCAAAAAGCATCCTCATTTTATTTTCAATTTTATTTTGTCCATTAAAAAGTATGCATTTTTAATAGAAAATTTGTCTCTGCATATGTAGTTCATCCTATTTCCGTATTTCACTCCTCACAATTGATTAAATAAGTCAAGGAGTATTTTTACTCCTCCAAAATAATCCTAGGAATAACACTGGTTTCAACTCTCCTCTTATTGCATTTTTGTGTCCCCCTCCTGAATAATCCCTGTTAGTAAATCCCCACTATTTTCTTTTCCAGGCTGGCGGAGACTTGCAACTTGCCCTGACTAAGAACTATGCCAAGGATCGCCGCCATTTGGTTCTGCTGAAAGGCTTTCAACTTCAAGGTAACTTTTATTTATGAGACTCCAAGATAAGTTTTAAGCAAGTTTCTATGTTTTACTTACTGAATTCTGTTGGCCTCTTCCAAGGGAAGTACTGTGATTGCATTCAAAAGAAGAGCTCTTGCTAAATATGTTTTTTTAAACTCAATTTTGAGATTTGTTTCCAAAGTGATCCATATGGACACCCAGAGTTCCACAGCAACTTTTAGGAAAATGGGGGGTCGGAAACATGTTATCATTTCCACAATGTATGAAAAGAGTTGTCCTGGGGTCCACTGAAAAAGTTTGGAACTCCTGATAAAGAGAGTTGTGTTTGAGATTCACTAAAACTAAAATTCATTATTATTATTGTCAAAACTAAAATTCATTCCTAGTTCATGACTGAACTATTTTATTTTTGAGTGTTCTCTCTTGGTATTGGGGTTTTTATAATGAAGTCCAGTCATAACCTTATAAGTAGTAAGTATGGCCTTTGGATTAAAATCTTTGGAGGCCCCTGTGATAAGTACTGCTATGTATGTTTGTCAGGAAAGATTTCTGTACTAAATGTTTGGGTAGGGTGGTCCTAAGCATAATGGTAAATTTTTTTTTTCGGAATTTCTTAAGTCGCACCCCCTAACTTTTTTCCTTATGGAGTAGTAAATAACTGGTAAAAATTTTATCCGAATCGATAAATATTAACACGTGCCGCAAAAGGGGTAAAAATCTGAAAAAAACAGCAAAATTCTCAAAACTTTAAAAAATCACAAAATTCATTTAAAAAATATATTTCAATATTTTTTTGACAGAGAATACTTCAAACATGAAAAATAATGACTTCTTTGGTCTTTGAAAATTTTTAAAAGGTATTGTTTTTGCTCCTCATAATGCGTTAAAATGTTATATTCTTCAATGAGCTTGATTCCCCTCTCTGCAGCAAGCATCATTACTGACGACTATATAAACCCTTCCTGAATCTTCACACGAACTCTACGTTAAAGGATCCCTAAAAATAAACTTTGAAAGTAACTTAAACCTTTGAAAAAACTTTGAGGCTAGTTTTGATAAAAAAATCGGCTAGATTTTTCTTTAAGAGTTCTACCCAGTTCTTCATAACTAATTTGCAACCGCTTTGATACATTGGTGGATTCTTTCTCTTTAAACTCTTTGGCCATCAAAGCTCTTTGCTGTGCGGGGACAGTCTCATCAAAAAAGGCTAAGACAAATGTCTCCTCGGTAAGATACTATCCATGACTAATAATTTTCTTTGTTATTGCTAGATATTTTTTTATATTTCTCTGTAGAAAAACAGGTCCCTCAAGAATTTCAAATCATGAAAAGGGGTATTGTGAGCCAATTTGCGCATCAAACCAAGCCCAAATGTATAACTTAACAATAAGCCCGAGCACTGTCCGTAAGGTCTACTGTCATGCGGGAGAAAAAGCGAGGGGAGCCGGCTTTCCTCCAAGAGTGTTACGTACTTCTTTGCCTTTATCGTAGTCTAACTTCAATCGCGATGCGGCACGTGTTAATATTAAAATATCGGGAAAATATTTGGTATACTTTCATTTCATACCTAAAGGAAAAAAGTTGGGGGGTGCGACCAAAGGAATTCCGAGTTTGAAAAATTAGGACCACCCTAATGTTTGGGTGTCTGAGAGAATAGGGATGTAAAATTAGGTCTCTGTTTTTCTACTCGCCTCACTTCCCTTCTCCGTTGCCATGGATTCAGCAAATCTTGATTTTTTAACGCCACAGCAAGCAAGTATGTTTTGGCAAGAAGTTGAAATAGAAAACCAGAAGCAGGGCCGAGCGTAAATTTTGTGTGGTGTCTTAACTAATGCTTAAAAATTTGAAACTTACTGGGATCAAAAGGGCAATCCGATAATCCATCTAATAAGCAGACTTACCGTGCATTATTATATAAAAAAAAACTGATTAGTAACAAACAGAAGACATATACCGTCTATGAATATGCACAACTTTACCGTAAAACTCTAATCAATATTTAAAGTGAAATTGATTCCAAAGAGAAATTTAAATAAAATAGTTTGGGAAAAAGGTACAGGATAGTCAGGTAACACACCAAATTGGTTTGTAGCATGAATTTTGTGAAGGGGGATAAGTCAGTTATCAGATAAGTACTATACAATTGAAGTAAACTGATTTATAAAATTTAACTTAACCTACTTATCAATTTAAACAAAGAAATTTCACAATTTTCTTCAATTATGGGAAATTTTAAATACTTATATTTAGGTAATAATGCATCAATCTGTACTTTTTTTTTTGAAGCAATTCAAATTGTAGTTTTGAAAAGTTACGCAAAAAGTTTTACTGATGCAAGTTTACAAAAGTTGGAAAGTATGGCCCTCTATGAGTATGCAAGGTTGTACTGTATTTGCCACATCAATTAGCTGTTTAGGATGTGACCTTGATATGCCTGTTCTGAGTACAAAGAGTGTGTGTTTTCAGAGCGTCCCATGAGCCCCATGCAAGACAGCAAGGCGGTCCCCAGCGTGTCCAGCCCCCCTGCAGCCCAGAAGCGTCCCGCCACCAGCCCACCCCCTCACGCCAGGGAGTTCAAGCAGCCCGCCACGCAAGGTGAGTTTTCTGTAATAGTACCTGGAATATTATCCTTTGTTAATGTCTGCATATCGTATTTGGCTCTTGGAAAAGAAAAATGTATACTATCTATTAGTTTAACCAATTACAGTAAACTCCCGTTAGTACGCCGTGCAAGGGGATTTGTGAAAACGTCGTGATAAGCGGTACGACGCTATATGCGAAATGCCATAAAACACCGTTTTGGCGATATACCTAATACCTGTAATACCTAATCTTACCTAGACACCTTTTTAAGCGGGATTTTATCATTAAAATAGAAACGAAAAGAACAATGTCTAAAAACAGAGCAAACATTCTTACCTTTACAACTGTTATTGGTATACTATTTAAATATAACACTTGGAAATCATGACAAAACAAATAAAATAGTGTCTCTTATTTCATTGTGAGACTAAAAAGTTATTCCCCCAAAAAACTCTATTTTTTTCCCTGAATCTATCCAGCCAACCGGCAGTTCCACTAAAGTCTGTTACATTCAAACTTTTAGCAATTTCTCATTGTTCTACTCGCGTTTTCAACGGTTTCTGTAGCTCATACATTATTTGAAAGGAACTCGACGACGCTATAACCGGGATTTTTCTTCGGGGGACCGCAGAAAAGCGTCGAAATATGCGGGAAGTCGTTATAAGCGGATAGTTTTTAATGATAAAAGGCCTATTGGTACCAGGGACCTGAGAAAAACGTCGTAATATGCGGGACGTCGCACTAAGCGGGGGCGTACTAACGAGAGTTTACTGTATTAGAAAGACCAATTTTAATACATAAATATACAAAATGAGCTATTTCTTTATTAGTAATATATGTTTCACTCTCTTGTTTTTCTTTAAAAATATATAATTTGCAAAATCCAAACTAGGGAATCGTTTTAAATACTTCAATTAGGATTACATGGTTGTGATTTTGATGCAAACACTGTTTGCTGTTACACTGTTTGAAACTTTTTTTAGTTTCCAATCGCTTATTGTTATCAATCAGATATTGTTATCATTCTACTCTTGACAAAGGTGATCACATTAAGCAGAGTCGACTGTATATCTGAAAAAATGCTGAGAAAGCTAGTTTTTTGTTCATAAAAAGTTCAAAATTATTTCCAAAAATTAGTGTAACTTGGATAATTTGAGCATCTTTACTCAGAGTTTTCTATTGATCCCTTAAACTTCCTACTAAACCAATGTTAGATAAGTGTAGGATAATTCAAAGTTCAACTCTTTTTAGATTCAAAGGGTTTTTTTAACTTTCAAATAATAAAAAATTTTAGGCCTTAAGTTATAAATCTTCATAGGGGAATGGAAAATGCAAAGTTGTGACTTAGCAAAGAGATCATCCATTTGTTTTTCCTTTTCATAAAATGTTTTTGCTTGCATATGGGATAGACTTTATTTTTTTTTTCATTCAATATTTTTTCTATCAGTATGTGCTTAATAGTATATAAAGCTTTGCTATTATATTGTTTTTATTTATTTATTATTTTAGTGTATTGCTTTCATTATATTGTGATTAAAAATGTTTGTGTTTCTCTCCATCTTTTTTTAGCATGCATTTTTTTTTGTGTGTGTGTGATTTTGTTCTGCACAATAAATTGTTTGATTGAAAAATTCTTTAAAAATAAAACAAAATTTGTAATGGAAATTGAAAAAGCTAAAAAACATTAACCGAAGTTTTCTTACTGAATATCAACACCTTATGTGCATACTGCTCAACAAAAAAAAAGGAGTTGAAAAGGTGAGAACGAGTGTTTTTAATGTTTGCTTCTATTCTGTGTAGCCAACTACGGTGGAATGGAGTGGAACCAGGAAAACCAGGGTGGCAACATGGCTCCTCAGAACCCGTCTTCCATCCAGCCTCCGAACGCGGGCCAGATGCCCCCCTACGGTCCGAACCCTGGCCAACCCATGCCCCAGCGGCCCGGTATGCCCAACCAGCCTTCTCACCTCAACCCTCTCAACCAGGTGAGATTCTATTCTGGCTCTTATTTGGTTTTCTACCTACCTGTAGTCTGTGTAAAGAAAATTGGTGGTCATTTCCCACTAATGCATTTTTCTATTGCACTGCCACATCGTTGCCATGGCAACAATTTTATTTATTGATCTATAGTCTAGAGAGGATGTATTCCCAAAATACTTGCTCTTACAAAAGGCTGTAAAATGCATAAGAAAAGTTTTCGGTACTTGCGTATTAACGCCACTGCAGCTATTTTGAAAGTGTTTTGATTTTAAATAAAGTGCTTTATTTTTAAGTGTTTTATTTAAAATCAAAACACTTTCAAAATAACTGGTGGCGTTAATACGTAAGTACCAAGTTTAGTTTTCTAGTTACTATGGAAGAACTAATAATAACGAAACTTCAATTTGGTAAAATAAGAAATAGTTTGTTTCGAATGTTTTTTTAATAAATATGATCATCTAAGTGTACCAAAACGAGTTAAAATCCTGTTTTTAGTGTCAAATTTTAAAAAAATTGTATGGGAGAGACCCCCCTTTGGTATTAGGAACTGTATAATCACAACTTTTTTATATTTAGTTTATCAAAATGCTAAAAAATATGTATCGGACTAGTTAGTACCAAAGAGTTAAAAACTGTTTTTTAGAGTCAAAAGTGGGAAGAGAAACCCATGCCTGATATTTCCTCATGCTTTTTTTTTCCAGCCCAACCCTCCCAACGTCACCATCACCAACAAGGGACCTCCTCAGCATTCCGACGGGATTCGCCCCCAGAGGGGACACTCTCCTGTGCCGGGATGTAAGTTCTGTTCTGACTCCCATTTTGCTAAAGCTCTTTTCTAGCTTTTTCTGTCCATGTAGTTGTTTCTTTACAGCTTGACCCTCGGTATGTAAACATTTTGAGCAATGAGCTTTTGATTTTCCAGGTCCTCCGCGCATGGCGTGGAACCAGTCAGGGGCCCCTGCCTCCCCGGTGTCCACCCCTCCCACCACCAGTGTCCTGGCCACCCAGTTGAACATGGCACCCAGCAACATGCCCATGCGCAACCCCCAGATGGGCAACCCCATGCAGTCCATGAACTCTCCTCAAAGTATGCCTTCCTTCTTCTTTGCTATGATTTGTTATCTTCTTAATACTTAAACTTTACGAAACACAGGGAGAGGCGATGCTTGGTAAAATAATCGATTTTAATAAGACATCACAACATCAATACAATCACGAACATCGAAACCAAACAATAATATTATCATCCTCAACGCGCGCAGGCGTCCTTTCTATGTTACACTGCTATGTGCTGCCATCTACTTCCTGGCCGTCAAATAAATCTTACAGATTTGTTGACAGTAGTTTATTATAACATCTTGTAATTAATTCTTGTAATGAAATATTCAGGGTGTCTAGACATAAATCGAAAGCAAACAAATATGAGAGCTTCGGAAAATATGGTTACCATCCGCCAATAAAGGATCCATGAGTTAAAATCAGCCCAAAATAGAGATTGAAGAGGCCTAAAAATCAATCTGAAAGTATTCCACGCACTTAAGATGAAGCACAGAGTTCAGAAATATCATATCCTTTGCAAATAAAAGGAAATTGACTGTCACCCATGAATGTTTCTGCTCCCGCTCTGAATGTGTATGAACTCTATTAACAATGTAGAACCTCTTTACCCCCTTAAACAATTGTAATTTGATCTTGGACCACATAATTCCAATCTTAGAAGATCCTATGGCCTGAATTTTATTGATAAGGAACTAAGAATTGTGTCATTATTCGAACAAAAAAATCCTTAATTTTTTGACACGAGTGTAGTTGAACCTTCTTCATGCAGGGGTCGATCCAGCCGAAAATCGGGTCCCTTTTGCTGCCCCTTCTCAAAATTAAAGTTCATAAAAACGACCCTTTCGCAAAATTCAAATTAGCTTTAACGATTATTTGCAAGAAAACATTCACAAAATCTTATTTGTTTCAAATCAAGAATGTTTTTTACAGTAATTTGAAAAAATTAAAATTTAATTTGACTAGTTTTTCCACAAAAACAATTTCGTTTCCACAAAAAAAGGGCCCCGAAAAATAAAAACTAGATCGACCCCTGTCATGAATAAGTAGATTTAGATGTATCCACAAACTTAGCCTTTAATAACCCTTCTGAATATTTTAAACTGAAGAATGTTACAAATATGTAATGAAATTGCAAATCTACCATTTCAAGGAGGGTTTCTGAGGGTACTCCTCTTAAATTTTTAGACAATCTTGTAATACAAGATTTGAGGATCATTTATATTGGTTTGAATAAACATTGTGATGTGTCCGGTCCATGAAAAATCTACAACCTTATATGTTTTTATGCCATTCTTAAACCCTTAACTAGTCTTGATGTGAACTTGGTTCACCATAGGTTTCTAAGCCACTTGTAACTGGTTTCTAGTGGTCTAGAAACCACTTGTAGTTAAACTCATTATTATAGGGTTTTTATGGTTAGTTTTGAGACAAATACAATAAGAAAACACTCTTGCAAGAAACAAATATCTGGCAGCCATCTTACTATATCTCTGAAGCCCCACCTTCAACTCTGTGGAATTGGTTTGCCAGATGTCAGCTATTGCCATCTATCGCTTTAATGATTTCCGTATCTCGGCTAGCCTGTATAGTACACAGTCAGCTGTGGCTTGGTTCTAGCACTAAATTGATCTCAGGGACCAATACAGGTTGATTTAGGTACCGTTTATCGGCACCTTCACAAAAATTCTTCTGAAAAATCGACAACTTGACAATAACAGCCGAAAATCGGCCGTGCAACAATAATTTCTTCTGAAAAAAATCTATGTTTACTAAAATTCATTCGCTTAAAAATATATTGTGAAGCTGCGTAAAGTATTTAAATTGCTGTAAAACTGAAGAAAAAAATAATTTAATGTTGCTTTCATTAATTTCATAGTTATCATTAAAAACACTTCAAAAAATTTAAATGCCATGTAAATTTTTCACAAAAATGGGGGTTCAGTTTAAATTTCTGAACTGGTCCCTCGTTCTTTTGGAATACTGAAATTGTGCCTTTTGCAGACGTGATGGCGGGAAACCTGCGAGGGCCCATGCAGAACATGAACCTGCGCATGCCCAACAGCAGCCCTGGCCCCCTGCCCCCAGGGGGGCCCCTGGCAGTGCAGCTGGGGCAGCACCAGGGGGGCTTCCCCCAGCAGAACCTGCCCAACGCCATCCAGGCCAAGCTGGCCAATGCCAACGCCGGCCAGATGATGCAAGGTTTGTTCCAACGCTTGTTGTTTTTATGCACATGTATTCATGGGTGGAAAATCTGCTACAACAGGGTGGCCACAAAACTGGAAAACCGGGAATCATCAGGGAATTTTAAAAAACCGGGAAATATCAGGGAATTTTAGAAAATTCGAAAAAATCAGGGAATTCCGTTCATTAAAATCGAAAAATTTGAAGCTGCTACAGGATTCAGGTTTAAAGAATGGGTAAAAAAAACCTGCAAAAAAAGCATAGCCGTGCGTACGTCTCGGGCGCATTCCTTTGATTCAAAGCAACGGAGCCATCGAACGCACGAGGTTGTAACTTCTCTTTTTGTTTATCGAAACCCGAAACTTAGTGGGGTTTTTTTTGCGGATGATTGACTACAGCCATGCTGAAGGATTTAGCTTTTCGGTAAGTTATAATTTGTTTATCTTTGTTTGGTTCTCCGTTGAAGGGTTTTGGAATTTAAGTGGTGAAAAATGCATAAAACGCTGACTCGTTTTCTTCAATGTTGGAAGCTATTTAAATTTTCAGACTCCCCAAAATATTTTATCTGAAATTAATATATTAATTAAGATTTCTGATTTTTACCTATAATGTGCGTTTATTACGACAACAGGCGGTCCGTGGAGGAGCCCGGTCATACGAAAAATGGCAATTAATAGAAATTTGAGCGCATTGAGAGAACAAGGAAAGATGCCTTGAAAGGTTTCCTTGTTCCTTGAAAGATTTGTCCTCTCAGAATTTCCTTATGTTAAGAATAATCGTGCCTGTAGCGGCTGTTGTTTACATCCGGTTCACTCGGCGAAAGGTGTTATTTCGTCATTTCGTGTTTATTTTGTTTGAGTGCTTCACTCTTGGAATGATTGATATTTTCATTCCGCGGTTTTGTTCACAGGTTTTATTTATTCTATTTAACGCAGTCTGTAATGTTATATTTCACTTTGTTTAGATTTACGGCATTGCGACCCGCCGATGCATGATCTTGCTGATGTTCGTCGCTTCTTTGTGCTATGCTATCGCTTTCGCTACAGTGGCAGATCCAGCCTGATCCTAAGGGGGGGGCAACCACATTTTAGGAAGGTTGGGGGTTCTCCCCAGGAGAATTTTGAAAATTTTACCTTAAAAACCTATTTTAGGTAGTCTTAGATTCCCATATTTTCCCAAGGTGTCTCCACCCGATTATTTTATTGACGCCCCAAAGAAGGAAGGGGGTCTGAGGGGTCCTCCCCCAGAAAATTTTTAAAAATTATACCTTAAAATGTAGTCTCTTGACTTATTTTTGAACTTTTGAGACTGAATTTAAGGTCCCATCCTCTCAGAGATCCTAGAGATGAGCATCTTCTCTGCTCTCGATGGTCAAGGTGTTGACACATGGGGCTGATTGCCCCACAGGTCTCCCTCTCTTTTCATCACTCCAGTGGCGCATATAGAAATTTATTTTGGTAGGAGCCCAAATATCCTAGCTTAAAGTCTAAAAGATTTAGTCATTATCAAGCCAAAATCTAAATTTTTGCACCGGGGGAGAGGACTCGAAAGTATTCCTTAGGCCCCTCCCACGCATTTTTAAGGGACCATCTATAAATGATGTCACACTTTTTTTTGCCAATTTTCGAACCCCTTCCCTCCCCCCTATGTCACATGTCACGCTCTTAAACCAACAATATGTCCTAATTTACGGTTTGAAAATGAAAATGCCCAAAACCAACTGTTTTATTTAAGCTTAATTTTACCCCACCATATAGTTTTATTTCTATTTTTCATTCATGGGGTTTAAATTAGTTTGTTTTGAAAAACGTATTTTAGAAAAAATAAATTGTGTTTTTTTGTTGGTTTTCAGCTGCAGGATGTGATGACAACATATTGACTTGCATTTTCATGCTTCCTATTTAGTGTTCAATATTTTAATCTTCTCTCCCCACTTACTTTTTTTTCCTTTTCTTACCTTAATTTTAAAAAATGTGCCTGAGCTCAAGGGGGGGGGGGGCAGAAGGCCTGTTGCCCCCCCTTGGATCTGCCACTGTTTCGCTATCCTGTTACTGATTTTTATTTCATTCTTTGAATCTTAGTATTGTAGTCTTACTTACTTTTATGTGTGCATTTTTAACACTTAAGAAAATCTATGTAGCTGTTTACTTTTGTTTCAATACAGTTATGCATTTCTTCCACACTTTCAAATTCAACATTACTTGCTTTTGTTTTGAAGTAGTTAAGTCTTACTTTTGTTTGAGAATTGTTTATGTTTAGTTACATAATTTAATTTAAGTTACTACATCAGTGGCTTTTTATACACTTCCTGATTTTCTTCGAATCCAAGTGTTGTTTGTGTTCGTGGTTAGATACCAACTTCACTGTAGTTGTGAATTTTAGTTAGTGCACCGAATGTTGCTTATTTATGATTGCTGATTATTGCTATTAGTAGTGTTCGGCACTAGTTAACTAGAACTAGTTGCAACTAGTAGTTAACTACCGATCAACTAGTAGTTAACTAGTAGTTTAACTACTTTTGGTTTAAACTAGTTCAACTACTAGTTGAACTGCTTTTTTTAATAACTACTAGTTAAAACTACTTTCAAATTTTCAACTACTTCAAAAAAAAAATTTTTAAATTTTTATCAAAGTATACAAAATATTTTCAAATGTGGCAACTTTAAACATATTTAACTAAAACGTCAGAGTATTTAAATACCATAACCAGAAATAAAGGTAATTTTTACGCGAAGTATAAACGTTTTTTGTGATACAGATAAGAAAGATGTATTAGAATTAGGGAAAAAAATAGGCAATGGAATTTAATAGACTAGTTAACTAGTAGTTAACTACTTTAGGAAATAGTTAACTACTAGTTGCAACTAGTCCCAGGAAAAAATAGTTAACTACTAGTTACAACTAGAATTTCTCAGACTAGTTAGTAGTTGGTAGTTAACTACTTTTTGACCACTAGTTGCCGAACACTAGCTATTAGTGAGTTTAGTTTACGTGGTTTCTCTTACTGTTGTTTGTGTATTCATAACTTTTTTTACGTGGTTAGATACCACTTTCACTGCAGTTGTGAATTTTAGTTAGTGCACTGAAGGCTGCATTTTTGCAATTACTGATTTTTGGTATTATTCAGTAAGTTTACGGTGTTCGATACCACTGTCACCGTAGTTGAGTTTTAGTTGTTGCACAGAAGGTTGCATTTTACGATTACTGGTTTTCGGTATTAGTGAGTTAGTTTTACGTGGTTCTATACCACTGTCACCATAGTTGAAAACAGGTTGGCAATATTTAACGGGACAGATAACAATTGAACTGTTTGGTTTTTGAGGCAGCTCAGAGTATTGTTTGTACACTTTTCATACACTTACTGATTTTTGTTTTTATTCTTCGAATCAAAATAGTTTCATTTAATTCTTTGAGTCCAAGTACTTCAGGCTTGCATTTGTTTGTGCATTTATCACTCTAACAGCAATCTTATGCAGTTTGTTTACTTTTGCATAAACATAGTTTTGCATTTCTTCCACTAGCAAGTTATCGCAGTTAGTTTCTTAATTCATTTTATGGGTTTCCTTGCAGTGTCAATCCCAAGAGAGGGGGCAGAGGGAAATTTAGATTTCGTCAGATGCGTTGTGCGGGCAAAGCCTGCACAAATTTTCCAACCATAAAAGGACATTAACTTTTAAATGCGTACTATAGGTACATATATGTTATACTGCACCCGGGCAACGCCGGGTCTAGCGCTGAAAGCGCTAGTCTCTCTATATATAATGAAGGTGTCCCTGCCTGCCTGGCTGGGTTCCTGGGTTTGTCCGGATTAGATTTGGCTTAATTTCTCCAAAACTTCCCGATCGATTTGAACCAAACTTGGTACACAGACGTATGGGGACGGGGGACAGGTAATGGCACCAATTTAAAAATTCTAAAACCACCCCTTCACCCCCTTTCACCCTTTTATCAAAAACATCCTTACTTCTCCGATAAAGAAGACCTGTTTAACTCGCATTGTTGCAAAGAATTCAACAAAAACAATTTTACGCACAAAACAAAGTTTTTAAAGATAAAACCGGACTAAAATTGTTTTAAAAAGGTTATTATTAATTTAAAAAATTAAAAACGATCCTTATAAATAACTTTATGACAGTATTTTCTTATTTAAGACTTCATTTTCCATGAAACTTTAAGTTGAAACAGAAAGTTTTAAGAATTAGACTGGTTAAAGTAATAATGAAAGTAAAGTTTGCATAATAATGCAGTTTTTTTTAGAAAGTTGATGATAGAAACACTAGATCAATTGTTATTTAACCTTAAAATTTGTTTCTTTGGGGTAGTTTAGCGGGATTTTTTTTTCAATTAAACAGGGGGTAATTACAAATTTTGGGATTTCAAATGTCTGTAATAATTTTAATTGATTTTTTTTTTACTTAGAATGGATAATTTGCTAACTGTCGTAATTAAATGTGCAGCACCGGAATTGGATGGGTTAGGTTAGATTTACACAGTTGGAACCGGGAGGGAAAAGGCACCGGGATATGAAAAGACACCGGGAACACCGGGATATGAAAAAGTTACCGGGAACACCGGGATATGAAAAAATACCTTGAACATCGGGATGTGAAAAGTTTCCGGGAGAACCAAGATATGAAAAACTACTGGGAACACCTGGATATGAAAAACTACCGGGAATACCTGGTACCCGTGTTCCCGGTGCAAGGCCGGGTATATCAGCTAGTATTAGATAAGATTGAGATATAATGGTGTAGTTTCTTAATCATTACAAAATCTACTTTTTAACAGATATTACAGCAAACACAAAAAATTAAAATTACAATAGTCGGTGAATCATCAGGGAAAAATATCCCAAAATATCAGGGAAAACCTGGAATTATCTGGGAATTTTGGAATCAGTTTTCTGTGGCCACCCTGTAGAAGGTGCTACAAAATCGATTCACTGCTACAAAATCATCAAAATTGCCCTTTCTGCTACAAATTGTGCCAAAAACGCGATAACCCTGAAAATCCAGTCCACAGGGAAGGAACCAATCCTGAGCCACTATGAATGACCGATCGAGTTTTTTCCCCCCGCTGATCGCCCTTACGATGTTTGCTGGTACGGTACGAAGTACATGATTGGTTGATTACCCAGCAAAATAAGCACGTTTTTCATTTGTTCATTTCATTCAGGCGGGAGTTTGGCTAGTTTGGGGCGGAAAACAATAAAACCTAGTCTCATTCTTCTGTCTTGTCTTAACAAGCCAGGGTTGCCAATTTGGCTTTTTTAAGGCCAAATTCGAGAAATTTGGCTTTTTTTCAAACTCGTTTGGCTTCAAAATTTTGGTTTGCCCTTTTTCTGGCTTTTTTTGTTAAATCCTGAAAATTTGACTGTTTTTAGCAGTTTTCCCCATTTTTCCCCAATTTTTTTCTGTAGTTCATAGACATTAGTAGTTCAAAATATCGTTTCTATTAATTTTCTGAGAAACGTTTTGTTACTTTGGTTCCTAATTCCCTTTGTGAGGGCTTCAAGTAAATTTCAGATTCAAAACAAGCATGGAAATTTTTATTTTTTAATGGATATTTTAATTTTTTGATTTCAGAAAATGATCTTTTGGCCAACTAAAGTTTCTTTTTTATCATGACGCTTAAAATTTTTCTAATTTTAGGTCTTTATTATGCTTTTCAAAGTGCTATTGCAAAAATGCATGTTTCTTGATACAAAATCACCAAAAAGGGCTACAAAAAAGGCACATTCCCTGATATAAGAACACAGAAATGTGATACAAAAATGTAATCTTGCTACAAAACTTCTCTTAAGCTGCTACTAAAGTCAATTTCTGGTTTTCCACCCATGTGTATTTTTCTTCATGGAGGGTTTTTGAAGTGGAAATTGTGTTTCCAGGTCAGCAGCAGCAGCCCCAGCAGCAGGCGATGGGGGGGCCGCCAGCCAACACCACAAAGGACAGGCGCACCATCTGGAGGGGCGTCCTGGAGTTCCAAGCGAAGATTGCGTCCCAGCAGGAGCCAAGAGTCATGCACTCTGTGTCCTGCACCATCTCTTCTGTGGTGAACAATGGCGAGTCGGACGTGTGAGTACCTTCCTTTTCTTATTGTGTGTTATTTGAGGGAAGACGTATTAAATTAAAAATAAAATACCTTGTGAGATAGGTTTTTTGGGAAAAGATTTCTAATGTTGTGTTGTTGTTGTCGTGTCCCACTTGAGATACCAAAGCACCATAAGGATTCAAGGCAAAGGGCTCCTGAGAAAGTGAGGCCCATAAATGGCAGGAGTCCGACTCATGATAGATGCTGCCACTATCTATCGCCACCTCCACAATTTTGCCATGTCTCTGAAGGGGAGGGAAATAGTGTCCTGGACCCAACTGCGCCATGACCGACCACAGGACTTTCGGACCCACAGATTTAACGAGCATGTACTCGATGGTTCTTAAGCCGAGACCCTCTGATCCCGAAGCTGATGCCTTAACCACTAGTGTGGCAACACTCCCTTTATCAGCCTTTGTGGCAACACTGATTTTCCCGCCGACTCAGTGAACGAGCGGCGTCATTGTAATCCAGTCACGACTTCCATTCGAGAAGCATGTAAATAAAGACAGTAAATAGTTCTTGCAAAAATGGCATATTTCCTGACCCTGGCATCCTAGCAATAAGCAACAGTCTCCCCACGGCCCTACGATTTCTAATAAACTAGTTATAAGAGGAATAAAGAATATTTATATATGAGGGTTGTCGTTAGTGTCGGTAACAATCGATCTTTGCCAGCTCCTATCGGGAAGCAATTGGTAAAGAGTTAGTAGCATAGCAGTTTTGTATTAAATGAAATGTTGTTGTTTCAGCAATGCGGATAAGTGGCCCAATCAGCTGGTGCTGCAGCTGATCCCGAGGCAGCTCATCGTGATGGCCAACCTCTTCAACACCCTCAAGTCTGCGGCCCGCCACGTGCTCATCCACTTCAACCAGGAGTCTGAGGCGCTGGCCAAGCTCTGCCAGAACATGAGCGGGGGGCTGGTGAGTCTCTCTCTCTCTCTCTTCTTGACCTCTTCTTTTATTATTAAGTGTTTAGAGAGTGACGGAGGGTGGTGTGTTGTAGGTTGGGTGCGTGCAGTTCCCCCCGACGTGCGACATCCGCATCATGGTCGTGCTGTACATGCCCGACAAGCGCATCTACATGGGCTTCATCGCCAACGACCAGGACGCATTCTTCACCAGCATCCGACAGATCTACGAGAACTACCGCAAGCAGAAGCAGAGGGTGGTATGCAATCGTTGCTTAACTCATCTAGTGATAATATTTGTTTTGTTGGCCAAAAGGTCAGGGAAATTTAATACGACCAAAATATCAAGGGGGGAAAATAGCTGGTTATTTCCATGAAGGTTGAAGCATGTGCAGTAATAGGAGATTGTTATTACGTGTTTTAAAACATTAAAATAATGTTATTGATCAATCCTGGCACCGATGGCCTAGTGTGCATCTAGTAACCGAATGGACCCCAGGTTCGATCCCAGGGTGCTACTTTTGATAATTATGCTTTTATTTAACTTGTAATTTTTCAGAAATTACGAGATTAGAGTAGAGTTTAGTTCTTACTTTCGTGGAAATAACCAGTGCCTTACTATTTACCTGGAAAATTCTTACAGAAAACCTGGAAAGTGGTTAGTTTTAATGTCAGTTTCTTATATTTTCCTCATAAAAAGGAAAAATACATTTAGTATTTATTAAAAATATGTGCTAGCTGATTTGCATGGGTAGAGTGTGTTAATTTATTTTTTATATTTAACAGCGGCGATTTGTACTGAATTTCAGTACTAACCTTGCACATTTTGCCAAAAGAAAAAACATACAGCTTTAAATTTCAATTTATGGACCTATTTAAATGTTCATATGATATTTTAAATATTTTTCTGGAATTAAAAAATATATACAAGGTGTCCCAAAGAAGACTGACACATTTTAAAAAATTTTTAATTAAAAAACTAAAAAAGATAAAAATACACATTTTTTTGCATCCTACTCTTACGACCAAAGAATTTGATGACACAAATTTTCGTAAATCGTTGTTCCCTAATCCCCCGACAGGGAATAAATGGATCTTATTCTCATAGGAGATAATGGAAAATAGTGCTGCCACCTGTCGGGGGATTTGGGGACTACGATTTACGGAAAATTGTGACGTAAAATTATTTAGGGTAGGATGCAAGAAACTGCATGTTTTTATCTTTTTTTAGTTTTAGAGTTATTGATTTTTAAAATGTAATGTGTCAGTCTTTTTTGAGACACCCTGTATCTGCTAGACTGAGGGAAAAGGATTAAAAAGATTGTTCAAAGTTAGTGGCCTGATCTGTTTACTTGTTGATAAGAATCTGTGTGTGTGTGGTTAATTGGTGTTTGCTTTACAAGGTTCAAGGTGCAGTGAACATCACGCAACCTTCGGACAGTATGGGGATTTCGTCGACAAACACCACAAACCCCAACATGATGATGACTCAGGTGGGTACATTGCAAACATTTCACTGGGAGAAATGCGGTTGAAACTGGTTTTGATTGAGTACAGTAGAGCCCCGATTATCCGCGAGTGCCACGAAATTTTTTTTTTTTTCGATTTGAATTGATTTTTTTATTTGAATTTTGAAAATTTTAGTAATTTAGATGTAGAGGAAAGGTTTCTACTGTACTGTACATATTTTAAAAGCTTTACATATCATGTTTTTTGCAACAAAACATAGTTTTTATGCTGAAATATTTTTTTTTTTCGTGTTTCACCTCATTTTTAGTCCCTTTTTGGGTTATCCGCGATTTTCGCTATCCGCGGTACCCTTGCCACCCAATTTCCAAATAAGGGCTCTACTGTATTATTAAACAGCTCTTTAACGGAATGGTCGATTTGAAAAAAGGGAATATAAATTTTAAAAAAAATGACAAATTGACTTTTTGTGCTAAAAAAGTCCTCCCAGCTTTGCTCTACACATGAGTGGGAAGAGGAAAAAATAACTACTCCCTATAGGCAGATATAGCCCCTTGAATTTGGTGAAATCAATGTTCACTCATTGTATTTTTTTTTTTATTTAATCTGAAGTTTAAGTCGTTTTGTCTTTCTTTCTTATTCTTTGTGCTGTAAATTAAGCTAAAACAAAAAAAAAATTTAATTTAAAAGGGGTTGTGCCTTTTTTTAAACGCTTTTATTAGACTTGTTATCCAGTTAATTTTGAACTCTATTAATATTCATTCAACTGTCTTAAATGACTTAGTTTCATGATACTTTTTAATTTATTTTCCCGAGTCTTTCTATTTCTCACTTTTTTGCTGTGAACTGAGCAGAAATATTAAGTCTATCAACTTTTTTCAACTGTACATTATTTTTTAATATACATTTTTTATGATAGTTCTGTTTCATAAATATGGTCCTGAATTTCCAGTAAACATTTGGTGGTTATACAATTAAAATTCCAATACTTACACAGATGGGTTTTTTCCCCCAAATTTTCTTTAACTGATGATTCAGTTAAAATATTTGCAGCAACAAGCTAGCTCCAGCTGAATGTCTCAATCATATTGCTCAGCATCCTATAGAAATTAAAGCATTTGTTTTATGCTAGGCATAGACATTTAATTAAATACCCTTTCCAAAAATATTTTGTTTACTAAAAAACACCCATTCCATATTTGACCCAAAAATCTCTCCCTTGCATCATAAATTTCCACTTAGCCCTGTATATTGCTGAAAAAGACCTTGTGTTCTCATTTATTTATGCATAAATCAAATAACTTTAATGAAGATACAATGTTCCTTAAGTATGCCTTATTATCCGCTCTTTATCTTAGTACTAGAAACAGGTATCAGAGGTCGATCCAGGTTTTATTTTTTGGGGCCCATTTTCGTGAAAAGGAAATTGTTGGGGGGTTTGTGAAAAATTGAAGTCAAATTATCGTAAAAAAAAACATCTTTTTGATTTGAAACAAGCAAAATTTTGTGAATGCTTTTTTGCAAGTAATGATTAAAGCTAATTTGAATTTTGAGAAAGGGTCATTTTTATGAACTTGAATTTTGTGAAGGGGCCGTTTTTAGCAGGTGGAAATTTGTGAAGAGGCCCAATTTTTGGCTGGATCGACCCCTGGGTATGGTATATTATGTTTTTGTAATCTGAAATTTAGCAAAAATGTTTTGCAGTGTAAAATATTAGAATTTTGTCGAGACCTGTTTTTAAGTTTTTATGGCTCTCTTATTTCTAAGCTATTCTATAAAGTAATGTTTCAGTTTTCTCCAATTAACTCACAATTAACCTCTTTGCAAACCACACGTTTATTACACGATTAACCACTGTGCATCAGGGCCGTAACCAGACTTTCATTTCAGGGGGGTTGATTCAACGTTATTTCTAAGGTACCCCCAGCGAAAAACATGTGAGCTCCAAATAAAAATGGGGGGTCTGTGGGTCACCCCCATAAACATTTTGAAAATTTGCCTCTTAAAGTAATGTTTCCAGGGGTGCTACTTTTTGGGATACCCCCGGAAATCTGGTTTTTTAACACCATGAATCCCGGAATGCCTGGTTTTATCGAAACTTTCATGCTTAACAAAACAGCGCAAAATTAGATCCAATTAATAAATAAGTAAAGTGGATGAAGTGGAATTTTTCGCCGGGATAGCTACGATTGAGTCTCTATAGTTAAAACATTCCCAACCCTTCTGTTTCATCAGGCGTGCCATACGTTATGTAAGAAAAGTACCTTTTGGAACCAGAAAATGTTTTTAAATCTGAAAACACTCCAGATTTCGGGATTCCAGACCAAAAGGTTCGTTACTCTGTGTTCCGGGATTTTGATATATCACCGGATTTTGATATATCATTTTGATTTATTGTCAATACAGGATTCCCACGGTCCTTAAAAATCCTTGAATTTTTTTCTGCTAAAATTAGGACCTTGAAAGTCCTTGAAAAACGGCATAGGTCCATGAAAAATGCAAAAGGTCCTTGAATTTTGAATTCCACCTTTTGCTGATTTATCTGAATTTCTTTCCGCAGTTACCGGCAACGTTTGAAACGCTCCGATCATGAAACTACGATAGTAACGCCCTCTACATCGGTTCTGCAAGTGAACCAACTAGGTAGAAAATTAAGTTGGAGTCAGTAGACATTTTAAAAACAACTCCGATTGCTCTAGAAAGATTATAATTTTTAAATATCTTGGAAGATAGGTCTTTGAAAAATTTTGTTGATGTCCTTGAAAGTCTTTGATTTTCAATGTTTTCAAAGAGTGGGAACCATGCAGTAGCACCCCTGCGTTTCGGCCCTTTTTGAGACATTTTGGGTTACATCCAAAGAGAATGGGTTCCTGGTAAAGTTTGTCTGTCCTCGCTTGGCGGTGGGAAGAGGGGCAATCCAAGTTCGAGTAGGGGTGTGGGAAATCAGGGTAGCGGACTTGGCTACTTAAGCAGAGGGAAGGGAGGTGGAGTAGTTCTTGGCGACCAGTTTGGCACTCTCCCCATACCTATCCAACCCCATGGAGAAAATGGCTTTCCCCGTTTGGGTTTACCATTACTGCCTATACTAGGTTACAACTTAAGTTGACCCTACGACGTCACTAATAAACAAAGTAGTTCCAATCACGGTGTCTGAATTTTGAGTGAAATGAAGAACGTCCATTTAAAAATAGGATTTGTTTGTTAAACCCATGTTTATATAGTGCTTTTTAATCACGATTTGCTTACCGGAACTCCTCCTATCGTTCCTCCTTCCGCATTTGTGACGTACTGGGTTCAAGAAACGTTGCAGTCTAGTATAGCCGGGGCAGACAGACTTTAAGTTGCAGAGACAGTGGGGGAGGATACGGCCCTGCTGTGCATCGAAATCAGAGTGCAGCAGTGTTTGAGTTGTTGGTGGTGGTGTGTTGCAGCAGCAGCAAGGTGGTCCCAACAGCCAACAGATGATGCAGCAGCAGCCGAGCATCCAGCCCCCCAGCCAGCCGCCCCCCCAGCCGCAGCAGCCTCCGCAGCCGCAGGCGGCGGGCAACAACCCCAACAACAACCAGGCCAACTCGGCCAGGCTCAACCAGCTGGAAGCAGCCAGGCAGCAGAACCTGGTGGGTGACACTCTCTTGCCACTTGGTCTCGATTCTTTGCGGGAAAGGGGAAGTCTCATTTGACTATCCTTATAATCACGTAAGGTGCAATATGACAATAACCCCAACTTTTCTGGAGGGGGGCAAAACCAGCTCTCTTGTGTCGCATGTGCTTCTTTGGAAGAAGCAATAACAAAATTGGTGATTCGAGTGGATTTTTTTTCTCAAAAAAGTGTTTGTTTCAGTTGATCCGATGTCAAACTTTGCATTCGTATTGATAAGCATAACTCAAAATGGCCAACTATTGAGTTATGTCATATTGCGCCTTCAACGATGCATCTTCTTTGAGACTATTCTAGTGCAGTGCGGTCCAATCCGCAGCCCTTAGAAAAGATTTTCGTGGCACTCGGCCACAAAATTAAAAGCTTCTACAAAGCGATCTACAAGTGTAATTTTATTAATGTTCAGTACAGGGCCGCAGTTGTCTATCAATGTACACTGGTGCTCAAAATTAAGAGAAATTGAACATTTGTTTGATTTTCTCCAGATATACTAGACAGATTTGGATGAAATTTGGTATGAACATAGGTTGATATAATGCATGTCAGTACGAGGGGTATACATAATATATATCAGGGATAATCCTACCAGATTACCATGGGGAAAACCTGGAATTATCAGGGAACTTGGAAATAAGTTTTCTGTGGCCACCATGAAAAAATAGTAACTGAAAGGCATTACATATTCAGCACATGTTGTTCAAGAGAAACCACAAAAAAATATTGAATAAAGATTAATAACAATAAAAATATTAAACATTTACTTTGTTTCTAAAAAAAATCTTCCCTTTAAAACAAAATTTTAAGACTAAGTTTATATTTATTTCTATTGTTTAAGTATAAAAAAAATGACTGGCACTTTTTGATAATTACCCATCAAAAACCTCTTTGGACACTCTAAATACTCCTTCAAAAAACTTAAAACTAATATTTATAACCTAAATTCTGTTGTCACCTCTAAATTCCTTTTTTATTTCACTTGATGTTCCTATCCTGCTTTAACATACTTCAAATCTTACTTGGATTTCATAACTTTTGAATTTGTTACTTACATTATAATACTTTTGAATCTAGACTATCATAGTAGGGGAAAAGACGCTTAAGATGCTGTGTTTGCTGTTTTAACCTTTTGCTACTCGTCATTTCATATATTTTTGCATATTTCTCCCTCTCTCTGCAGCTGAAAATCCAGCAGCTGCAGCAGACTCTGGAAGCTGCTCAGCAGAAGGAGATGCAGTTCAAGATTGCTCAGGAGCAGCAGAAACAGCAGCAGCAACAACAGCAGCAGCAGCAGCAACAACAGCTGATCGAGAGGCAGAACAACATCAGACATGTAAGACACGTACGTCAGAAAAGAAATAGCGCAGCGAAAATTTTTATCAAGTTCTTATTTCAAAAATCTTGCAGTTCTTTCTTGTGTAGACTATAGTATGAGTCCCTTTAACTACAGAGACTGGACAGTGACGGACAAATCGATCTTTTTGCCATTTTAGTTACAATTTTCCTGTACTTAAGCATTACACGGTGTGTTAAAAATCTCATGGTGATATGTGTTTGAAAAGCACCTAAAGAGGAGTTTAAATGTTTACAGCTAGGGTATTCAAGGTTTATTAGCTTACTCTCTTTCATAAATTCTGTGAAATATATTTTAAATATTGTATTGTTTAACTGTTGGCAACCTTATTGACATTCCCCATTGGCGAGCAAGATTTATTAGCCACCTATTGGTGTAAGGAATTGAAAACAGACATTTGAGTTGAGACTAGTTTCATAGCTACTACTCCACAAAAATTTTGTGCCTTACATTTCTCCTCAAAAATAGCGATAATAGCTACAGTCAATCCCATGTTTTAATTAAACTTTATTTTCTAAGATAAATTTAATTACTACATGAACAAAAAACATCATATTGTGTTCTGAGTCAACTATTTAAATGTTTAAAATAAGTTAGAAGCGGATGAATTAACATTACTCTCTATGGTGATTAAAATGGCGGTGAATCGTTCGTTGCCCAGTCTCTGTGTACAAAGGGAGGATGAGTTGCTTTTTTACCGAGATTTGGTTCCTCTAGCTCCAGCAACAGCTCCATCAGCAGCAGCAGCAAGCCGCAAACCTCCAGCAGATGCAGCAGGTGAATCAGCAGCTGCAAAACAGCCAAAACCAGCACAACCCGCAATTGAGGAACTTGTTGCAACAGGTAACTAGCTCTTCTGCCTTTATGAGCATAATTAAAAGTTGAGATGTGTGGGGAACTGTAATAAAAAGAGGAGTCTGAACTCCTTACTTGGGTCTATTTCAGTTTTTAAATGCCATTAGAATAATTCACGACATTTAATCATATGTACAATTGAAAAGATGCTGGCATCTCTGAAATTGTTTTTAACCTATCAACCTTTTAAAAATGGCGTATAGACTACGCTCGACTACGGACTTCATGTCCGCATCATCTTATAAGCCTTTTAATAAACTTCATATTTTAATATTGGTTGGAAACATACATGACTTTTAATATAAATATATTTTTAACTATGTTTGGCGCGGAATGTCCGATATAGGTACCTTGCACCATAAAACCCAAAACAACCAACCAACCAACCTTGCTTGGGTCTTTTAAATTGTGTTTTGTATTATGTGACCAGGTTTTTCTACCTAAAAATCAATGTATTGTTTTCAGCTCATTATATCCCTTCCAAAAAAAAGCATCCTTTATCCAGTTTAAAAATCAACATTAAAAACACACAAGCTTTACATGTACTCCTCTAATATTTTTTTTTTTTTTTAAAAAGGTTAAAAATCTTTTTAAGAAGGCATTGGTTAATTCCACGAAAGTAACAACTCAACTCTAACTAATCTCGCTACTTCTGAAAAATTACAAGTTAAATAAAAGCAAAATACTCAAAAGTAGCCTGGAATCGACCATTAGGTTACTAGACGCACACTATACCACTAGGCCATCGGTGCTGATGCCAGGATTGTTCAATAACATAATTTTAATGTTATGAAACACGTAATAGTACCGTAAATAAACTCTTATTACTGCACATGCTTCAACTGTCAAGGAAATAACCACTTCGTTTTAAGAAACTACTTAATTTCTTTAGTACAAACACTTTTGTGGCCGCCTGTAACAGGAGTCCCTTTTTATTATGAGTCAGATATCGTTTTGAGGAGTCTTTGCCAAAAGTTATCCCACCAAGCAGAATCGAGTAGCTTCTGCATATAAACTCCGATTGAATAATCCCGTTGTGTCTCTTTCCAGCAAGTGCAAGTTCAGCAGATGCGCCGGCAACAGCAGCACCAGCAGATGCTGATGCAGCAGCAGCAACAACAGCAGCAGCAGCACCCCCAGGGCATCCGCTCCCAGCTGCCACCAGGGGGCATTGGAGGCGGCCAACAGCAGCCTCCCCAGCAGCAGCAGTCTTGGGGTGATTTGGGCATTTTAGACTCTCTGCCACCCTAACCACACCTCTCTCTCTCGGAACAGACTATCTATCTCTCTGAAGTAACCCCTCTCCCTCCAGAGTTGCCAAGTTCCTTTTGCAGGATCCCTCCCTTAACGAGAAAATTCTAATATTTCCATTTCCCGACGAGTACTGCGTTTCCCCCTCACTTGCGACCGACTATCCTGAATTTCCGTGAAATTCAAATAGTTCTTAAGATCCCTACGTTCATGAGTGTAAAATCGGATAGATTTCGGTAGTGTTTCAAATGATTTTCCCAGACAGAATAGTATTCATGAAAAAAAATTATTACTACTCTTATGTATTTGTCTATTTTACGTTACGTTCGGTAAATTGCTGTGAATAATAAATCTTCTTACATGTTTACTTTGTGCAATGTGCACTTACACAATTATTCCTTGTTATGGAAACAGGATGCCATAGCGCAAGAAATTTCTTAACTTGAAAAATTACAGATGATTTAGAGATATTTTACCAAATTCTGTTTGATGGCATAACGATAATGAAATTTGACCTGGAGCATCAACTTATTATTTTGAAGGGGGGGGGGGAACATGACTCTCATGATTTAGTGGGCATTGAGCAAATATACCCACTTAAAATTTTTTTATTTAAATATTTAATTAACCATTTTTCATAGGTTCTTAGTTAATAAGCAAGGAAAAGGTTTATTTCTACTTATTTTCCATTTTTCTCACTAAGTTTATAAAAAATATAGATGTGTAATGAAATTTAAATTGTGTATCTCAAAGATACTACATAGCATCGGCGTGAGTTTTTTGAGTAGCATTGAAGTGTGTATAAAGCAACCTTATGTCCACCCTTGAATATTCTGGGTCCCACTGATTGTGAGAAGGTTTCATCAAAAAATGCCATGTGTAAGAATTATGCAATCACTGCAGTTTTATAATTATTTTAAACCACTGCACTCTCTAGAAATTGTAGAACACATAGCAACCTAGTTTGAGGAAATAAAATTTACAACCTTAAACAGTTTATGGTATGTAATATCGTTTATATGTATTGTAATCATTTTATAAACTATGTGATATACCATAGACTTGTTATAGAAATTGGGTCATACTCACCCTGATCAACCTCTGAATTTTTTTTCAAAGGGAAAAAACAGTACATACTACGAAATAATAATTATATTTCATGAGGATTTGAACCCTCCAACTCCGTATGACAATGCTGTATCTCTACAGTGTAACTTCAGCAACAAACTTTCTTATTAGTTTTTTTTTCTAATTATGTAATCCAAAATGGCACTGTGAAAGATCTGGCAACTCTGAATCCTCTTTCTTTAATTTTCATGCACTCAACTTGATGTACCAAACTTGATTTGTTCAGTTTTTCTCTCCACTACAATGAACTGAGAACTCTGAAATTTCATGAACAAATGCATTATCTTTTAGTCCTTAAGTCTTCAGTAAGATTTTCATCTTTAAATTCAAATTTGGCTTCTTAATTAGATTAATTTTTACATTTATTTTAAGACTTGAAATTTTTGTTATAAAAGTAAAAAAAAAATAACATAAACAAGGTTACTCTGTGTCAACTTTTTTTTTTTATAGAACATTACCTAGCATAATTCTTAAACTAGAAAACTGTTGTTTTTGAATTTGGGGCTTAGTAAAGATTTATATATATAGATTGATCTTAAATTCATGTGCAATAAAAGTATTATTGTTTCAAGACTTGAATCAAACAACAGTCAAACTTCAGTTAAAAGATATTTGTGAATTTTATGTACGAGTTTTTATGATTGAAATTCCATTAAGTTTGACTGATAAGTTATTTTCTCTAGTATTTATATACTCTTTTCGCATGAATTTTTTTTTCTGCTCTTTTATTATTATTTCTTGTTTGACACATGTGCACTTTTACGATTAGGAAGCATGTAAAATAATCAAGTTTTTCCTAACTAATTTTCTATGTTACACAAATTTTGTTATAGTATAGTTTTTAAATTTTCATGTGATCATTGTATGATATTGTTAAGTCGATAATTTAACCCTTTCAATCCTGGACTGCCCCAGGTTGACATTGAATCCTATGGAAAATTTGGGGCAGCCAGGACTCGAAATGGTTAAAACTGCTTTGGTACTCTTCTGTTATTTAAACTGTATCAAACTTTTTTGAATACCTAAGAATCAGAATTATATCCCTAAACTATTGCTATTGACATCGCTGTAACTGTATCCTAATTGGTGCCAAATTTATGCTACTCTAGTTTCAATCCTTACCACCTAAGGAAGAAAATGGAGACATAACTATATAAATTCCATTTCAATAAGAGAAAAATTATCGTTGTCACCCCTTAATCTCAAGTTGAGGGGTATAAATTGTAGAATTAGAAATACTTTAAATCAAACCAGGGGTTCTCAAACTTTTGAACGTTGCAACTCAGTTTTTATAGAAAAAAAAAGTTAAATTTTAATGTAAAGTTTTTATAGATTAAAAAGTAAAATCTTTCGCGACCCACCTCATCTTCACTTACTTTTTCTCTACAAGACTTTAGCTTCATGCGAGTGGTGGTTTGGTATCCAATTATTTTGTTACATTGAATAATAAATTATATACATGCATGTATTAGAAGTAAAATTAACTTTTTAGAAAATTAAAAGGAAGAATTGGAACCTAATTGTATTAAATAGTTTAGTTGTGGGAGCAACAATGAGCTCCGCAATAAAATTTGTTATAAATTTGACTCTTGAAAACAGGGTTTCAACTTGTTTTTAGTACTCTTGTGTTATAAATCGCAAATACAACATTTCCTAAGAACATTCTTAAAATTAATATTGCTCCGACCCTATGGGGAGCCCTACGTTTAGAAACAACGATACATTAAATTTTAAATCTTTTTTATATTTCATTATTATTATTATATTTTAGCAGGGCCGTATCCAAGGGGGGTTTTAGGGGTTCAACCCCCCCCCCCCCCCCCGAAATTTTAACATCAATTTTTATACTGCTATTTTTCTTGAAAATTATGTCTCCCAAGGAGCGATATCCTCTTCGGGTATAACCCAAAGGGTCTCAAAATGAGTCAAAACCCTACTTTTAAGGGTAAAATTTCCAAAAATTTTCTGGGGGAGGACCCCCAAACCCCCTTGAAATTTTGAAATCTATTAAGTATACGGTTTTTCTTTCAAACTTGTGTGATTTACAAGGAGTGGTCCTCTTTAATGTAATCTAAAGTGTCTCAAAATAAGTTAAAATGCCACTTTTAGGGGAAAAATTCATCAAATTTTCTGGAGTAGGAACCTAAAAACCCCCTTAACATTTCGCCATTTATTACAATATACCTTCTTTTTACCTTGAAAATTCGGCTGCTTACAATGAGTGGTGCTCTATGGGTGTAATCTAAAGGGTCTCAGAAATGAGCTAAAACACTCTTTTGAGGGGCAAATTTCCAAAAATTTTCTGGGGTACGACCCCCAGACCCCCCCCCTTTTACTTCGAATTCAAATTGTTTATACAATTTTGAAATTTAGTGCATCAAAATTTCTATCCAGTGTTGTCATCTAAAACTTAACATATAAAAGTACCCGTCAGGAAGTACCTCAGAAAATATTTGAGTCAACCCCCCCCCCCCCCGAAACAATAGTCTGGTTACGGCCCTGTATTTTAGGGTATTTCATATCATTCTTTTTGCTACAAGCTAATTTGATAAATTTAAAAAGACAACAACACTTTTGTAAAAATTATTTTAAAAAAAAAATACAATATTTTCAGATAAAATTTTAAATCTTTTTGCAACTTACAGTTTGAGAACTTCTGCTTTAGATCATTGTTACCAAAAAATTTTTTCACAGTGTGAAGGATGGAAGAGTACCCCTTTCTTGTTGACCTGAAATGTTTGGTTACTCAGCATTGTTTGAAGTTTATATATTTTTTTTTTCATTTTTTTTTCTATTAGGAATGAAGAAAATGCAATAGTGTCAAAATCCCCAGGTGTATATACAAAATTCCTTCCCACCCACCCATCAGAACAAATCTTATTTATCTAGTTTAAGACAGGTGTAGCACACCTAAACACTGGATAAAATTCCCATTACGGTATATTTATATTTACTTTTTTTGTAACTACTGTTTTTACTGAAATACAAGACCTTATTGTTTTTTGACTTGTTTTTCTGTTTACAAAATACACATTTTTCGACGACTGCTTTCGTAAAATTACTGTGATGAACTGATTTTTAAATTAACCAATCCTTCATCTCGACAAACTGTTTTAACGTGATTGGTGAATCATGGAGTTTTTTTTTTCCAGGAAGAGTTGACTAACATCTAACATTATTTGTATTTCTTTTTGTATGAATTCAAACTTCCATAGCATATCACTCTTGCATGAATCAGTAAAACTTGAATGTGTATCTTCATTCATTACAATAAAACTTCCTTGAACATTTAGTTATCCGATATTTTTTTTTACACATAAAAAAGGAAGTGGTAAGGGAAAAAAAACATTTGTTATCTTACATCTAACAACAACCGATGCAAAGAAATGTTACATGTATGTATACAGGGTGTCCAGTCGCAAGGCTTATCACGGCCTTTACTCCTAAACGCCTGGAGCTATTTCCATAAACGTGGTATCTACCCCTAGTATAAAGCCTAGGCGCTTGCCGATGAAACTGTTTTAAACGCCCCCTAGCGGCAAGTTTTGGAGTTAGCGTGCCTATCTTAAAAACTATTAGAGATACGAGAAAAATGTCAATGACAAAGTTGTAGAGCATTGTCTATTTCATACAAAAAGACACCTTTTACATAAAAATGATAAGAATAGAACCTGAAAAAAATACGTTTATTAACCACGTTTTCGTATACATAGCCCAACTTGTTGAAAAAAGATGCATCGTTGAAAAAGTCTGAATATTACTTCATATTACATTCTAAATTTTACTTCAGAATTTAGGTTTTCCTTTATTCAGTGATAAATGTATTCTCCTTGAAAAAGATCAAATTATACAAAAAATCCAATGTAACAGCGTTTAAATTTGAACTAAAAAACTTTTTAAGATTAACTATTGTTAAACATTAAAGAATTATGGATTCTATATTAAAATATCCTTCAAAAAAAGATTTTTAACGAGTCTTTTGGAAAAATAATACAGTAAAATAAATGTTAAACATGGTTATTCTTACTACAAATGTAAAAGTCTTCATTTTTCCCCTAAACATACACTTCCAAGACCTAAATAAAGAAAATAATGCATAAATTTAATAGATTTAAGATGAAAATTAAAAAGGGATTGAATAATGCTTCAATTCAAGGAATTTAAATAAAATGATTAATACATAATAAGGCTGCGAGGGCCAAGGGGTCAAGATTGATTGATTTTATTGCTTTCGCGTGGCTTCCTTGGTGTGGCTCGGCCCTTAGGCTGGATTGTTGAGATGAACAAGCGAGCTCTGCTCGCTAAGATTGCGAAGCGATCTGAAAAGAACTGCGAAGCAGTTATGGGGGTTGGTGAGGGGGCAGGCCCCCTAGTCTTATTAAAAAATCATCAAATATTTTATTATTGATCCTTTAATAATGTGCTTACTATAAACAAAATGCTAAAAAATATAGTTAATTATTCCACATCTCTTGATTGTAGATATTTAAAAATTGTTATTAGAAAACTGTTTGTTAGGTACTTAATAAATTACAGGTTCAAACAATAAATAACAAAATATAAATTAGTTTTAAAGATTTCTTAAAATGAAAAGCAAATCTAAGATTTGTTCAAAAACTTGGTACATACTTAAGGCACTATAAGAAATTTTGATTTGTATCAGAAATAGAGTTACTTATATATTTCCCCCCTTTTTTTTCAAAAAATTACAGTATTATGTTATCAATGAAGGTTTAAAACACATGTTGAATTTACACCATTTATCTTCACAAAGAAGCTATAGCCGCATTATCACTTAACTCGAAATCACCTGCTCTTTTCCTCCATGATCTCCTTTTTTTCAAATTCCAGTGCCCTTGATGTCATACATCATATGGTTAATAAGCAACTTTTATAGCAAAAAAATTTAAATTAATAAATTATTTCATGATTGTTTCGAATAGTTTAATTTTAACTATGAAGGGTTTTCAAGTAATTAATGTATACAAGTTAATTTAATACTATGTTTTGAACTTTTTAATTATAATTATTGAATTTATAACTTATATTTATTGAAACTTTCTAATTTCCTTCATCTTATTAAGTGAATTTCTTTCATCTCTTCTAAAAGATCTGTTTAGATAAATAAATTTTCATCTTTTAGTAAGCTATGTAAAGCTTTACCAATACCAGACTACAATTTTTCAAATTGTAGCAAAATTTTAGCTTTTCCTGCTAGCTAATGGGATTGATGAGAAATACAGAGATTTAAAGAGCAACCAGAGATACCAGTGGCGTATATAGGAATCTTTTTTTTGGGAGGGGCCCAGAATTATTCCTCTTCCCCTCCCATGCATATTTAACAGAATGTAGCTTTTTAATTCATTTTTAGGTAGAGTTTGCGAGAACTTCATACAAGAAAAGTTGTGAGTAATAATGTTCGAAGTACCAAAGGGGAGTGTGGGGGTCCTCCCTCCGAATTTCGGACCTACATTTTTAGATTTTTATGAACTTATTTTTAAAAAATTGACCCTCCCTTATATACGCCCCTGGTGGATACCTTCAGTAAGTTACATATTTTAATCACTGGGTGTCCAGGGTGTGAAAGGAAAATAGTAATGGAAGTTTCCAAAGTTGGGAATTGATGCAATTAATTTATTGATTTTTATCACTTTCAAAAATGAACTGAATTATATTTTATTATTACAATTAAGTCATTTTGGTGTAGTAGTTGACTCCGCTTAATGTTATCACTGTGGAATATGTATTACTAATAAATAAAGGATCATTTTTTTTGTATCAGTATGTATTAAAATTGGCCTTCAAACGGGTAAAAAAAAAGAACGGTTTTAGGGGATTAACCAAATTTTGATAACATTAAGCGAAGTGTTGGATGACACATTTTACATTAAATTAAATAGGAGTGATCGGTTTGTCAATTTTGAAAACATTAATCGGGATCACAATAAGCGGAATCGACTGTATTTTTTAATTCCATTAGCTTAAAAATTATAGCATAAGTAAGTCAAATTACATTTTTGATACAATTTAGACTAGAAAAGCTTAAAATAATGTTTTTGTTATTTTTTCACAATGCTGATAAACTTTAATTTAAATGCTTAAATGAAATGAGAATGGCGATAGCTTTTCCTCAGCGCATGATTGGACACATACACGACTTTTAATTTAAATATATTTTTAACTATTTATCTTGTGTTTGGCGCGGAATGTCCGATATAGGGACCTTGCGCCATAAAACCCAAAACAACCAACCAACCTCAGCGCATGAATCTTCTACCCATGCTCTTAGTTACGTTTTGAAATGTAGTGTGAAGATAAAATTTAAACTGAACAAGAGATTAACAAAGAATTTATTAACAGCGGAGCATGTCTCACTTGGAGGAGGTGCACGTGTCTCTGAACCGAAACCTAAACTGTGGCCGAGCGCGGAGCTTAGGTAATATTTCAGGGAGGCCTGAAGGGCACTCGGACCCCTCTCCGAAATATCTCCGAGCGAGAGGCCTGCTACACTCTACTTTTGCAGGCTTTTCATTTAGGCATTTAGCAATAAAATTAAAATTATATGTTAAAATATGAAAATTTGTAGCAAATGGATAGGTTTAAGGGGTAATTACCTTAAAAGGTCTTAACCATAGTCTTAACCCTTCCCCAAGGAAGGACTTCTTTGTTATGAGATTTCATTTGATGAATCTTCATTTCAAACCTTTTTTAAAATTTTTTAAACAAAAAAAAGTCAAGCCATTAAATTATAAAAATCTTTTTGTCAAATAAAATCCACCTTTTAAAAAATATAACATTACTATCAGGGGAAAATGTTTGGATAAAAAGTAAAGGCTATTTTTATTTAGGCGAAAGGATTTTTATCCTTTCTTCTTCTATCTTTTTATTTTTATTTGTAAAGGGAATTCTTGAACCCCCCCCCCCACCATGTCATATGCGTGGGTCGAGCCCAAAAAAGCAAACAACTTGGCGTGAACCAATCTTTGTTTGAGTCGCCAAAGCCATGGACTGTCTGTCACGTACGCAATTTCGAAACTGACCAGCAAATCTGATGCAATATCAAAAACTTCTAATCTAATCCAATATGTTGATCAAAACTAAAAAAAAATCAATAAAATATTTAAGAATGGAATTTTTCAAGTGGTTTAAAGCTTTAAGATGTTTTTAAATTAAGGAAATGGTTTTACAATGACAGATGATAACTCCGCAGAAAATTTGCGCAGGTTATCAATGTTTGGCGTTTATCACTTTTTTGGCAAAAACAATTTTTTAAAGCGTAATGCGTAACTTTAAAAAGCTTTTCTTTTGAGTAAATGTTCCAAATTCTAAGAATACTTTTAAAAATTTCAACTGTGCAAATAGCTATTTTTCCTCATGTCGTTTTGGAAATAATATTTCTATACGTATTTTCTCCGCTATCACTCAAAACTGCACGCAAACGCTCATTGGTGGTTAAAGGCCAGCAACCCTAGCGAAATTTCCTGCCTTTTTACTCATAACCAAAACAATCATTCGCCATCTTGTCTGCTACAACTTATATGATTGAAATGTTTGCTACTGTGTTTATCATGTGTTCGTTACTGTTTGAGATGTCGAAAAACGAAGTATCCGATTTGAATAAGCAAATGTTTCCCGTTGATCTGTATGAACTTTCATTTTCTGAGCCTATCGCAGCACCTTTAAATCCTTTAATCGAAATTCCTGCGAACATCGCTCACAGATTGAATAAGGAACCCATGTGGAACTGTTCGAGAGAATGGTGAATTTTTACTAATAATAGTGTTTAATTGATATAAACCTTCAAAATGTCTAATCTAGTGGAAACTCTTTTAGACAAACTGATTTTCCCATCTCTTAGTGTTAAAGAGTCGCCTTTGCCCACCAAATTCAGTGGTTCGCAAAATCTAGTTGAAAATAACGTCAAAATGGATCCTACTTTGATGTCAGAGTTTCACCAAATGCTGAATTCCGATTGCTATGCTCCTCACTACCAGACAATGAACTATTTTAGCGGTGTGAAGAATATCAATCCTTATTTTGATACGTCCAACTCCCTAGTGAGCCGAGTCTCAAAGTTGTTCCTACCCTCCTTGTTTCCTATTCAAGAATTTCACTTGTCAACTCAAGCTGAGTATCTGCTAACCCCTGAATTGTACTTGACACCCCGCGGCAGCATCCTCGGTGAAATAATTGATCAAATAGACTTGTTTGTCAACAGAGGCTACAACGTCAAAACGCCGGAGAAAGCCGAAGAGATGCCTTGTGGTCCCGAGGTGCCCCAAGCACCTCCTGTCGTCATCATCAAGCAAAGCTCTGATGTTACATCCATTTCGATGGCACTTCAAAAGGTTGCCGCAAAGCCAAAAGCCCCCGTAGATAATGCACATAACTCTCAAATAATGAATCAAGAATTCGTAAATCGCAAAGCCAGGAAGTTGAACAAACAGTCCAAGAAAAGAAGACGGAGACAGAAGAAGAGTGAGGCCAAAACCACCCCTGTTGTAGCCGCTAAAGATCTGCTCCCCTCCGACCAAGAGAGTGGAAAAGACGCTAGTCAAGGCCCGATCTCCCATTCCATAGGAGACGGCCGTGATATATTTTGTGATATAATTTCTGTGACGGGACAAATTCTGCCTGATGTGACGTCTTTTGTGATTTCGGTGGATGATGACACCGACTGGGATGTTTGCAGCGACAGCGACTGGCTCAACGACTGCTCTGAGTTTGAAGTGACTGGGCTGTTCATCGGCAACCTGACAGCCCCGACCATTGCCAGCTGCCCTGTCAAGAAGGTCTCGTCTCGTCTAGAGGTGCCCCCTGTCCAAGAGGACAAAGAGACCCTCAAGCTGAAGAACTTGCTGCGGAGCGTGAACAAAGCTTGGGCGGAGTCCACTCAAGATCTAAAAAAGCCGAGACTGTCATCAAAGGTAATATATATTTACTTTTTAGGGTTCAATTCGCTTAACTGTCCCTTTAAATATTGCCAAGGTGTTTTAGACGAAAAATATTGCCTGATTTTTATGGTTTTAATTGTTTGCATTTGGCGGTATTTGTTTGCAATTTTTGGCCCTGGGAGTGGGCTATGTATTAAAAGTGTTTGGTTAATAGAATGCATTAAAAAACTATTTTCTTCATTGTTGGAAGGTATTAAAGATTTTATCTCCAATAAATTTATAATTCAAAATTAGAATCAAGATTTCAGTATGGGGTTTTCACAGCCCCCTTAAATGGATAAGTAGTATATTACTTTGATTTTTGGGTTCAAATTTCCAAACTATATTGTTTCTCTACTCTATGCCAAATGGCAGCTGGTCGATCTGCTGTGGTAAAATAGCGCACCGGTCTCATTGGAAGACTTCCCAAAGTTGTGCTTCCTTTTTTAGAATGGTACCTAACTTGGCACAGCTTCGATAAGAGTACTCCAGTCGCCATGTTTATCCACAGCTCAAATGATGACAACACTAATGCATGTTGCTGTGGGCAGTGGCGTACGCAGAATCTTTTCAAGGGGGGGGGGTTACTCAAATAAATTTGAGTGTGGAATAAAGCACTATTATTTCAGTAATTTAAACAGCTAGACAGATTTAACCTTTTATTTAGACAACTTTGTTTAGCTAAATATTGATTAGATTTTTTAAGTTTATGGTCATATTTTTTTATAATAAGTTTAAATATTTGTTAATTAAAAAGTAAGAATTAATAAAAAACACACATAATATAACAGCTACCAAAATAATAATATAGTGTAAATGTGAATATTCTACAGAAAACCAATTATTTAACCACAAAAACAAGAAAAAATAACTTACTAACAAATAGGGAAATACTCCAGTATACAAACACGCTAAAAATGTGTTGACATTACACAGAAAAATCCAAACGACGGGGTCTTTTTGCAAGCTCGTTTAAAATGTCTTCAACAGCTGGGGTAAATTTCCTATGAATGTTTAAGAGCCCTAGTCCATTCATTCTATTATTACCAGTTGAATTGCGCAAATAAGTTTTTAAGCGTCGTAAAGTCGAAAAGGATCTTTCGTTTGCACTTGTTGAAACAGGTAGTACGATCAATATTTCTAGGAGTTTGAAAATATTTGGTGTAATATCTTTGTTGCAGAGTCCAAGAGCATCCGCCGCAGTTTTTGGAACATTCCCTCCGTCCTCACTAATCCTTTTTAATCGTAAATGCCACAGTTTTAGTTCAGACTTAAGGTTTTCTTGGCTCAAAACAAGCGAACGAATCGGAAATGATCAGACCCCGGGAAATTTCTCAGAAAACTGTTCAGAAGTCGCGGTGTCGCAATTGATGTCTGGAGAAAGGCTGGATCTAGACTTTCTTGCCGGATGGTTGTCAAGATAGAAAGATTTAAGAGCTGGAGAACATCTTTTGTCGGCTAATCGAAGGAAGGAGATACTAATCTCCTGAAGAGGTCAAGTTTCTTTACGACCCATCCATTGCGACAAGAAACACGCGTCCGATGGCTCCGATTCCTTTGTACCTTGACCGCGAAACGATCGACCCCCCAAGACGCGACAACTCCATTATCAACCCACAGACCCTGCTCATAAATTTTCGGTCTTGACAAGCATCGAGAAAACGAAGTCTAGCTTCAGCCTCTCTACGACATCCTTAACAGTAAAAGGCTAGTGTTCTATGAGAAACAGGATATTCGGACAGATTTCCAACTAAAATTCTTGTTTGTTTGCTCAGGAAAGCCATTAAGGGGCAACAATGTCAGGGGGATTTATGGTTTTACAACACTGCAGCGGTAATCCAGAAGAGTTCAGTTTTTTTATTTTTTCACGGTAGTTAGAAGAAAGAAATATATCTTCAATTCAACCAATTTCACCAAAATTTTTATTTTTTGACATTTTGTCTGAGCTCAAGGGGGGGGGTTAAACCCCTAAACCTCCCCCCTTGCGTACGCCACTGGCTGTGGGAGCAGGGGTGGAAAATCTGCTCCAACTGTGCCAAACTGCTCCAAAATGGATGCCTTGCTCCAATTTGCTCCAAAAACAGCAAAATTCACATTTTTGCGCCAAACTGCTCCCAAAACATGATTTTCCGTTCAATTTGATTCAAATTTTGAAAATCCTACCAACAGGGAAAGAGCCAATCTTCAGCCATCATGATTACCATCCGCGGAATCGCGATTTTCCGCTTTTTCTCTACAAAATATGAGCCTTCATCATCTAAAATAGGGATGCACAACCTGCGGACTGCGAACTAATTATTATTTTTCCAGATAATCCCTACTATTTTTTACCTTCCAGACTATTTCCAAGAAAAATCACGAGTTATTGTGGGAAAATCGTGACTTTCGCGAAAGTTTTGTTTTGCTCCGGGAATTAACATGAAAGTGTAATGCTACTAAAATGCTTGATATGAAATCACCAAAAGGTGCTGCAAAAATGCAAATTGGTATTCGTGCAACCCTGATACGAAAACACTAATAGGTGCTCCAATACTGCTCCCCAAATTGATTAACCTTGCTCCAAAAATTGATTAGTCTTGCTCTAAAGCTGCTCCAAAAATGAATTTTTGGTTTTCTACCCCTGGTGGGAGCTATGTGTAAGGGCAATTCTTTGAGAATCAGGACATGGACATCAAAATTTTAAATTGCTCAGAAATTTTTCAAATTTTAGGGTTTTGTAGCTAAAAGTATGAAGTTATCATACATTAAAAAAGTTTTTAATTTGGAGTTTTTTAATATATCTAAAATTAAAATGATGAGTTTAAACAGGATTGAAATATGTAATTCAAATAACTACACGAGTTCAAAGTTTAAAGTCCTGAGAAACACTTAAAATAAGTGTTATGTTTCTATTTAATTTTTGCCAGCTGATTACTGGTATTCTTAGAAGAAATATCACTAAAATAATTTTTTTTTTTTAATTATATAATTAACTTTATTTAATAGAAAATAATATTGCATGTAATTCCGTTACCATAAAGGTAATAAAGTTATGTTCATTGTAAGAAAAATTATTTTAAAAAGTTGATCTGTTTTTTCTTAATGGTCCTATAGAGGAATAAAATGGTGCAAAAAAATTTCAATTATGTTTTTAATTAGTAGAGTAATTAATGGTATAATGGAATTACAATGTATTTTTAATGCATAATTTAATTCCTGGTAGCTTCTATAAAAGCATACACACATATTTGTTAATGTAGTATTAAATTCTTTTAATTTATATATCATTGAAAAGCTATAAAATTTAATTTATTTACATCAAAGATACGAGAAAACAACTGTTATGATGATTAAGTCTATGTAAACAAAAAAAAATAATTGTGCAACTGGTTCTTTGGAAGCATGAATTTATTTTCAAAGGCTTGGTTGTAAAAGAAACAATTTTTCATTATTTATAGAAATTGGACTAACTCCTTGGCATTACAGCCCATGCTGGACTAAGGCCTCTCTCTAACAATTTCCCCCAAGGCCCACTGTCTTTTGCTTTTTGTTTCCAATTACAGACTTCTAGAATTTTAATTTTCAACCTCATTCAACCATCTTTTAACTGGCCTTCTATATAAATTGAAAGCAATATAAAAACTACAACAAAATGAGGGAAATTATTTTTCCTGTACATAATATACGCAGTCTAGATTTTGCTAAAGTTTTTGGGGGAAATATGCTTGAGTTCATGTCATGTTCAAGTGATTCTACCTTTCACAACTTTGTCCCTGAACCTATCTGTGAGCCCGCGAATGAAATTCACCTGCCAATTTGAAGTGGGCAGTGGGTATAGATAGGTTAAGTACCCGCCTGCTTCTTCCAGCAAAAAAAGTAGCTGTCATTCATTGCTACATAGGACAAATACTTTCAAAAGAATAATCTTCTCTGTTTTTTGTTAGGTTTTTAAAAAGAAAGGGGACACATTTAAGTGGCCCTTTAAAGATGACTTTGATCATGTTATGAAGGCTGATGTTTGATAGGCTACCTGAACCATAAATTGATCGTAAGGGTCATTTAGCCTTTCAAAACATTACTTTATTAACAAATATAATGTAAAGTAATGTTTTATGTAATTATAATGCTGTATCTATACACTGGAAGTAATTTTATATGTATACAAAGCAAGGGCGGTTCCAGACCAGATTTTCGGGGGGGGGGGGGCATGTCAAAGTCGGAGGGTATTACATTCGAAATTTTTAGTTCCTCAGAAAATTTTTTGAAGAGTGCTTGCTTTCAAGCAGCTTTTTAGGGGTTTATAGTAACTTAGAGGATATCCAGGGCCCGTGCCATTGTTTTAGAAAGTGAGGGGGGAGGGTGAAACATTTTTGTAAGGCCATAATAATACTTGTGTTCGCGAGGTGTTTGGCTCCCAAATTTCCAAGTATAACATAAATAAGATGCGAAACTTTGTTAAAGTTATAAAGGTTTCTTCAGATAATGCTAGCTCGAAAGCAAATGTGGGGGGGTCTGGGGGTCCTCCCCCAGAAAATTTTGTGAAATTTGGCTTCAAATAGAAGTTTTTCCACTCATTTTTGTACATTTGGTATCCATTGGATAACACCTAAAGAGGGTAACTTCTTGTACTCCTAAGGCTGGGCGCGCACGAGTGACTAAAGTCACAGCGACCAGGATTACTAATATCAAAAATATCACTAGAAAACAATAGAGCATTTTCAATCACATGACTTTACCTAACAACGGCCTTAGCAACGTTGTTTTTATCCTCCAGTGATGTCATGTGCGAATGCTTCTTTTGGATGCTTCTATTTCCCGCCCCTAACAGCAGCCTTAGCAACGTTGTTTTTGTCTTGGTCACCGTGACAAAAGTCGCCCGTGCGCGCTCGCCCTAATAGGAGAGGAGAGAAACAAGTTCAAGGAGAAAACAGTAAATAAGTAACCATGAGAAATTAATAGGGGGTCTAGGGGGTACCCCCTAGAAAATTTTTGAAAATTTGCCTCTAAAAATAAAGTTTCAGCTCATTTTAAAAGCATGTAAACCACAGAATTTTCAAGGATGAAATTATAAATAGATGCCCAATTTTGAAAAGGGCCGGGGGTCCTCTTCTGAAAATTTTTGCAAATACGCCCATTTAAACTATAGTATTACCGGTTTGAGAGGGCTTGAGCCCCATCCAATGTTAGCTGAAGGGGGGCTAAGCCCCCCCTCCCCCCCCCCCAATATTTTGTGATGTTTGGATATTTTCTGGTTTAGAATCCCCTTCAAGAGCGGTTATTTGGGGAGAGGGTAACCCACAAAAGGTCTCATGTTAAAAATTTCTTTTAAGGGTCAAATTTTAAAAATTTTCTTGGGGAGAGCCCCCAAACTTTGGAATTAAGCTGAAATGCTACTTTTAACAGAGAAATTTCTAAAATTTTTCTGAGAGAGATCGCCCAGACCCCCATCTTATTTCGAGCTCGCATTATTACACAAAACTTTTACATTAAATGCACCTCAAAATATTACACCTTGGCGATATTTAAAGGCACATGTAACGAAATTTAATATATATATCTGATACAAAATTAGGTAATTAGGCACGTAAACTTAATGGTTGTTTCTTTTAATTTTATGTTTTTTAATGTCTTGTACTGGCCCCAATATTTTATAAAAGTTGGTGCCTACGGATGTCAAAATATTTAAGGGGGGTTTGGGGGTTCTCCCCCAGAAAATTTTTTGAATTTTAACATTAGTGCCGTTTACATGAGCCAATTACCCGGGTTAAAGGCGGCTCTAACTCCTCTTTTCAACCCGGCATTCCCTACGAAGGGAAAAAGATAGGAAAAAGCCGGGTTGAATTCAATCCTAGTCAATTGCCGGGTTGTACCCTCCTTTCCCATGATGCCTTTCGTGTCCCATCCCACACTACCTTGCGTGTTGTGTAGTCCGCCATTTAATTGTTTGTATGTGCTCTGATGATTGTTTTGATATAATTTGTAATGGACATCAATAATGTAGAAAGTAGCAAATGCAGTTTGAAATGTGAAGATAAAACGTTAAGTTTAATAAACATCCATTTATTTTTTAAGACAAGCACAACTTACAAACATGATGAAAAACGGAAATCAAAACAATAAACATTAATGGAATTGAAACAATGTTTCCAACACAATTTTGTATAATTGTATAAGTGTTACTAGTAAATAAACAAAATATTCAACAAATAATACAAGATTACTTTCATACATCTTCGCAGGTCTTCGGTAAGCAAATCTGCTATCATCCGTTGATTTTTTGCATATATCGCCAACGCTCTTTTAAAATTCATTCTGATGCTCTCTTTCAAAAACAAAAATGAGATATTTGTTAACAAACTTGGAAACCATGGAAACAGGCAGATCACTTTTCTTACCACGTGACCGAGAAAAAGCCGGGTTAGATCATGTCTCATCATGTAAACGCCTTCAAATTTCGTAACCCGGGTAGAGTTGGAAATTCCCTTGAACCCACCTTTAACCCGGGTAATATTTTTCCCATATAAACGGCACTATTAAGAAAGTGTTTTTTAAGCTATTTGTTAGGGTTTCTCGGGGGGGCCATGGCCCCCAGAGCCTCCCCCCTGGACCCGCCCCTGATACAAAGCTTGATTTTCAGAACGTGTAATTCCGTTACCGCTATATAAAATTCAATTAAAAATATTGATGTATGAGCATAAACTCAGTAACAAATGTTGTTTGGAAGTTAATATGTGGTTAATTAAATCGCATAAAACAAAGGAAAAAACTTTGATATATTCACAGAAATTTAAACTTGACTAAACATCACTTTTAACCATGTCTTTTTTATGTAATTCCGTTACCAAGCATTTAAAAATTTCTCAAAAAATTATTAATTGTTTTAGAATTATTTCAAATGCATATTTTGTTTTCTATTACTGTACTTATGCCTGCAAAAAATCAGATTAGAAAAACAACAATATTAACTTAGTCAAATTAAAGTAAGAACTTGTGAATTTGCTCTGATTTGTAATTCCGTTACCAAAGAATTGCCCGTAAACAAGACAGCTGGAGGACTCTTATTGAAGCTGTGCCCATAACTTTCAAGAACTTACCACTTCATGTAAGCTGAGGGCAGAGAGGCAGAACATGTTCCATGCCCAATATTTCCCCAGGGTAAAAAATAAAAAAATAGCCTGGGTGTCATTTTTGGCAAAATTTGTGTTGCAAATGTGATTTATTGGCGAGTAAGCTACTCAACTTCTGTAGAACTGGGTAGCCATAATCCACGGACCTGGAAAAAATGCCCGAACCTACGAACCTGGTTCGGGGGAAGCCCCTGTCAGCTCCATAGGAGCAATACATTAGGTTCGGGTAAATTTTATTAGGTTCGGGGGAAGGTTTCAACTTTTTCCAGGTCCAATAATCCACTATTTAATTGCCATTTTTGGCCCCTGGCCCAGTGTCTTTGGATTACCCTTTCCCCAGAAATGCAATTTTCATTTATTAAAACGATATTTATAGTTATTAAGAAGTTAAAAATGATTTTTACAGCATTAGGTAGTTATTAGAATAATTCCATTAATTAATGCATTTAAAGTCAGTGGCGGATCTATGGGGGGAGGCTATAGGGGCTATAGCCCCCCCCCCTTGGGATTTAAGTTTACACTACATAAAATTGAACTTTTTCGAAAAAAAAAAATTTTATTTTGTTTAAATTTTGTTAATTAAAAAAATTTTGTTTAAATTTTAAACTTTTTTCAGTTTTTTGAAGCCTTTTTTACAATTCAAAGGGTCTACAAAGCATTAAGCCCCTTCCAAGATCTTTAGCCCCCTGCATTTTTATAAACTCCATTCACTATTTAAGGATTTCTAGAGGTTTTAGCCCTTACAAATTATTAGCCCCCTGCATGTTTGAAGGTTTGATTCGTAATTTAAAGGGTCTATCCAATGAGCTTAGCCTCATCGACGTCCTCGAGACGTGTAACAAACATAAAAACGCTAGGAGGCTAAAAGCATTAGCCTCCTTGCGTTTTTATGTTTGTTACACAAATTTATGAGCTTTAGCTCTATGAAACATTAGCCCCCTCCATGCTCTTTAATAGCCTTTACAAAGCTTTTAGCCCTTTTGCGTTTTTAAATATATTTGGTTCACTATTTAATGAGCTTTAACCCTTATGAATCCTTCCATGATCTTTAGCTCCGACAAGGCTTTTAGCCCTGAGTTTTTGTAGATTCAATTCACAATTTAAAGGGGCCAATGAGTTTTAGCCCCCATAAAGAATTAGCCTCCTTGAGATGTTTTATAGTGTTTAGTTCGCAATTTAATGAGCTTTAGCCTAAAAGCGTTAGCCCCCTCCAAGATCTTTATTAGCTTTCAGCACTTTAATATAAATGCGATTCAGAACTTGTAGATTCCAATGAGCTTTCTAAGCCTTACAAAGCATAACCTCCAAAATACTTAGCCCCTTACATTTTTATAGATTTGTTTCACATCTTAAAGGTTATGAGCTTTAGTCCCTCTGCAAGATCTTTAACTCCCTGGTTTTTATAAGATTCACCTTTTAAAAGGGTCTAATGTGCAATGTCTCTTACAAAACATTTACTCAGTTAAAATAGAGATGGGGTTAGGGGGTTCAAACCACCCCCATGAAATTCTTATATCTTACAGTTTTTTCCTTTGAAAACGAGTACAAGAAATCATCTTTTTCGTGTGACACTCAAAGAGTCCCAAATGACCAAAAATGAGTCAAAACACAACTTTTTAGGGTCAAATTTTCAAAAATTTTCTTGGAGGAGGTTCCCCCAAACCCCCCTTATGCCTCGGGATGGATGTAGTATTCACTAAACATTGAAATTAAGTGCACGAAAATTCACATTTGATCTATATTCTTGGAAAAAAATATTTGACTCAAATCATCGTAAAAAACCCCTCCCGGTTGACACACCCTTATTATTTTGATATATTTAATGATTAACTAATTTAATTACTAATTAATTAGTTATATTTAACAATACTAGCCATTTACAATCAACACTGCCTTCAATATTTAAGACAATGAATATTGTAAAAAGCACGGCTTGTTACTTCATTAACATCCTCAATCAGATTAAGTTAGCCCCCCCCCCTTGCTCATGTTCTAGATCCGCCACTGCATAAAGTAACTAGGTGTGATATTAATGAGTATGTGGGCAGCTGAGTCCATGCTCTAACCTAAGTTACATTGATCACGTGATCTTGGGATTTCAATCACCAGTGTTACTCCTGTATCATCATGCATCTTAAAGTTCTGTGGTTCCTGGGTTTATTATTTAGTTCTCCTGATACTGAGTACTTTTTTCCCATCCAGGGAGATAAAAAAAAACACTTTGTGGCCTTTCACAGGGGTTGATAGAGTCCGGTTGACATGTCATGAGTTCATTGTTGAGGGGTATGACACAGCTACTCCATCACACCTTTTCATTCAATATGTGCACGTTTTTCTTCAATGATGAACGAAGAAAATTTTTATTTTATGTCTAGTAAATGTCTGATACATGGGTGCCACTCTTCCGTCCTGGGGACGGAATTCCATCTTTCTAAAAGTTCCGTGAACGTAATTCTGTCTCAGGTTTATTACAAAACTCAAAATCAGCTGAATGACCGGAAGCGATTTGTACTAAATTTCAGTACTTACATCGCACATTTTGCCCACAAATAAGGCTGTTTGTCTGAGACACAGCTTTAACTTAAAATTCAAGGACCTATTTAATTGTTCATATATTTTATAAGTTTTTACATTTTAAAAAAAAATTGCTAGACTGGGGAAAAATTATTAAAAAGATAGTTCAAAGTTCCGTCTTGCAATTTTCGAAGAGTGGCACCCATGCTGATAGTTGTTAAACTATGTATACGAATCATGAATCAATTTCATTCAATTTTTTAATTTTTCTTGAATCATGAATCAATTTTTTAATTTTTCTTATGCTTTTTATTTTTTGTAGTTGATTTTGATTACGTTTGAATTTCGTTTTTTGAATTCTGGGTTTAGAAAAACAAAGTGGTTAATGTTACGACAGTTGAAGCATGCGCAGTAGTAGACGTTTGTTATTATGTGTTTTGTAACATTGAAATTATGTTATTGATCAGTCCTGGCATCAGCATCGATAGCCCAGTGGTAGAGTGTGCGAAGAGTAACCTAATAATGGTCCCCGGTTTGATTCCTGGCTGCTACTTTTGTTATTATGCTTTAATTTAACTTGTAATTTTAAAAAAGCAAGATTTGTGTAGTTGTTACTTCCATAGCAATAACCAGTGCCTTAGAAAAAAGTAACTAGAATACAGATTACACAACCTTGATGTGTTGTTGAACACCCTAAACTGTTTTTGTGTTAATTTCTGGCTCTTTCCAGGTTTCCTTTGCTCCAGATGAAGACCTCGTTCGAGTGTATGAAGTGGATAACTACGAGAGGAAAGGGGAATGGGAAATCTATGCCCTTGGAAGAATGCGCTTCAAGAAGAAAATCGACCAACTGGAAAGTGTCATATCACCGTGTCTCAAAGAAGAACATAGGGAAAAAGTATTTAAAAATTTGCAACCTTATGACACGAGTTCAGTCGAAATTTAAGTTATTGAAGTATTTCTATGTGTCATTTCCTATGGCAATGTTATAGTTGCAAGTAGTTTTTCTTTGTCAATTTTAGTCAATTGATATTGTATATAATATGAAATGTCGTTTTTGTTCAATCAAAGAAGTAATTTGTAAATTTCATATAATTTGGCCTCTTATCTTTAACAAAAAGAAAGTAAAGATTTTCTTAATGCACATAAAAGCTCTTTTAGCACTCGTGCTTCTTTAAACCCTCTAAATTTGCAAGTTTTAGAATCTAATATTATCTATTAAATGAAAAGTATCTTTTAATGGTTTACAAACCACATATATTCGAGGGTTTTTTTCTACCCCTTCGATTCTGGCCACCCCAAATTTCCTGTACAATTCAATGGCAGTCTTAAGACTGAAGCTGATTCTAAGCAGATAAAAAGTGTATTATTAGTCTCAGCATTTCTTTTTAAACATTTGTTATCAATTTTAAATGTTTGAGGCATTTACTTAGTGTCTTTTTTGTGCAAAATGCATATTTCTCTAGGAATTACAATTTTATAGTTAATTGATGAAATTAGTGGCTTTGCCAATGTTTTCAATACCCACTTAATTATTACTATATAGAATTCAAATGTATATAGATGGAATCATTTATAATATATTGTGTTTTATACTAAATTTATTTTTTCTTAATAAAATTTTAATGTTAAAATACAGATTTGCATTATTTTGTTATGCTTGCTTACAATTTTATATAAATTACAGCTCATCGATTTCTGAAAAGAGTATTAAGATGAAAAAGCACTGTGGCTGAAACGAGGGTTGCCTAACTTGTCTTATCTTCTCAGATCCCATCAAGCAAGAGTTCTATACTAGATTGCACTGACCCTATGCGGAAGGAAAAGCTGCGTAAACAGAACACCTGTTGGGTTTCTAAGAGGAGTTACGGAACACAAATTGCGATAAAAAGACGCTGGGTTAAGAAACTAATCAAATTGACGTCCATAATTTCACTTAAAATTCAGACACTGCGCTGGGAACTACTTTGTTTTGTTTCTCCTAGGTCAAGTAGCGTTTGCAGTCTACTCGACAGCAACCTTTTTTTGATTCTATAACGTCACTACGCTGTAGCAGAAACTGCATAAGCAGAACGCCATTTGGGTTGCTAGGAGGAGTTTCAGTACGCAAATTGTAATTAAGAGGCGCTGTATTTCTAAACTGATGGTCACTCAAAATCCAAACACCGCGCTGGGAACTACTTTGTTTGTTATTGACTTCCTAGGGTCAGGAAATGTTGCGGTCTGGTATAGAATGCGTACAGGGGTGCAGAATATGTCCGAACGAACATGGTTCGGGGGAAATTCAGGCAGTGCTGGGAAAATTTTCGCCTAAGTATCAAAAGAAAAAAAACTCTACAAATCCAAATTGTTATTAGAAACAAATACGTATATGGCAAAAAACAACAAGATTCCTTGGTGAATACCTGAAAGTTGGCTTTTCCTTGTGTTTTGATTGATATGCAGGAAAAACAACGTATTCGTGACGTAATCGGTGATTCTCACTAAAAAATTGCGCTCTTGTTTAATCACATCAATGTAAGTTGAAGGCAGGAGAGTTTTACTGTAGATCAAATTTGGGAGTTTATAATTCCTATCTTAAGACATTTTTGAGCTAAGCTAAAGTGACAAGTAGGGTCACTTGGGGTAAGTGGGTCACCCCCCTCAAACTAAACTATGTAAAGGACATTTCACACTTATTCACATTGATCATGCTACATTTTGTCACACTGATGGGTTTTGCATATATTAGAGTTTTGTGTCATTTCTTTTTAAGATTATAGAACTATTGTAAAAAAAATTTCCATAATTTTTTTTTGGAGAGTTCAAGATGCATTTTTCCAAGAAGTATTTCCAGGAAAGTTTTCACTATATTTTAATGTTTTTTCAACTGTTGTGCCAGGTTTGACTTAAAATACATACTGCAATTTGAATTTTCACAAAATCTCTTATTTAAAAATTTTTAAGAGGGGGGTCCCACTTACCCCGTAATTTAAGCAAAGTAGGGGTAAGTGGGTCCCCTTATTATGGGGTAAGTGGGACACCCTAGACTCACCATTTTAATGTTTATTGAAACATTTATAAGTAATTTATTGAAATTTTATATTAATTTTGCGTTTTAATATAAGCTGTGGTAAGTAAAGAAAACTATTAAGTTGGGTTTTCTTATTCACGTTGCCGAGAAATTAATTAAAACACACAGTGGGGTGGGGGAATAGTTTCGAGGGTTTCATAAGTCTCCCGAACCATTCGAACCTGAAGAAAACATTCTGTAATTGTAGTGTTCCAAAAAGGGGTCCCACTTACCCCAACCAACCCTATTAATTTAAATGTGAGTAGATATCTCGTACATGGATTAAGTTACAATAAAATATTTTGTACCTAAAACTTCTATACTTTATTAAGTAAGACCCACTTACTCCCTCTTAAGTTTTGCTTGCTTTCAATCAAAATAAAAAGGGGGTGACCCACTTACCCCTTCCTATGGGGTAAGTGGGACCCCCGTCTCATTTTTTACAAAAAGACCAGTTAAGAAAAATGTAGAACATTATTTTAGAACCTAATTATAAATTTTTGTTTATTAATAGTGTCTTAAATAGAATATGTCATCAAGTTCAAATTGAACCTCTTCAAAAAATTTTTATGAACCTTCAAAAATGTACTGTTCCAAAAAGGGGTCCCACTTACCCCAAGTGACCCTATATAAGAAGAAGTCCATAAAAATTAAGACATGGATTATTTGGTACCTCACAGAAGTTCAGTAATTAAGAAAACTATATTTTATAATAAAAACTCATTGTAATTCAGTAGTTACATACACTGAAATGAAAATATGGGGACAATTTTGTTCTAAATTTTAATGAAAATATGGAGACATTTTTTGGGGGGAAATTTTGGACAAAGTTAATAGTGTTCTGGGGAAATAATGGGCCCTGGAACATTTTCTGCACCCCTGGAATGCGACCTAAATTCTGACTTAAATGGAATTTTTAAGTGTTAATGAATATGTAGAATCAAAAGTTGAATGATTGTTTACATTTATAAGAAAATCAATTGATCAAAGTTTGAACTGAAACAAATGTTCATTGATCAGAAGGGATTGCTTTAGGTGCAAATACAGGTGGAAGTCACTCCAAGAAAGATGGACTAAAAGTAAGTATGATAAAACAGATCCCTGCAAATGGAGACGGTCTGTAGCAGATTTTTCCTGGAACTCCATTCGTTGGCCGAACTTCTGATATTGCACTTTTGATAACTCATCCCAAGGTTGTTTCAATTTATGGTGAAAGTAGCTGGCATATGCGGCTGTACCTCATGCAATGAATCAGTTGATCTTGAGAAAATCGCTTTTTGTGAAACACCCTACTGCTATTACAATCGGTAGTGGCACTTCCCTCATTCTAAATAAACTCCCCCCCCCCAGGGGTATTTGATATCTGCCCTTGTTTATAAACTGCAGACAGGCTGTAAAGTAGAGCAACTTGGCTACCGTTTGAGACTTCACCAAAGCGACTCTTTCAGAAGCTGTGGCAGACGGTTTTCGAAGAGCTTCTACTGAATGCTTGTCACCTCTAAGAGGCCGTTCAAATATTACGTAAGCATGTGTTTGGTCATATTTTTGACCCCCCTCGTCAGCGAATCGCAACCCCCCCCCCTCATAATTACGTAAGAAAACTGCCCAACCTCCCCCTTGTTCTTTTTTTGTTCCATACATTCATTGTGCTCTATGAACCTATCATTAAAGTTTCCCTTGTGAAGTCAAAATGCTTGAAATTATTTATGCAAGAAACAAGAGGTTATCGAAAATGAGTGTTTGTACCATCTTACGCACCTCCTTGTCAGAAAAAAAAGCAAAGAGAAACCCCCTCCCCCCTTAGGTGCTTACGTAATATTTGAACCCCCCTAACCACTAAATCATTTTTTTATCTTAACAGCTCATTAAAATCTGTTTGGCTAGGAAACGAACCCCGCACGTATAAACCCCATGTACGAGGTTATCAGATGACGTCAGCTATATTAGAAAATAAAATTATCTCAACTTGAGCTGCATGGATAACGTAGTTAGTTACACAGCTGATAAAGGGTTGTTTTATCGATCCCTTTGTGACAAATCCTTGTTGAAAATAGCACATACTTTATCATCAAATGCTACTGATTTTCAAGGTTATGTAGATGTGTCATGCATAATATCTTCTAAAAAGCCTTTAGTCAAAGGTGGTCTCTTACTAAGGGGTGATAAAGGATTAGGATTCTTTTGAATTTACTGGTAAAGTAATTTCTATTAAGCTTAAATCCCAAAAAATGATTATGCCCAAATCAAATTGCTATGAAAAGGGTCTTATACTCTTCAAATTTACCCATTCGATTGTGAGAGGAAAATGTATGATTAATTTAGCATTATTTTCTTTTAAAGAATGGGTATAGTTACGTAATGTTAAGGGTTAGGAAGCACATAATTTTCCCAGTGGCTGTTTTCATGCAAGCCCCCTAAATTTAAAACTTTTACCCGTTTCCCCAAAGGAATCTTGATTAAGCTATTGGGGGAAAAAAATGATTCTCACTCTGATGTTGCAGATAAAATTACTCTTCTGACACACTATCGTGGGAGGGGGGGTTAAAAAAGGTATCCAAGTTCTTTTAATTTTATCAACTTTTTTTTCAGAACTTTCCATTTTTATCCCTTTTATGGTTTTCTAATTAGTATTTCTGTCTTTCTGGAAAAAAACTGAGCAAAATTAGCTAAAAAATGTATTGAGGGAGTTGATGGAATTCAAATAAATTTCTTAACTAGAAGACTAATAAATAGTCTTCCAGGTGAATGTTTTATTGAAATAAAATGGGTTTGTATTCTCAACAGAAAAAAAATTGTTTCTGCTAAAACGGTTAAAACAAATGAGATAACTAGAAAAATGATAGTGGGACTTATTTCAGTGATGTCCTATTTTTTATCTGAAAATAAGTAGTAAAAAAGCAAACAAATCATTAATCTTACAGAGCAAAAAATATCCGATAACTGCTTTGGATTGCTAGTATTTATATAAACCGAAATTTCAACCGCAAGAGTGAACATTTGTTTCAAAAATTGAGTGGGAACTTCGCTCCTGATTGCCCAACTATTATTATTCAATCTGATGCTTTATATTATATGGTGCTAATTCTCCCACCCCCACCTCAATAATCTTCCCTTTATCGGTGCCTTTCGTATGTAATCGTTGACTCAGTTAGTGACGTCATGATTCCTGAGCGCTCCTCGTTTTTGCAATCCAGAGTGGGTGCTTCTATTTTAAAACGTGTGTGAAAGAAAACGGACTTTGGTTTTCGTTGAATGAACTCTTTTTATACATCCGTGTTGTATCGTCACTTTTTAAATACTCTCTTGCAAGATTTAGTACAAGCATACTTGGATATACTATGGACGCGCACGCAGCGCGGAAAATTTAAAGAATTTTGAAGTAGTAATTAATATATTTTTGAAAAATAAATGGATTTCTCCCTACTGTTGCTCAAGAAGAATTATCCAAATATTTTAGGTGAACAATGAAGCTTAACATAATGTCTTAAATTCAAAGGACTGGGGGTGCTTAATTAGTTCGTAGAAAATTTTGTGCTCAGGAAGTTTTGGGTTTTTATCCATAGTTTGCACTGCAATACAAGAAACCTGGTGGCGTAAGTCACGAATTTTATCTTTTGATATCTTTAGTTTTCAAGATATCGAAATGAAATATCTCATTAAGAAGTGAATGAAGAAAAATTTTCCAATTTGAGTTCTTAATCTACGGGGGCCGTATAAAAATTCATTTTCTCAAGTATTTCCCCATGGAGTTGACTTGAAACTAGTCTCATCTAATTGTTCACCTCTTTTAATGAAGTTTTGCAATTGGAAGTATGTGGCTAAGGGAAATATTTTAGGAAATAGCCTATTGCTACACTCTATTTGAAACACCCTGTATATTAGCTAGTATAAAATAAAAAAAAATCTTTAAAATTTAAAGTATATTTTAACTTTAACATGATTTCAAAGACATGTACAATTTCCCTGAATCATTGAAACTCTTTCTAATAATAAATAAGATATTCCAGGGTAGGGTAGGATAGAAAATCCGATATTCTCCCTTTTCTCGACGTTTTAGAATTCTCTAGAAAAAGATTCTATTTTTAAAGCGCAGAGATTCCCCCTGGATCGTTCATCCTGTTATTCAACGCGCTTCATCTGTAATACGGGATATTAATAGATTCAAACCAGACAAGTATTTTTCTTAATCCTTTGATGGGATTTCTTTGGCTTCTCCCGAAACTCATTTGAATCAGTTCAGTGGTGTATCTACTAGAAAATTCAAAGGTATATCTACTTGGAAGTAGCCTCGATGAGTCATCACCTCCTCAACCAATCGTTCGACGGAGGTGTTAACTCATAGAATCGAAGTGTCCTGGCCTGCTTGTTCTAGATCAGGGATTCTCTAACTTTTGAATCATCCAGACCCACTTTTTATAAATAAAATCTGACGCGACCCACAGGTAAATATCCCATACCCCTCTAAAAAAACTTTTGATTTTATGTGTTGGGTTTGGCCACCAACAATTTTGTTACAATAATAAATTAATTCATGTATTAGAGGTAAAATTACCTTTTTAGATGGAAAATTAGAGGCCATATGCTCCAGTAATGGAGTGGAATAGGAATAAGTTAAGATAGAAAATTAAAAGGATGGTTTTGAACCTGAGTGTATTAAATTGTTTAATTGCGAAAGCAACTATGAAAAGGGGTTCTTCCCCCAGAGGGTGTCCCGTTCTGAATTGCCCAAACAAAACGTGATAAGCACTTATTCTTTTTAAATGGTGAAGTATCAACTTGAAATTAATTAGAGAACTCGAGTGGTTGCAGGAACGGATGGCTTGGTGTGTAAGTGTGACCTGTGGTGACCAGTGATGGAGCGTAATGCTTCGAGTCGTAAGGACCGTGGATCGAACCCCGTCATCTACTGATTTGAATTAAAGACGAAAACCAGTGGTTGCAGGGATATATGGCTTGGTTGGTTAATGCAGGTTCCGGGTTCGCTCCTCAGAATTTTTTTTTTCTAAATAGTGAAGCATGAACTTATCCCTTAATTGGAAGTGCCTATTTGGACGGCAAAAACGGCAGTTGGCGCATGTGCTGTAGGTCTCGCGGTTACGTAGCAGTCCCGGCTCTTAGTGTGATCTCCAATCAGAACCGTTGCCGTGGAAATAAGAGTAGAGTTTAGTTGTATATTTGCCGTCCAAATAGAGAGTGCCATATTAATTAGAGAACTCAGACTGTTGCATGCACGGATGGCTTGGGGTGGAAGTGAAGTGCCTTAGTACTGCTTCGAGTCTGAAGGTTGCGGGTTCGATCCTCGAAAATCTTTCTTTTTTAAATGGTGAAGCATCAACTTCAAATTAATTATAACTTGAGCGATTGCAGAAACGGCTATTATTGTGTTTCCGTAACTGTGTGAGTCGATGGCCCATTGGATGAGTGTGAGGCTAGCATGCTCTTGACCAGGGTTCGATTCCCGTATTTTTTTTATTTAAATTTAAAATCCACAGCTATTATAAGCTTCTTCTGCAGTGTGAGTCGATGGCCCAGTGGATGAGTGTGAGACTAGCATGCTGGGTACCTGGGTTCAATCCTCGTTTTTTTATTTATTTAAAAAATTAATATCCACAGCTATTATATGCTTCTTATGTAGAGTGAGTCGATGGCTCAGCTGTTGCGTGTGTGGTTAGCATGCTTTATACCTGGGTTCGATCCCCTATTTTTCCTATTTAAAAACTTTAATTTTCTATTTCTTCTATCTATCCTATTCTACATATTCTATTTCATCTATTCTATTCCTATTCTATTTTCTATGAAATTCTATTTGTCAACTTTAAATTAATTAGAAGACTATCACAACTGTAGGAACGGATGGCTTGGTGTATAAGTGCTTGCGTAGCATGTGGCAGTTCCTGGGTTCTATCCACAGTTACTATTTTATTAAACTTTCCTAAAACAGCAAAAATAAAGTCCACACGCATGCGCATTTGAATCGCACTGTGTAGTAATATAATTATGTGCAATAGACGCGGCGCAGCAGCCTTATATGCGTCACACAGTGCTGGCGCCATCTATATTACAAAAAGTAAAATAAAATTTCGAACAACATGGGGGAATATCAAGTTCATATTAATTAGAAGATTACCACAGCTGCAGGAACGGATGGCTTGGTGGTTAGCACACCAGACTGCCATCCGAAAGGCCCTCAGATCGAACCCTGGTTCGAGTCTGAGCCTTCTCAGCGGGTATAGCACCCGGACATAAATGCAGTTGAGCATTTATAAATTTTCCTGCGCATTCTCGGGGGGACATAATTTTTCTAAATTTCAACATTAACTGTAACCGTAACAGTCAGATTCTTTAAAAATTACACTATTTTTGAAGACTTTTTCCCTTATTTCTACCCGAATCAGTCAGATTCTTTAAAAAAATTACACTATTTTTGACCGAAAATTAAGAGTCTAAGGGAAGAACTAAATAGTCTTCCATCCACAAACCCCAACCACCAACCCTGGGCGTCTCATTTTAACTTCATAATTTTAGACTAATTCTTTGAGAGGTGACTGAATTAAAGCATTTGAATTTACAAACTTTACTTTTTGTCTGACTTAAAAACTTTTTCTTCGTTTTTTAATTGGTGACTGACCTATAGTATAGCATTCTATGTTCTGATTAGACTTTATAAATTTAGTTCTTACTTAGTTCAAGGGTTTGCTTACTCTATAACGATGATACCAACTTGATTATCAAACCTGAGCCTCTCCAAGAGTATAGCACTTGGAAATTTGAATGCTTATTGGTATTTTTATAAAACACAGTTACTAGAGAACTTTAATTTGAAGATAGTCTGATGCAAAATAATTTGCCTGAAGTTGAAAGCAAAAAGGGAGGCCATTTTCTTTGCTAATTACCAGCAGAATTAAATGAACATTGGTTCGCAATCAGGGGTTTTCTGGGGGTGCTCTCTCAAAGTTTCCTTAGAGCTAATTCCTTGGCATGCCCATGCTGGACTATATGGCATCTCTAACAATTCCCCTCCAAAGCCCTCCGTCTTTTGCTTTTTGTTTCCAATTACCTACTTTTATAATTTTAAGGTCTTTTTTTCAACCTCATCCAACCATCTTTTAACTGGCCTTAGACTTCACTCCTTGAGCTTTTAGAATACAAAAGTTGAATCTTGCTCCTTGTCCACTAGCGGACACAGTTAACATTTGCGAACTTGAGTTCCTGTTATAAAAATCTTGTTTTTCCATGGCATGACAGAACTGCATGTTTGATTTTATACCAACCTTTTGATAGTAATTGACCAATAATTAGACTGAAAGTTAAAAAAAAGAATGCGATTTTCTCTGCTAATTTTACCAGCGGAATTCAATGAAATTCACAGCAGGGGTTTTCGGGGGTGCTCTTTACAAGAGTTTCCTAAGAATAAAAAAAGTGAAGTCTCGCCCCTTGTCCTCTACTGGACAGTTTACATTTGAGCTGTGGTAAGAATAGAAGATATTATATAGTGCTGTCCTTTAAAAACAACCCACTCCAAATTGTACCCTAAAAACAACCCATTGAGATTTTTTAATTACATAATTCAAATAATTTTACCATCTCATATACCCTGTCCTTCTATGCCTCTTAGAGTGTCAGGGATGTAAAAACTGGTCAAAGAACGGTTTATTTACTTATTTTTAGCTGAGATAATGTAGATTTTTGGCAAAAAATGTGCTTCAGATTTACAGAATTTGTAAAAATGTATGTTAAAAAGACTTTAGAGCATTTTTCGCGCGTTTTTATGTTTTCCCACAAAAAAAGAATAAAATATTAAAGTTTTAGCTCAATCCGCCAATTAGAGTCTTTCTAGGAAAAAGTGGGGTTTTTTTTTTCAAATTCTTACGTAATTGGCTGCCAATTTGTAATGGATAGTTGGAATTAAGCGCTAAAATGTTAGGAAGGATGAGCCGCTAGTAGAGTTTTTTGTTCGATTTAATTATCCTTTTTATTAAGCTTTTAATGAAGAAAATATGAAACAGTGGGTTGTTTTTAAAGGACAGCACTATATACCTTGAAATCCTCTCTGAGTACAGGCCCGTGCTGGCCAGGGGGGACAGGGGGACGTGTCGCCCTGCGCCCTTTGCTCAGGCGCCCTTTTGAAGAGACAATTTTTTACATTTTTTGTTAATACTCGTGCATCTCAATATTTTCTCTGGGCTTCTTACTTTTATGAAACTATAACTTAGTAATTTTACAATTCAGTTTTACTTCATCAGGTCTGAAGCATGAGGGCATCAAGAAGTTTTTTAACGCCCTCCCACCCCCATTTTACTTTAACATCAAATTTCGTTATGAATTTTTAGGGCGCCTTTACTTAAAGATTCATCATACATTAACAAAGCAAGGTGGTTAATTTTCAAGGCACCGAAGCCCTTAGTTAAACACGTTGAAATTGCTAGGGCATGGCATTTTTGTTACAGCGCTCTCATTCAAACCGTCTAATGGGCGCCCTTAATTAAAACAGCAATACCTTTGAAAGTGTTAAGTCAAGGTTGTGTTTTTTTTTTCACTAGGGGATCCTTAAGCCTTGATAGTGGAAAATTAGGCGGTGTTTTCAGGGCGCCCTTTTTTATGCAAGTTGGCACGCAATTTTAAAAGCTCCGCTTCAATTTTACTGCATTGTTTTTTCATGCCGCTCTTGCTCCTTGTTTAATACTTCGAATTTTCGAGGGCGGGGCGGTGTTTTTTAGACGCCCTTCTTCATGCACGTACCAGAAATCTACTACCAGAGATCTACTACTGAATTATGTATATATTGAATTGCGTATAATTTTTATATTATTACTATTACTACACCCATACATACAGGCAAGGAAGAGCCTGGGATTTTCACTTCAACATCAAAATTAGCCTTTGTTTAATGGTTAAAACGTTTATTTAAAAATATAAATTTTGAACTTAAGAGTCCTTTTTGAAATTTTGAAAAGTTTCTGAATTAACTGAAAACTTATCATCTGGAACTGAAAGAGCTAAAAATTTACTTTAATGGTTCAAATTTTGAAATATTTCTTGGGTGAACCCCCAAGCCCCTATCCAAAACTGATGTATGTATATTTAATTAAATGAGTTAAAAATTTCTTTTAAGAGTCAAATTTTAAAAAAAAATTCTTGGGGAGGACCCCCAAACCCCCTCCCAAAATTTTGATGTATATTTATTAACTGTAGGGGGTTTTTTCATAGAAATTTGGTGGCTTATCAGGAGTGTCCCTCTTCATTTGTAACCCAAAATATCTCAAAATGACTACTTTTAACATTAAAATTTCTAAAATTTTTCTGGGGGAGAGCCCCCAGACCCCCCTTCTTAATTTATCTCATATTATTATACAAAATTTTTATATTACGTGCACCTCAGAATATTATGTATCTCAAATAGCAGTATTGCTTTAATTTTTTTGCATTGAGAAAAGGAATTTGTGAAACGTTTGCCAATTTTAACAGGAAAGTAAGATTTTAGGTTTACTAATTATTATTTTGGCGGCGCCCTTTCACCCTTTGTCCACCGCCCTCTGAACGTACCCAGCACGGGCCTCCCTGAGTAATAGTAATTACTCACTTTTTATGCGAGTGAATAATTTTGAGTAATTGAAGGATTTCTGTGTTTTCCTATGGAGAAGGTATTTTTAGGTAGCTCTTAGAAAACACTTATTTAGCCTCTTTGACTTATTTAGCCTCCGCGACTACCACACTATTAGGTAAAGGGCCTTAAAAAGAATCCAAATCGACACTAATCTCAACTTTTGTACTTACACAGCTCATTTGCGGACGTGAGTTCCTACGAAAATCTCGTGCGTCTTGGCATGAAAGAGACCTGCATGTTAACTTAACACAAACCTTTTGAGACACCCTGTATAGTTGTAAATGCTGCTGGCATAGAAAAGAAATATACATAAATTTTAAGAATTAATTAATTTAGGACAGTGATTTCCAACCAGTGGTCCGTGAGAGTCTTGGAAGGGGTCCGTGAGGGGTCACTACACCACACAAAAAATTTCCCAATAAATATAAAAGAAATTTTGAATGAATTGAACAAGAATTTCGACTATGTGATTTCTGTGGGATAACAGTCACCACTAAATTAATAACAATTCTTTCTTCTAATGTAAATATTTTAAGTAGATTTAGAAGTTCGGAAAAAAGTTGTAGTCAACAACAACTAGGGTACAAAGTAGAAAAAGCATAGGATTGTAGATAGAGAAGAAATTTTAAGAATTAATTCATTTAGGACAGAGTTTATGGGCAACACCGCTTTTCCTATGATTCATTCATTCTGAAAGTAACTTACGTTGGTTGATTAAATGGAGTTCTCCAACACTTGCCACCATGTGTTCTGCTGAAAGACAAAAATCCTACCCACAAACATAAGATTTTAAGACTTAGGACTCCCTAATCATCAGAACAATAAAAGGGTAAAAAAGTACTATGGCTGTATAAAAACACAATTAAAAAGTATGATAATTAGGATGCCGTGGCTGAAGGTTTAACCTTTGTGAAAAATTCAAAGAGTGAAAATACTCCTGGCTAGTTTTTTAAAGAGTATTTCTGATTTTCAAGGAGTGAAATACTCTCTCAGAGGAGTTAAAAATATATCTGCGTGTAATTATCAGGAAATTTTGACTAATGAATGCATTAAAGATTTATACAAAACTTTTCTCTTAAACTATATCTGATGGTGAACTTCATGTTCCATGAAACATTTGCATCACTCTTATTCAAAGGACCTCTTACCTCTGAATAAAACATGAATAAGTAAGATGGGATTGTATAAGACAATAATTTAAAAGGGATGCAAATATTTTATTTGAAAAATTAGTTTAGTAATTTTATATTTTAATATTAAAATATAAAAAGTTTCATGGGAACTTATAGTAATATACTCATCGGTAAAAGTTTTTTACCCACTGATGTGATAGATCCCGTGTACGTTACAGAAAGGTTCTTTGCGTTCTTCCAGGGTTAACAGAATTTATTAGAAACAGTCGCCACTCAGAAAACAAGGAATAATATATTAAGGCTACGAGAGTTCTACCAGAATTCAGTTTTTCAAGTTGGGGGCACTTGCTCAATACATTTTAAATGATACTTCCCCTGGCTTTATCGTTTATTTCACATTTCAGAAACGTTCACTGTACACATAGTCCAGGCAAATTAGACAAAAAATGGGCCGAACCCGGACATTCAATATAACAGTGTGAAAATTGGTGGAAATGTAGAGGATAGTGTACTGATTAATATCCTGAAAATCCCAAAAATTATATCGACGGGATTATCCGCCATTTTGAAAAAACCACAGCCATCTTGGATTCCGTTTTCAAGTATAGCGACTGAACCAAGCGTTCGATTGTGTTCGTTTTTGCCCTAAAGTGTTTAATAATGAGCATTTTAAGACTCAAAGTCAAAAAATTCCAAATAAAAATGTTAATTTAATTAGAATAAATTTTTATTTAATTAATACTTTGCTGGGTTAAAATGTAGGTAAGCATTCATAACAACAAGCTGAAAATTGGTGGGAATGTTGAGGATAGTATCCGATCGATATCCCAAAATCCCCAAAAAATCCCACAAGGGAAAACCGCTATTTAGAACAAACCGCCGCCATCTTGGATTGCGTTTTTAAGCACAGCGACTGAACCGAGCGTCAGATTGTGTTCGTTTTTGTCCCAAATTGTTTAACAATATGTAATTTAAGAGCCAATGTAAAAAAATTCGAAATAAAAAAGTTAATTTAATTATAATTAATTTTTTATTTTATTAATGCTTTGCTCTGTTAAAATGTAGGTAGACATTCAAAATAACAAGCTGAAAATTGGTGGAAATGTTAAGGATAGTATCCTGATCGATATCCCAAAAAATCCCACCAGGGGAAAATCCGTCATTTTGAAAAAACCAACGTCATCTTAGACTCGCAGTTTAACATAGTGATAGTCCAATTTTTCTCTCAATACAACAATGAAATTTCCCCAAAACTCATTATTGTAGCCGAAAAAAACTGGAATTTTAAAGTCGAATATTTCAAAAACTATTCAAGTGATTTAAGTAAATTTGGACTTAAAATTTAGTTTATTTATTCAATAAAAACATGTCATTAATTGTACAGTCAAAAATCTCACCGTTTGATTGCAACTAAATCAAATAGAATGAACAAAATGGTCGAATTGAGAAACCGAACTATACTCCAAACGATATAGCAATCAAACGGTGAGATTTTTGACTGTACAATTAATGACATGTTTTCATTGAATAAATAAACTAAATTTTAAGTCCAAATTTACTTAAATCACTTGAATAGTTTTTGAAATATTCGACTTTAAAATTCCAGTTTTTTTCGGCTACAATAATGAGTTTTGGGGAAATTTCATTGTTGTATTGAGAGAAAAATTGGACTATCACTATGTTAAACTGCGAGTCTAAGATGACGTTGGTTTTTTCAAAATGACGGATTTTCCCCTGGTGGGATTTTTTGGGATATCGATCAGGATACTATCCTTAACATTTCCACCAATTTTCAGCTTGTTATTTTGAATGTCTACCTACATTTTAACAGAGCAAAGCATTAATAAAATAAAAAATTAATTATAATTAAATTAACTTTTTTATTTCGAATTTTTTTACATTGGCTCTTAAATTACATATTGTTAAACAATTTGGGACAAAAACGAATACAATCTGACGCTCGGTTCAGTCGCTGTGCTTAAAAACGCAATCCAAGATGGCGGCGGTTTGTTCTAAATAGCGGTTTTCCCTTGTGGGATTTTTTGGGGATTTTGGGATATCGATCGGATACTATCCTCAACATTCCCACCAATTTTCAGCTTGTTGTTATGAATGCTTACCTACATTTTAACCCAGCAAAGTATTAATTAAATAAAAATTAATTCTAATTAAATTAACATTTTTATTTGGAATTTTTTGACTTTGAGTCTTTAAATGCTCATTATTAAACACTTTAGGGCAAAAACGAACACAATCGAACGCTTGGTTCAGTCGCTATACTTGAAAACGGAATCCAAGATGGCTGTGGTTTTTTCAAAATGGCGGATAATCCCGTCGATATAATTTTTGGGATTTTCAGGATATTAATCAGTACACTATCCTCTACATTTCCACCAATTTTCACACTGTTATATTGAATGTCCGGGTCAATATCTAATTTGCCTGGACTAACAGGACTTAAGCCGTTTGTCTAATTTTGAAAATTGAAATTATACATGGAACTAGTACAATAAGGAAGTGCCATAACCGCTCCGCGCTACCGGTTTAACTGAAGCCGATGAAGAGACTAGAAATTAATGCAGTAACATGGCGGCCGAGCAGATTCACGATGTTTGCCGTTTCTAACGCGCTTTTCGTTTTGAGCGATGAAAGTGAAGAACGCGATCTTTCTGCTTTACAAATTTAGGCAGTTCCCACTTCAAAAAAAAATTAAAGGCATATTATTGCCCTATTATTTCCCATAAAATAGTTACCATTTTTTACTTACCTTCGAAAATTTAACTTCTTGACACAATTAAAACTTTAAAACACTAAACATATTTCAATGAACTTAGAAATAAAACAAGATAAAAATACTTTTTAGAAATTTTTATTGAAAATATAAGAATAATAAACAAATAAGTAAATGATTTTAAAAACTTTTTATCAAAAGAAAGTTTAAAACAGTAAAGTTTGATATTTTTTTTAAAGCAAAAAAACATGCTACTTACTTGGTAAAAGCAGTAAAAGAAAGGATTTTGTATAATTTTTCTTTTTTAAATAGGTATCAAAACCCAGGATAATTTGAGGCAAAATAAGTTATTCAAAAAATTAATAATATTTATAACAAAATATTTTTTGTAACTTGTAAAAATTCTTGGGAGATATTTTTCTTACTGTTTTTACTTTTAAGAACTTTGTCAGAAGTAAATTTTAATGCAAAGATTTTGATTGAGCTTCAATTTTGCAAATATATCTTTTATTAAAAGATTTTTTTCCATGGGCTATATCATAGTTAGAAAATTAAGCAGTCGAGATAATTACAATTTTAAAAATACAGTCAAGTTCTTATTCTCGAAATTCATATTCTATATGCATAATTCATATTCTGATTCACTGTTGATCTGAAATTTTAAAAATGCCATTAACATTTTATAGACAATTTTATAATATTAAATAAACTTTGTTTTTAAGTATGTAATAAGAAACTTCCCCAGTGGTTAAAATGTAACCCGTGGATTTTCTGCTAGAAATTTACAATCAGCCTTCACATATAAATATAAGACTGAAGAAAAAGAATATTAGTATTATTAATAATAATATTTTAAAATAAGAATGTTTACATGTCGTCGTAACATCCAAGAATATATATATAAATTAAACAGATCCAAGCAACACAACTTAAACATATTATTTCATCAATTATTTAACATTTCAAACAGTATTACATAAATCTTTAATTCAATTATTTCATTATTTACATAAAATAAGGAAATATTATTGCATAAACACATTTGAACAGAATGAGACGTAACTAGAACATGAATAGTTTAACTTACCTAAAAACGTTTTCTAAGAATCGTCTTCACTATTTATTCCGCTGAACATGAGGCAGAACACTGTTCTTTGACTGAATGCAATCATTTAACAAACATATCCACGAATATTACTATAAAAAACAACGATAAAATACGGAATCACCCATTGCTTTACATGGGAAAACGCAATGTTTTTATGGGACTAAGATGGACCAAGATGGCGGCGCGGTTACAGGGAATGCTTCACTCGTTTCCCGATACGGCTCTTCCTCAGTCTTCTAGTTCCATGAAATTATACTATTAGAGAGCAACTTAAGTTGACCCTGCGACGTCACTAACAAACAAAGAGGAGTTCCCATCGCGGTGTCTGAATTTTGAGAGAACGTCAATTTAAAAATATGATTATTTTGTTAAACACATGCATTTATAGTTGTTTTCAATCACGATTTGCGTACCGAAACTACTCCTAACAACCCAACATACCTATTTCTCCTTCCTCCGCATTTGTGACGGGTTCAAGAAACGTTGCTGTCGAGTATAGAAGGGAAGAGGTTCCGTCTCTTTTGACGGATAAAAGGAAGGAACCTAAAATATCCTTCTTAATCTTTTGAGTGGTGACGGAAATATTAAATTCAATTTATCCACCAAGAGAAAGCAGTTGACAGCCCCCTAGATGCTGTTGCAGATTAGAAAAGAACACTCAAAAACCATGGGAGGAGGGCTTGCTTATAAGAGAGCAATGCCCACAACTTTCTCAAGAAATTCTTATTCTCTAATACAGTGGTTCCCAAACTATTTTGCTCGTGGAACCCCCCCAAATTGTTCCCAATGATCGAGGAACCCTGAATATTTTTTAATCAACGACTTTTTTTTAATATCTGATATTAAATGAAACAACCTCCCCCAGAAAATTTTTGGAAATTTGACTGTAAAAAGAGGGTTTTAACTTGTTTTGGTACACCTAATCCGAATTTTGGACATACATTTTTAACAATTTAATACATATTTTTGGTTGGATTTGCATTTTGATTAACTTAATATAAAAAAACACCATTCTTATTTTCTTTAAGGAAATAAAATTTGTCACGCGGAACCCCTAATTTTTTTCGTGGAACCCCAGGGTTCCGCGGAACCCACTTTGGGAACCTCTGCTCTAATACATGTTTCCATAGAGTAATCAAGGACAGCTTGCCCCCGCCTAAATCCGTCCATGCATGAATGTCGTTGATAATGGAATTAAGATATTTGTGTCATTATTTAAAATATCCTTAATTTCTAGGTATGAGTGTAGTTCAATGGGCTATTACACACAATTTCCAGCTACACATTACCTTTTGTAATGGAGTTCTTAAAAAAGGATTTTAAGGCTTGTCGCATTAAGTACGTAAATTTTTGGTGCGGAATCCCCAGGCTGTAAAATAAACTAGTATTCTAGGGGTACCCCCTAGTAAAAGTTTTGAAAATTTCATTCCTAAATTAGTTGATAGCTACACAGCCAGTTTTTCATTAAAATTAAGTTTTGAATTTTTAAAATTAGATAATTACTGAAAGTCTTGTTCCATAAAAACGGTGGGGACAGTCACTTCCGTAATTATTATATTATAAAGAAGGGGTTAATAATATGTTTTTGATGACATGGGGAAGGATTTAAATTACAAAAACATTCTTATGTAAAGATTTCCCGATAAACAATTCCCGTTTCTGAACGATGGAATTTTCACAAGTAAGGCACGAGTTCGAAGTGTCATGAGGACAATCACGTATAGCTAGTAATTTCGAAGTAACAACATCCCAAAACTGCGAAAGTCAAACAAAAGGGCGGCAGCTGGGACAAGTTATTTGTCCTGCGACAGGTGTGCAAAGAACCCTTGCGTCAATCCATTCGCGCTCGCACCGAAACTTTCCATTACGTCAATGTCAGGAGTTATAAAATTTGAATGGAAAATACACCCGAGTCCAAAAATTAAGCATAATTTGAATTTTTTTTTGGAAATAATGACACGAATCTTAGTTCCATACCGCGAAAAAAATTTGAAATAAAATTTATATCTTAGTACTATATTTAATTGCTGTTATTTCTTGATCAGTAGGTTTTATGTAATAATCTGCTTTTTACACCTTAAAAAATAATGTTCGGAAAAGTGCTGCTCCGCCGACGAATTTGTCTCTTGAAAAGTGCTCCGCGACTTAAAAAGTTTGGGAACCCCTGCATTAATGCATAGGTTTCCAAACTTTTTGGGACCACCGCCCCCCTTTTCAAGAAGAAAATTTTCCACCGCCCCCTTACAAAGTTGTTTTCTATGCACCTTAAAATTTAATTTGAAATAATTAGGACAATAAATCGACTCCACCTTTTTAAAAAAGAATTCTTTACCTAATTCTGAATATCCTAATTCCATTTGTGTGATACCCAGGGCGTATACCAGAATACCTGGGAATATTACGTGAACATTATTTATACCCTTGAGGGTACAGTCGCGATGAAGGATGATAACCAATGTTCTGAACTACTTTAAAGGTATTTTCCCAAGGTGAAGACATTTTTGAAAATATTTAATTTATCTTTCCAGTTTAATGGACAAAACGCACCTACTAAACTGTTTTTTAAAAAATTTGTTTGAGCAGGATGTATAAGATAATGCATCACTTCTCTACAGAATGCATAGTTTTTTAAGAAAACTTTGAGCCACAGTACTTGGCCACCAGGTGCTCACAATTAAAGTAAAATACATATGTCGGATGCCGAATAAGAATGTTATTCAAACAAGATTTTGAAAAAAAAAAAAAAAAAAAAAAAAATCAGTGTTGCAAAACACAGGGCACAAATTTAAGAATTTTTTAAGAAAATAATGAAGTAACTGTAATTTATCCCAGATTACTAAAAATGTAGTCCAGTAAATCTACTGAAAAAAAGGGTCAAACCGGGAAAAAATTGCAATATTTAGTTTTTCAACGGTTTTCACTTGGGAATGACCTCAATAATAACATACTAAAAATCGGACAAAATCGGTACGCGGGAAGTTTAATTTTTTTTAAATTTTTAAAAAATGGCCGAAAAAAAATTTCAAAAAATCAATTAATAGTAATCGAGACTTATGATACATGTTTATAGGCTATTTTTCAGTGCTAAATACGAATATTCCAATTAAAATTTTAAAAATTTAAAATTTCAATTTTTAAAAATTATTTGAAAAATTGGATATTCGCAAAAAATAAAACATCGCTCAAAACCACTAAATAAATGCAAAAGAAGTAATTCAAAAGGTTATCCCTTAGAAATTACTTAAAAAATCTATATCTATAAAAGCCAAATACCACTGACTGACTGACTGACTCACTGGTAAGTGACAAACACTCAACACGGAATCTCCGAAACTACTGGACCCAGAGGCTTGAAATTTGACAGAGACGTTCCTCTCAGCTATGCGACGCGCACTAAGAAACGATTTTAAAATCCAACGACTCCTTCCCTGTTTTTCGGCGCTTTTTCTACTCCGTTTTTCCCATTGAAATAGCATTATGCATTGTTGAAATGCGTAAATTGCAGTAGGTTTATTTCTCTCTTGAGGTTTCGTCTGGCCTCATGTGATAAAATATAATTTCAAAAATTTCATAATTTATAACAAATTAAGACGAAAAACACAGTGTAAATTTCTTTTTCAAAATTATAACAATTTTCAGGAAACATATAAATTCAAATAATTAATTTTGAAACAACATTTTCCTTTATTTGTAATTTTAATTTTTTTCTAAAATAAATATATTTATGGAAAGGCTAAAATAAATGGTTTCCATGGAAATAGAGCTGAAATTATTTCATTGTTTCATGGGGCATGGTTTACTAGACTTATACATTCACTAAATTTTTATTGTTAAGTACTAGAAAACCGTTTTTACTAAGAAGTTGGGCTATCATGATAAAAAGAAAATGAGATTTATCAAGCATTTTATTATTTTGATAAAAATGTTTTTATTTTTGAAGATGTAGGATCATACAAATAAAAAATGGATTCTTAATAATTTTTGAATATAGATTAAATTAGGTATAGTTAAATATTTTGCTTTAGCGGCGGGAGTTGTTGACTGAATTACACATCGGGATTATTTTTTGATTAAATTAATATCATTTTTAGAAAACGATAGAAATTTCATAAAATACGGTTTGTAACATCCTGTAGGAAATTATTCCCAAGGGGCTCAAAGAGGGTTGTGATTTTTACTTCCGAAGTTTTTATCAAGTGATTTATAAAAACCGAAGCGTAATTTTTGAAAAGGACATCGAAAATACTTCATAGAAATTTTGTTTAAGATTTTAAACTATAAATTTCAAAAGACTGATGATTTCATTTGGATTGTTCTTTTACAGCCACAGTAAAATGCAGGACGGGATACGTTAGGGTATATTTTCACAGTAAGAAACCGGGATGAAAAAGACGACGGGGACGACGGGATGATAAGTGATTGCTAACCAGGAAAAGAAAAACCATATAACTCAATAAACCTGATGATTTAAATTGGATTGTTCTTTAACAGCCAAAGTTAAAAGCGGGGCGGGATGAGTTAGGGTATATTTTCAAAGTAAGGAACCGGGAAGAAAAACACGACGGGGGTGACGGGATGTTAAGTGACTGCTAATCCAGAAAAAGAAAAGACATAACTTGATAAACCTGATGATTTCAATTTGATTGTTCTTTACAGCGAAGGTAACAGCCAAATTTAAATGCGGGACGGGATGAGTTAGGGTATATTTTTACAGTTAAGAACTGGGATGAAAAAGACGACGGGGACGACGGGATGATAAAATCCAGAAAAAAAAGACATAACTTGAAAAACTTTTTAAAATATTTATGAATTAACTCAACCCGTGCAAGGCCGGGTAAGTCAGCTAGTGACATACTAAAATTAAAAGAAAATCGGACAATAAAAAGTTTAATTTATTTCAAATTTTCAATTTTTCTGGCCTCAAAAATCGACCTTTTTTAAAATTCTTCTTAAAAACGTTTGAAGCATTTGCCAAGGTCATTTTTCCATGGATATTGTAGTTATATAGCTATATAACATAAAAAAATCACAATTGGTGATTAAATCATAAGTTAATTAATTAATTTATTAAAATGAACATTAAAAATGCAGGTAAAATCATTCAATCCAATATAACAGAAAATATTTTAATAATCTTCAGTGACAAATCATCTAAAAAATAATTAAATTAAAAAGAGACAAAATTTCATTTAAAAAAATTAAATTTTTAAAAAAATTTTAAATTTTAAATTTTGTAGTATAGGCATGTGATACATGTCTGTAGGCTATATTTTAGTGCTGTTTACGAATATCAGGCCAATTTTTCAATAAAATTTAGAATAAGTGTGGAAAAATTGAAGCATTTTAAGCAAAAGTATTAAGATAAATGCTTCAATTTTTCCACACTTATTCTAAATTTTATTGAAAAATTGGCCTGATATTCGTAAACAGCACTAAAATATAGCCTACAGACATGTATCACATGCCTATACTACAAAATTTAAAATTTTAAAATTTTTTAAAAATTTAATTTTTTTAAATGAAATTTTGTCTCTTTTTAATTTAATTATTTTTTAGATGATTTGTCACTGAAGATTATTAAGATATTTTCTGTTATATTGGATTGAATGATTTTACCTGCATTTTTAATGTTCATTTTAATAAATTAATTAATTAACTTATGATTTAATCACCAATTGTGATTTTTTTATGTTATATAGCTATATAACTACAATATCCATGGAAAAATGACCTTGGCAAATGCTTCAAACGTTTTTAAGAAGAATTTTAAAAAAGGTCGATTTTTGAGGCCAGAAAAATTGAAAATTTGAAATAAATTAAACTTTTTACTGTCCGATTTTCTTTTAATTTTAGTATGTCATTATTTAAGTCATTTCTAAGGGATAACCGTTTGAATTACTTCTTTTGCATTTATTTTGTGGTTTTGAGCGATGTTTTATTTTTTTCGAATATCCAATTTTTCAAATAATTTTTAAAAATTGAAATTTTGAATTTTTAAAATTTTAATTGGAATATTCGTATTCAGCACTGAAAAATAGCCTATAAACATGTATCATAAGTCTCGATTACTATTAATTGATTTTTTTTAAATTTTTTTTCGGCCATTTTTTAAAAATTAAAAAAAAATTAAACTTCCCGCGTACCGATTTTGTCCGATTTTTAGTATGTTATTATTGAGGTCATTTCCAAGTGAAAACCGTTGAAAAACTAAATGTTGCAATTTTTTCCCGGTTAAGTCACAGATTGCCTGGACTAATGAGTTTAAACCCTGTTTTTTAGGAGTCAAATTTCAAAGATCTGTGGGGGAGGACCCCCCAGACTCCCATCTTAATTGTGGAGCTCTTTGTTGCTCAATTAGAGATTTTGATACACTCAGGTTCAAATCCTTCCTTATTAATTTTCTAAAAAGTTAATCTCTTATACAGACATGTAATTTATTATTATATCTAAAACACTAGTTAGTGAGCAGTGCGCAAACCCCTCACTTACGAAGCTAAAGTCTAGTAGGGGAGCATGGGAAAATTCACTGCAGATGAGGTGGGTCGCGTTAGATTTTGTTTATAAAAAGTGGTTCGAGATGTTCAAAAGTTTGAGAACCCCTGGTCTACGCAGGTCAAGCACAGAAAAATATGCTAATACGGATCGATAGCAAAAAAAATATCAATTGTAACTATAACGGCATTTATCCCGTTTGAAGTAAGTTTATAAACCTTAAGAAACCGTGGCGTATATAGAAATTTATTTCGGGGGTGGCACAAATATCACCTAAAAATTTAGCCTTTATCAGGCCCAAAGCTAGATTTTTGAACAGTGGGAGAGGCAGTGCTGAAATTGGAGGGGGACGCCGTCCCCCGAAATGATTGGACCGTCCCCCGAAATATTTTTGCCGTCCCGGTTCCTAAAAATATTTGTTTCCCCGAAAAAAATATAAATTTAAGGGTAGATTTAAATACGAAAGCAAATTTATTTTTTTCTGACCTAAATTCCCATTTGAATTGAATGAGTGTTCGGATTCGCCTATCAGCGTGCCAGCAGTCTCCCCGTATTCCGATTTGCAAATATATTTGTATTCGGATTTTTAGGGTAAAATTTCCAAAAACTTTCTGGGGAGGACCCCCAGACCCCTTTAAGTATTTCAATTTCTATTACTCACGATTTGCTGTACAAAAAATAATTTAAAACTCTGTTTTAAGAGTCCAATTTCCAAAAAATTTCTGGGGGAGAACCCCCAGACACCCCTTTTCGTACTTGTAACTCGATTATTTACAACTTTTTACATTAGGTTCAGCAAGATGATTAAATTCGATTAACAAATTTTTAGCCCCCGAAAAATGTTATATAGTTTTAAGGTTATAACAATTATAATAATTGCTTTGTGCTTTTATTTGTAGCATTTAAAAAATGGTCCATTAGCCCCCACTTTCCCCGAACTATGCAATTTTATGTAATCTTTAATTTGATTATCAATTCGTGTAGGTACCAAAAATTAGTAATATTTTACCCTCCATCAATCATCTACTGTGTAAAAAGGTGAGTCCCCCCAAATATTTTTCTCCAATTTCAGCACTGGGCTGGGGAGAGGACCAAAAATTATCCCATAAGCCCCCCTCCCACACATATTTAATAGTTTTAAATACATTAATAGGTAAGATTTGCATCTTTATGAACTCACTACACAAAAATTGTGAACAATAGAGTTCCAAGCATAAAAGCGGGGGTCTGGGGAGTCCTTCCCCATATAGTTTCTTTTTTTTTTAATTTGAACCCAAAAAACTTAAACGTATTTTAGTACAGCAAGTCGGAATTTTCCGGGGGGGCCTTAGCCCCCCTTATATACGTGTCTATAAGCAGGCCCGTGCTGGGTACCTTCAGAGGGCGGTGGACAAAGGGTGAAAGGGCGCCGCCCCAATAATTATTTGTAAACCTAAAAACTTACTTTTCTTTTAAGATTGGCAACGTTTCACAAATTGCTTTTCTCAATAAAAAAAAAATTAAAGCAATACTGCTATTTGAGATATATTTGATTGTTTTTTATTTTTAATATTTCATTTTTGTGAAAAACAGTATTTTGAATAATTTCGAGCCCCTTCGGATGATTACATCAAAAGAGGACTACTCCTCGTAAGTCAGAATATTCAAGGAAAATTAGTTTATAATGGATTTTAAAAATTTGAGGGGGGTCTGGCGGGGGTCCTTCCCCAGAAAATATTTGGAATTTTTACTCCTAAAAGTACTGTTTTGACACATTTTGAGACCCTTTGGGTTCACCCGGAGGAAAAAACAGCATAAATATTTGTCTAAATTTTAGGAGGGGTTAAACCCCTAAAACCCCATTGGATATGGCCCTGCGTTCGATATTTCCCTCTAATGACTAAGGACGGCCCTTAGTCAAGTAACTACCTGTTTAAATAACAGCACCGTAAAAAATTAACGCCCGCCCTTTCAATTTCAACGTATTTCACTAAAGGCCCACCAAAAATTAGTGCTGTGTCCTTGCATTTTCTGGTTTGTGCATGAAGAAGGGCGTCTAAAAGACACCGCCCCGCCTTCGCAAATTCGAAGTATTAAACAAAGAGAGAAATCGCCATGAAAAATCACTGCAGTAAAATTAAAGCGGAACTTTTAAAATTTCGCGGTAGCTTAAAAGGGCGCCCTGAAAACACCGCCTAGTTTTCCACTATCAAGGTATGTATTAGTACTTTTTTTTCGCTTAGGGTTCCCCTAGTGCAAAAAACAATACCTTGACTTAACACTCTCAAAGGTATTGCTGTTTTGATTAAAGGCGCCCACCTCTGTTAAGTAGTAGCCTACAGTCGCAACACTCAAAGCCTTGTCAGTTTCGGAATAGGAGGGCGCCAAAATTTCCAGGCTGGAGGGCGCACCGGGATATGTCCCGGTGTCCCGGCGGCCCAGCACGGGCCTGTCTATAAGGAAACCACCGGATCTATACTTTTTTATGGTAAAACGGTTGGATTTCCCTAACTCGCGCGAATGTGCTCCGCTTCCTACGTGAGCGGTGCCGTTTTAAAATGTGGTGCTGCCATCTGGCGGAAGGCTTGGAAGCTATTCTAGTAGCATAGACAAAGGTTTTTTTTTAAATAATGGTTCCACGACCGTAATATCTAAGGGGGGGGGGCAAGGGTTAGGGGTTCAACCCTCCGAGATTTTTGCTTAATGTTCTCGAATTTGTTTCGGGAAAGACCCAAATATCCATCGTCAAGACGTCAGCTAGATTTTTGCTACTGGGAAAATAATCAGGACCACTCAAAAACTCCTATCAAGCCCCTTCATGCATTCATATAAGGTTAAAACTAAAGGTCTTATTTTAAAAAAAATTAGGTAAATATACTTTTGATTTGATCATTTAAAAAATATTTGAATACATAATTCCAAGTACAAAAGGGGGTCTCCCCACGGAAATTGGACCCTTAAAATCAGTATTTTAACTTGATTTTATCCTCCTAGTCCGAATTTCGAGGGGAGTGCTCCCCCTTTTATACGCCCCTGCAAATTAATATAAGCAGGCCGTTGATTAGAAGAATTAGAGTGCATTTCCAACGGAAACGTTGCCCCTTTTTCGCTTTCTTAATTTTTTTGCTATCTGAAAAGCAGAGTTACTGGGGCAAAAATGGAATCAAACTACCGAGATCGTCGCAACGCACGTCAGAAAATCGTTCAACCACGGGTGGTGGAACACAGTACCCGCCCCAAAAGAGACAAATGAAAAGCCTTAGATAGAAAAGTATGTATTCGTAATGTTTGTTTCACAAGTTAAAGTATAACTTGAAAAATCGTATTGTTCTTCGAATCCATTCAAATAAAAATTTATCATATGCCTTCACTTTGACTTTTTGGTACATAATTAACGGATAACAATTTTTTAATTTCTCGTGCTCTGCAGGGTTTCCAATCAATTTGGGAAATAAAATTTCCGACAAGTGAGGCGGGCAATGTAATAAATTCAACGGCATTTACAGGGTGTCCCAAAAAAGACTGACACATTACATTTTAAAAATCAATAACTCAAATGGTTACAAATACGCGGTTTTTTGCATCCTATTCTAAAAACCAAATATTTTTATGTATTCGTAAATCATAGTTCACAATCGGGTAGCAGCACTATTTTACATTACCTCCTATGGGAAGATTGATCCTTTTATTCCCTGTCAGGGGATTTGGGAACAATGATTTACGAAAATTTGTGTCATAAAATTCTTTGGTCTTCAGAGTAGGATGCAAAAAAACGCGTGTTTTTATCTTTTTTAGTTTTTAATTAAAAATTTTTAAAATGTCAGTCTTTTTTGGGACACCCTTTATCATATTGCCCGTAACATAAATATTTTTCAGAGGCAAAATTAAGAGACTTCAACATATAGCTGCCAGGCGGGGATCTAAGGGGTGGACACTTCCACACCGTTTCCTTTTGACACAAAATGACAGGAGATTTTCTAAAAAGTATCACTCGAGATTCCCTTGTTTTACCAGTGGGGGTCCTTCACCAGAATTTTTTTTTGAAATGTGACCTGTAAAAGTAGATTTTGAACTCATTTTTAGAACCTTTTTTGGGTCCAAGGGAGTACTGTCCAGAATGCCCGGATCTGCGCCTGGATTATTTTATCCCGTTTACTCGTTTTTCATCTTTTCTGATAATCCAATGAAAGTGCACTTACCTTTGTAGTCCCAACTTCCTTTTCACGCAATAGTAACTGCATTTTTTTTTTAAAAAAATCTGGAGTTTTAAGGGTAAAAATATAATAATTGGAGAAAAGATGAAAAAATCGGGGTACTTGGCAGGTATGCATCAAGATTGCTCATCTTACAGGTGTCCTGTACGAGTTTTTCAGGTTTTAGGAAAAATGAGCGATTTTCCCTAAATATTCCTGTCGTTTTTGACAAAAAAAACATCCGACAATTCAAGGTTTTTCCTGATCCATGGGGTAATTCATACATACACAAGGCTGCTAGTAAAATTGAGTTAGGAAGAAATAAATTTTTTAAAAATAAGTTTATCTTAAAATTCCTCAGAAATTACACTGGTGGCTGGCTACAGAAACTGAGAAAAAAATTCTCCCGACTTTTCTGACTTAACAGCAGCATTTCCCTGATTTACTGGAACTTCTTCTTCGGCTCTACAGCCCTTGATGGGCCTTGGCCTGCTGCACCAATCTACTCCAGGCAACTCTATTAAACACCTTTTTTCTCCAGTTGGTTATTTTCATCGTTCTAAGATCTTTAAGAACATCGTCCAACCATCTCATTTTGGGTCGTCCTCCAGGTCTATTGCCCATTGGCATCCAATTTAACGTCCTTTTAACTCTGTTTTTGTCATCAGATCTTTCAATGTTACCCAACCAAGTTACTGGAACTAATTTTAATAATTTTCTGGCTTTCTCTGTACTTAGAACTATACTATTATGTGTGAACAAGATACATTTAAAAAAAATTACTACTTGTTATCTAAAATAAATATATCTATAAATTAATAAAATTTAACTTTAACCTTGAGTGATACTCGAGTATGCAAACTTTATGTTCTTCATTGAGATTAGAAAAGTAAAAAATATTCATAAGGTTTCGGAGGAAGAAAAATGGCATTACAAAATGCGCTCATCAGGAAATTTCCCCGATTTTAACATTTTTAAAGAATTTCCCCAAGATTAATAAAATTCCCTGACTTTTCCCTAATTTCCAGGTTTTGTAGCCACTATCTTAAAATTTTAAACAAGCGAGCCCCAAAAGAAACAAGGAAAACCTTTGAAAGTTGGAAGAAAAAAAAATATTCTCAAGACGTGGAAAAGAAATTCATTTATTTGTTGTATAAAACATGCATCATCAAAAAGAGTTGAGGAACAGTAATGTAACACAAACCAGCAGCAGTGGTGCAACACAAGTAACCGGAAACAATCGCAAAAAAAAACACTTACCAAAATAATGACCATTTCGAAAAAAAACATTTTTTTACAAAAAAATTATAATTACTCACTCTTCTGCATTAGAAGTGCCATCACAAAATACAGATCTACAAACTAAGTGTTACTCAAGAGTGAAGGGGACGAACAATCAGTTACTGCTTTAGAATACTATATCACATTTGGAAACTGAGAGGGGAAAATGAAATAAAAAAGCTCCAGATGAAAATGGAAAAGTGCCAAATCAAAAATTTTAAAGATTTGAATTATTTTCATACTTACAAATTTACAACCTCAAATCAAATTTTGCCCAGGCCTAGTGGCCCATCAGGCGGTGCCCATTTCTGTTTCATTAGCCTTTGGGCCTGGGGTGCTAATTACTTACCTTGTGTCCAGGCCGAGGGGCTAGCCCCACGCTGGACCCCCAGATGATTCCCCAAGCGAGCTTGGTGCTCATTTTATCGACCTCAAAGGGACGAAGGGCTGAGTTGACCCAAGCAGAAGCCGCAAGGCATCGAACCCGGGTCGATAGTGCTCGTAGCCAGGCACACTGACCACCACGGCCGCACAACCTCAAATACAGATTTTTTAAAAAGCTTTATTAGCATAAAATGGTAATTTTAAAAAAAAATCCTTGAAAGTGCATTTTGACAAGAAATTTTTTTTTTGGCACTTTGTTTCCATTTTCAGCCTGCTCAGTTTAACAGTAGAGAAAGAACCAGGGCTCCCACTGTTTTCAGTATTATTAAGAAAACACTTCTGGTAAGAAGAAACGAATGCAAAGGCAGTTACTAGAGATACAAAACAAGATTTTTAAGTTGCATAAATAATGCAACAAACTTGCCTATTGCACGACCAAAAATGCTTCTTTCACCTAAATTTACCTCAAAGTTATTGCATGGGGTAAAAAAAATTAATGAGATCAGAAAATGTGATTTGAGAGCCTCGCACACACAAAAATGCCAAGGAGGAACCCTAGAACTTTATCCTTGGGCTTTTTAACTTATCAGTACTACCCAATTCACTATACAAAAAGGCATACATTTAAAACGTATGCTTGAAACTTACACATTCCACAAGTTCAAAATAAGAAGCAGTGTGTTGCTGTTAAAAGCCAAGATATTCAACTCTTGATTTATTGATAAACAGAGCTGGTTTTTGTCTGTTTTTTATAATATTGTATATAATCAAGAAAAAGACAAATTTGAAAGCATTAAATTGCATTCCCAATTGTGTGAATACAAATACAACCAGGTCTCTATTTCCAAAGAAATAGGTGCCAGACACAGTCAGTGGCAAAGCATGAATTATGCACAAATTTCAACCATTTTGAGAAATAGAGATTTACCATAATCGCACCTACAACTTTTAATGTCCTTTAAAGTCCCAAAACTCAGAACAAAACCGTACAAAAAAATTAGCATTACGATCGTATCAAATTTGGCTAGATTGCAATGTTGGCATGGGTGCCACTCTTTGAAAATTGCACTATTTAGTTAAAATTATTTCCCCCAGTCTAATGTTTAATAAAAGTGGATAGAATTTTAAAAACCCGTTGCTGGGTACGAAATTATTCAAACGACGCGATATTGGTGAGATTCCGCTATAAAAACACTATTGGGCAGTGATATATTGCAATATTTGGGCAGTGATTAGTTCTGAAAGCTTTGCATTTAACTAAGAAATAAAAACAAAAATTTCATCGAAAGAAAATCTAAAAATTGTAAGCATAAGTTAAAATCTTAGCTTTTATTTGTTGCGAAATATCGATAAATTTAATCGATATTTATCGATAAATTAATATGTATCGATTTTAAATAGCAGGATAGTTTTAATGAGGTATGCTCACAGAAATTAGAAAATGAACAATCATGTGGTTTAAAGATTCTAAAAAAGCACCTACAATAAAAAGCATTAATCAGAAGTATTAGACATCCCTTCCTTAAATTTATAATAAGAGTAATGGATTTATGTAAACATCTTGACAATGTTATTTTTGAACAAATATAAATGCATGAATACATAAATTAAGATTTAATTTACAGAAAAACCAATGATTCTCGATACAGGGAAGAATTATTGGTTGGTAAGTAGAATAATAAAAAAGATGATCTGAGAGAATTTAAAAAGATTATGCATTGTACTACCTCAAGAATTTTCTGGTGCAAAAGGTTTTAATGCACAAGATACCCAGTCCGCAGCCACAATCTAGGCAGTAGTATGTAAAGTAACCTCACAGTTTGTAAGGCTTTTCCAACTATAAACAGCAGAATTGTGATTTATTTTAGGTTTCCAAGAACTCAAAACTGGCAGAGCTAACAGTTACTAGTCTTCAAGGAAACCACAAAAAAGATAATTGCTATGAATTTACAAGCCAAATTTCATCACAAACCAAATTACATCTTCTGCTCTGGCATAAAAAGGAAAGTCTTTCAAAACATTCGCTCCACCATTAAAAGGGTTGTAAAGTTTGGTAGGGTTGTTGGTACATGTTTTACGACTATAAATTCAATACTTCAGAAGATTTTACTGCCCGGCAACCCTACCTTCCCTCTCCCTTACCAGATGTGTTCATTACTCCCTCCAAAACAACAGGACTGGAAACAAGTGACAGTTCCTACTCCAGAGAGATTCACAAGTCCGTTATTGGACAGTAAACCTTGTTTTGTGATTTGGCTTTATTCTTATATTTTGCATAAATTGTTTTGCAGCTTTTATACCTATAATACTTTGAAATTTTGTTTTTGATTAATTTGTTAAAAACCGATTTTTCTCGGAAGAAAAAGTGGACCGAGAAGAGAGGTTTTAACGTTATGATTAAAACCATATGTTATCATAAATTATCACGATTAAAAATGATTGGAGCAATTATGGTGTGAAAGTCCATCAAAGATCAAAATATGATTAAGCACAAATTAATAAAGCCTCCACTTGAAATACCGTAAAATGGGGTGAATCGGAACAATTCTTCCCAATCTATCGTAGAAAAACATTTGTGTAGAGAAGTCAAAGGATAAATTTTATTAAAAACTATTAATATTTAACCCCTCAACCATCCTAGACAAAAATATGAACCAATTTTATATGCTCTTGCATGTTATACGTCCCCACTCATTGTTATTAATGCTTTTAATAAGAATCTGAAAAAGAAAAAATTTAATTTTGAACCGATTCACATTCATCCCATCCCTAAGGTGAACCATTATAGAAAATTAAACGAAAAACTGTAAAAAAAAGGCTCAAAATCACAGGACCAAATAAAAAATAGAGTTAGTTTTCCAAAAGTGTTTCGATTCATCCCCTTTTACAGTACACACGACTTGAACTTGCAGTCATTTTGTAAAACATAGTTTTTTTTTCTCGATTAAGTATGCTTTACATGCATAGCAAATAATTTTAAAAGTGATAGATGTTTTATGGAAAAATATACTTGAAAGAAATTATAAATAAGTCACGAAATTTTCAATTCACACAACACAAGAAAACCCTGAGGTTCATAAGTTGAGATTTCAAATGCTTCAACAAATCTAAGGATTTTGGCACAAACAAAATTAAATGAGAAAAATGTTTAACATAAACAATGTGATAAGAGCAAATTTAAAGCTCTTAACCTAACTTAAACCATACAAAAAAATGATAGTTTTACAAGAATTAAAGATGCAATTACTAATATATAGCAAAAATTACATTTTTCATATTGAAAAGCGTACAAAATGCCTAGTGAATTTTTACAAGATACAAATAACTAATTCTGTTCTTTAGAAAAGATCTAAGGAAAATCAAAAGGAATGTTCTTTTTTAATAACACAGGCAAATTAAGATAGAAGTAGAATTAAATCCACTAGATAATGGCTCAGCATATCAATCACTAAATCGTTATTATTATATTTACAAAAATTTTACGATGGGAAATAATTGAGGAAAAATTTGACACTAAGTATCCATTAGTCCACAAGTGAACATTCATTCTTTCAAAGAGGGTTAGCAGCTTATTAGTAGCTCAATGGTATTAGAAAACATTCCAGAAAAAAAAATACAAATAACGGCTACACTAAAAACAGGGTTACCACTCATTTTTGGAAATGAAATTCCTGTTATAATTTAATATATAATGTATGAATAAAATTAAGATATTAATAAATACAGTAGAACCTGTTTTCAACAACCCCTGCGTTACAATGACCGGTAAAGAAAAGTACCGATTGTTTTATCATGGTGCTAAGTTTTTTTTCTTATAACGTCCTTTCGTTGAAACGACCGTATATTGTTGGTCCCGTGAGAGGTTGCTCCAACCAGGTTCTACCATACATATATATTTTCGATTTTTCAGAGGAAAAATTAAAATTGGTAATTTTCCAGGTGCTCTATATAAATTTTTCAGGTTTTAGGAAAAGTGATTAATTTCCCCCTGACTTTATAAGATCAAATTTAAGTTTCCCGACTTTTTTTTGTGTTTTCCAGTTATACCCATACCTGTGGAAACCCTGCAAAAACTTCACTGAAAAAAAATAATAGATTTCTGAAAAATTTTGGACTTGTAATTGATTTTTGAACTTAATAATCATATTATAATAAATAAAAATAATCACTTGAGTTCATCAATTGAAACTGATTTCGATAACTGCTAAAGGATCAATTGTTTTCAATGGATACCTCTGAAAGTAATGTTCACAGCCTGATGATCGGGGCTAGAAAATTAATGGAGAATCCGGTTCCGATTAGGGACCATATGAAAGTGGTGGGTTGAATGGACTCTATGTACTCCCTCAAGAAGGCGAGGACTTTCTTCAGGTAGGTGTTGGTCACACGCAAATATCTGGTCTTTTCCTTGAGGGTGAAAAAAAAAAGGAATTAAGCTATGTCTGTAAAGATTATTATGCATACTTCATGTATTAAGTTTAGGGCTTTGTTTTATAAAAATATTTTCTTTTAACGAAACACTTACAATCAATCAATCAACGCTTAATTAACAAGCTTAAGAGACACATTCCCATCTTTTCTGGAATCTTTACTTTTCTTAAATGAAATGTTTTTTGCAGAGGTTGATACAAAATGTTCAACAAAGGTTACAATCCTTTTTTTATTATATAACCATTAAAGAAATCAGTAGTAATTAGAAGTATTTTAGTATCATCTTGTGGGAGAATGTTTTAAATGAAATGTTAAAAGATTAACTTTGGATATTTTTAACAGTAGGTATGATGCAAAAAAATTTCCAAGAATACAAGAAAATTCAATATCTCATTCAAAATCCACCTTTTCCTTTAAAATCAATTTCTTAATCTGAGGGTAACATCTTAACTATTATTCTATTTTTAAATTCAACTAGATCAACCCTTCGAAGCCCTCTTTATATTGGACTCATTTCTTTGACTTTAGAAATGGACCAAGTCTACCCTCTATCATTGTATTTAAAGGGATGCAATTAATTCTGTTGAAAACTGAAGATAAAATTAATTTTAAGGAGAAAAAAATAGTGTTCTTTTAATTGCAGACTCTCCAGCTTTTTGTCTGGAGTTTCTGGCCTTGACTTTGAATCTCCAGCCTCCATTTTTTCTGTGTCTTTTCTCCTGCTTTTTAACCTGCACTCAATCAAAACCCCCCCCAAAAAAACCCAAAGGCGGAGATTTAAAATAAAGGCAGGAAACTCAGTCCAAAAGCAGGAGATTTGGCAGGTCTGAAAATGCATTATTATACTAGTTTATGTCAGTATAATAATAAAGTAAATAAGTAATATAAAAGTAAAATAACTATTAAGTTTTACTATAAAACAAGGAGCTTAAATGAAAGAGTCAATAAATGGAAAAAAACTTATCATCAGTTACCCTTCATAAAAAAGAGCAATGAAATAGCTTGTAAAAATACAAGCAACTGTGATGTAACTGTGTTGTTATAAAAGTTGTAAACGTCAAATATAAATGATTTTCATACATCAACTCTATTTGGGAGTTGGTCTATTACAGAGTTTGTACTCACCAAAGGTATCCCGGCAGCACTCAAGAATTCGGTCATCTGCTTCTCGTCCAGACTGGCGCTGTTGAAGTATTCGCGGACCTTTCGGCGCGTCCACCAGTCGTTGCTTTTTTTGCTGGACGCACTGAAAAGAAGGGATTTCTGTTAGGGAAGCATTGTTAGCCATGTTCATTAATTCATTAACTAAAACTAAAAACTAAACTCATTGGCGGAACAGCCCTAGTGGGCCAAAGCCTTCAATGCCCATCTTCGCTCTCTTGACCGTGGGGCCCTGGGGTGCAAGGCAATTCATTAACTGCTGCACGCTTTAGATTGAGAACACCTTGCTTTCCCTGCTCCATTTGACACTGATATAAATGTTAGATGTTTGTGGTTAAGTAACCCTTGTTGTTTTACTAACTTTAAAAATAAACAAGTTTATTTCTTAAACTTTGGTCCCGTACTTTCATGAATGCAATAGATATCTGCTAAATTTTTAAGATACCAGTTATTAATTCTGGTATTAGATACACCCTGTTTACATAAATAGTCCCTAGGACTTGTTAAAAGGCGAAGAGTCCTTACTTCTTAGTGGTGGGCTTGGTGTAGCTGTACTTGTAGAGAATAGCTCGGATGTGTTTTGGAGGGCTTCTGGCAGGAAACGGAAGTCTCTCAGTGTCCAAAAGTTTCAACACTGCAAAAAAATGTCAACAATGTTGAATGGATATCAATATTACTTTCTAAATTCCTTCCCGTTTTATTAGTTAAGAGTAGACTGTTACATTTAGGCCTGCGACCTGTTGGCTGCAAGTGGTCAGTTTGTCCTCATTTTGAGGTTGTTACAGGGGTTCAATCCAGCCAAAAATTGGGGCCCTTTTGCTGTCCCTTCTCAAAATTCCACTTTTTAAAAACGGCCCCTTCACAAAATTCAAATTAGCTTTAATGATTATTTGCAGGAAAACATTCACAAAATCTTGTTTGTTTCAAATAAAAAATTTTTATGATAATTTGAAAATTTAAAACATAATTTGACTTCAGTTTTTCACAAAAACAATTTCTTATTCACAAAAATATTTTCTTTTCAACCAAAATGGGCCCCAAAAAATAAAACCAGAATCGACCCCTGTTGTATACTATAGTCTGTGTAAATAAAATAGGCGGTTTCACGCCATTCTTTACCATGGCAACGCAGAAGAAATACATTGAGAAAAAACTCAAGGTCAACCACCGATTCTATTTACACAGAGTATATCAAAAGGAAAAATTGACTAAATATAGCTTTTTTCTCGTGGATGTTTGAACTGTGCCAAATCATCAGTTCCTGAGTGTCCTTTCTTGACTTCCAAAAGCCAAAGAATGCGCAAGATTTTTATGAAAATCCTTAGCATACTATAGTTACACTGCAGTTGTGGTAGACATAGGATGGGACAGAACTGATTACGCTGTTAATAAATGATTTCTGAACTTTCACGAGCAAGGATGGAAGTAGATGGAAGGCGCCACTTACCATCCTTTTCTCCGTCCAGCAAACGGTAGATGAAGCTCACAAACCAAGGGTTGTGCTCGTACGTTCCCAGAGCAGCAAACCACATTTGCCAGTCTAACCGAGGCTGATGAGGAACTGGGGAAAAAAACTATTACACAAACTAGACAAAGGGGTTATATTCCATACAAACAAAAGTTTGGCTAACAGTCAAAACTTGGCCAGATGAAAACCTGCTGGATTTGGTACAACTCCGTTAGAATTTCCACTAAATATCCCCAATATCCAAATATCAACAAATTTGTCTGACTTTTATTAATAAACTGAATAGTTATTGATCTAATTAAACATTTTAATTCGGGAGTTTGAAATTATCTAACGGAATTGAACCGTGGATTTTTCATCTGATCACCAGGGGTGCATTATAAGGTGAAACTGGTACCAGGGCGTTAACAAATGACATAACCAGAAAGAAATGGCTCTGGATAGGACATGCATTTAGAAGGAGAAGCAAATGATGAGAGAATTCCTCTCTCCTGGGCACCAGATGGAAAGCTTCTTCTTTGCTTTAGCTTTTAATTTTAATAATTTTTCCTGCAATTTCATTACTTTTGGTTATTCATCTTAAAAATCTCAGTTTACTGTATATTACGAGGTTGTAAAACATTAATTTTTAACAATATAATTCTGTATTACCATTGGAAAAAAAATACTTTTGGTCAAAACACAATTTGAGCGACAAACCAGATTTCAAAAGGCCATTTGAACTAGATTTTCATGGCAATAACAGAATCAGAATTAAGAAGTCTATTTTTTGGTCTTCATTTATCAAAATGAAATGGTATGTACTTGTAGGATGAGTTGCCTTATACTACTAGGGAAATTTATTTTTGAAACAATGTCGGAATATACATACTAATAATAAGTGGGATTTCATTGTAAGGTTGCTACTTAATTTTGTTCTTTTAAAGCATAATAATTATAATTTGAACTACCCACAAGCCACTACTGGGCAATGTTGTCCTGAATAAGAGAAATGAAGCAGTGGCATTACAGAAATTTATTTCTGGAGGAGCCCAAAATTACTCCTCAGCCCATCCCACACATATTTAATATGTCTAATGAAGCTTTTTAATACATTTTCAGGCAATTATTATTATGGAAATTTGACTCACAAACAGGGTTTTTTTTACACTAGTTTTGGTACATTTAGTCCAAATTTTGGATATACATTTTTATATAGGATTTTCACTTTAATAAACTTTATATTAAAAAAGTCATGAGTAATAGAATTCCCAGTACAAAATGAGATCTGGGGTCCATTTCCAGAAAATGTTTGAAAAACTACTCTAAAAACAGGGTTTCAACTTGTTTTATGTATACTTAGTCCGAATTTTGGACATACATTTGTAGGTAGGATTTGGATTTTGATGAAGTTATTATATATAATAAAGTTGTTAATATTAAGGTCCAAGTACAAAAGGGGGTTTTTGGAAATTTTTTGTAATTTGATACCAAAAACTAACTTGTACTTGTACCAACTACTAACTTGTACTGTACTTCTAACTTGTTTTGGTACACTTAGCCCAAATTTCTGGGGAAATTTCTAAGCCCCCCTTATTTATGCCCCTGAAGAAATGAAGGAACTCACTGAGAAATGAAGGTCGCTGGGAGACGCTGCCAGGCTTGTACAAAAAGTGGTACTCTTTCCATCCCGCGGAGAGGGAGTTGCTGCCTTCGATGACGAGCTCTGGTCTTCCGTCCACACCAGTCATTCTGAAACAGAAAGTGACATGACAGTCATGGGACTGAAAAAATAAGAGACACCTGCTATTACAAGTTGGCATTAGAGAATATTTATTGGTGGTGTTTATTTGGTGGAACACATAGAATTTTACTCTTTAAAGAAACCAAATGTTGCTTTTGAATGGACACTGAAATTAAATTGTTTATAAATCCTAAACATAATAACGTAAAAAAATATGAATAGTTTACCTCCTAAACAGGCCATAAGAATTTGACATATGGAACTCTTCTACCCTTTTGTGCCATTGATGGACTATGGGCCACAGATTATTCTTGGTTCTAATATCTAGTTCTGCATGTGGAACCTATTAAAGGAAAATAGGAGGTTCATAGCCAGGTTTAGCATTTGAATAAGAAAAAAAACATTATTCTGAATTCACTATACACATGCATCCAATAAAAAAAACTAAAACGACTTGCCAAACTGATAATGAAGAGCCACGAAGCAGCCACGGCCACGAAAACTGTTCCAATGAGGGCATACAGCTTTTTGAAAATACCTGGTTCGACGAGAGACCTACCAAATTATAAATGAAAAAAGGATTTCAAATCAATGTAGGGAGATTGTCACTTGCAGAAATATCCATCATTGATTTAAAAAAAAAAAAACCAATTATCAAAATTGAGGTTGGTTGTTTGGACAAACACACAAAGTTTTTAGAGCAAAACATTGAGTTAATTCATAATAAAAGACATTATACAAAAATATCAATAGTCATTATACAAAACAAGTAGGGAAAATGTAGAGAAACTTGTATTATTAAAACATCTAAGGTTTGCAAGGAAAATAAAGAGTTGTGATTAATTATAATTCTTTTGGCAATATTTGCTTGAAAACATATTTAGAGTCATAATTCACAAAAATTAGGGAGAAGTTTTAAAAGAATAGAGTCACATTTTAAGTCATTTTTTAAATTTAAAAGACCTTCACCCATTAGTGCCCAGCAGTATATTTTAAGTTATTATATAAGTTACACATTTAAAGGCTACAAATTTTTAAAAGAATTTTCTATGAGTCATTAATCATATAAGGATTATTGGATCCTAGAGAAAATCTTTGAATACACAAAAAATTCCTTAGATTTTCTTTTTAAGAATGAATAGAATTTATTTTCTGACTCTAAAGAATGTTCAAAGAAGAAAAAAAAATTTAACACTAAGATATAATAAATAACTGAATCAATTTTAACTCTTTAATAGAGACGGACATTTAACTAATTGTCTTACCTATAAATGGCTAAAAATATATTAGCACAGAGTGCAACAGAACTGATGAATATTGTCACTGGCATAGCATCAGTCAAAAGGTTCCTGAATTCAGATGCAGAAAAGGCTGAAAAGAGACAACAGAATTCAGCACTTTCTCAAAAAACGACTAATTAATTTAATTGATGACAATTAATTTAATTTTTATGGCAACATTTAGAGGCACTATTGATTTAATTGTTAAATGTGTACTTGAAATTATAACTGATCAATTGTCAATCATGGATGCTTTTAATTGAGATTGATTCAATCATAAATCGTTAATTTTCAGAAACAATTGAATTTTGTCCAACACTGCTTTAGGACAGCATGCTGGCAGTAAAGGAACCACTTTTAATCACTGTTATTGAGTTCAATATAATCATAGAATATCCAATTAAAAAAATGCATTAAATAAAGCTGAAAAGTGTCCAATTTCAATTCAGCAATTTTCCAATTTTTTCCAATTCAGCTCCAACAGCTATTCTAGTTAATTATTTTATCTTTCTTGAAACTTTCCAAAGTTTTTAGCAGTACAAAAATTGACCAATACACAGTTGAAGTTAGGTTTATGAATAATAGCACCTCGAAAAAAGCTCAAAACAGGTTGTAAGCTTCATTTTACAGACCAATTGTATTCCATTCATGCAAAAAATGAACTTAAATTTCATAAAGCTGGATTATTATTATTGAAAGTAAATATATGATACACTTTTAAGGCAGAAATACAAGCCTGCTAAATATTGTTAGAGATTAAAACATAAAAAAGTCACCTATTTTGCTTTCAACAGTCCAGTCAACAATCTTCAGAGAGAAGTACTTGGTTGTGCCATAGAGCAAGCAGATTATGACTATATTCTCAATAGCAAGAGTGAGAATTTTCGTGGCCCATCTTAAAACTCTGCTCCCAGATGATTTGTTGGCTGTAAGAGACAAAAACAGACTTACTTATTAAGACTATGCCAGAGGAGAGGGGGGTACAATCTCCGGGACCCAGAGATTTTCATTTTTGGTACTTAGAGGAATAGAATTTTGGAAATTAACTTGTTCACCTGGAAGGTTTTCGGTTTTCAAGGGGTGTATTTCCAAAAATTTTCTGGGGGGGGTACCCCCAGACCTCTAAAAGAATTCATTATGAAATGGAGATCATTCACTAAAATTTCATACTCAAGATAAATCATCATTATTTCAAAGGATCCTAGGATTTCAGAAAAAGTCCATCCCTGGGTGTCTTTCAATTGTGAACAGTATCCAAAAATGAGTTTAAAATTTCATTTTTAAGGGTCGAATATCCAAATTTCCTGGGGACTCCCCCAGACCCCTTTTAGTGCTTGTTACTCATCTTATAATCAAGAAAACAAAATTTTTATGTTCATCAAGATTCAAGATAAGCATTTAGCCTATGCATTTAATGAAAAGGTTTCCTTAACTTTTGATGATCTAAGAAATCGGAACACTTAGTTTACCTGGTGCTGGACGGCCCACTAGGCTGAGAAGGAAATCGTCGTCTACCAGCGATAGGCACATCACAGTGGTCAGTAAGTTGAAAAAATTGTAGTTTCCAGTCAAGATAATCAGAATTTGGAAAAAAACCTAAAAGTAATTAATAATGAGAAATTTTCATAGCCGGTTAAATACATTGTTTATTAATTAAACTTTCGAGCTTTTAAGCTAGGTCAAAAAAGATTAAAAATTAAAAAGTTAAAAATCAATTAAAATCTAGACGTTTCATCCGAGCTTCGCCGGACATCATCAGTAGAAGGCGTCGATGAAATGGAAGATCGTGAGGAAAGCGTTCTGCATCTACGCAGTATACCAAACCAAGTCTTATCGATTTTCGTTGTTTCTTCTTTACGGTTGAAATTATTTTCATGTTTGTAAATCTCAATGGCTTCGTGGCAGAGGCGGGTGTAATAATGCCTAGTGGTGTTTAGCGCCGTTGTGTCTTCAAACCTAATGTTGTGGCCAGTCAAGAACGCGTGTTCGGCTACGGCTGACTTTTCAACGTGCCCTAATCGGCAACTACTCTTGTGTTCTTTTAAGCGGGTGTTTATGCTTCTAAGAGTAGTCCCTATATAGACCGAACCACAGGAGCACGGGATTCTGTAAACACCTGGGTTTGACAAAGGGTCGCGAGGATCTTTAGGGGAGCGAACAAATGATGATACCTTCCTAGTAGGCTTGTAGATAGTTTCGATGTTAAACTTTCTAAGTATTCTCCCGATTCGATCAGTTACTCTGTGAATATATGGCAGATAAGCTTTTCCTGTTGGAGTGGGCAAATCTCTTCTGGCGTCAGTAGCTCGATTCCCAGGATTAGAAGCCCTGATAATATCCCTCCTCTTGAAACCATTAGCTTGGAAAGCACGCATGAGATGTTTTAATTCTGCTTCCAGTTTGTCAGGTTGGGAGATGGTAACAGCGCGGTTAGTGAGGGTTTTTAGGATTGCTCTCTTCTGGGCGGGATGGTGATTTGAGCTACTATTTAAATATCGGTCAGTGTGTGTTGGTTTCCTATAAACAGAATGACCCAGTGTGCCATCTGATCTTCTTTCCACTAGGACATCCAAAAAAGGTAGTTTTTCATCATTTTCAACTTCGTACGTGAATGTGATATTGGGGTGAATGGAGTTGAGATGTTTCAAAAATTCATCTAGAGCTGGACGACCATGTGGCCACACCACAAAAGTATCGTCAACATAGCGGAACCAAATTGAAGGTTTGTACACCGCTGTTTCCAAAACCCTCTCCTCAAAATGTTCCATGAACAAGTTGGCTACAGGAGGGCTCAATGGGCTGCCCATCGCCACACCATCACTTTGTTCGTAAAAATTATTTCTCCAAACAAAATAAGTTGTTGTAAGTACGTGTTCAAACAGCTTGACTAGATCCACTGGGAACAGATTTTCTAATATTGCTAGAGTATCTTTGACTGGTACATTTGTAAACAAAGAAACCACATCGAAGCTGACGAGTAGGTCATCAGGCTCGGTTCTAATGTTCTTAATCTTCTCGATGAAATGTCTTGAGTCCTTCACAAAAGATGATGTCTGACCTATATGTGGACTTAAGATGGAGGTAAGGTATTTTGCCAAAGTATAGGTTGGAGAATTGATTCCGCTAACAATAGGTCTGAGGGGGACATCTTGTTTGTGGACTTTTGGTAATCCATACAAACGGGGTGGTAAAGCCTCCGAGCGTGTCAACGAACGTTTAATGCTGTCCTCCAAAGAGGAACCCTTAATAAGGGAGTTGGTTTTCCTCACGAGCCGGGCTGTTGGGTCAAAATTTAAGTGACGGTAAATGGTAGGCAGCAGGAGATCCTCTATCTTTTGATTGTAAACCTCGGTATCTAAAATAGCGGTAGAATTTCCCTTGTCAGCGCGGAGTATAGTAATACTCTTGTCACATTTCAGGGATTTAAGAGCGATCCTTTCATCTCTAGATAAATTCGATGTCGGACGTTTTGCATGCTGTAGGACTCTTGCAGACTGACGCCTCACCTCATCTGCAGCATCTGATGGTAAGAGGCGTATTACAGCTTCCACATTGGCGATGATATCCTCATACGGTACTGAAGTTGGCGTAATGGCAAAATTCCCTCCTTTCAATAATAAGGATGTTTCAGACTGAGTGAGCTGTCGTTGCGATAGGTTAACAACAGTGCGGTTCACGTTAAGAGAAGGTTGACGCCTTGAAATAGGACTCCGGGAAAAAATCAATCTCTGGAATTTCTGCTTCTGGCGACTCGTTGCTATCTCTCCAGTGGTTCTAGCAGAGTGCGATGTTAGCCTATCCAAGAAGTCCCAATGGACTCACATTTTGAGCAATGACCATTGGGACTTCTTGGATAGGCTAACATCGCACTCTGCTAGAACCACTGGAGAGATAGCAACGAGTCGCCAGAAGCAGAAATTCCAGAGATTGATTTTTTCCCGGAGTCCTATTTCAAGGCGTCAACCTTCTCTTAACGTGAACCGCACTGTTGTTAACCTATCGCAACGACAGCTCACTCAGTCTGAAACATCCTTATTATTGAAAGGAGGGAATTTTGCCATTACGCCAACTTCAGTACCGTATGAGGATATCATCGCCAATGTGGAAGCTGTAATACGCCTCTTACCATCAGATGCTGCAGATGAGGTGAGGCGTCAGTCTGCAAGAGTCCTACAGCATGCAAAACGTCCGACATCGAATTTATCTAGAGATGAAAGGATCGCTCTTAAATCCCTGAAATGTGACAAGAGTATTACTATACTCCGCGCTGACAAGGGAAATTCTACCGCTATTTTAGATACCGAGGTTTACAATCAAAAGATAGAGGATCTCCTGCTGCCTACCATTTACCGTCACTTAAATTTTGACCCAACAGCCCGGCTCGTGAGGAAAACCAACTCCCTTATTAAGGGTTCCTCTTTGGAGGACAGCATTAAACGTTCGTTGACACGCTCGGAGGCTTTACCACCCCGTTTGTATGGATTACCAAAAGTCCACAAACAAGATGTCCCCCTCAGACCTATTGTTAGCGGAATCAATTCTCCAACCTATACTTTGGCAAAATACCTTACCTCCATCTTAAGTCCACATATAGGTCAGACATCATCTTTTGTGAAGGACTCAAGACATTTCATCGAGAAGATTAAGAACATTAGAACCGAGCCTGATGACCTACTCGTCAGCTTCGATGTGGTTTCTTTGTTTACAAATGTACCAGTCAAAGATACTCTAGCAATATTAGAAAATCTGTTCCCAGTGGATCTAGTCAAGCTGTTTGAACACGTACTTACAACAACTTATTTTGTTTGGAGAAATAATTTTTACGAACAAAGTGATGGTGTGGCGATGGGCAGCCCATTGAGCCCTCCTGTAGCCAACTTGTTCATGGAACATTTTGAGGAGAGGGTTTTGGAAACAGCGGTGTACAAACCTTCAATTTGGTTCCGCTATGTTGACGATACTTTTGTGGTGTGGCCACATGGCCGTCCAGCTCTAGATGAATTTTTGAAACATCTCAACTCCATTCACCCCAATATCACATTCACGTACGAAGTTGAAAATGATGAAAAACTACCTTTTTTGGATGTCCTAGTGGAAAGAAGATCAGATGGCACACTGGGTCATTCTGTTTATAGGAAACCAACACACACTGACCGATATTTAAATAGTAGCTCAAATCACCATCCCGCCCAGAAGAGAGCAATCCTAAAAACCCTCACTAACCGCGCTGTTACCATCTCCCAACCTGACAAACTGGAAGCAGAATTAAAACATCTCATGCGTGCTTTCCAAGCTAATGGTTTCAAGAGGAGGGATATTATCAGGGCTTCTAATCCTGGGAATCGAGCTACTGACGCCAGAAGAGATTTGCCCACTCCAACAGGAAAAGCTTATCTGCCATATATTCACAGAGTAACTGATCGAATCGGGAGAATACTTAGAAAGTTTAACATCGAAACTATCTACAAGCCTACTAGGAAGGTATCATCATTTGTTCGCTCCCCTAAAGATCCTCGCGACCCTTTGTCAAACCCAGGTGTTTACAGAATCCCGTGCTCCTGTGGTTCGGTCTATATAGGGACTACTCTTAGAAGCATAAACACCCGCTTAAAAGAACACAAGAGTAGTTGCCGATTAGGGCACGTTGAAAAGTCAGCCGTAGCCGAACACGCGTTCTTGACTGGCCACAACATTAGGTTTGAAGACACAACGGCGCTAAACACCACTAGGCATTATTACACCCGCCTCTGCCACGAAGCCATTGAGATTTACAAACATGAAAATAATTTCAACCGTAAAGAAGAAACAACGAAAATCGATAAGACTTGGTTTGGTATACTGCGTAGATGCAGAACGCTTTCCTCACGATCTTCCATTTCATCGACGCCTTCTACTGATGATGTCCGGCGAAGCTCGGATGAAACGTCTAGATTTTAATTGATTTTTAACTTTTTAATTTTTAATCTTTTTTGACCTAGCTTAAAAGCTCGAAAGTTTAATTAATAAACAATCTAAAAGTAATTATTAAACCACATGAAAAATAAACCAGAATAGCTTAGGGCTCATCTGCTTTAAGATGCTCAGGGACTCCATTGATAATAGAGTTCCTTAACATTTGAAGCCGTGACAGAAATATCTATCTGAGAGGTATTTAACCCAAATTTGCATGTTATTGGTAAAGAATATTATTATTTCTGAACACAATAGATATTTTTAAATGTGTGTGCTACCTTTGAAGGGTATTTTTTAAGTTTATTGAGAGTTATTGGGTCTTATCATATTCCCACACATTGAACATCTTTTATGTTATGATTTTCATAGAGGAAAAAAAATGGCACTATTTATTTCCATAAAAGTAACATTTAAACTCTAGTTTCGCTACTTCTGAAAAATTACAAGCTAATTTAAAGCAAAATACTCAAAACTAGCAGCCTGGATTCGAACCAGGTACCATTAGGTTACTAGACGCACACTCTACAACTAGGCCAACAGTGCTGATGCCAGAACGGACCCAACCCTTCTGACGTCACACAGAACCAACACGTGATCTACTGAGCTTTTAATTGGTTCCCACAGATACTACACTAGTAGAGTTTGTAGTGAGATATGATTTGATAGTGTGAGTTTGTTTACCACCATCACCTGACTTTTATAGTCTCGAACCAGATAGGCGGTTAGAGTCCATTGATCAACATAATTTTAATGTTATTAAACACGTAATAACAACAAACTCCTACAACTGCGCATGCTTCAACTGTAGTGGAAATAACCACTTCGAAAAAAAATTCCAACAGGTGTTACATCGAAAAAAACATTTTCGTCCTTAATTTTTAGTACACATCAGGGTATACAATGAAAAGAGGGCTATTCTGCTAAATCCCGTCTCACCTGAGCATAGAAGCTGAAGAGCCTGAGCGAGCGGAGTGGGGCGAAGAAGAGGAACGGGATCGGGATCTCGATCACAAACGTTGCCACCACGCCCAACCGCAGGAGCCAGCTGGGCAGGTGATGGGCATACCAGGCCAGGGGGGTGGGGATGCACTGGCTCTCAAAGTGGTGGTCCAAGGCTGACAAAAGACACATTGTTCACATACAAGAATTGAGGTGTTTGCTGCAATAATGAGTTTACTCCACTAGAATGAATATTTGTAAAGTCGTTACTTTTCTAATCTTATACTATGTTTTGCGGTAAAAAATGGTGACCATAGTTTCCAACCCAGTTGTACATTGTCGTAAAATAGCACTAACTTGGCAATTAATGCTTGCTGCTGCCAAAGTGGTCTTTTGATATGGATTCTGATTTTGGAGTTAACTCCTTGTTGTAGCAAACATCTCAATTGCGGCCTTTAGTACAAGAACCAGGTATCTCCAGCTCCACTTTCAATTCAAATTTATTTTATAGGATTTTTGGAGAGATCTTAAATGTTGGCATGCTTTAGGGTTGCCATATTAACTTTGCATAGGTAAGAGGAAATACTTGATCCAAAACAGCAGCCCTTGTATTTGTACCATGCGCCCTCTGCACATAATAAAATTTTAGTTTGTTACTGCGTTTTAAAAACACAAATTCAAGCCGAATCTTTCTCTTTAGATTTTGTTGAAAAATGTAGCTATACTTATTGTTTACATTCAACCTTAAAGTGGTAACACTAAACACTAAATTGGCAAATCTACCTGTGAATAAACTTTGTTTGAAAATGGAGTTACCTGGTTCTTTCCTTCAAAGTCCCCAAGTTCAGAAATCTGCCATATAACTGTGTGGTATTTGTTCACCTCAAAAGAGGAATTTCTTTCTTTCGGAGGAGCAGTGTTGCTCATGCACCATTCAACTGTCTTTAGATTTTCCCGATTTTAAACACATAATGCAAATTACAGGAATCGGCACAATCTGAAGAGTTAATTCTACATACAGGAACTATTTTGAAAGTATAAAAGTGTGTATACAATATTTTCTAGTTGAGCAAATTTGCATGTCCCAAAAAGAAATTTAAAAGAAAAAAAAAGAAAAGTCATGCCATTTGTAAAAAAAAGTATTTTTTATTTAAAGGACAAATTATAATTTTTTAGCGGTCAGCGCATCTGGCTACGGGCATTTCGACCCAGGTTTGATGCCTTGCAGCTTCTGCTTGGGTAGCTGGTCATGGGTCAACTCAACCTTTCAACCAAGTTTGCTTGGGGAATCAACTGGGGGTCTAGCGTCGGACTAGCCACATAGCCTGGACACAGTTAAAGACAAAAGGGGCTATAACTACACAACAAAATATACCAAAACAAAAGGGGCTATAACCTAAAAATTGAGGTCCTATCGCTAAAAAAGTGGTCCCATAGGAATATCATTGGTGGCAAGTATCTTTGATCTTCCTGCCAATGACATGTTGGGCAAAATGTATTGGAAATATGAGCTGTAGGGGTTTCCAACTGGCAGCCCGCTGGGTCAGTAGTTTGTGCGGCCCGCGAAGCTCCTTGAAAACCCCCAAAATGTAGCTTCAGAACACTTTTTAGCATACTAAAATTCAAAATTTTTCGGGGGAGGACCCCCGAAACCCCCTATTTACCTCTTAGATTGTGGAGTAGCTTTGGTGATTGGTGAACCAATAAAAGTTACAGGTTTCAAGAGGGGGGTTACCCTGAAATTTCCCCTGAGCGTAGAGAGAGGTTATAAAGGCTAAAGTCAACCTTTATCACGAGCAGGGGCAAAATGGAGTACTTAAAAATTAGGTGAAACACCATTTTTAGGGAAATTTACAAATATTTTCTGGAGGATGACCCCTTTAATTAGTATTCAGTATTAAAAGATTCAAAATTCAATTCAAAAACTTCTATATCCTCTGAATTTTTTTGAAAATACAGTAGTACCTTCACAATATGTAAATAACCTTCGTTCCTCTCTCGCCTGAAAAGTTCCATATTCCCGAAAAATGTATCATGGCTAAAAAAGGAGTCAGATTACTTTGTGACCCACCACTTGACTTGGAGATTTTGATGCGGAAACCCCTGAGCTACTCACCCGCCAGATCCCACCAGGAGGGGCACATGCTGGTGAGCTTGACCACCCCGGAGGCGAACATAAAGCGGAAGAGCAGCCAGCGCACCAGCCACATGGAGACTGTGTCGTGGGGCCGGTGGGGCAAATAGGAGAAGAAGCCGCTGCGGACGGAGCTCTGCAGGAACCCGAACGGAGCCACCAGGATTGCTAAAAAGCCCACTTCCAGCAGCAGGGTGTCCCTGACAATAGAAGCATTTTTTTTACCCAAGGACTGCTTTACATACCAGGGTGGCTACAGAAATTTCCCTGATTTCCGGGAACTAATCTTATTAATTTTAAGGCCTTCTCTGTACTTAGAGCCATTATGTGTGTGCCCCACTTGTTATTTAAAATGAAAAAAATATTTCTAAAAATTACTTAATAACATTTAACTTTAACCTTGAGTGGTGCTCAAGTCCAACTATAGAATGTCATAATTTTTTTTTATTGAAAACAAAAGCACCCGTAGGGCCTTTATCTTTGGTTAACAATAAACACAACTTACGATACAAAAACACATTGATTGACAAGGTAAGACTGTAAAATATGAATAAATTTAAATATGGACTTAAAATTTTAAGAAAAATGGAATAAAAGCCAACACTACATATCTGGATCAGTTTCTAGGCCCCCAGGGCCCTTATCTTTGATTAACAATTAACACAAACCAATAAAAATCATAAAATATATCGTCGGCTTACAGTCGAAAGGCACTAAGTCACTGTTGGAAGTTATTTTGAAAGCGGTGGAATGTCGCCAACGAACGAGCGGACTCTTGGCGCATCTCTAAAATCTGGTCAAACTGTTTTAAACCAGAAAGAATTCATACAGTAAAAAGCTTAAATGTTGGTTCGCAATTAATATTTATTAAATTGAAATTATTTGATCATAATTGAGTTATTTTAGGGATTATAAAAGATTTTATAATTCGATTTTTCAAAGGTTTTATAATAATATTTTATTTTTCATACACTTACTATAACTAGAATGGCAACGGTAAAATGATAGCCAAATTTGGCATAACCTCGTACGGAGTAGTTGACTTTGAGTTAGAGCCTTTCGACTGTAAGCCGACGATATTTAAATTAATAAAATATTTAATTTTAACCTTGAGTAATAAATAATAATAGAAACATAGAATTTATCACAAAATATGTTCCTGATTGAGATTAGAAAAATAAAAAGTATTAATATGGTTTTGGAGGAAGAAAAGTGGTAGCTCCAAATGCTCTAATCAGGAAATTTCCCTCATTTTCTCTTATCTTTAAGAATTTCCCTGATATTTCCAATTCAATAAAATTCCCTCATTTTTCCCTGATTTCCAGGTTCTGTAGCCACCCTGCATACTTAATCAGGGTTCACAGCACAACAAGTATTTCATAATTTTAACAAAATATTGTTTAAGACACACAAATGAAAACTTAAAGAAAAAAATTTAAGCACATATAAAAACTATTTTATCAGAAATTTAAACCAAATTCAACCTGGTTAATACATTATTTATATTCAGTAGGGATTTTACATAAATCATGAGATGTTAAATTATCAAAATACATACCATTGGAACCAAAGAAATGTCTGTCCGATCTAAAAATGGAAGAAAAAAAAAACATTAAAGGCAATAATGCAATTTTTTTAACAAGTCTAAAAAATTTGAAAAGTTAAAATGCATGTTATTAATGTGGTAGACTGATGGTCTGGGGCAAGTAATAAGGGCACTTTTCTAAGCAACGAAGCTTTATTAACTGTTGAACATAACGTAAAAGTTAAAACAAAGTGATGAACAGGATAAAAACGCCGGTCTGATTAAAACTGTTGATAGGTAAAACTCCACTTCCACTTGCCACACGATCACCCACGCAGCAATCACGATCCCTACTTCTGAACCAGTACGGCCCTCTGCCGAACACCTCTCGATCGGCCGTCCGCCGAATACCTCTAGATTAGTGATGGGCAGGTATCGATTACAAATACTTAAGTAACAGGGGTAGGAGCAACTATTTCACTAAATATAGGACATTCTATACAAAAAATATAGGACAAATATAGGACCCTCCGGAAAAGGGTTAACTATATTTATTTACATTTTTCCAGATTATAACTTTAAAAACTGATACCTCTCAGTGAATTTAGACTTGATAAACAATAAAGATATGATTTTTTTGGATAAAACTAAAAACATTCATTAAATGTTCTGAAATGCAAATTGAAACATAACACCCAGGGTGATTCAAAACTCATGGGCAAAAATGATAGAGGGATAAAGACGGATCAGAATCAGACAGAAATCAAATTCTGCCCAGGCCTAGTGGCCCAACAGGCGGTTTCTATCTCCGTTTCATTAGCCTTTGGGCCTGGGGTGCTAATTACTTAGCTTGTGTCCAGGCTGAGTGGCTAGCTTGACCCTGGACCCCCAGTTGGGCTGAGTTGACCCATGACCAGCTACCCAAGCAGAAGGCATCGAACCTGGGTCGGTAATGCTGGTAGACAGGCACGCTGACCACTACACCACTGCGGCCATGATCAGATCGAAACTACTCGAATATAATTCAGAATTGTCCTTGAAAATGGACCCTGAAGCAATTCTAAGGTGCTAGAGTACTGATGAAAATTGCCAGAATCAATGTAAAATGAGTTATTGTGGGGGCAAACAATTGGAGGCAGAAATAAAGTTATGATGTTTTAACTTATTTATAAAAACTGTGTGAAGTTTTTGATCCTAAGAGATTGTCTTCAAGAAGAGACAATAACTTTCTTGTTGTTAAACTTTTTGAAGATGACCTCTTTACAGCTTTTATAAATAAGTTAAAACATGATAATTGTCACTGGAATTTTATTTTTCTACTACTATCAACCATTTGCCCACTTTCCATTTCACCCATTTTTCATTACTTTTGTACACAATTTATTTTAATGCTTCAGAATTGCTTCAACTTTGGGTCTGAGATGAGAAATATAGGACATATAGGACATTTGCAAAAATATAGGACAATATAGGACGCTTTTTAAGGTTTTTGGAAAAATATAGGAAATATAGGATATATAGGACAACTCTGACCCCTGAAGTAATCGATACCTAAAAGTATCGGGTGTATTCGATACCTAAATAAAAGTATCGATACTTTATTGACATAAATTCTTTTTAAAGTTTTCAGTGAGGTAATCTTAAAAATAAATCCTGTTGATTTAACGCAACCTTCTTTTATATTGCAATGGCAAAACAAAACCCCAATCCAGTCGTAAATCTTCCGCGAGCACTGCTTTCCATAACCTTGAATCGTTCTCCGCCTCTACGCGCCAAAACAACCCTTGTAGGAAGCTATCAGTCTATTTCCACTCACTTCGACCCTTGTCCCACTTCATCGAATCAGTATTTTTTGAGGTGGTAATCAACTCAGCAAAAGTAACCGAATACCCAAGTAACCGGTAGAAATACTGATTACATTTTGTAATCGAATATTTGTAATCGATGCTACTACCGAATACTTTTAACGATTACTTAGGCATACTTGTATAATATACACGAACGCGCAAACGGCGTTCGCAGAAAATTTTGCCCTTTGCAGAAAATTTTCTGCAAAAAAACTACAAAAAAAGGTTTTTATTAGAAATTTTTCTGCAGAATTTATTTTTGATCGATAAATTTTTCTCTGCTAATCCCTGTCCTTAGGATTTTCTCAATTTTGGCCCTTTTATTGAGTGAAATTTCGCTATTTTGTAAGTCTTTTTCGAATTCGCTGGCGAGTCTTCAAGCTCGCTCACCCGGTAAGTTTGCTTCTTCTCGTGTTCCGATCGCAGTGCGGAAAAAACAACTTTACCGAAATCGGACCTGTGATTCATCATTGTGTCTCCCTCAATTCTCGCTGATGTTTTTAAGGCTTGTTAACACTAAAAAACTGATTCCTAGCGTTTCATTCGTAGCAACTCGAGCTTATTTCAATTCAGCTTTATCACATCCTGCTGAAGATGTTGATTGAAATTTATAAATATTTTTTAAAGCTATATAATCAAAATATTAGATTGAACAAATTGATTCCAAACATAAATTTTAAATAAAATAGTTTGGGGAAAAGTACAAGATAGTCAGGTAGCACAGATAAAAATAATTATGGTACCAATTTGAGTATTTAAGAAAGAATGTTAAGATTTCAAAATGTGTAAATTCTTGCAGAAAAGTTTTCGGAAAAAATTAAAGTTTGCAGAAAGGTTTTCATTTTATACAAGTATGTACTTAGGTATATTCGGTTACTTTTATTGAGTACTACTCGGATACGATTACTTAGGTATTCAGTTACTTTTATTGAGTACTACTCGGATACTTTTAACGATTACTTAGGTATTCAGTTACTTTTATTGAGTACTTATCGAATTCTGTGAACCAGATACTTCTACCGATTACTTTTATATGAACTATGAACTACTGTTTGAAGTTAATGATTTTAAAGTAGTAAAATTTTACACAATTTGTATTTTTTTAAATGTATTTTATAAGAATTTTGAGTATTTTATCTATTACTTTTATTATTTTGTGGTACATGTTTATTTTCCTGATCTATGAAAATTCGTGTTTTGTGACACGTTTCAGGTTTTCATTTTGAAGCAACATTTTTCACCATTTGTTTGAAAATTAATGACTAACTTTTTTGTATTTCGTTTGCAATCGTGTCGAATTCTTCAATGGGAAGGTTGCTTTTTTTGTTATAAGGACAGTGAAGGGCTTTGCTTCCTCTCTCGCCAGCTTTTAGCGGGAGTTGGACCGGTTGAATTTGGAATACGTTGGAGGGTGGATTTTCTCGTGTGTTTTTTTTCTCTTGCGTTGCGGTTCGTGGTAGTTCGTGGATGCGCGGTATCTTGCCGTTTTATGGGGAAAGTCGCTGGCTGGATTAGTGATATCGGGCTTTCTCGGGTGGGTCGGTCGGCTCGGAGATCGTCGTAGGTCTCCTTTTGGATGCAGCCTTGGCGACTGTATCTGTCTTTAGAAATTCGCGTAGCGGCCGGGTGCGGGTAGGGTCGAGAATTAACCTGTATGCCTCGTATGGTTAGCAGGGTATTTCTGACGTTTTTATAGGGCCACTTTCATTTTAGCATATCTTGTTATGATAGATGGGTATAATGTGTAAGGTTTTTTTTAGTTTCAGGTTCTAGTCTGGTAACAAATTGTAGAGGACTATTTAAATATTCCCGAAGGCTAATATTGAAACTGAGATGGGCACCAGCCGATGGGACACTAGGCCTGGACAGAATTTGATTTGATTGATTGATTTAAATATTACGGAAGCATATAAGGTGGAGGAGGTTTCCATTTGCTTATTTTACTGACAAGGGGGTGAAATATGAATAATGCTTACGAAAGACATTAAAAGTTTATTTTATATTATAATTTAATTAGGAATTTAAAAGTAACTTCTAATGAGTTAAAAAAAAGATTTAGTAACTTTTATTTCTATTAAATTTTCAAGGTGTAATTTGGAGACGGTTTGGTTGGAAAAGGTTGTTGAAGAAAAGCCTATCCCTTGTAGTTCCTTTCCCAATTTTGTCAAAAAAAAGTACTCGATACCTAAAAGTAATCGATACCTAAAAGTATTCGATACCAAAGTATTCGATACCTAAAAGTATCAATTTTGCCCAACACTACTCTAGATCAGCCGTCTGCCGAAAACCCGTCGATCGGCCTTCTGCCGGATTCCTCCGAGTCGTCTCCAACAAACACCGTCGCGTACCGCTCTCTTTCTGACTAGTGCCGCGTTGCTCTCCAAAACCAGTCCTGACGTATAGCTGACGTACTACTCGGGCCGTTGCCACAAGCCCTTCTAGCTTCTCACTTCCCACATTAATGAATTGAAAAATTTTACATGTGCTTATATACGTCAACTCTTGCTATTTGCAAGCGGATTGTGGTTTAGTGGTTTGTAAGACTAGTCTTTAATCTCCATAATCTAATATAGTACAGGGTCTGTCTAGTATTTTTTTTAAATGTACCTATTTTGTGAAAATTTAGAGCTAATTTGTGAAAAATTTTCTGTTAATTTGTGAAAATTTAAGTACAAAATAAACTTAATGCTAAAAGCAGAAATAAAGTTTATTAAAAAATTATTGAATTTTAAAGAAGTTCAATTCCAATTGTGATTTTTTTTTTTTATATAATCTTTTTTTGTTGGGGGGGGGGGGGAATTTTGGGGTTCTATGTATTATCCCGTCAACCGTGACGCTGAATCCAAAAACGTTATCAAATCATATCGACTTTTAACATAACTGCGCCGCTGAATTGGACAGCAGCTGAACAGTCGACGGGATAATACACGCAAGTACCAATTTTGGGCCCTGAAACACTTTCTGCACCCCCAGTAAGCTCTTGGAATCAGTGTTACCTGGAAGAGGGAGAAGTAGAGCAGCCAGAGCAGGGTGAAGTTGGCCATGTCCCTCATGCGGCCCCACACCATGGAGCCGAAGGAGACCAGGATGCCCAGCAGCGCCACCACGTCCATCATGAGCTGCACGTTGATCCCGAGCGCGGGGGCCAGCCACAGCAGGGTAGGCAGCTCCTCAGCACGCTGCTTCACCACCTCGGGACCAGCCTCTGCAACACAATACATTGTTACGCTTTGCTATGCAGGGTTGGCAGATATACACTACCCTACAATAATGGACCAGACAGCGAGATATTTTGGTTTAAAGTAAATAATGCATCTTTTAATAAGGGGAAGAGGACCCACAGGCTGCAATTACACTAGCAACCCTTCTGGGCATACTTTCTACAAGATTTTGGGACACAGTGAGGGGTATTTTTGTCCATTCCTCCTGCAAGAATGTCACTAGGTCCCTATTCCTTAATCGTCACTCCAATTTGTCCCATAAATGTTCTATGGAGTTTAGGTCAGGGCTCTGAGCAGGCCAGGTGTTAAACTTTCATGTCTTGATACCACTGCTTGTTAGAGGCTTCAATATGGCATGTAGCGTTATCTTGAAAGAAACATTTGCCTGTTCCATAAATTTGCCAAAAGGTAGGCAGGACCTGATTGTCCAAAATTTCTCTGTAGGCATTGGCATTAAATTTACCAGTCACAACATGCAGTGATCCCCAGCCATACCACAAAAAACAGCCCCAAACCATTACTCCATTTCAGGCAAATTTGCAGCTGTGTGGTCCATTATTGTAGGGTAAACATATTATCCAATCCATGATATTTATCCAATAACAAAATCAAAAATTTTCAAGCTAAAACCTCTCGAAATTCATTTTTGAGTACTTTGTTGACATGTTAATTAAGTTATAAAAACTTTTTAACCTTGTAATTACAATATATAATACCAATAAAATTGTAAAATCCTTAAGTTAAAGTATAATTAATTAAAAATCTTACCGATAGATATCTTGGATCGAGCTGGCAAAATCCCATTATCTCCAAAAAGACCTGTAAGGAAAAATTTCAGTTAAAGATATTTGCAAATCTTTAAACAGAATTTTTCCTAAGAAAGAGCATTTTCAAATGGAAAATTATGTGCATTTTATAAAAAGAAAAATAAAACATAGCAAAGTGATTTCGTAATAAAAATTATGGTTTATTTCTGTAGTTTGTTCTGTTAAATGTCACTAAGATTAGTTGGTCACCAAAGAAGAGAAATATCACCAAAAGTTGAAAATCAACCAAATGATTTCTGTACTTTCAAAATTTACTTTTATAATAAAATGTACAATGGTATGGTAAAATGCATAGAACTCTTTCTAAAGCTGTACCAACATAATCGAACTGACTAAAATATTGGTACGAGTTTGTAAGGGTTTTTTATGGTGACTGCTATTTTTGTAGTCATGAATTGCCATTACCAAATTTGTGACAAAATATTTGCTAAATAAATAATAACGATACTCATCAACGTAATCACATGACCCAATAGAAAATTTAAAAACGGATATTTAGGGTAGTTATTTCTACATTTGAATCATGAATAGGAACGGATTGTTTTGAATTAAGCGGCCGGTATACCCACGTATACGGCATTCCTGATTCTTCTCTTCACTAAGTGAGTATTAGTAGCAACAAACGATGCGATATGAAACAATGCTATGAGTTTATGGATATTTAAGTTAATCAATACAGAAGAAAAAGCTTAAGTAGTGTAAAATGCATAATAAATGTAACGACTGTTATGGAGGTATTTCGTACCTGGTAATTGAACATATAGTGAACTGAATGCTGATAAGTAAACGACGGACATGCACCAAAGAAAAAAATTCCTCGTGAGCGTAATTTCCCGCATTTTTACTTAATATTCTATTCTAATATCTAAAAGTAAAGAAATAGAAACTGTAATGGATACAGTTTGTTGATATTGGCCCTGATATTGGCTGCCAGAACCAGAAAAGGTAGAGTTGAAGTGTTTTATGTGATATTTTCATCGCATTTTTCATAAAAATTATTTTCATTTTTATAAAATATCACAAAAGGAAAATATCGCATAAGAACTCAAAATTTTTTTCTCAGTGTTTTTTAAATAATGGGTAAAAAACAAAGAATATTTAAATTTGATTGAAAATTTTCAGAATGCAATGTTGCCAGAAAACATGAAATTAAATGCAACATAAACAACTGAAGTGAATTACTGTTGTTTTGTTTTGAATGAAATAGAAAAAAAGAAGCGAAGTTTGGAGTTTATCTGATGGTTAGTTATGTTTAATACATGTAACAGAAAATTCTGAAACTCTTCCAGTTTCATTGTAAAACGTTTTTGTGTTATATTGTATTGCTTTTCTTAATTATATGTCGTAAAACAGTGCTACAAATCGGTTTTAAAAAGTGGTACTAAATGCTAAAACTCACTCTGAAATCAAAATTTATACAGGTTTTCTCTTTCAGGTATCCTTAACTCTTACTTGAGGGAAAATTGAACAGTCTTGTATGTCAGAAAAGTTAAGCTTTCATAGTCTTTCCTTCGCAACGATTTTTTTCATCTTCCTGTTGCTTCATTTTGCCCAAGTTGTGTTTGGCTCGTACGGCGACCGTTCCAATGCCTTTCAAAACTGCATGCATTGGTGTGGAGTCAGAAACTGTTCCAACGCATCCCGGATAGCCGATTTCGAAGCAAACCGTCCCTGGTACATGACGTTCCTTCAGTGGGAATGCTGGGATGAGTGTGATTACTTTTGTATGTGGCACGTTGTGAAGATTTTCCAGTTCCATGGTGAGCCTATCCCGCAGTTTCACGGAAAAGTAAGTTACCTCATCTAAATAGCTACTTTGCATGCATGATAATTTGATTTGGAGTATACATGGTCTAAAGCTCTGAATAGTTCTGCACCCAATGCGTTTCCTGCAGAAGTGCCTTGGGTAAGTAACTCTAAAAAAATCTTTTGGGGATGTGTTATGACTGGTTTGCAGATTTCTCCTTTGAATGGGAGAGTGCATTTTTCTTAAGGAATTTAAAGAGAAATAATGAAGGAAAAAAGGCAGTTTTTAAAGTTTTACAGTTGGTAAAACAGGGGTGCTGCATGACCTATGGATAAGCCTCCAATGAGAGTGTTTGATATTGAAGAGAAGAATTGATAAGTGCCTATCTATTGCATCACTTGATTTTGATTGTTCTTCTTGCTTTGTTGTCTCTTATTGATTGATTTATTAAATTTGTGTATAGGTTAGAGGTTGGAATCTAATGTTTTGTTTTCTTATGTCTTTTTACATGCAATTTTATGCATTGGGTTAAAAATTTACTGTAATTTTTTTATCATGTTACAGGGCATTCATTTTTTGTGACATTTTTAACTATGAAATACTCTTTTTACTGGAACTCAATGTAAACTGCCAAATTTGTTTCAGTGGCCCTTTTACCGTTTCTTGGGTATTCAAGAACCTGCATCAGTGCTCTTTTCTGTTCTAAATGGATTTGTACACTTCCTTATGTGGCAAAAATTCAGAAAATCTGTCCCCAAGTCTCACTTTAGTACAGTGTGGAATGTACAAGCATTGGTAAATAAATAATTTTGAAGAGTGTATTTGAATTACACTGCATTTTAAACTGTCATACATCTCTCTCAATCTTGTCAGCTGACTCATTATCAACCATTTTCTATTTAGCTGTCAATCAATGCTTGGATCTGGTCTGCCATTTTTCACACGAGAGACACTCCATTGACAGAGGTGAGTATCTTTTATATCTTTAAAGGGTGCTTCTTCAGTATTATTCACATGCCATTAGTATGCTCTTTGATGTTTTAGCGATAAAAAAAATATTTTATTTTCAGAATTTTTTATTTACATCTGATTTTGATGAAAGTATAAGTAACTTAATTTAAACCTTTTTCAAAGTTTGTTTACTTATGCAATATTTCTAGATAATTCAACTTGTCTTATACATTATTACTCTTTTTCATTTGTAGAAGCTGGATTACTTCTGTGCTTTCTCTATGGTTCTCTACTCATTTTTCTCCTTGTTAGTAAGGTAAGAAAAATTAGCCTTAACATTTAAGTTGTTTGTATTTTAGTAAAGGAATATTTTAAAAATATGAAACAATAGATTAATCTTGTAAACAGATTTGAAACCGGCTACCACCAACTAGAATAGTTTCCCACTTAGGGACGAATCGCCAAGGACCTGTTTCAAATTTATACCAAAATCTTACTCTGAAAAATATTTCAAAAAATCTGCAAAGTAATTTTGAAAAATCTGTTATAAATAACATTATTAACTAGTACTGTGTTTAAATTATTTTGTAACTTAAACACAGTAGTTCTAAGTTCTAACTATATTACAAGTCATAAGTGCAGAATTCAAATTACAATATACAAGAGCAGTGGCGGATCCAGGATTTGGTTTTGGGGGGGGGGCTAAGAATTTTCATAATCCAATTAATTCTTTATATTAATTCTTGATTATCTTAATATGTAAAAGGTAGTGAATTATCCTGCTCCAACCACTAAAAGGGGGGTCTGGGGGTTCTCCCCCAGAAATTTTTTGGAAATTTAAGTCAAAAATACCCACTTTTCGTTTTGTTTTAGTACGCCTCATCCGATTTCAGATATAGATTTCATGGTAGAATTTTTGTGTTTTTACAAACTTAATATAAAACAAATGAGTAATAATGAAGTTACAAGTACTAAGGAGCTCTAGGGGTCCTCCCCTAGAAGAGTTTGAAAATTTAAGTAAAAAAAACAACTTTTCAACTTGTTTTGGTATGCCTCATCCGAATTTCGGACATAGATTTTATGGTAGAATTTTTGCTTTTTGACAAGCTTTATATAAAATTGAGTTTCAATAATAGAGTTACTACAAGTACTAAGGGGGTTTGGGGGTTCTCCCCTAGAAAATTTGAAAATTTAAATAAAAAAACACTTTTCAACTCGTTTTGGTACGCCTCGTCCAAATTTCGGATATTGATGGAATGGAAGAATTTTTGCGTTTTGACAAACTTAATATAAAGTAGATTTGTAATAATAGAGTTACAAGTACCATGGGGGTCTGGGGGTCCTCCCCCAGAAAATTTTTGAAAATTTGACCTTAAAATAACATGGTTTTAACTCATTTTGGTGCATAAAATTCCATATTATGTAGTGTAAAATTTTTCATTTTGGGGGGGGCTCAAGCCCCCTAGCCCCCCCCCTGGATCCGCCAGTGTACAAGAGTAACTATTATTCATTGTAAACTTAAAGCTCTAGGTACTTACGTGTTATCCCGTCGACCGTTCAGCGGCCGTCTAATTCAGCAGCACAGTAATAGTAAACTCAATGGGATTTGATAACGTTTCAGATTAAGCGTCACGGTTGACGGGATAATACGTAAGTACCAAGCTCTATTGTTATGTTCCATGTTATGCATCTGACATTTTTAAATGCTGCTGCAAATTACAAAAAGGGTTTCAGGATTGGTTTGAAAGTCTTTTTTTTTTGGGGGGGGGAGCTTTTTGTGTTAACTGTTCCTGACTGATTAAAAGTGGGTACAGAATTTTATAAACAATTTGTTCCATTTTTTCAATGACCCAAAGAGTTTTTTACTCTTTTTTTTACAGGACATGTTCTAACCATAAACCTTGGTTATCACTGACGATTGCTGTGCCATTTTTATCCTATTTTGTGTACCATATTTACTATTTAACCTACATTAGATTTGATTATGGATATAATTTAAAAGCAAACATATTGATTGGTACGTATGGAACAGTTTTCTAATTCTCATTCCGATAATTTATTATATTTCAGAATATTTTTACCAACCAGCGAGTCCTTTTGGGGTTATGTTTGAAACATTTATTGTATTCCATAAATTATTTACTGTAATTTTCTACTAATGGTTCTTAAGAAGTCAAAAAAAAGTTCATCTTTCTTTATTAAAGTTATTATAAATTTGGCTTCATTTTAAAATATCCATACTTAAAAATGACTGACTTTTTCTTTTCTGTTCCTATTATTTTCTTTGATAACTTATTTGAGATAGTGTACTCGATTGAAGAATTAAATCTATTCTCTGTTCCTTGTAAATTCAAAGTAATTCACTTGATTGTTTTATAAAATTTTTTTAAGGTGATATTATAATTGACTATGCTCAAAGGCTTGTTTAGATCTTTTTAACCAGTTAAATGTTGACTAAAGCATATATTACTTTAAGGTCTTGATAGGTACATAGTTAATTATTTATTAATGTTTTACAGTTATTTTCTTTCTCCTTTAAGAAATTTTCCTTCTTTAATTATTTTTACCCAATTTAATCTGTTGCACAAAGAAAAACATTTTTTTTCAACCCTGGTTTATTTTACAGGTTTACTGAATTCCTGCGGCTGGATTATGTGGTGTTATAAAAACCGCTACAAGTACTACGTTTGGAAATGTGCTGCATCTGTTATCGCTGTTAACTTACTGCTGTTACTAGAGCTTTGTGACTTTCCACCTTGGAAGTTCACTGTTGATGCTCATGCATTGTGGCATTTAGGAACTATACCAGTGCCTTTGTTATGGTACAGGTGAGTACATCTGATGCCACTGATTCTCTCCAAAATAGTGATATTATTTCCACTTTTTGTAATACTTTTCCCCGTACTGTTAAAAAAAATCTCGATTAATTTGATGTTGAAATTTTAAACCTTGTCCTTGTAAATAGTACAGTGCAACTTGGATAATTCAAAGCAGAAGGCAGACAATTCTTTTTTTATTTATTTTTTAAAACTTTGAGTTAAAAACGTAACTTAAGTTAATAATAGGAAATCTTTGAATTTGTGTATGTAATTTTTAAATACTGGTATTCAAGTTGCATCGCACTTTTTACTGAAATATAAAAAGGTAGAATAGATAATTGTATAAATATCTAGCAAATATGTTTGTTTAAATACATTTTTTGGGTACTTACGTATTATACTGTCGACCGTGACGCTGAATCCGAAAACGTTATCAAATCCCATTGACTTTACTATTACCGTGCCGCTGAATTAGACTCCCGCTGAATGGTCGACGGGATAATACGTAAGTACCATTTTTTGTAGTTAAAAGCATCAGAAGAAATAGTTGGTACCTTTTTAACTCATTATTTTTTATAAAATATATGTGAGTGTTTTTTTTTCATTTGAAGAAGTTGCTTGACCTCAATAGAGCCAATTAATGGTCTATTTAATTCATGATGTAAAAACTGCAAATAAAGTAGCAGTATTTTCTTCAAAATGTGTGTGTGTGAATGTTACTGTTATTATTTCTTCTGTAATGATTGATTCACTTTAACTTTTTATTTCAGTTTTTTAACTGAAGATTGCTTAGATGAAATGAGTAGGAATGGACTTTACTTTAACTCAGTGAAAAAGATTGGATAGCTTCTTCTGAACTTATTTTGCGGAACCTTTTTACTTAAAAGATGTGATGAGAAATTGTTCGAAAAAGAGAATTTATAGTATGTAATTTAAAATTATATATGCATTTAAGTAAGTGTTGATTATAAGCAATTATAAAGTAACCTGTATTGAAGTGAGGCATTTAAAGGTGTTAAAGATGTAGAAAAACTTATTACTTTTTATTCGGTAAAATTACAGTATTGTAACACTACTCATGTATTCTATGTAATAATTTTTTCACAATTTAATACAATTTGCTCTTAATATCCCAAAACCGAACGGGTAGAGTTGAACCATTGCTCTAAAACATATTCTTAAGGTTCTGAATATTTTGTGCCAAGATAATCCACAAATGCAAGTTTTTGTCTAAATAACAGGTCAGATCCATACCTACAAGTTTTCAAATACAAACAACAGTTATCCAAAAAGAATGATTTAAGTAAGCATTTTTTAACACAGTAATATTATTTAAAACTAATTTGTGTTTACTATTTTAGCAGTTTTAGACTCTGAAATTTTTTATTAGTGTGAAAACTTTTTACTTTGACATAAATGAGAGATTTTCTGAGATAAACATTGATATTCACAATTTAAAGAAATATTTCCTAATTAACTAAATATTTATTAAGTAATTAAATCCTTCTCAACTTAAAAAAAGGCTTTTTGGTCTAATCTTGTTTGTAAGTTGGGGTCTGACTATAAAGGATATTTGACTAATGACTATTTTAATTAGAATTATCTTTACTGCTAGAATAAGTCTGATAGGCTTTAGCTGAAAAAATAATGTCTTATGTATATCAGAAAGCTATTTCAATGTATATTAATCTTGAAGTACGATATAAGCTTAATTATGTCAATGATTGATACATTTAAAGACTAATATATTGGTAAATTCTATTACCTTGAGAACTTATTTAGATCAGGAGTTGTGTTGGAAAATCTAAAGGGATAACTTGAGACTTTTCTAGTTCATTGTTGATGAATATGTGATGTTGTTTCTGAATTTTAAAGTTTATTGAGATTGTTTACTTGTTGTGGTATTGAATCTTTCAATTGAACATTGCTTTGTTACCTTTGATTAGTAGTGTTAGTTAATAAATATAACTGGGGCATTGGATGGTAAAATCTGAATCAAACGGTACAAAATCCTTTAAGTTTAAGATTACAAAATTAAAATTGTTCACTGTTACAGGTAATAACAGTATTGTAATAGTGTTTGTCATTACTATTGTGTTCATTTTATACACTGGGCAGAATTTAATTGCATTTAGAAAACTTGTTACTGTTTAGTTCAGTTTAGATGTGGACAATTAAATAAAATAATATTGTCCACTTACAGGAGAAAGGCACTAATTTTTGGTGAATCTTTTAAAAGTGATAGAACAGCTCCAACAAACGAGGGGGTCCCAAAATCTCACCAAACTGAAATGTGATCGATTGATTACACTAGTCAACAAAATTTAAACTTTTTTTCTGGTCCAAGAGAAAAAAAAGTGATTCTGTTGGGACTTTTCTCTCACAGAATTTAAATGTGTAAAACTGGGCGATGTGTTAAGAATTAGTTAAGAATTTGGGGTATATAGAAGTTGAGTTAAAAGTGACTTGTTGCCTTTCTCCTATAAGCCAACGATATAATTTTACCATCTGTTGAGATTTCATCTTGTTTACCATCCATGAGTATTTCTTAACATTTCCTAATGTTGTATGCATTTCTTTTTTTTTCAACCTCAGGATCCTAACAATCAAACTTAGAACATATCAAATTTAAGAGCAATAACGATTGACTGTCCCATGCATTAAAATGAGATTTATATTATATTGTTATTAATTGTGAATGTTTGAATCTTTGTTGCTGTACATAACTTGTTTTGTAAAATATACTACTAAAATATTTCAACAGGGGGTCAATTAATGCACCTGTAATTCATGTAGGCCACTTTACACTCATTATTTTTTTTTCTGTAGTTAAAACGCAGGAATATTGGTACAGTTGTCAAAGCCCTACGAAATATAGGGATTTGGAAATTAATTTTTTCTGATCATATTTTGAAACAAAAACTGTAAAACCTATTATTTTATTAAATTGAAGATCTTGTTTTTCTAGATTTTATGAATTTTCAAAATGTCTTATAGACTTTCCGTTCGCCCTGTATTCAAATTAGAAAACTACTATCTTGAAAGGGGGTTTGTCTGCTCTCTCCCAAATATTTTTTTAGAAAATTCAAATCCATAGAAAGGTTTTTCAAACATGTGCACTGTGCATATTCTTGGAATACAACTAGACTAGGATATTTTGAGGAAAATCTTGTTAAAAGACTGTGTGTGGCCTGCAAGTTTCACATCCCTGATGCACCACATTTCTAACTATGTGCTTCAATATTAGGATGCAGCTATTAGCACATGCTTCAAGGTAGCGATAGGATTTTCATAAATAACTTTTTTTTAGATTTATAAAGAGTTGTCTTACATGGCAATTAAGAATACTGTGGAAAAAAAAAACTTTTTTAATCTATCTTTTAACTCCAAGAAATAAAAAATATTTTCTTTTACTTTATTCTTGTGTTCTTTTAAGTTTGCTGAAGATGAAAGATGCATCTGTAAAATTTTTGAATCAAAAGAACTAGGTTTTGTAAGTGTTTAAGAGTGAGTTAAAAGTGCTCTCTTTTATTCAGAGATGTGGCTCTTACAATCTTTTCTTGCAATTAAATTAGTGCAATGTTCTTGATGGATTCTTTAGTGCATTATCTGTTTGAATTTATCATATATTTGTAATTGTAGGTTATTTTCCATGCTTTTTTTACAATAAATATTTAAGTATGTTGTTATGAAATATATTATCATTTTGTACATATGGTATTTATTAATTGTATCCTTTGTAATTCCATTTTAAACAGCTTGTTTGTTTGCAGTAACAGTTTGTTTGAGCTTTTGTGGCACCAGGCCACTTTGAGCCCAACAAGACATAGGTATCAAATTTACAATAGCTGGCTAAATTGCCATAACCTAATTAGGAATTATTCTGCCTTATTTTCAATTTAATATATGCTTGGACAGAATCTTGAGTAACTTTACCTTCAACAAAATCCTGGCTCAATGAGAAATATTTAGCCCAAATTTTTAGTTAAGTGAAAATTAACAAACTGTAGACACCTTTCTAGAAAGACCCTTGATAAGAATACAAAAAACATTGATATAGCAGCTCTATCAACTGATATGAGCTATGCAGGGGCGCAGAAAATGTTCAAGGCCTAATATTTCCTCAGAACTAATTTTGTCTCCATATTTTTTCATTCCAGTTGTTACTACAGATATTCCATAAGTTTAAATTTATATGGATTTTATACCCTCTTATATACATGTCACTTTAGCTCAAAAATATCTCTAAATCTGAACTATAAACTTTTAAATTTGAACTATCTCCTCTTTAACTAAATATTTTCAGTCAAACACATTGATGTGATTAAACGAGAACACGATTTTTAGTGGAACTTACTGATCCCCCATCAATCAAAACGCAAGGAAAAGACAACTTTCAGGTATTCTCTTCGGAAACTCGTTTTTTCTTCCGGCGAAGATCCGTAGTTTATCGCTATCATAAATAATTATCCGAATTTGGACGGTATGATATTGTCACCAGCCAAGATATTTGTTACCAATAACAATTGGGATTTGTAGAGTGTTTTTCCTTTATTAAACTTGGGCAAGAATTTCCCCCGAACCTCGTTTTCTGCACCCTTGGAGCTTTGATTTACAGAAGAAGTAAGGGAGCGTTCTAACACCATGCAAACTATTTATTATCAAACAAATGACCAGCATTTGGAAATAAAAATTGCACCATCACTTTAATAATGAATATACATACATGCGATAAAGAGATACAATTCAAACATACAAAAAAAAAACCTGTAATGTTAAATTCAAGTCTCAGAAGCACCTATGTTTACAATGCGTGTAAAAGTCTATCAGTATAAAACGTTTATCATCCAATTTATTGCAAACACTCCAGTTTTTAAACAGCATAAAAAGTAAGTAAAGGCAATGTGAATGTATAAAAAGCATTTTTAAAATTATTTCGAACTTTACAGTCTACAAATACTAATATTAGAGCCATAAGAACTATTTAAAAACAAGAAATTTTGTAAAACCTGTTTCGCTAAAATCAACGAATTAAGTAAGCCTCAGAACAGGATAATTCGCGATGGTCGATACAAGTGAAATGGTTTTTATAACTACCTTTCAAATTTACAAACCTGAAGTTTTAAAAATTAATTTTGACACACAATGCTTCTTACTTAAGATTTTGCGTTTAATGTGTGGATTGCATTAAGTAAATACAAGCACCCCAAAAAATGACTAAAGCATTTTATCTTGGTGTAATGAAAGATAAAATTTTATGTTATGATCATCACATACTATCACATAACAGAAAATTATATACAAGATTGTTGAGTGATCTCTTCCATGCATTAAATAGGTATAACATTTAAATACATGATCATAATTATATTTACACTGTTTGAATAGTTTGATTTGAAATGTATCAAACACACAATTTAACTTAATTAAGGTATTTTTTTCTTCGCATAAACAATTTTAATATCACCTCATCTTAACATTGATTTATGTAGATTGTATATGCCAAATTAGGCAATTAAATATAGAATATAAGGTTTTCAAAAACCATGTCATCTTTCATATAACAACAAATAGTTCATTTGGATAAAAAAAAATCCTAAAAATTCAATTTCAATTCTCGATTTAAAGCATACAGTTCAGTTTTATAAACAAAATAAAACTTAATAAACAGAATGGAATGCTAATTGGTTGAACACAAATAAATGTACCAACTTTAAATTTATACAGTAAAATCTCACCCCTCTTATCAAAATAGGGGGGGGGGAATTGTGATTTGAAATAATTTTTTTAAAAATCAATAGAAAATGTTGCTATATATACCAAACTTGTCACAGTAGAGCAGGGATGGCCAACTTGTTCCACATTATGGTATAGCACATATATAACAGTGGCATACGAAGAAGACATTGAGAAAATAATTTTACTTTATTTTTTTTTTTTTTTTTTTTTTTTTTTATAATTTTATGAGTAAAACAAGGAAAATATTTTATTTTCCTCTCTCTCTTGGTCATATGCTATTTTAATCTCCATCATGGCAGAATTCATTTAAACAGAATTTCAAATTATAGAAGAAATGCTATTCTCTTCAAGATCTTAATTTTTACTCACCTGAAATTCAAGTAAAAATAAATAAACTACTGCCCCATACTACAATGAAAATCAAATATAAGAGACTGGGTCTAATTACCAAGGGATCCAAATTACATTGAACTAATAAATCTTGCTAATAAATGTACCATTTTTAATTTACTTTATGAACCTCCAAGACTTGTATGTAAAACAATTTTGTAAAAATATCATTCATAATTAGCTAATGAAGTATATTTCTACCCTTTTATATCTCATAATTTCTTTTTCTGAAATAGTGGCACTCTTTCCAAAAAGGCACTTCCACGAAAGTAACAACTCAACTCTCACTACTTCCGAAAAATTACAAGTTAAATTAAAGCAAAATATTCAAAAGTAGCAACTTGGGGACCATTAGGTTACTAGCTGCACACTCTACCACTAGGCCATCGGTTCTGATGCCAGGATTGATCAATAACATAATTTTAATGTTATATAAAAATAAAACACGTAATAACAAACTCCTAATACTGTGCATACTTCAACCAGGCATGTGATTGCTCCAGAAAGAAATTATCCGAATATTTTTAGAAGTGTCTAGATGAGTTACAGTGCTATATATAGAAAATGATTTCAGGAGGGGCCCAAATAAATCTGTCTAGGGGTCATTTTTTTGGGGTGAAATTTTTAGGTAAGATTTGCATTTTGATAAACTTAATGTAAAAAAAGTTGTGAAAAAGAGAGTTCCAAATACAAAAGGGGGTATGGAGGTCTTCCTTCAGAAAATTTTTGGAAATTTGACCCTAAAAAACAGGGTTGTAACTTGTTTTGAACACCTAGTCAGATTTTTTTTGAGGGGGGAAGTCTCCTGGCTCCCTCCTTATATATCTGACTAAAATCAACAAAAATGCGATCTGAGAGGTTTCATAGATAGGCTCCTCTGACAACGCAAAAGTTTTTTCTGCATCGCAATTACAACGAGAAGCCAACTTCAACTAGGCGCCCGAAAAACGGAACTTTCAAGAAAAATCCCTATTTTTCGACTTTTCCCGGAGAATATGATCCCGAACACCGGACTTGTAGGCTTCTGACAACTATAAAGTTGTTTTTTCTACATCGCAATAGCAACACAGGATGCCGCCTTCCAACTTGGCACCCGCGGTCGACCAAGAAAGCAGTCGCGGGAGGAATGGGACACTGTACGCAAAACGAAACTTGCGCGAAAATCGCGATTTTTCCGCGAACTAGTAATTTTTCTTGGAAAAAATCTGGAAAGTAAGGATTATTTAACAAAGGGATGATCTGAAAAAAATTCAAATCAGTTCGCAGGCCGCAGGTTGTGAATCACAAATTGAGCGGAATACAAAATTTCAAAAAATTGGAATTCCGATAATCAATACCTCTAAAATTAGCGGATTTCCGCTAATTAGCGGAAAAATCACATGCCTGTTCAACTTTCATGGAAATAACCACTTCGTTACAAAAAAGGTTGGTCACCCCTGCTTTATTAGACACACACTATCACAAAGCTTCAAACTAGCTTGAACAGAATTGATTCAACATAAAAATACCATTACTGTAAAAACATAAATTAACAACATTTTGTATAATTCCTAGAATTTATCCTATTCCATCCTGAATATGTACACGAAATTGGAGGATTATTTCATTCGAGAGTTAGAGTTCTCGGAAGAGTATTTTAATCTGTCCCGAGGATCGGGAACTGCATAAATAAATTTGAAGGTTTCGCGTCGGAACAAAACATGTAATGATGAAATAAAAAGGATTTATTTACAAAATAAGAGGAACATCTTTGACGGCAGTGGGGGGGGGGCGTCAACCCATTACTATCCCTTCTTCTCCGGCTTCTTCGGAGTCCAGCTTTTCCTGAACACCAAAGCCTGACCACCACGAGGAGACAGCTGACTTTGCATTAGTGAGCGCACCACCTACGCAGAGGAGAGCAATCAATATGTGAGCTTTTAAAAAACAAGTAAAAAGCTACGGAATGAAAGATTGATGGTGATGGTCAGTCAGACCCTGGTAATTGAATTTTCAATTAATTCAAAATCAAATTCTGCCAAATTGGCTGATCAGGCAGGGCCTGTTTCTGTAGCCATTGGCAGACTTGGATAAAAAAAAAACTTACTCCAGTATTTCTTCACAATCCTTTAAATTTTGACTTTAAACATAATAAGTTTGGTGATGATTCTTTAATTTAAACATTAAAAAGAATTTATCAAAACCTCAGGGACCATTTAACCAAACATTTAGGTTATTTAAAAAAATTTCCACAAAACCCCCAAAGCTTTCTATGCTCAGCCTGTGTAAGTGCACCTATATTATCCAAGGCTGGCCATTGGGACTGGAGAGTGTTAGGGTACGCGCATAGTGCCGCCGATTTTCAGATTCTGAAAACCAGCGAAAATCGGAAACCAGAATTACCTAGCGTATTTAGTGGAGAGTGCTCATAGTGGCCGACTTTCATATTTCCGACTTTCCGATCGTCATAATCAGATTTTTGCCAGAATTAAATTTTAATTCTGGTTTTTCAGATTCTGCAGAATTCTCAGATAACGTGGTCATTGTTTATCGCATTTCCATGGAGATTAGTTTAACAACAATGCCATTCCATGAAACTTTTTATTTAAAAATTAAACACTCAAATAAAATTATTTTAAACTATATTTACCAGTTTTAAAATTTAAATTTCGTTGAAATATATTTTTAGATCATTAAATATGATTTTTAAATGGACATATATAGTTTTTCTTTTAATAATTTTTTATTTGCATTATGTTTTTTTTTCGTAACATTGGGATAAGCAGATCTCTTTTTGAGCAGAAATAAAGCTATTTCAGCAAAATGTAAACAAAACGCTTTCCGAAGAAGCAGGCAAAATCTGATGCACTATGCGCACTCACCGGCGCTGACCAATTCTGAGAGCAGATTTTCGAAAATCTGAAATCGGGAATCTGATTTCGGAATCTGAAAATCTGCCGCACTATGCGCGTACCCTTAGCGGGCTGAGTGGCTAGCCCAATTCCACACCCCTTGGACTTAATTATCAACCCCGTAGGATTGAAGGGCTGAGCCTTATAACCTTGCCCAGCTGGAGTATCCCTTGACCTGTGGCATTGGAGCATGAAGCGCTACCACTATTCCATTGAGCAGTTTTATATTAATTTGTCCAATAAAAAATTGATTTGGATTCAGTTGCCACACAGTCAAAACCAAATATTATAGTTATTATTAGTTGAATAACCAACACTGATGATGGTAAACATGGTTAAAGGCAGCACACATCAGTAAATCAAGTTTGGTATGTGTGTTACATATAATTCACAAAATATTAACATTAGTTTTAGTGTCTAGTTCCAAGTTAAATACTAACACAAGAAAAAAATAACAAAATTTAAAACATTGGTTCTTTTTTTTTGGGGAGTCAGTTTGTTTATTAAATAAAAGAATGAAAAGTAATAAAAGAATAAAAAGTTAAATAACAGAATTAAATAAAAAAAGAAAAGAAAAATTAACAATTAAAACAATAGCAAACTATTAAATTAATATTTAAAAATATTAACCAATTCAAAGCAATTTATCTGCACACACATTAAACGAAGGTTTTAAATGATCGTTTATAAAAGCCTTGGATGAAATGAATGCTATACTAGGTTTTATGTTAGAATACAATATTTATTTCAAAGCATAAAACTCTCTGAGCCAAAGTTGCAACACAAGAGACAAGAAAATTAAAGTTAATTTTGATGAAGCAACTAAAAACTATGATGCCAGTTATAAAAGGAGCTACTTTGGTTTGTATGAATAGGCCAACAAGGCTCATTAACATGCACACACAGGAAAATGAAACATCTGAGAGGGGGGAACTTTTCAGTTATCCATACAGAAAAATGATCAAGCTATTCAAGATGGCAGGCACAGGGGGAAAAATTGGCAAAACTAGCAAGCCAATCAATTTAAATAGATATTTTAATAATAGCAACAATCATAACTATACTCGACAGCAGAAACTGCGTAAACAGAAAGCTTGTTGAGGTGCTAGGAGGAGTTTCGGTACGTAAATCATGATGAAAAGACTATGTAAACACGGGTTTACCAAACTAATCATATTTCTAAATTGACTCAAAATTCAGACACAGCGCTGGGAACTACTTTGTTTGTTAGTGACGTCAGGAAACGTTGCTGTCCAGTATAGGGGATATTTTTAATCAACTGCGTTCAAAATAGCTTGGCGTTATTTACAGTATGGATAACAAAGAAGTGCCAGAGGAAAATTTCTTGGGTTATGTAAGATAAGAGAAGGGATAGATTTAATACGGAGACGAAGGAAATGCAAGTTTAGATACCAAAAGGAATAGGGAGTGCAGTGGCCTGTCTTCACAACTTAACCCTTTAGAAACAAAAAAAAAAAAAAAAAATTCCCACTCAAAAAATGACTTCTCTCATGGAAATACAAGGATTAATTTTAATACACAATTCATTTAAGGGTTTTCAATAGTGACCCTTAATGGCCTTGGTGGGGAAAGACATTTATAGCCATCTTCAAAGTTAAATTATTCATTTCTCAGGGTGGCCACAGGAAACTCATTTCAAAATTACCTGATAATCTGGATTATCTGCCCTAATATTTCATAAGTAAAGTATATCCTAATCTTCTAGAAAGCAGGAAAAATCAGGAAAGTAAGACAAGGAAGGAAAATCTAAAGTCTCCTACCTAAATCGGTAGTCGAATTAGGCAGATTTGTTCAGTTGTGGGCATGACAGTGGTAAAACCATAAAAATGAGAACAAGGAACCCTTTTCAGATTATTTGCAACCACACTCACAAAAATTATTTTATAGGAAGGGGAACAGAAACGCAGTTTTAAAGACTTAATTTTTTTTTAAATGTTGGATTTATTTTCGAAACTTCACAGATTTTTAAAATTTCCCCCGATTATAATCAGATTTTTTTTAAAATTCCTTGGTAATTCCAGATTTTAAAAAAATTTCCCAGATAATTCCAGGTCTATGGCCACCCTGTTTCTTTTCAAGCCGCATGTCATGGAAAAGCATTAAATTCAAAGTTGGTTGGGGGGGACACAGTTAGACGAAAGAAATTCAGGAAACTATGAACCCAGCATAATGAATGACCTTAAACCATGTAAATTAATAACACAGTAAGCCTAAGTTTTGATTCTAAGAATGAAAATGGTCACGAACCTTACCTACGGCTTTCCCGGTTTGAACCACAGCTTTCCCCGTGTTAAGCACCGCAGAATTTAGTCTCCGGCCTCGCTCTGAACTCTGCATCGTACTGTTAAGAGATTACTGCGCTTTAATCACCCTTATCAAGAAATCAAATTGTCCTTTTCTCAAGGAGTAATACAGTAACGGACCTCTTATCCGTGTCCCGAAAATCCGTAATGTTCAAAAATCCGTAAGGTTTTCCGAAATCAGTTTTCTTTTTTAAAGATCCGAATCCGAAGGGATTCAGCGTGTCCCGATGTGTGTCCGCTCCCCCTCCCGTTTTCCGCGATCCACTCCCGCCCTTTGTAGAGCAGAAGGAGCGCCGAGACCGATTCTCGGAATGCGGACGGAGTATTGTTTCATATCAGTGGGAGGGAGAGGAGAGCAATTTGAAAGGGACCAATCAGATGCATTTTTCTACGGGTTGTGTTCTAGGAATATTGCGATTGAAAGAGGGAAAGCCGGTGCCGAATGCATCGTTTTCATGCAGTAGAGCTGATTTTCGAGAGAGCGTATTAGTTTCAGTTTCGTTTTGTTCCCGTTGCAATACGATTAAAATTTAATTTTCAGCGATGTGAATGTGTTAACTACGAGGCAGCAGACGATCGGGAGGATTGTTTATTTCTCCTCGGCTTTTAAGAAGGGGAAATGTTCGGGAGGGAGGGGGATGATGCCGGAGCCGCGCGCGCGAGATTGGGAGATCGTTTTTCTTTTCACTCTTGCGCGGCTCCGCAGATCTGCGTATATTCGTAACGATACACACACAATTCTGTTAATGCGGTGTTTTGAGACTGGAAAACCGGTTTTACCCCGGTTTTCGGGAAAATGTTCAAAAATCCGTAAAATTCGGAAATCCGAGATGATGCCTGTCCCGAGCTTTACGGATAAGAGGTCCGTTACTGTAAAAGGAAACTGAATTTTGTCTTTTCAATCTACAAATTGCGTTCAGGTAAATTTAGAAAAAAACTAACCAAATATACTTAAGCAGTAGAATTTGTTCTAAGATTAAGCCTGCATTAAAAGTTACAGGTTTTGAATCATGCAAAGTAATTTTATGAAATCTTTTTAAATGATTTTTTTATCCTTTCTTTGAATTTTATTCAACTTTTTCTATTAAGCATATTGTTAAAAAAAGTTTTGATAGATAGGAACATGGTGACTTGATAATCAACATATTTTATACATGAGAATAACAGTGTCCTAAACCTACCGAATTTAGTTTTGAGCATCAAAGGTTTGTTTACATAAATAGTGCCTCTGTTGCTCTAAAGGAGAAAGAATTTATTTTTTGGGCTCCTAAATTACAGGTTAATTATCGAAATTTTGACTTTGCTAAGTACCATTCAAAATAAAAGATTTTTAAAGAAACACAAATCCATGCTGTAATTTCAAAATTTTCATTTTTGGACTTTGGGTCACAGTTACTATTAACACAGCTGGCATATCAGTGGCAATAACCCACAAATCCATTAAAAACAAAAAAAATCCAGCTTACACCCCAATTAGATTCAAATAAAATTTTAAAAATGAAGCAAATATCTTTTTCTTCGGTTGCACGTGGCCTGCAAGTTGGACATCCTTGCTTGCTTTTCAGATATCTGCCTGTTTATACTAACAAAAATTCAACTACTTTTAAGATATTAGAAATTTTGTCCTATATGTGACTTGAGAATTAGCACAGCCATAGTTTATTAAACGATTTTCTGGTAAGCATTGAATGTTTCTTCCTTGATTCTTCAGTAATGAAATTTTGAATTTATAAACACAGCGAATGACTTCAGTTTAATAATATAATTACATAACACCTTTACTCATAAGTACTAGATGTTAAGAGAATAAAGATCCGGGTTCAACCCAAACAGAATTCCCGATGTTACTCTAAAAAAAAGAAGCCCACAAGACCATCCTAGCATTTAAAACCGAATCAGGGGAAACAGTGAGTATGTTAAAAGTGCATCGGAGGAGGTTAGCAGAACTAACAGCACACTCAAACAAGAAATCGTTAGAAAACAAGCAAAAACACTAAACATAAAAGTATATGAAAAAAAAAATATGCCTGAACAGTTGACAAAAAGCAAGGTTAGAAAACAATACAAACATTAGGCATGGAGGAAAATCAAAGATTATTAATTAATGAAAATTTATGAGAGCCCGTCCAATCCATGCACATTGAATTTTTAAGAGATGATGACATTAACAGTACAATCGATCTGCATGGCTTGCAGATTTTAAGAAAATACGAGGTCAACTTTAGCTTTTACTTACTGAGAGAATTTCAGCTTCATGTCTGACATGCTGAGCTGACCTTGGAAAGGGTGACTGCAAAAGAAAATGAAGCTCAAATTATTTTCCAAAGAATTTTTTTTCAACCAAAACACTGTTTTAAAAAAGAACAAGTTTAGTTAACAAACCAGAATCATTTTAATGACCCAAAAGTTTTGCCTTTAAATCTCTTAGTCTTGAGTTTAGGTAAAAAAAAAGACTTAAGTACTTGATGGTAGTAAGCCAGACTCACTCTTATAACTGAGTGAACATTGGGTTTTGAATATTTAAATAAAAACATATTTTAAATAATTATTTTTCCCCTAAAGAGAAGTACAGTAACGTCAATTCAATTTGTTCCAGCTCAAATTGAGCTCTGTATATTAAGAACCCCCCCCCACATGATATTTTAATATTTTTTATTAATATCATGATACTTATTCAACCCTGAATAACCTTGCAACCTTAACCCATTGCAAATAACCTTGAATGAGGAATGGAGGCACAAACCAAGTATCTCCACAATCACAACAAGTTTAATGAAAGGGCAGGGGGATTCATCAATTTAGAGATATACTGCCAATTATTGTAGCATTAAACAAAGTTTGCTTCAGCTTTTTAAAAATTTAACCAAGTGAAATATTTAAGGCTGAGGGTTTAGGGTAAAGGGGATCAATACCCATATTTTAAAAAGAAATATGAGAAGGTTTATCTTTTAAGGGATGGCCACACCTCTAACAACATAGTACATCTATAACTTTCTTACGTGGATTATTTTTCATGGTACGAGTACAAAAGGGTTGCAAATCTTTTGACCTGTTCTTATCCTGAACTAATGCCAAGCAAAAGCATATACAACAACCCTTATACCATGCCTTAACCCTTTCAATCCCAGAACGCCCATAGTTGATATTGAATCCTGAGGAAAATTGGGGCGGCTAGAACTGACAACATTTAAGATGTGTCTAAAAACTCACTGAAGTAAACTGCATTAAAAGTGTAGATACCAGATTCTTAAACCAAAGCCTCAGGTTTTTTTTCCTACAGAGTTATCACAACTGTTTTGAACTTTTTTTTCAATAAAAAACACAATTCCTTCATGTTTTTAGCTCAATGAATTACAATTACAACTTACCCAGGGTTTATCTCCAGAACCCCCAAATGTGAACTGCAGCTCCAGATTTTGTAATTGTGAGTTGTCTTCCAAGAATTAATGAAGTTCAGATTAAAAGATTCTACTTCTTTACAGCCTGCTAGAGGGGAAATAATATTAAAGAAAAGTCTTGATTACAGTACTATTACAAAGAAATGTTCACTCAAAAACATTACAGGTAAAAACAATTAGATTGTTCTATGCTTTAAAAAAGTTTACAAGGATTATAATTTTTCAAACTCTGTTAGATAAGGAACATTATGTATATTTAACATAAAACTGCCTTCAAATTAAGGAAAAAATTTCATTAAATTAACTTTTTTTACTGGAAATTAAAAGGATGAATTTCAGAGTTTTAAATATTTTACTATCATTAAGAACCACAAGGTATATAAAAAACTATACCTTGTACTTTTAAAATTACATTGATGATTTTATTTTTAACCACTTTTTCCTGCATTTTTTTTCAAAGACATCAATTGAAAGTTGGATTATTTAAATTAATTTGATCATGATTTAAAGGAAATGAACCACTCAAAAATAATATTTAATTAAATCAATAAAACTTAAAGATTTATTTCAATATTTTTTTACATAAACCATGCAAGAATTTTAAAGTAATTCATCAATTTGACACGCTTTTTAAAAAATTCTTCAACAAAAACCTTACACAATAAAATACATAAATGTTTTTTTAAAGTATTGACATAGCAAGAAGTAATAACTGAAATGTGTGTCATTTTAAAATATTTATTTACTAAATAAAAATGTTGAAGAAAATATTGTGCACAGAAAGTATTTTTTTGTTTATCCAAGTCTAGTGCCAAGAAACAAGAGTTTCAGCTTTTTATTAAAACATCTTTATAGTAATGCTTGTAAAACAAAATGAACTTGCACAACAGTTATTCAAAACTGAGAAAGTGATATTAATGGGATTATGAGAAAGAAGTAATGAGGGTACTTACATTCAATTTCGGACGTCCTCATGATGCTCAAGAGATAGAGCTTGAACTGAGATCGGAGCCACTCGTCTCCACCTTCCCAACCTAAGAAGAGAGAACCTTTTTAACTTCCATACTAAACAGTAGAGTGCTTTTCCAATATCTGTACTTTGGATACTTAAGATTATCAATATTGCAGAAAATAGCACAACAAATAAAATAAAATGTCTGATGAATTGATTTTTTACAGTATAGATAAAGGGACCAAGAAAAGTACACATTAATTAATGCATAGCTTTCAACTTCCAACAAATATTTTCCTTAGTGCAGAAATTAATTCTAGAACAGGGATGGCCACACCTGTGCCACAGCAGAGTAATAACAAGTAGGTTATTAGACATCAAAAGTAGGTAAAAAGTTTTTATCCAGTTAAGTTCCGGAAAATATTTAAGCTTTCATCCATGTCAAGAAAATAGAAAATGTTCAGTGGAAACCTACTGTGAATTGAAAATTTTGAATTTTTAGAAATGGTTGTATTTGGTTGATGGAAAAGTTTGGCAACTATTTAATTTTTGTCTAGCAAAATGTAAGATTAAGCAGTAAATAAAAGTAAATAGTTATTAACAATGAGAAAAACCCTCTAAAAGGTATTTTTTACCAGTTCCGTCCAAGAACACATCTTGTCTGTCTTCCATGACGTGACGAACAAGATGGTCAGCGAATCTGAGATCTTCCGTGGTCAAATTCAATTGTTTCTTTAGGTCAGGATCGACAATTTCAATTTTACCATCATCAACCTAAAATATTAAAAACAGCCTTTTTTGCTCAAGTAGTCATTTTTCCCACTTTCACCAAATCTTTTAAGTTCACACCTAATATATGCTGAATATTTGAAATAACAACTTTCTTGTTTGCATAGTAAAAACTAAGCATTGGTTCTTTTCCTTTACATCAGTAAACTTTTAAAGAGCAGAGAGAAAGTTTAAATAATTACCATAACATAAATCAATATGCCTACTTCTTAAACCTGATGAAATTGAAATAAAACTATATATATCAAGTCTACTCTTAAACCAAATTCTCATAAAATAGTCTGGTTAAGTACTTTTTTAAAATGAACACAAGAAGAAAACTTGCAATAAACCAAAAGGAATAAATGCACTGATATCAGACAGGTTAAAGGAACACTTACTTCTACAATAACATCGAACAATTGTTTCTTCTGTTTAAATAAAATATTTGTAGCTCCTACTACAAAGCCTCTAACATTGAGATCATTTAAAAGGTCCAAAAAAGGCAGGGACAAATACGGATGACAGAGCATACCCTATTAAAGAATGAAAACAATTAAAAAAAAAATGACACACACAAATAAATACATGAATGATGACATGAAATAGTGCCAACTTCAGTACCACTATTTAGTTGGATCAATAACTGTTCTGTTTATCATTAAAAATTATAAACTTTTGTTGATATTTGAATACATGGCGTTCAAAAGAGCTTGGTGATATTAAGCGGGATCGTTAACGGAATTGAACCAAAATATGTGCAATATGGAAATCAATGGTTTAAGACTAAGTGGCTAGCAGACTTATTTGATTTGGCAGGGGTTCATCCAGGTTTTTTTGCCTGGGTCCTGTTTTAGGAATTTTGTGAAAAATCAAATGGAATTTTGTGGAAATGAAGGGCCCACAAAGCCTTTCTAAATTTTCCATGCCCCCATGTCCTTTTTTTTTTTTTTGTCGAAAATCCTTCTTGAAAAGTAAATAAAACCTGGTGGTCCATGCCCCACCTGAGGGGCAATTTGGTTGAAAATTTTCAAATTGCCCCCTGGTGAGGCGTATGCTGTGTTTTGGGAATCACTGTTGTAGATGAACCCCTCTTTGGGATCCAAAATTCCCGAACTTTTCCAGGTCAATTTTGAAGTTTTTTCGGTTAAAAAACGTGCAATTCATGGTATTTTTGGATATGTCTTGCTTTCTATACAAATTTTTTCAATAAATAGCCTATTTTTCCCAATTTCTAAAGTCAAAATTGACACACAAACATTAAAAAATTTTCACTTTCCACGTATTTTGTATGATTTTCCAGGTTTTTGGACAAAAGGAATAATTTTACCTGACTTTCTAAGTGAAATTAAAATTCCTTGACTTTTCCAGATTTTTCAGGTATATCCTGACCCGTGGGAACCCTGAAGGAGATAAACCGAGTGAACGCTTACCTTTGAAAATATACACAGAGGCAGCCCGCACTCGTCCGGCTCAATGTCCATGACGCTCACCTCGCGGCCGTCCGGGGCGGCGCTCCAGCGCCGCCCGTCGCCCTCGGCCGCCGCAGTGGGCAGCACGGCGGCCGAGCGGCTGCCCCGCAGGGACGACACGATGTTGGAGAGCCCGTCGTTAAGCGCGGGCAGCAGCCCCGCGGCCGCCTCGGCCAGGCTGCCCTCCGAGGGCTCCCCCTGGATGAACTTGAGCTGCCCCCCGAGGCTCCCCCGGCCCCCCTCCTCCTCCAGCAGCTCCTCGGAGACGTCCCGCTCTGCCCGGCAGCACTCGGAGGAGGTGAGGCTGGTGGCCGAGGAACCGATGTCCGGGGTGAGGTGGTTCACCTTCACCCAGCTGTCCCCCTCGGTGTCCGAGCTGTTGGGGCTGTCGCCTCGGCGGGTGCTGAGCGTGCTGGGGCGGGCGGGCGGCTTGTTGTCGTTGTTGTTCTCCTTGTAGACCACCTCCACGTAGTCCTCCTTCTCCGTCACGGTCAGCAGGGGCGTCGTCCGGGACGACCAGGAGGTGGCAGCCTCGTTCAGCCCCTTCTCGATCATACCTGAACAACAAAGCCCAGTCAGGGGGGAAACATAATAATCATTTTAAATATTTCAAAACGAAGTGATTATTTCCACGACAGTCGAAGCATGCACAGTAGTAGGAGTTTGTTATTATGTGTTTTCATATAAAAAAATCAAATTCTACCCATTCCTAGTGGCGTATCAGGCAGTGCCCATCTCCGTTTCATTAGCCTTTTGGGCCTGGGTTGCTAATAACTTAGCTTATGCCCAGGCCCAGTATTGCCAGATTGGGCTATAAGTAGCGGATTGGACTCCTTTTGAAGGTCCTTTGCGGCAAAAATTTTGATTTGGGAGACTGGCTACTTAAAAATTAAATTTGGGCTACAACCTTTTTAATCCGCGACTTGAGAAAAAAATTGACATAATAATTACAAATGCACACATCTGGTGTGGTAAGGTTCCAATTTTCCTTCGAAAGTCGGACTTGGTGTACGAAAACAAGTTAAAACCCTGTTTTTAGGGTCAAATTTCCAAAATATTTCTTGGAGCAAACCCCAAATCCCATTTGGACTTGGAATTTCGTTGCTCACAACTTTTCTTACATTAGGTTGTTTAAGACACAAATTATACCCAAAAAGTTACATTGGACCTATTAAATATGCATGAGGGGCTTGAGGAATAATTTTGGACCCTCCCAAAATAATTTTAGATTAACAATCTATCTAACTATTCTCTTCATGTCTGATTATTCTCTTTATGTTTTAGGATAAAAAGGCGACAAAAATACTTTTGATTTTAAAGAGAAATTTGAATAAGTTAAATTTTTAAGTATTTGTGGAATATTTAAAATTCAAAAGTTAAAGGTTTAGCAAATAACAATGCAATGAGCTTACCAGGAACCAGAGAACACAGAGTGAGAACTGTAGAGCACAGATTTTTCACTGGAGCTTTGTAAAATAAAACCTGGAAAAATATGACTTTGAAACAAAAGGATATTTGAAATTTCTAAAAGTAAAAGAATGCTTTTTTTAGTTGAAATTTAATTTAATCATTACTATTTAAGTGCAAATAAATTGAACTTGTTAGCTTGCAAATAGAATTTGTTTATCAATACTAGAGGGCTACCCTGCATACAGGTAATGTTTCTCTTAAACCTAAAATTGTTTACTTCTCTCATCAATAATTACGCAGAAATATTTCCCCCATTGTACAACAGTAGTAACATACAAGGTTGTTAAAGTTACTTTTAAAAAGTATTTGAGTACAAATACAAGTATTTCAGAAAAAGTAACTAAATATTAAATACAAATACCCCAAAAAAGTAATTAAATAGAGTACAAATAGAGTACATGAAAAGTATTTAAGACGACCTTCAGTTACTTTACCAGTAAAATTTTAATTTATAAAATTTAAATTAATAAAATTAATTTTTAAAATTTAAATTAATAAAATTAATTTTTAAAATTTAAATTAATAAAATTAATTTTTAAAATTTAAATTAATAAAATTAATTTTTAAAATTTAAATTAATTTTTAAGATTTAAATTAAAAAATTATTTTAATTATTAAAATTTATTTTAAAATCAATTTCTAATTTTAATAAGAAAATAAAATTTGAATTAAAATTTATTTAAAATTATGATGCCTCGCCCCATGGGGGGCACCATTAGTTTAAAAGAGCTGTAAAGCCTCTCCCCAGAAGCACAAAAGTATTACATAAAATCAAATATGTAATTACAATCAAACAATAATTAAGGTTTTTGAGCTTTCAAAGTTAGCATACCCGCTTTGGGGTACTCTCCCCTATGGATTTAAATTCCTAAAGACACGACCAACAATCCCAAAAATGAATAAATAAATAATATAGTATTTTTTCAGGTCATTAGTATATTTAGTCATAGTATAATCTTCCCGGGAAATCCCCGGAATTTCAGTCATTCCCGGGAATGGATTAATTTTTGAAACTACTTCATAGAAATTATATTTAAACTTCAAAATAAAAGTCCAGGAGTTTAAATATATAAATTACAACACAATTTATTTACTACTATAAAAATGAATATTTAAGTTTTAACTGTTTTTTTTTATTATTATGGAAGGATTTTATTTTAATTACCAAAATACAATCAATATGAAAAAAGTTAAAGGATGGTAATATTTTTTCGGGGGGGGGGGCTTAGTTTTTCTTCATAAATACAGTTTTGGAGGTTCCTTAAAACTGTTTGCTTTCATGAAATTAAACTTATGGAATGAAAAAATAAAATACCCTTAGATTTGTATATAGTGTAATTCGGAATTTTTTTTTTATTTAGTTAATTTTTTTTAATCAGAGTATCTTGTTAAAAAACTCTATACAAAAGGTTATACGAAAATTCCGGTTAGTAAAAACAAAATTATTACACGGGAACATAGAAAGAAAGTTGTAAACTTTCAAAATAATATTTTCATAGAATCTTGTAAGCATACTACATTAACATTAGTTTGAGAGTAGGACGTTTTATAAAAGGCCTTTTGAGCAAAAACTGGAGAATTTTCAAGTCCCATGTCATATACAAATATCAAAAAATAAAAATCAATTGTAATTATCTAGATAAAAATATAAAGAAAACATAAATCCTTAATCCCTTCACTCTACTTTAAAAAAAAAAATATAAACACAACCTAGCTCTTTTTGGGACATTATACTTCTAAGCAGTTGATCTTCTTAAATAAATATACTTCTTCTATCCAGGAGGCAGAAAACTTGCAGCTTTTCGAGAGCACAAACAAAAAGGGACTGAAGAAGGCTAAGATTTGATTGCCTTTGCCCTTGAAAATGTGCCCTCCCTCCCTTTGGTTCGTGGAAGGTGGGGTGGGAAAACAAGAAACTACGAACAATTAGTGGCCATAAAAGTATAAAACGGTGCCATATCGGCTATTCCATCTCCTGCACTGCAATTCGACCTGCAAGGCGGCCGGCCACCCAGAGAACACACAAGCGCCCGCTCCTTGTCAACACAGGGGGGCTATAAATTGTCGGGGGAGGATTGTCAGCGCTGTCGCCCGGGTGTCCGGTCGGGCAGTCGGCCACTGCCGAGAACGCTTTTTCCCCTCGGGCTATGCGGAAGCAGGAAGAAGTGTTTTGTTCTTCTCCAATGTTGGATTCCGTTTTTTAAATTCTGGGTTTAGAAAGTAACTAAAGTACAGCATAGGTATTTAAGTAACAAAGAGTTAGTTACTTTAAAATTTTTGTAGTTAAATACCAGTTTGATACTCAAAAAGTAACTAATGTAACTAAATACTTTTAAAGTATTTAAAAAGTATTTCCGTTACTAAGTATTTAAATACTTAACAACCTTGGTAACATAAACTAAAAATGCAAATATAGGGACATTTTCATGGAAATTTTGAAGATAAATCAGAAAAATATTTTTGTTCAACCAACATTCAAAGGAAACCCACCAGCCCAAAAGATGAGCAAAACATGAATGATTAACTACTTACCTTTCTCTCCAAGAGAAGTAATTTGAAAAGCAATAAAGTTTTATGCTTGAATCTCAGCACAAAATCTCTAACAGAAAGACCTGTGGAAAACAAATTAAAAGTATTTTCAAAAACAGTATCATAACAAGTATTAAAAAAAACATCACACTGAAAACAATTTGCCACCATAACCATCAATAAATAGCATGTGATTCCAAATATATCATACAGAAATTTCAGGGTTACTAGGGGGCTACCGCCGCCTGTTTGCCTTATTGCTCGCTAAGCAGTACCAAACTCGTTAGTCTAGCATATTTGGGGTCACTATTGATTTCTTATAAGACCAAACCAAATCTATAGTAACTAAACCTAAGTGGAGTTGTTAAGACTCAAGCTTACCTGCGAACTTTCACTGATCACCGTAATTTTCTGCCTCAAAAAAGTTCATTTGTAATATTTTATGAAACTGCCTATCGTTACACTCTATTTGAAACACCCTGTATATTAGCCAGATCTGATAAGCCATGACCACAAACTATTAATTATATTCACAATATCTCCCTTCAAAGTTAATGTTGAGACCAGGCCAGAGCTTAAGTACAGCTTATTTAATTGGCTTTGAGGAATAAATTGAGGAAATAAAAAAAACAATTCTATACCATAGACCAGTGGTACCCAACCTATGGCCTGTGAAGTTGATTCATGTGGCCCATTTTTATGTTTATTCCCATGTTTTGAAGCTGCTGAAGGACTAGAGCAACTCTAAAGAGCAATACATTTTTCTATTTGGTATCCATTCTGGCACCCAATCTTCATCTAAATATGAAGTGTGGCCTGCAGGGTAGAAAAGGTTGGACACCACTGTCATAGACTAACACTTTAAACTTAACAAGAACCTGGGAAAAATATGATTTACCTAAGAAAGCTTGTTGGCCATCTGACAAATCTTTGGGTAAAGAACTGTTGAGATTTTTAAAAGTTTCTTCCAACAGAGAAACTTTGCTAAAGTCCCTTTCATCAAAATATGCATGCGTAATCAGTTCTAGCTTGGCCTGAATCAGTCCGTACAAAGGAACTTTACTTAACACACAAACACTTTTCTGCACCGTTTCCCTGGTGATGTCTGAACTCTTTCGTAACAGGTTCTGAAAAAAAAAGTACATCAGAATGTGCATTTTATAGGAACTATTTTATTAAAATACATGTCAATGTCATGGTGGGTGCCACTCTTCTAAAATTGCAAGACTGAACTTTGAACCATCTTTTTAATCATTTTCCCCCCAGTCCAGCAGATTTTTTTTAAGTCGCAGAAAAACTTACAAAATATCATATGAACAATCGAATAGGTCCTTAAATTTTAAGTTAAAGCTGTATCTGAGTAAAACAGGCTTATTTGTGGGCAAAATCAGCGATGTAAATACTGTACAATGTAAATAAATTTAGTACAAATCGCTGCCAATCGGTCAGCTGATTTTGCATTTCGTAATAAACCGAAACCCGGGACCAGAGATATTTTTAACTCCTCGGAGAGAGTATTTCACTCCTTTAAAATCGGAAATACTCTTTAAAAAACTAGACAGGAGTATTTTCACTCTTCGAATTTTTCACCAAGTTTTAACTTAAACCTTCAGCCACGGCATCTTAATTATCATAATTCTTAATTGTGTTTTCATACAGCCATAGTACTTGTTTTTGCATTTATTGTTTTGATGATTAGTGAGTTTGATTGATTGAAACCCAAAATAGCATCCTCATTTATTTTTTTCAATTTCATTTTGTCCATTAAAAAGTAAGCGTTTTTAATAGAAATTTTGTCTCTGTATGTGTACTTTATGCTATTTCCGTATTTCACTCCTCCTAAAAAAGTCAAGGAGTATTTTTACTCCTCCAAAAAAATCCTAGGAATAACACTGCCCGGGACGGAATTCCGTTCACAGACCTCTTAGAAAGATGGAAGAATGGCACCTATGGTTAATATCTATACAAAAATAACAAAAAATAGAGATAACAAAATAAAAATTAACAATTGATATTGAATGTTCTACCTCTGCATTCATCTGTCTGTAACAAGAAATTCCAAATACAGTTTGATGGGGATTTTCTAACGATGGCAGGTGAAAATATATTGTATCTAGAAAATAAAATATTTTCGAATAAGTCCACACAAGAGTAACTAACACATACTTGCCAATCTCTCAAAAGTAAAAAAACTCAGGGAGATTTTTCCAAGAAATAAGGAGACATTTTTATTGGTGTTTAACCCTTTCCGAACCAATTTCACACAGACAATATTCTAACACAAGCTCAATACAAAAATTTAGTTTTTAAAAATTAGTTACCTAAGTAAAATCTTTACAATTCATAGCAAAATAACAAACTTTAAAAAAAATTAGATCCATGTAAAAAAAATGGATGAATGCATTAACTTAATGTTGATTTCGAACTTTAAAAACCTTTCATTGGACCACCATAATACAGGGGTGATTGAACAAAAGCAAAGAGATACAAAAAATGATTTAATAGAATAGTCTGTGTATAATAAAGGGAATAAACTCAAATTTATTGATAAAAGGTGAGCATTTTCACACTTTGTACCGAGTGATTACTTTTTTTTCGTAAGAATTTTGGTTAAATAGTTAAGTAAAGTTTGATAGGATTTTGGAAGCAAGCAGGTTTAGAATTAATTTTTACCTTTTTCATAGTTGTGAGCTCCATCTGGCAGCGCAAGAGTGGGCAGGTGTTTCCAGGCATCAGGGAGTTCTCCTCCCTTCACATCGTCACCTTCCACCAATGGAGGATACGCATATTCCACCTGTTGAATGGAAGAAGCAATTGAAATAAAGCTACTTTGAATGCAAAGCAACTATACTTTAAAAGAACATTTGGATCAGCTGGAATAAGAGTCCTCCATTTGGCGATCGCCAATTATACCGCCAACTGTACACTATAACTAATCGTGCCGTTAACTTCCGTACCGCTAACTTGGCGACCGCAACGCGAGTCGCTAAATGGAGAACTCTTATTCCAGCTGTGCCGACCATTTTTTAATGCATTACATAATTTAAAATTTTGACACCATTGGGGAGACTGTTGTACCACAGTTTACTAGATACTATACAGGCTAGCCGGGTTTTGAATAATGAAAACCATTTGACAACTTTTCCTGCTAGGATCGCCACAAGTCCAACCAATAGGATAACACACTGACAAATAAGGAGAAATTAAAGGCGTGTTTTCATGATGTAACTGCTGAATGTTGGTGATTGTCAGCCTACCTTGGCAAACTTTGTTACCATGACAACCTATTACATCTGGGTAACAGTAAGTATTTATTTTAGTAGATCTCCTGTTCCGCTTTCTCGCCACAGACATTTTTGAGCCATTAAGCCCCACCTTCAACTCTGTGGATTTGCTTTGCCAGTTGTCAGCTATAGTAATCTACATTTTTAATGATTTCCATATCTTGGCTAGCCTGTATAGTATCTAGTAAGCTGTGGTCGTACCTAAGGACAGTTATACCTACAGACATTTAATTTGAAAATAAACAGAAAATTGAATTGTTGGTTGATATCAAATTGTTAACAGGTGACCTCTAGTTGGAAACGTGAAAACAGCTCTTTAAATAAAAAAGTTAACTAAGTATAATAAATTTACTGTTTTTAGATGATCTAAGTTATTTATAATTGTTGTTATGTTACGTCTATGATATAATTATTTGTGCATCCCTCATTAATATTTTCTTCCCTTTAATGACGATATGATTAGATTAGATGGGATATACAGCGTAAATAATAAAGATCTTTATTATTTAGTTTAGATCTTGGAAGTCTGGTTATGGCAAAAAAAAATTTCAATTAAATTCTTGAGTTTCCCAGAAGGATGCAACAAATTGTGTCTTTTAATCTTTTTTTATTATTGAATTTTATAATAGGGGCAGGACTTTTGGTTCACCCTGTATATTTCAAGCAGGTTTGAATGCCAAAAACTGTACACCGACCAAATTATATAAAGGCAACAATGAAAATTTGACGACCTTGTAAAATTTAATTAACAGGATCGATAACAGAATCATACCAAAAAGAGCTTAGAAAAAGTGGTACTTTAGGATTAGATTAGCATGACCCAAATTTCACCAATAAAACTTTATTGGCAACATTCTAGAAAGCTAGCAAACGGTTCTAAAATATCGAAAATAGTACATTTTTTAATGTGCCCAATCCAAGTAGATTTGGAGGCTTTTGAAAGTCGCTGTACCTGTAGAAGGAAGCTGTTTTAATTTCATATTTGCTTTTGCTTATATATGTCAATTTATCAAGAGTAGGTATATTTGGCACTTACGTCCAGCTAATCCTTAAAAAGTACTGTATATTTAAATTAAATTTCAACTTACAACACATCCTTTTTTATGATGAAATCCAATGACAAAAACATGTATTATGGGAGAAGTACCATTTAAAGGAGTCTCAGTCTCAGACATTTCCTGAGTTAAAAGCTGAAACTAAAACAAGAGTTATAAAAATAATGAAAACATTTTTTGGAACAGCTTTAGAAAGGGTCTGCCAGCCGCCATGTTTAACCACAGCAACATAATTAATCATTGTCAGCGTAGAGATCTAATTGTACTATTAAATCTCTAACAATATTCTACTAATTACTATTATTTTAGGATCTAATAATAATATTAACAATTATATCTCAATGTTTGTTGGTCATAAATTGAGCTGTGGGTATATGTCAGCTAGCAGACTCTAAAGCTCACCCCTTTTTTCTATTTACATTATTAGCACATTTATAATCACATTAAAAAAACCTATCTAAATATAGCATTTATTGTTCATTCTTGGTGCACTAATGTGTCTCCTGTTTACACAAAGAAAGGAGTGATAGTAAATTACACTAGCTCAGTTTACACAATTTAGTATATTAGAACTTATAGATCATAATGGAGTTGGTTTTGATGACTTTTAAATAGTTATAGCATATACTTTACACCGATACCAGTTGTAGATATAAGATAAATGCTCCGAAGAGACCGACTGTCAAAAGAAATCAATTTAATAACTTGGGTGAAAAGAATCGTTCACGGTAGAAGTCTACATGCAAATACATAGAATTAAAGCATTCCTAAAATATTTCTTCCTAAAAAACACATCAATAATAAGAAAACGTATTTGAAATGGCACCCGATTTATTAATTACATCATTAGACTGATTAGAGGTGGGTAAATCTGACATAGATGGCAACTTTCACACCCAAAACAGAAAAAGTAAACAAAAGCCGATCACAGGTTTTTATTCTATAATTCCGAGAAAACAAATGTATTTAAGGAATCAGAATTTACCAGGTTGGACGAACTTCATTAAGACTCGATACACAAAATGAATATAATTGTTTTTATAAATAACTTGAAATACATTTCAAAAGAAAGAAGCCATATGTGTAATTAGAAGTTGAAGTAATTATATTCATTGTTTTGACGGACATCTTGAATGAATTTGAAACTAAAATTGTTCTCTTGTTTGAGATAAAAGAATGAAACAAATAATTTGGTTGAAGTATTCATTTCGAATTCTTCTTTAATTTTTCTTACTTGTGCATTCAAAATTCTGAATTATTTTCGGTTTCGTTCAGTTTCAGTATTTTCATCAGCAGTATCTTGACAACTAAACTTTAAATATATTTGATAGAATTTGATGATGACGTCATATTAAAAATGAAGTCTGCTCCTGCTTCTGCCTGAAAAGAATCTCAATGCGATAATCTTCTCTTCATAAAACAAGAATTAAAATCATATTTAATACTGTACACATCTATGGCAAATAAATATCACAGCTACTAACGTACCCACCACCGAACAATAAATATCCCAATTTTTTCGATCGATTTATTTCTTTTCACTCGGCTATTTGTAGAAAATGCAGCAGACTGAGGTAGCAATGATTTTGTTACAGAGAGTTTAGGATATCTGTGTGCTTCCTCTGTGATTGGTGTTGGAGTAAATTTTGCTTTTTATTGAGATGGTAGATGGACGGTTTCTCGAAGGGGTTAATTTGGTACGTACGAAGTTCACAAATGGGGGGATGTGTGAGGAGTGTTGTGCATTTTCTGGCGAATAAGTTACCCCCTGTAAAGTTTTAAGATTTCTGAAATTAGTAAGGCCCATAGGCTTTAGGTTTTTTTTGAAGCCGATAAAGATGGAGAGAAGAATCTAAGCTGAACCATCGTTTAGGGTAAGTCATGTAAATGGCTATCGTTCATTAATTACATGGTCTGATTTAAACATAAGAACACCCAGTGAGTTTTCTGGAAACTAAAATTGTTTGGTGCCATTGACGTGAGCGCTCAGTTCCCAAGTATTACAAGCATTGTTTGATTTATTAAGTGATATTTAATTACACTTATACACTCGGTTTTTTTCCCGAAAAGTTATGATGGTTGGAAATATTGGTGAGTTTTAAAGAGTTACGTTTAAGTTTTAGACGTGTAGAATGTGTGATAGATATAAATCTTAATTTATTATCGAGTCGAAAGTTTTTGTGTGGCTTTTGATAATCGTAACATGAGGTTACCAAACGACTCAATATTGACTGCGAATGTTAAGTCTAGGGAAATTAATTAGTTCTTTGTCACAAATTACGAGTGATTATAATGCAAATTGTTTTTTTTTTAACCTTTTATATTTGGACTGCAATTTTCAAAAATATGTTTGGACGGTGTAGCCAATGCATATGACGGGTTATATTAGCTTTCTTTTAGGTGGTGTGAATAGCTTTAAATTTGTGATCGCTAAAATATATCTTTGTTCGCTAGGGTGTTGGCGTACATTGATGGTCATAATGTAAGTTCAATTGCTAGTTTAAGTGAGTATGTTAGTAATCAAAATTTGCATTTGTTTTTTGATCCGATCGTAGATGTAGATATTAATGGTAAGGTAACTTAACATTTCATTCTATAGTCCGCAGTGTTATGTATAAAGTTGTTTTATAAAGCGTATTTTAGAATGGATAGGGTTTTGTTATGAATTAGAACCAGTGATTACGGTAAAATTAGGTGTAATTGTTTATTCATTCCTGATTTTAAATATTTAAAGTGTTATGAGATGGCAGGGTCATTTATAAAAATCGGCATTGTAATTCGCTTCCATGTAAATCGAAATGACGAGATCCAGATCTTAAATATTATCCTAAATTTCAGTCTTTCAGCTAATTATGGTATCAGTTCATTAAGTATGGTATTAATTGAAACTTCGAGTTTCTAAATTAATAGTTTTTTAATGTTCAAGGTATGAACTTAAATTTGTTCCATCTATGGTTGGTGCTAAACTTGATTTAATTTAGGCTGAGGAAACCAGAGTATTGTTGTTAATTCATTTTTGTTAATTCTCAAAACATTATTATCCTGCAAAACTAACTGGATAAGTTCTTATGCTTGTATCAAAGCAACTTAAAATGAGTAGTACTGATGATACTGAGTAATGAACTGAAAATTTTTATATTTTCTATAAATTTCCTTTTTAGTATTAAATTATTTTAATTTGTGTTCTATCCTTTATGTTTGTCTATGCCTAGTGATTATTAACTAAGTAGTGTTTGTCATTTATTCATTTCTAAACTTTTTCCATAACTTAACTTGCATCTTGTTGAAACTGTTTTAAGCATAGAATGTACTATATTTGGTTAATGTTGAGCAGCTGATTAAATTTTTAATTTTATTTACTAAAGGTCCAATTCATAACCTTATCTTATAATTGCTTCTTGCCAACATAAAAAATTTGATATTTTCACTATAATAAGTATGTTTGTAAAATTACCCTCGTATCATTTTACAGAACAGTGTGTGGTATAATGTGCAAGATTTCTAAATTTCTATCTTTTCTCAAAATTGTTCACAATAAGATCAGGTTCTAAGGTTTACCTCACCACTTCATTAGTATTACACTAGTATATTTTAGCAGACTCTCTGGTCCAATTTTAAAGTGCTTAAAGAGTTGTTTGCAATGTAAATAAGCAGTTTAAATTCTTATTGATTAACAATTTAAAGATAATGAGCCATTAGCTTTAGATGACAAGATTTTTCTCAAAATACTATTTAAGTAATTATGAAGATAACCTTATAATAAAAACTTGAAAGGTTTGAAGGGAGTTTAAGTGTATTTAAGACTATATGGGTGATTCTTTAGAAATGTGAAAAATTTACGTCTGCAGATCATAATTCCATTGAATGCAGTAAAATTAATTTTTCTTTACAACGTTCCTGTAATAACTAAGCTTTATGAAAAACAATAACTAAAAAGTTGAAAGCCTTGAAAATTTCATGATTTTGGTTTTTCCCACTATCAACATGTGCTAAAATAAAAGGGAAGCATACAAAAGTTTTTTTTTCAGATTTTTCCCCCTGTAGCTATGTTAAGAATTGAAATATAGAGATTAAGATTGAAATACATCATTCTCCTGTCATACACATTTTAGTACATTATCAGACTTATACGTTATACAAATGACAGAATAAAGTTATTCTTCTTGTTATTTAGTTAATTACAATCTGAATAAGTAAATGTTGGCTTTTAGTGAAATTAGTTTAAACTGCTACTTTGTTAGAGGCATTGCTATGGTGCATGTGAAATTTTTAGTCCAAAATATTAAAAAATGAATGGACAAAGATTACTTTTCTTCGGCATCCTTCTCAATCCAGCAATGGGCACATCTATGTTAATAGCAGGGACATGGGAATTGATGCATGAATAATAATTATATAGAGAACCTGTCATTAAAATATTAATCATCTATAAACACTTTTTAGTGGACAAGGTCTGAGAGACCACTCCACAATAGATCTTGACAGTTTTTGACACAAGGGTTAATGCTACTCGCATTAACCCTACTAACCCGCTACTAGATGGGTTTGTACTTTTAGGAGATGTCCAAACATCAAGAATTGGTGCCATTCCTTTTTCTGCCATCCTGAACAAACTTTTCTTAAATTTAGAGCATAACACTCAACCTTGTTTGAATAATAGTTTAACCCTAACACATTTAAAATGAAAGTTGCAAGTATTTGCATATCTGCACAAAAGTTTGAAGTACAAAACAAGTTTTTTCACCCCATTTTAGTCATCTTTGAAAGTTACTGATGTAAAGTTATGAAAGGATGATGTACTACCCCATTCATCCCCATACCCACTTATTTTTAAAAAACTAAAAGTAGGCTTGGAAAATTACCATGCTTCATGATAAATTTTCTCAATTTTATTTTTAACCACTCCTCAGCTGACCGTGACTTTCAGTCACACGTTCTGTACAGCTCAGCTCAAGCCTATTATACCGGAGTTTGAAGGTCCAACGACCTAGGTACTCCCTCAAATATCCCCCCTTGATTTTTTAATGAAAGAAAAAGAGAACTGAGAATAGGTCCAAGGTACAACCTTGCACCTTGGTTTCAAGGGTAGTGTACCTTGGGCCTATGTCAAAAAAATTTAGGTGCACCTCTAAACTTAAAATGTTTGTGAAAAACTCAAGGAACAAGTGCTTATTGAACCACCCAGATGTATAAGCTTATAGATTTAGTTGGGGCACTTTTCTGCATAAATGTTTTAAAGCACTGTTTGTATCACAAAATTATAGATTTACCTTAAAATTAGTGTTAGTCATGAAACTAAATCCTACCCTGCGTTTAAATACAAAATACCAATGTAATAAAAGTCAGTATAGAGTGATTTTTTTAGTAACTCAAGGTAGTTAAGTGTATCTTGGACAGGTCCAAGGTAAAATTATCTCCTTAGGTCCAAGGTACACTTAAATCATGTACTAAAAAATGTTTGATCACCATTTTCAGTTTACCCCCAGCTCCATTTTAAGCGCATACCATTATAGCTGAAACAATATATAAAATTCACTGTAAAACAGAATCTGTATTTTTTTAAACTATAGGTACCTTAGAAAATTTATGTTCAATGGGGGAAATCAATTTTTAACCTATATTATCTCCAATTGTTGACTTTTTTTGAAAAAAAAATTATCTAGACTGTAAGCTTCGGTTGTAAGGATACTAATTACATGTGTAGTGTTGCCATACTACATAAAGTTTAGCTAAAAACAGTGTAGAACCGAGGTACAATACTTTCCCCTACTGTATAAGTACATTTTTAACACAATAAAACTTTAAGCTTTAGTTAAATTATTTTTTAACAAGCTCTTAAAGAAGTAAAACAAAAAAAGTTACTTTTGGAATGGAAAAACACATTTAGTAGTCCAATTTATGCAAGCATGGAAGCTGATTTTAATGAACACAGTTTGTTGAATTGATTAGATACTACTATCTTCTGGGTGAAGTATCAAACATTTAAACTAGGTTCGGCAACTGGTAGACCACAGTCCACTTACAGACCGCAAGAGGTTATTTCTTGGATCACCAAAATTTTCAAGTTGAATTAATAATTTATTAATACTTATTTATATAGCAATTTATGTTGTTTGAGCATATTAAAGAACATTTTTAAAAGGTTTCACATACCTCATAATCAGTAAATTTTTAACTTCTGGGGGAAACTCTAATAAAGTGAGGGAGCATGGGTGCCACTCTTCAGTCCTGGGGACGGAATTCTGTCCCGGGTTTAATATGAAATGTAAAATAGTCCGATCGGCACTGATTTCAGTACTTGCATTGCACATTTTGCCAAGAAATGAGCTTGTTTTACACAATATACAGCTTTAACTTGAAATATAAGGACCCATTTAATTGTTCATATGATGTTTTATAGGTTTTTCTGCATTTTTTTAATTACTGAACTGAGGGGAAATGATTTAACAGGTAGTTCAAAGTTCAGTCTTGCAGTTTTTAAAAAGTGGTTTCCATGGTGATGGGGCTGTTTGCATTACCTGATTTGGAACTTTATTTAGAATTAGTATCTCGATTCAAGTAAGGTTTTGGAGGCAACACCCCCCCCCCCAAAATATTTGGTCCATTTTGCCAAAGTATTTAGTTTCTGGTAAAAAAGGGCATACTTTTTTCGAACCACAGCACTCGTGGAAGCTTATACTTTGAAGCATTTCTTTTCATAAGCATTTAAATGTTTTGAAAATCATTAAAATATGGATTTCTAGCATATCATAATTAGATTGATCTTTTTTAAGTGTCTAATTTCTAAAAATTTCCTGAGGGAACCCTTAGATCCCCTTTCAATATAAAGCTAACAATAATTTACAAGCACTTATGACAAAAGTAATTGGATGGTTTCAAATCTTAAAAAGTTGAAATAAAAAAAAAAGTTTATTTCTTTGTAGTTAACTAGTCAAGGATTTTACAAATCCTTCTGGGTAGGAATCCCCAATTTCCAGGGATTTTCCAAAATATATAGGGAACAGTGAGGTATCAGTGAGTAAATTATATGGTAATCATAAACAGTCGCTTTCCATTAAAAACATATAGTACATACATTTTTTAACTAAATATTTTAAAAAAGTTAAGGGTTTTTTTTAATTAATTGAAACAAATTCAAAAATAATTATTGAATATTTTTTTTTCTAATTTGTAAATAAAAACTTTTGCTGTGAAACCTTGATGTTTATTGGTTAGTAGCACACCATTTATGGCCATTTTAACCTACAAAGTGGTATTTAAAACAACTCTTTTTGCTATAACTCCTGATCCCATGGGTGTCCCATTCTATAATTTTCAGAATTTATATCTTATAAATATTGATAAAATATCTGACCCAAGTACTTTTTTGCTAATCCTCAAAAAAATTTTCAAAATTATTTGGACTCGGCATTTCAAATAACTTGCTGACCCCTGGTTTGAAGTGAAGTTAAGATATAAAAAAATTCAGTTATCCCATTCTTCTCCTCTGTCCTGCTGAAAAGAAAAAGGAAATTATTTTTTCAAAATCCATCTTTTTTCATCTTTATGTTGAAAATCTTCATTTTCTGTTTAAAAGGTAGGATTTGGGGTTGGGGAATTGTAAGTTAAGCTGTTAAGAGTCTATTATGGTGTACCTATAGCAACCTTGCATGGGCCCTAAAGGTTTATTAAGTCATCCTTAAATCTTGGACATTTCTTGTAGGGAGAACTAGTAGCTGATTTTCATGTTACAATTACATACCATTTAGACTTGAAATTAAGTAGTTTCCATTTTATAATGCTATTTTAGTTTTATGTTGTAAGGTTTTTAAGTGGTCTGGGTAACTATTTAATAAGGTCATCCTTGGTCTTGGATAAATAAGTTAGTCCTTATCTTTTTTTTTTCTTTTGCCAAATTAATATTATTTGTCTGTGCCCCCAATCTTACTGATCATCATTACTCTTTTTAATTTATAGGCTATTGCTGGTTAAAAGCAAATAAAATTTCTTATTTAACTTCAAAATAAAAGTATTTTTCTTAAATAAAAAAAAAATTTTTTTTTCTTTATGCAGGTGGCTGTATCTATGATGGATAATATTCACAGTCTGGATCCCAGAAAACAAGAACTCCTAGAAGCCAGGTTTCTAGGAAACAGAGTAAGTCAACATTTTCTATCCTTCCTTTAGCTCTTTTGTTGCATAAATCAGCAGCTGTTCAGTATCAGGGGTTTCCAAATCTCTGTCTCCTTTGAAGGAATTTAATTCAACACACTAAAGTTCTATTTTCCCAGTTTCGGCACCTCTAATAGTTTAATGTAGGGTGTAGGCAGAGTTGTTTGACTTTTTGTCAATTTTATCCCTGCATGATAGCCTTATCAACAGATCAAAATTGGTGTTGGTCTGGTCAGAAAATCACTGGTCCGGCAGACCAGTGGTGAAAAAGTATCCCACTCTACAGTTCTAGCCGCGTTTTTTTTCTGCGGAACTAATTAGAAGTTTTATGTCAAGTAGTGCAATATTAACATTTAATCACTAAAAATACTTAATAAATAAGATATTTTCAAACTTATTTGTTTATTTAGTTAGTTTGTTTAGTTTAGTGTTGGTTCAATTCTGTTAGAGTCCCCGCTAAGTATCGCCAATATCCAAATTGCTAAATATATCCAAATATCAACAAATATTTCTGACTTTTATTAATAAACTGAATAGTTATTGATCTAATTGAACATTTTAATTTTAATTCAGGAGTTTAAAATTATTTATGAATATTTCTACTTTTTATACTACTATAGAACTGGGCGATATTGAACCTTAGTGTTTTTTAAATTAATTATTGATATTCACTTTAAGTACAAAGTAGATACTTTAAAAAAATTGAAACCTGTCCTTTTTAATTTGACAGACCAGTCATTTTGGTTTGAGGAAAAGTGAGTTATTTTTCTGATTTCTAACGTGCTTATCAGGGATGAAAAAAAATCTCATACTCCCTCTCACATGGAGTTTATTTTTTTTGTTAACAAAAAAATTACAAAACTACTCAAACCCCTTATTTTGCAGTTTTTTTTCTTTTCAGAGCTTTTCGAACAGTGAACAGTTATTGCAAACTCAGCAACAACTTAGTCAGAATGCTGGTGTGATGCAAAGTACTAGTGGACTGAACCTCGCTATTGGTGCTAACAACAGTAACAGCAATAATAACCAAGATTCTAATCTAAGTGCTGCAAGCGGCAGCTCTATGAGTAGTGATAAAGAAGTGGAGGTAACTAGAGTGGATTCTTTCCCAGTATGCTATCATCATGATATCATATATCAAATGACATAGTTAACATTTTTCGATCTAAAACCTCCCAAAATTAGCTTATAAGAACTTTGTTGACATGTTAATTAAGTAAGGGGGCGTCCACAAAGTATGTGAGGTGTTTTTTCCAAATTTTTAAACCCCTCCCATCTTTTTGGTGAGATTTTGCTAGACCCCCTTCCCCCTCAAAATCTCACAAGACATTTTCTCAATCATCTTTAATTAATTTATTTGATATGTTCTAATTTCGTCTTAACACTTAACATACACATTGCAAAAGTTTTGGTACAAATGCATGTTGAAATCAAAAGCATGCTCTTAACTTGTAGTTATCACGATTGACTGGCTAATAATTCACTGTTTTAACTAATCTGCACATTTTTCTAACCTTGTGCTAAAAAATATAAAAAAGAAAACATGTATACTTTCTAAACTAAAAGTTGATGTGAGATTTTAATTGACTTCCCCCTCCCCCTGGTGAGATTTTGCTGGCCCCCCACCCCCTTTTTGACCTTGCGTAATTTATGGACATCCCCTTATGAAAAATCAATACAATTTAATAACAATAAAATTGTAAAATCATGAAGTTAAAATGTCATATTTTATCAAATCTGATTAGATCTGAGCAACATAAACAAGTTAGCATTGGAAGTAGGGTATATTTTAAAGGCAGTTTTTTTTTTTTTTTTTTTTTTTTAACTTTCAGGTTTTTTATTTTCAAATCTGATTGTTTCCATCATATTATTTTAAAAGTTAATTATCACTTATATTTTTATTTATTTTGTAATAGTTGCTACAATCATAATCCAAAAAAATTATAGATAATTAAAATATAAACTGTTGATATCTTGAAACATTTATATTTTCTCATAATTATTAGCAAATGTGCTCTGAATAATTAATATATAATTAAAAATGCCAAAGAAGTGAGCACAATTCCACCAGTTCAAGTAGTAACCGGTTAAAATGTTCCATTTCAGTCCCCTGATAAATACCCACCTCATAGACCCCCAACCACAGAAAGAAAGAGAAAAAGAAAAGAAGACAACTCTGCTGCAGGTAAAAATTTCTCATTTTTAATAATCTTTCTAAGTTACGAGTTCCTAGCTTTATAGATTGTACTCAAGTATATATAAATTGTTTTGTGAATAAATTTATAATAGAATAATTATTCAAATAAATGTGTTGAAAGTCTACTTATATAATCAGGTATTTTTTAATCATTAAAAATTCCTGCCTTAGTTTTCTTGATTTTTGTTTTGTTAAAAGAACTTAAGAATTCTTTTTTGACAGTAGTTGCTGTTAACTTACAGTTGTCTTTTATTTTTTCTTAGAAATAGTATATTCAGGAAAGCTTTCCAGATCTGAGTCTGCAAAGAAAATTAATGAGTATTTCAAAGTAAGAAAATATTATGATTTCAATCAATCCTATCACTTAATCAACCAAAACAAACATTTAACTGCTTGCTTGTAATTATTGCAAATAAAATAGTTGAGGACCCAACCTAACTATATCCTATGGGGGAATGAAATTTAGATGGACTTAGGGAGAGCAGGGTATGAAAAAGGTTGAGAAACCCTAATGATTTGAGTTTTCTGCCCAAGTCAAAGTTAATCTCAGTAAAAAAAAATTAAAACCTTAACTAAAGATGAGGTGGGTCACGTTAAGATTCTGTTCATAAAAAGTGGGTCACAGTGTTCAAATGTTTGAGAACCCCTGTTCTAGAGGGTGGATGTAAATGATGTTTGAAAAACAAGTAACAAAAACATTGTTTAATTTGCACATGAAATTTAAAAACTTAAAACATACAAATTTGTTTCGGGGATCCCCTTCGTCAGTGAAAAGATGGAAATGTCAAGCAAGTAAATATAAGGGTCCGATTCCGTTAGAGTTCCCGTTAAATATCGTCCGGTTCTTTTAGTTAGACAACAAAAAGTAGAAATATTCATAAATAATTTCAAACTCCTGAATTAAAATGTTTAATTAGATCAATAACTATTCAGTTTATTAATAAAAGTCAGAAAAATTTGTTGACATTTGGATATAAGGGGCCGCCCATAAATGACGTCACGCTCAGAGGGGGGGGAGGGGGCTAATCAATTTCTGACAGTTTGTGACAAGGGAGGGGGTTTCAAAAGTTGTGACATCACATCCTCCCAAAACTGAAAATCAACCAAAAATAACAAAAACTGAATTTTTTCTAAGATTTTTAATCCAAAAAAAATTAATTTTATTTCTTCTAGGAGAATATTGTACAAAAAATTATTACCGAAAATTTTACAACTCTATGTATTAGACATATTGATCGATTGAAAGTGTGACATAGGGGAGGGGGTAGGGGGAAGTGTGACAGTTTGTGACATAGGGGGAGGGGGTCAAAAATGGGCAAAAAAAAGTGTGACATCATTTATGGACGGCCCCCTAATGTGTCCAAAAGAACCAGGCAATATTTAGCGGGAACTCTAACGGAATTGAACCAATGTAAGAAAACACAGTTACAGTGAATAAACACCAGGCTTAATCAAAAATTTCAAAAAGGGAGGTTAAGTCCTCCAAATCTGTTGAAAATAGGGTGCATTTGACAAATCGTTAACCAAGCGACTGGAGAGATTAATGTAGTAACGTCAGTAGCGGATTTCTAAATAGGCTAGCTAGGCTGAAGCCTACGGCGGCAAATTTTTGACGGTGGAATTTTTTTTTCCGCAAAAAAAGGAGAAGAGAAAGGAAACACAAAAAGACAAAGAACGCTCTTTTCAAGTAACCAAAATCCCAACCCAGAAGTTTTGAGTAGTTAGATTCAGCAAAGTAACAAATCTATTATTCAATGCTTTGTTTAGAACACATATGGGCAACCTCCAGCCCGCCTCTCCATTTGTTTCGATCCGCGGAACATATAAAAAATTGTCATGGAGAAGAGTCAAAAGAAAGACTTCAAAAAGTCTCAAAAGGACTTAAAACACTATTTTGAGGATCAAATTTCAAAATATTTTTTGAGGGAGAACCCCCAAACCCCCTCCACAATTTGGAAGTCTGTTACATAGTGTTTTTCCTTTGGAAATTCTGCCGCTTACAAGAAACAGTTCCCTCTGCGTGTTCCCCAAAGGGGTTTCAAATGAGATAAAACACTAGTTTAAAGGGACCCCCAGCCCCCTCGAAATTTTGATGTCTATTTATAATTTTTTCCCTTGAAAATTGTGCGGTTTACAAGGAACTGTTCTCTTCAAATGTTACCCAAAGGGTCTCAAAATCAACTAAATCACTACTTTCATAGGCCAATTTAAAAAAAAAAATCTGGAGCTGACCCACAGACCCCCATTTTTACTTGCAGCTAAGATTGTAAAATTTTGACATTATGAGCACACTGTAAAAAAATCCTGTAAAATTTACGATTTTTAACTGGCAGCTGGGTTTGTTGTGGAAAACCGTAAAAATTATGAAGTAAAACACCATTGTTTTTATGGATTTACTTCGTAATTTTTACGGTTTTCCCCAACCAACCCAGCTGCCAGTTTAAAACCGTAAATTTTACGGGAATTTTTATACAGTGAATATAGGCGGCAATTTTTGGTTTAGCCTATAGGCGGCAACATTTGGAAATCCGCCACTGAGTAACGTTCATTTGGGAATGTTCAGTTTGCTTTCATAACTGTGGTTTTCTCCCCTGCAGTACCCTCCCTCCCCGCAAGCGACCTCTCTGCAGTCCCCCCTGCTGACGGACTACTCTCAGCTGATGGCTCCGATGCAGCAGCCGCGCAGCGTGGCGCAGCTGTACCACCGCGCGGTGCAGACGGACCTCACCATCAACAAGATCAAGGAGCTGGAGAACAAGTCCGCCATGGACCTCGAGATCCGGGACAACCGCATAGAGGAGCTGCAGAGGGTGAGTTCTTCATTGACTCCACAGCCCTTTGTGGGCCTTCCTAAGAATCTTCCTCCATTCTGCTCTCTTCTTGGATAGGGTTCTCCAATTCTTAATTTTTTAAAATCCTCATCAGCACAGTCCACCCATCTAAGTTCGGGTCTGCCCGTTAAACAAGTCCCGATTGGCCTAAACTGAAAGATCCTTGATGTTAAAGAGGAAAGGTTCAACCTGCAGAGGTGTCCAGCAAGTTTCATGCAGTTGACTTTTATAAAGTTAATGATGTTTGCCTTTCTATAAAGGTTATACAGCTCGTTAACGTTATTGTATTGGTGCCTCCGTGTGCCATCGATGTTTACAGCACCCAAAATCTTTCATAAAACCTTTCTTTTGAATATAGCCAGCCAATTTTCGTGTGAACTTGTCATTGCTCATGACAATAACCTTACCACCAAATAATGTATGTCTCGTTATTTTACCAGCTAAATTCTCTTGAGAATCATTCAAAATGTACCTGGTAGTCAGACCCTTAGCCTTAAAGTGCAAGAATGGCAGAGAGCAGTAATCAAGTCAGTGGTCTGTCCAGGGCAATCTTACTACCTTTTGGCAGTACCTTCACAAATTCAACATTTGATAAATAGGTACTTTCACAAATTCAGTTTCACGAAAAAGTACCTTCACAAAATACATTTATTTTTAAAGTTCTCTAATAAGAGAGACTCTTCTAACTATTAAATTTTTAGCCATTCCAGACTGAATTTTCTTTGTTTTTTATGCTTAAAAATTATGTACGCAAGTTTTTATGCTGATTTTGCACTTAAATTTTCACAAATTTGCAGAAAAATATTCACAAATTATTACTAAATTTTCACACAAACTAGGTACCTCTTAAAATAACCTAGACAGACTCCTGCAAGTATTAAATAGATAGATTATTGTGGCATGTGCAAAAGTACTTCACCTCCGTGGCTTCAGTTCACATGTACAGTCGGCCACATAAAAATCGCTACAGAGACGATTGTGAACGATCAGAGGGAGTTAGAAAGATATTGTAAACGGCAATTTTCATGAATTAACGTCTACTTTAAAACAAGCTATGATTTGAGTTCTTAGGGGGTCGTCTTCATATTAAACGAAACACTAACTTTTTTTTCCTATGGGGACCCCCAATTATTATGTGTTTTTCTGAAAGAGCATCCCCATAAACCCCAAATACCAAGTTTCATCCATGTAAGTATCCAAATAGAAGCATAATAAATTTTTGAAATGTCAACCATTCAATGTGAAAATGTTTTCGGTGTAAAAATATGAAACTTTGAATTTAGATCAAATTTGTGTCCCGAAACAAAATAATTATGCTTTTATAGCGATATTTAATGGTTAATAGATAGATAATTAACATCTAATTTTGACCCAAAAATTAAATTTAAAATCTTTTAATATTTTTATGGTAATCGATTCTGGTAGTAATTTTATGTGGAAAACCAAAATTTCAGTCAATTTCATTCAATAGTTTTGGAAAAAACCGAATTAAACTAAATTCCCACTCTTAAAGGGACCGTATACCTCTGCCAAATGTATACCGGCGAATGCTTTTTCTGAAAACAGTCGCCTTATTTTAATCACCATAACTTAAATTAAAACTTAAATTTGATATAAAATTTAAATAAATTACTTATAAACTTTTCAATAAACATTAAAGTGGTGAGTAAAAGTATTACTGTTCCAACGTTTTTAGGAAATAATGTTTACAGAAAATTAATCCTTCTCACTCTGGAGACGACCCCCAAAATCTAAAAGCTTTATTTATCGCTCGATGTGGATGAAACTTGGTATTTGGGGGTTTATGGGAATGCGCTTTCAGAAAAACACATAATAATTGGGGGTCCCCATAGGAAAAAAAAAGTTAGTGTTTCGTTTAATATGAAGACGACCCCCTAAGGACTCAAATCATAGCTTGTTTTAAAGTAGACGTTAATTCATGAAAATTGCCGTTTACAATATCTTTCTAACCCCCTCCGATCGTTCACAATCGTCTCTGTAGCGATTTTTATGTGGCCGACTGTACCTACTACTAGATAACCATAAGTTAATAGTGTGTATTGTGCTCTGCTTGTCTTTATAGGGAAGGCAGCTGAGAACTGTGGAATCTTGGATTCGTTAAGGCACGTTTCCGCAGTTTTGTGCCGCCTTCTAAAGAATGACAAGCTATATAAATAAAAAAATTTCAGAATGCTTGTAAATATAAACAGGTTTATAAATGCAAAGTCCAAAACAGTTGGATGATCTATTGATGGTTTATTTTTTTTAGACTGGAGATGAATACAAGAGACAAGTTGGGGCTCAACAAAAATTGTTAGACAAGCAAAAAGAGCAGCAAGCCAAGTGCTTGGGCGTTACCAAACAGTTACTAATTGAAAAAGTAAGTCCATTGTTTTCTCTCTTTATATGCCTTATAACACCTGAGTCACCTTTTTTTATATTTAATTATATTCACGATGAAATAAAAAGTTAGTTTAAGTGCAAAAATAAATATGGTGTTTTTATTAATATTTTAAATTTATTCCCCTAATCTTCATTGTGTTGAGTTTGATACTTTAACACTCTTGCTTATCTTCTATTAGGTTTTTTAATGCCATACTGATGAACTACTATTGAAATTCCTTTTTGTGAAAACTTAGTCCTTAGTCTGTTCATTTACTTACACAAGTATTCAAATGTTAAGAGTGTAAAACGACAAGCTGTCATGTTGATTTTATAATGGATATGTTTCAAGTAACAGTCTCTAAATGCAGACGAACTAATCAAAATGACACCCTCTTCCAGAGCACAATGGAGAAAAAGGCTGCTAGACAAAAGTGCATGCAAAACAGGTTGCGCTTGGGTCAATTCATCACTCAAAGACAAGGAGCTTCGTTCGTTGAAAATTGGGTGGACGGTTATGCTTTTACGGAGCTAATAAAGTAAGTCTGCCCTTTTGGTTTCTTTATTTTTATTTCATTGTATCTGAAGCTAAAGAACTTAGCCTGCTTTCTTTGATTTTTTAACTGTAAGCTTTCAGTCCTAGCCGCCCCAAATTTCTAGTGTTCGGCAACTAGTGGTCAAAAAATAGTTAACTACTAACTAGTCTGGGAAAATCTAGTTGCTTCTAGTAGTTAACTATTTTTTCCTGGGACTAGTTACAACTAGTAGTTAACTGTTTCACAAAGTAGTTAACTACTAGTTAACTAGTCTATTTAATTTCATAACCTATTTTTTGCTCAAATTCTAATACATCTTTCTTATCTATATCACAAAATACCTCGCAAAAAGGGCCTTTAATTCTGGTTATGGTATTTTGAGCACTCTACCATCCTATTTAAATTTGTAACAGTACAATTTTTTCTATATTTTGATAAAAATTTTAATAAGAATTTTTTTGAAAGTAGTTGAAATTTTGAAAGTAGTTTCAACTAGTAGTTATTAAAAAAAGTAGTTCAACTAATAGTTGAACTAGTTTAAACCAAAAGTAGTTAAACTATTAGTTAACTACTAGTTGATCAGTAGTTAACTACTAGTTGCAACTAGTTCTACTTAACTAGTGCAGAACATTACAAATTTCTCATAGGATTCAATGGCGGTCTAGGATTGAAATGGTTAAACCTTCAGCAAAGGCATCCTAATTATACTTTTTAATTGTGTTTTCATACAGCCATAGTATTTTTTTCCCCATTTATTGTTCTGATGATTAGGGAGTTTGATTAAAACCCGAAATAGCATCATCATTTTATTTTTTCAATTTCATTTCGTCCATTAAAAAGTAAGCGTTTTTAATAGAAATTTTGTCTCATGTATATGTAGTTTATGCTATTTCCGTATTTCACACCTCATAATTGAATTTCACTCCTCCTTAAAAAGTCAAGGAGTATTTTTACGCCTCCAAAAAATCCTAGTAATAACACTTGTGTACCTCTGTTTTTTGTAGAAAACAAGAAACAATCGCCACTGAGAGAGAAGAAATCGAGAGGCAGAGGAAGCTGCTGGGGAAACGGAAACCCAGCACGGCCCAGCCCAAGGGAAGAGCCAACAACGGGCCCGCAGTGGCCGTGGCAAACGGGGACTTTGCCAAACCAGACCCTCCCAAGGAGTAAGTTTTTCATATTCATTTGCTCTTGATTTGAAATGTGTGGGGAATAGTCGCTGATAATGGTGAAATATTGAAGGTGTAATATTTTTCAAAATCAAGATTTCTGATATTGTGCGGCAAAGTGGTTTCCAATTGGTGGACTGTGAGTGTTTTGGAAGTGGTCCATCATGAAGGAACATACACAAAATTTCCAATAAATGGAAATTTGAGGGCATTGAACGAGAAAAGATGTTCCTAAGACTTTGCTTATCAGTATTTTGGGTTTGAAGAAATTTCATTTATAAATTCTGAGTACACTCCAAATTAGTCTTAAAGGTTAATCATTAAAAGTGGCCATTTAATTAAAAATTTAAATGAAGTTTAGAAGAAAATTATCAGTTCCAGATATTTTCAGTGATGGTTTTACCGAGGGTGGGGCCACAACTAGGCTATTTAGCGAGGTAGGTGGGATTTTTTTTAAGGATTCCCCCCCCCCACACTTTTTTACAAGACTAAACCTATTTGCATCCCAACCACTGAGCTGAAAAAGAGCTAGGGACCCTCCCTTAGAAAATTTTGAATTTTAGCATGTTAAAAAGGGGATTTGAAGCTATTTTCAGGAATTATTTAAAGTTTGTCTAACATAAAAAAGTTACAAAAATAACCTAAATAATAACCTAAATTTTTATGAACTCATCAATGCCTAATTTCTTTGGGAACCACTGCTCTAGTGCACCCCTGTTTAATGCAAGGCCCTAATGAGTAATGGTCTGAATAAGAGTGCTTTTTGTAAATGTGTTTGTTAATCCCGTTTTTCCCCTACAGTGCCATACAGAAGCTGACTTGGTTGGAGTATTATGAGCACGAGGAGATTTTAAAGCTCAGACAAGCTTCTCTGAAGAAGGAAGACACCGACTTGCAAGTGGAGCTGGAAAAGCTTGAGAGGGAGAGGAATCTACATATTAGGGAACTTAAACGAATTCACAATGAGGATCAGTCTAGGTAAATTGCTTTTGGCATCAAATTGGTCGTTTCCAAAAATCAGAGTCGGATTAACTTAATGACATTAACTGACACTAATTCCTTATTTAATTTGACTGTATTTTTTCAACTATTTTAAAAACAGCATAATTTTTTAGAGATGTTATATTTGAGTTGTCTAGTTTTAAAACCAGATAGATCAATTTTTTTTTTCAATTTTAGTTATGTTCTGATTGTTAAAACACAGATCTAGCAAATAGTCAAGTTTTAAGCTTGAAAAAAAATATAGATATGTTTCATGACTAACGCTAATTTTGAGGGAAATCTGTGACGAAAAACAGTGGTTTAAAACTTTTATGATGAAAAGTGCTCTTACTAAATCTAGTATAAGCTTATACATGTTGATAATGTAACCATCTCCTACCAACTTATGTAAAAAAATAAGGGTTTTGTAAGAACATAATTTGGTTTGAATATTTCGTTTTTTGTTCTGAAAAATTAGGAAAAAGTGACTTCTCTGGTTTTGAAACTAGACGACTCATTTATTGGATAGATGCAAGTGAGGAGTTTGGATGTTAGTAGAAGAGGTTGGAAATGATCTTTAACTGTTAGAAGTAGAAAGGTTGGGGGGTGGGATTTGAAAGTTATTATCGTTAATTCTGGCAGGCTGTTATAAAAATAAATTTGCAGCAAGGAATTAAAACTAAGCTGCATGAGTGTATTAATTTTTGTTTTTAAGTAGGGGTTTGGTCAGTATTTTTGCAATGGATTTATGTTAATGGAAATATTTTTTTTTCTAGGTTCAATAATCATGCTGTTTTGAATGACAGATATCTTCTTCTCATGTTACTTGGCAAGGGTGGCTTCAGTGAAGTGCACAAAGTATGCCTTTTCGTAATCTATACTTCCCGAACTCTTACAGTTCATATTTGATCCAGTGCTAACTATATTGTTTAAACTTACCCAACTAGTACATTTATATGTTAAGTTTTAGATAACTTAAAAATAGTATTTGAATTTTGTTGCTTGTTGTAATGTCAAAATTTTGTATATAATGGGAGCTTTAAGTAAAAAAGGTAGAGGGTTTGGGTGTCATCCTCTGAAACCTTTGGGATACATACAAAGAGAACTGCTCCTTGTAAACCACAGAATTTTCAAGGAAAAAATATAACTAGATGTCAAAAATTCAAGGGAGCTGGGTCCTCTCAGAAATTTTTTAAAATTTGCCTCTCTAAAGTATTGTTTTATCTGATTTATAAACGCTTTTGGTAGCACCAATAGAGGACTGCTTCTTCTAAGCAGCATAATTTTCAAGGGGAAACACAAAATATAACAGACAGTGAAATTTTTCTCAGAAAAGTTGTGGAAATTTGGCCCTTGAAAGTAGTGTTTTAACTCAAGTTGAGAATATTTGGGCATAAAAGAACATTTCTTGAAAGATGCAGAATTTTCAAGAGAAAACATTATAAAAAGTAATGTCAGAATTTCTGAGGGGGTTTTATCACCATTAAACCCATAACAACCAATCAACTACAAGACTGGACTTTATATAAAGTGAAACTAGCCCATTTACAAAAACTAAATGTTGATTATCATGTTCAAACTAATTTATGCCCCTAAAATTGTTTAAAAACTAATTAATAGATTTAAGTTATCTAGTTTTAAATAATGCATAAAAAGTTAAGTCTCTTAATAAAATTGTTTATGAAGAACTCATATAAGATCTTAAAATAACTTTTTTTTTACTTGAAAGAAACTAATTTTAAGAGGAGTTTTACAAGTTTCATTTATTTCAACTTTTATTTTTAAATGTCCTAGTTTTTATTGATTCTAAATATAGTTTCATAAATTATTATCGGTTTCAAATTTTTTTTCTAATTTCTATTTTAAATTGAATTTTAATAATGAATTTTCTGAAATTTTTAGGCTTTTGATCTGAAAGACCAAAGGTATGTTGCTTGCAAAATCCACCAACTCAACAAAGATTGGAAAGACGATAAAAAAGCAAACTATATTAAGTAAGTCGGTTTCTTTTTCATTTAGTATTTATTATCTGTTACCTTTTGAAGGATTTGTTTTCCTTTCCAATTCTGAAAAATTACTAAAGAACAGAAAATTTTGGTTCACTCTTAAGTACATAAAAGAACATTAGTAAGTATTTTAGATGGGACCAAGGGGGGGAATTCTACATACAGTAAAACCTAGGTACGGTACAGTGACTCTATCTTGGATCAACTACTTAAGGTCATTACAATGAATTTAAAAAAAAAACTATATTATTCCTAGGATTTAACTATCTATTTTTATTACTGATCATTGTAACCATGGGGTCACTAAATTGTAGTCCTTAAAAAGGGGTATACTGTAATTGATATTGTAGAAAACAACTGTAAATGTTCAAAAAATAAACTTCAGAATGAATATATTATTAAGTAGTAAATTTATTTTTCCAGGCATGCATTGAGAGAATATAATATCCATAAGTCCTTGGACCATCCAAGAGTTGTTAAGTTATATGATGTCTTCGAAATAGACCCTAACTCGTAAGTATTGTTTTTAAGGTTTGATTCTATATCTATGAAATTTTCAGCTATACAATACTATTGAAATTTAGAATTCCAAAAAGAAATAGAAACATGGATAGATGCATTGTTTGATTTTGTTCTATGTTGGTTATTTTTACAATTATTTGCAGGTTTTTTTTAAGTTGTTTTTAGAAATGGTTTTGAAATTTTAATTTTTTTATGTTAATTTCTGTTTTTTAATAATTACAATTTTGGTCTCAGAAATAAAATCTTTGTTTTGATAGAGGTTAGCCTAATTTTTACCAGGGAAATTCTGAAAGTAACCTCCCTATAATTTTAAATGAAAGAAACCAAATATATTTTACATCTTTTCAAATAAAAAGAAAAACAACTTTATTTTATTTTTGTACATTTTACCAGCTGATAAATATGTTTTTCACGAAACTAGTCCCCTAACAAGTTCAACTGACAGCTTTTAAAGTTTTACAGTATCGTAATTTTAGCAAAATAATGTACTCTGACACATCTTTTTTATATATAGGGCATAGTGTGTACACAACATTAAAGGGGTAAACCAAACAGGATGGTTTGTTCAATAATGTATATTTTTTGAACAAAATAATCATTCATGCCTGTTGACACCTTTGGTTCTCTTTTTGTTTGGGAAAACCCAACCCCTTTGCCTACACCTTTTTGCACAATGTTTTGGGCTACACTAATGGCTGTAAATGCCTACTGCTATTGATAAAATGAAATTAAAAGAAAGAAAAGAAATTATTGGGAGTCCCTGTATCTGAAATCTTCCAGTGCTTCGAATGGCAGGGTAGACTTGGTGACATCGTAATCTGTAAACATGGGACATTAAGATACAAGACTATCAAACATATGTCTAAATTGTATTTAAGTCAATTCTATGTTGCATAAATAAGAAAGTTTGTTCTGTCTTTTTGATATTTAATGTTTTTAAACCCTTGCTATGGTTTTTCGGGTGACCTTGGGTGCAGATGGGGTTGTACTGCAATTGCAGTACTGCCCCATACTGAAAGGTTACCCAATACAGAAAGACCACTGGGTTCTGCACCCCTGATGATGTGGCACAGTGGTTGCAGGTTTTTTCTAGTTTTTCATATTTTTCATGTCTTATAAAATTTACAGACATTAAGATACCTTACTTGGAATCTTTCTGAATCCACAAAATTGCCTGGGTATACATTTTTACACTCAACCTGATATTATTACATGCACCTTACCAAAATGGAGGTTACTTTCTGAATTATCTTAATTTTTAACACACAAGAAAAGAAATTTTTTTTCATTTCCTTTCAAATCCTATGCATATCAAATGAATGAACTGACTTTCATTCATTCATTTCCCATTCGTGAAGAGAAAAGTACTCTCTTATGTAGCGTAGGTATATCCGAAGACAAAAGGGTCGTCTTGAGTGTTAGTTGTATGGGTTGGTTTTAAAGCAAAAAAATGTTTTTAACAAAGTAAGCTAAGTTCAGTAAGATTTTTGCCTCTGTGAATCAAATTTAACAATTTTTCCTCTATATTTGTATAGTTTACTTGCAATGAGCTGCTTTGAAAGAAATTCATATAAACCTGATATGTAAGTGAGAATTTCTAATATTATGGTTCTTTCCATATAAAATTAAGAGCAACTCAAGTAAACCTATTTATAATTCTTTTTAGTTCTAAGATCAGTGGTGGCTCATGGGTTGAATAACAGGGGGTTCAAACGCCCATCAAATAAAATTTACATTAGTTCTTAAAAAAAAGGGATGTTGCACCAATACAAAAATCAAGGGTCTTTCAACAGAATTTTAACTCTTCTGGAATAATAATGTTTGATACCTAAATTCTTCACTGCATGCATTTTCATGTTTTTCAAATATGCATTAAATAGAAATAAATAAGCTCTTATCACATCAAGCACTTACAAAAAAAAAATGAAGTAATTTATCTTTTCCTATCATATAAGAAAAAGCATTAGGTGTTCATAAAATCTTAAACAATCAAAAATTAATAACTTTACTAAGAACCATTTTTAGATGTTTCATACCAAACAGCAGAAGTACAGTAACGGACCCCTCATCCGGCAACCCAAAAACCGGAGAACTAATTTTTTTTAAAGGGCCTGTTACTGTAGTAGTTGTAAAATATGGATAGATGTTTAAAAAGTACTTATTCTGAAATCCAACCATCAGTGGATTAAAATGGACTAAAAATGGATTAAAATGGACTTAGTGGAAGACTAAAAATGATTGTAGGTCACAAAAAAACAAGCTACAAAATCAGTGTGATCGATAAACCCAAGTGTGGGGCGGTACGCTCAAATTTTCTCCCGCCAACCAATCAGGGTTTCTTAGAATCCCGATAGTTTTTTCGGTCACACTTGAGAATGGGGAAAGGCAAAAATCATTTATTCGATTAAAACCTTTGCATTTCTGGTGCTAAATATTTCTCACTGACAGGAGGAATGGGGTAGAAAGATGATTCTGAATATGAAAAAGAAATTGGAAAATCATCTATTATATTTTATCTATAATTTGATTTTATATCTATGTTTTTCACGGGGGTTCATGTGCTCCTATAGAAGAGCCGCCACTGTCTGAAATAATTTAGATAAGATTTGATAAGCAAGGTGTATAAGAATGACTGGCAAATTTTAGGCATTAAAAAAAGTTGTTTCAATATTTTTTTAAATGAACATTTGTTAATGTTAAAAAAAAACTTATAATAATTATCTTAGTTTAACTTGAAGCCAAATTTTTAAATAAATTTCATACCATCATTGATTGGTTAATCATGTCTGTATATTATGAATAAAGCTTAAATTTGATCCAAAGAGTTTAAAAACTTACAGTTTTTTACAAATGTTTCTGCTTTAACTTCATATAGCTATATGCACTGCAGCTATCATATCATCATCTCATTTCATAACATTTACCATTTTACATTTAAACAAATTTTAATTGATAGAAATTTGTTCCAAGACATAACTTAACAACATTTGTCAGAGTTGGCAAAATAATAAATATCAATAAGAGGAATTTTGATTTAATATAGTTGTGTATAAAGCAATTCTTCTGGTGCCCTTAATTCAGGGATGAAATTTTTCAGACTTTTGGAGGATTTTGCTATTTTTTTTAACTTGAAAATTCCGTTTTTCTCAATTCAAGTTGATGGTTTTGACTTATGAGATTCTTTTATGTTGTAAATTTTCATATTAGAGGCAATTTAATATAATAGTAGCTAGTTTTTTATTTGGCTTGCAACTCAGTTTCAGATTTTTAACATTGTATTCTAAAATTCTAGAAATATTTTTTAGTTGTTATTTCTTCTCTTTTATTTAATGATAAAATTGCCTACATTTCTTTCAGTGATTTCAATATAATCTGTCTTTATACTTTCGGGATCACTCAATGAGTCATTTTTTTTCCTCCACTGAAGTTATGTTTTCTATTGGGTAGTTTTTATTTCTTTCAAATCATTACTTTATTAACACACTTACATTACTATTTAGTGCTAGAACTTATTGTTAAAATTAATGTTAACCACTTTTTATACCTGAAACTAAATAAATATCAATCAAATGTTGTTCATACAGTTTTCAGCCATTTCTCTTTTTTGTCAATCTCATCCCTGGTAATTGCTGTGGTCAGCAATATAAAGTAGATGGGGGCACTGGAAGATTAAAATCCTTGTTTTGATTTATTTGGGGTGAATTCTTTTGCACATAATCAGTTCAAAAAGAGTTTAACCTCTACAGGTCATACAGTTCAATACTTCTCTTCAAATTTGTTTTAAAGGGTTTTTCTTAATATAAGAATATTCAAATTTGAAAATATGGGAGGGATTTTCTACAAGTTTATCTAGATGGCGCTCCACACATTGTTATGCTTTGCTATGGGGATTTGCTTGTCAACATGTGCCAAGAACAATGCAAATAAAAACATTTGAACCAAACTGGTTACAGCTCTCTTGTAAAAGGTTTGTAGCCTTTCATAAGAGTTCAGTGCATTGTAAAAAGAGCACTTTTATATTAGAAATTTCTGATCACTTTTCAGGCACATCTCATTTTGTTGTGTGATTGGTTTTGGGCTAAATCAGGTTTCTATTGGTCAATTGCTTAAATTGAAAGTCTTGTTGGTAGCTCTGGTTTGTAGAATTCCTCCAACAGTGTTAATTGCTATTTGTTATCAGCCAACTCCTGCATATAAATGAATTAAATAAAAACTATGTATTTTTTTTATAATTTGGAAAATACTGTTATAAAATCATGATTAACTTTCTGAATTCAGTTTCAATCAAAATAGTTTACTTTTACATTAATGATGTACAATTTTAAAAAATCTGCTTTAAAATTAAACTTAAAATTTGAAGTAAAACTTTACCTTTACAACCCTCTTTAAAGTTTTTTTTCTCTTAGACAACTGTTTTTTAAAAAAAATTAGTTTATTTATAATAACAAACATTCGAATCCAGGTCTTTAGATCATGTCTGATATTTATTATTGAATTCCATTTCTGGTATAGTTGAAATGCTTAGGACAGCTTTTGTTTCAAGCTAGAAATTAATATACTTTCCTTTTAAATTGTTCTTGTAATTTCAGAGGGATTTCTCTTTTAAAATAAAGTACTCGTATTTGGAGAGGCTATACCTCAGGGAACAGGGGAAAAAATTAATAATGAATGGCAACAGCGAAAATCCAACCAAATTAAAAAATCTTTTATTTATTGAAAAATCAAATCCTTAAAATGTAATGCTGAAATATATGTTGCTGAAAAGAGGCATTCTTTTATAAAGGCTCTCTTTGCTTTCAGGTTTTGTACAGTATTAGAATATTGTGATGGACACGACTTGGACTTTTACCTGAAGCAACACAAAAGTATTCCAGAAAGAGAGGCCCGGTGTATAATCATGCAGGTGGTCCATGCCCTGAAGTATTTAAATGAAATAAAACCTCCGGTCATTCACTATGACTTGAAGCCTGGTAAGTTTATTCTGGTAACTATTTTTGAATGCAAAGTTGAAATGGTCCATAAAAACTAGTAGTTGTCTTTCTACTAATCAAAATTGGAAAAATAAGCTACATAATAATTTTATTAGTTGATAAGTAAATGCTATTTTTAACTAACTTTATCATTTATTAACAATTCCTTTAAAAATTATGAGTTAAAATTTGAAAATAGGGGATAACTGTTCATTACAGAAACCATTCAAGTACAGCTGAGGAAAAAAAAACGTTACAGTAGACTTTGCGGGCGAACGGGTGGGGTTAGAAAGATGCTGTTGGTGTCATTTTTCAGGATTTAGTGTATGCTTGAAAAAACTGACTATTTTTCTCTCAGAGGTCGTCTTCTGGCGCAACGCAATAAAAAGTGCAACTTTTTTCATGGCGACCCCCAATTTTTATTCGATTTTATGAAAGATCATCCTAATTTAACCCTAAAAACTGAGTTTAATTTAATTTGGTCATGAAACATAGCCTTGACAGACCGTCAAAAAATGAAAAATTCATATACAAAGCCTTAAATTAGTCGCCAACATCCGACCGCCAAGTAAGAATTTCTGTCAACCTACCAGTACTAGTGAACCGATTTTCATTAATAATTCAGTTTTAATTATCGGAACATGAGATAAGATTTTTTGTTTTAAGTTTTAATAAGCATGTAAATATTATGGTTAATTATTTTAATTTTTTTATTTATATTAGTTTATTAGTAATTTATTTTTTTTACGTGTGAATAAATACACGCTTTGACGGAGGGAGTAAATTGAGCTAATTTTCGTGTTGAAAACGTGTAATGAAAAATAAAAACGCAAGAAGCGCCAAATCATCGATAAATCGCCAAGCCTAAAAAATAACTGTAACGTTTTTTTTTTTTCCTCAGCTGTACAAAAGTTTTAATTTTCATGCAAAGAAGAAAAAAAAGCTGAAAATGGTCTTTTGTGTATAAAGTATTCAAATAAGGTCCACTCAAAAAAAAAATTTCTTTAAATTCTTCAAAACAAGAATTTTGATGTTTGACTGGTTTCTGAAATAAACAGTTCCTTTCCGTTGGAAATTGTTTCTTTTGTCTTTCTAGTTTTGATTGGTTTTTGTTTTTCAGGCAATATCCTGCTTGGGAGCGGCACTGTAAGTAATGAAATTAAAATAACAGACTTTGGACTGAGTAAAATAATGGATGATGAGAGCTATAGTCCTGAAATTGGTATGGACCTCACGTCACAAGGAGCTGGAACATACTGGTATGTATTTGACTGCAGATGAACTTTCAATTAAATATAGGTATATGGGAGAAAAGTCCTTTTTAAGAAGTACTGGGAAATTTTAAAATTAAATTGATTAATATTTAATAAAGAAAATAATGTAATTTTAACTAATAAACAGAAGTGTACTTTGCTGCAAAAAATTGATGGAGGTAAGAATTGAACAGTAAATGTTTAAAATAATTGTTCTAAATGGAGTGTTTATTTGGGTTATAACTATTTACCCTAGAGGTCTTCAAATGCATCTTAGATCTAAAAGTTCTCTAAGATATTTAGTTGATGGTTTCTTTATTGAGCATGTCATAGTAATATTTTTTTTATCATATTTTTAAAATAATATTTAGTAGAGAGACAGCAGCAATATTTAGATTTTATTCAATTTCGGAACATGATTAATGTTAAATAATAACTGTCATCATCGGTTGTAATTAACGAGTGCTTCTTTCATTTTGTGTGATTTCAGGTACCTTCCCCCAGAGTGTTTTGTTGTTGGGAAAAATCCTCCCAAAATATCCTCCAAAGTGGATGTGTGGAGTGTAGGTGTCATATTTTACCAGTGCCTCTATGGCAAAAAGGTAAGGAAGCGGGCCCCTTGAAGCATTAACAAATTTCATTGTTTATCTGTTACTTGCACAGAGGGTTCTTAAATGGGTTTGGAGTTCAAAATTAATGAAAATGTTTTTTTCCCCTTTGCAGCCATTTGGGCACAACCAATCTCAAGCTACAATACTAGAGGAGAACACAATCTTGAAAGCTAAAGAAGTGGAATTTCCTCCTAAGCCTGTTGTTAGTAATGAAGCAAAGGTTTGTTCTTTCTTTTAAATTTACTAGGGAGCCCCCTCTTACATTTCACCAATTCTGATGACAATCCCCATCCAATCTAAAGTGTTTTATTTCTCTTATTTATTGCTAAAATATATTATAAATTTTTTCCCAAAAAACCTGTCTAGCAATATCAAGTAACATCCCTCTAAAATAAATAATGATCAAAAGAACTTAAAAACTTATTTACCCAAGTAACTCTAAAAAATAAAAATAGTGACTGAAACAGCTAATCTTAAGCAGAGAAAACCAACTTTCCAAAAAAAAACTTTCACCGCTCATCTGCACAAATAACACTTTTGTAAAAATAAATTGCATTTTAGTAGTTTTAAAAAATTACCAACCAAGTCTACTAATAATTATCGTCAACAAACTTGGAGAAAAAACTTGCACCCACAAAACTTCTGAATTTAATATTCGACTTGCGACTACCTAATGAACTTTTAAAAGGGGAGTGAAAAATCTTTATTAAACTTATCTGATGAAGACCTAGTAAAACTATGAAAAAATGAAACTCCCAGTAGTACTAATTATCCATAATATGACCTGAATCAATATCTTCAAGTGCCAATTTCACTGTGAAATTTCATTAATTTTTTCATAAAAATGACTTCAAAATAATTCTACTCCATTTTACATTTATTTTAAATCCCAAACTGGTTGAAATTATAAAACTATAGAAGTTTAAAACCTTTCATGGACCTAGAATTGGTAAAATTTTCCATTTATTGTGTGCATTGTAAGGGCGCGTACCACTGAAAATAAATTTTTAACATTGGTACCAAACAGGGCTTAAAATTTGTGCATTACCATGCTGATTCATGGAAAAATAATGAAGAGATTCTTTACTTTAGTAATTCATTCTAGCCTTGGCTCTAAAAGTAGAGAAAATTGTCAAAATTACTATAAAAAATGGAGAAATAATTAAAATTTTGTTTTTGTTGAAAATGTTTTCTCAAAAGAACTAACTGCTTTTGCTTAAGTGTCATTCATTTTTTAATATGTCCCTCCTTTTTTTTTTAGCAATTCATTCGGAGGTGTCTTCAGTACAGAAAAGAAGATAGAATCGATGTCTTCAGTCTTTCCAATGAGGACTACCTTAAGCCGAACTATCCCAAACACAGTCGCCAGTCGAATGTAGAGAAATCATAGCATTTCCTTGCCTCACAAAAACCCTCTGTGTACGCATGTGTATATTGCAACAACTTTTTTTAGTTTTGCCCGGCCATCTGGATCAAAGTGCAGAGAAGCTGCCGGCGCAAACATAGCGTTGTGTACAGTCAATGAAATGTGTTTATGAAACAATCCAGTGTTCCTAGTTTTTTCACTGCTAACTGCACTGGCCTGGACATTGCAACTCCTGATATTTAATTTCGAATCTTGGTTGTAGTTGGAGGCAAGTGCTTCATGTATTTACTCATAGATGGATGAACTATGATCATTTCATTAACTTTTTAAGTGAGACGACATTCTGTAGTTTTATTGTGAATACCAAAATTGTACAAAAGAAATTATGACATCAGTCTCCTTTTTACTGAAAATTTAGCATCCTTGTGAAGGCATACTTTGCTGAAAAATTACCATTTAGAAATGAGGACAATTTGTTATTATGTGAATAATTTGCTGTTTTTATTATGCCAAAATCAACTTTTAGAGTGTGGGTTTTGGACTGGACGTTGTAAATATTTTTGAGACCCACATTGAAGACAACTCTACATATCTTCATTCGTGTAAACCAAAAGTTGATAACAGTTCTGTTATTAAAAAATAGAATTCTTGTGTTGTTACTTTTACTGTGTTTTTAAATGTATTTATTTAAAGTTTACTTTATTACTTCTATTTATAAATTATTAATTTGAATATTAAATGTAAATTTTTTAAAATCCATGAATGACACGATTTTTCCATAACTGTTTGTATTGGGTCTCAAACCCAAGGCCCTTGTATGGTAGTTTCAGCATAACCCTGAAAGTGGTTTTTTAAATTACTGTAGTGTTTTTAGATATCCCTCTAGAACTTTTTTTATGATCTAGAAAAAAAAATATCCCCTTTTAAACAAAGTTAGTTTCTGTTCCAATTTAGTACTTAATTATTAATTTCTGTTATTTTAAACCTTAAGTTTTCCAGATATAATCACTACAGACAATGTTTGCCTGTAAAGAGGCACAAACTTTTTCATTCAATAGCAAACTTAAATATTCCACTGATTAGAAACCTCAGACCAAATGCAATAAAAGGTTTCTCAACGGTTTTCAATTAGGATTGACCCCAATAATAAAACATCCTAAAAATAGGACCATGGTAATTTCTTTTAATTTAAAAAAAATAGCATTTTTCAAAAAAAAAAAAAAACTAATGTAGACGTGTGATACATGTTTATAGGTTATTTTTGAGAGCTGAAACCCAATATTGATTATTTAGATTGTAAATAAAATTGAAATTTCAATAAATTGATTTGGATTATGAGCTATATGAAAACTTAAAACTCAAAACATTAAAGAACAACAAGAGATAATCCAACAGTTTTTATTTAGAAATGACCTAAATAATGACATTCTAAAAATAAGTTTATATCGTAATATTAATTTTTAAAAAAAATGGAATTTGACTCTCTCTCTTATCACATGTCCCAAATATTTTATGGTGTGTAAAGGGGGAAATGAACCATGAAGAAAAATATTTTTAAATTACTTTTAAAATGATAGGAATTCCATTTTCTTCTATTCTACACTTATTTTTTGTTCTTACATTTACCCAGGTTTGGTGTAAATCCCCATCCCCAGAGAATGTAAGGAAAATACTGGTAAAGTCTGTCTGCCCTAGCAAGGCACGAGTGGCAAACCTAAAATCAGTACCCACAGCAGAAAAAACAGTGGCGAGTGCACTAAAAAAGCCATAAAGATGGTTATCTCACTTCTATTAGATACCCGATACCCTGCACTCGCCACTGCTTTCTCTGCTGTGGGTACGGATTTTAGGTTTGCCACTCGTGCCTTGCTAGGGCAGACAGACTTAACCATTCAATTTACAATTATTAACTCAACTACAGATAAAATAGGATAATTCGATTTCATCCTCCCCCTCCCACCAGGAATGAATTGATCCCTTTCAATTTATATGCCATCAGCCCTTCCCCCAATATTTTTAAATAATGAAGCATTTGAACCAATCAAAAGCATAAAAGGAATCCTTTTGGCTTCAAATAACAAAAAATCTAATATCGTCAACTTTTTTTTTCTGCCCCACTCACTATCCCTAGTTGCAGACCCAAATGTATTGATAATAACAACGGCCCCGTTTACATGGACCATATACCCGGGTATAAGTGGCCGATATACCCAGCAATAGGGAAAAATGCAGGGTATAAATAAATCCACCTATTTACTCGGGAATTTGAATACCCGGCTTTCCCATGATGCATTTCGGTCTCACTCAAAGCAAAAAGTCATCCATGTTAGGCTTAAGTGAGTACTTGTTGGAAAGTAAGTTGTTCTTTGTTATTTCAATTGGATATTTAAGATTGATTACTATCTTAAATGTCGAAATAACTTGAAAATAATCCATTATGAACGCAAAATTCCAAGACGAAAACAGATAACAGAATGTAAACAAACTCAAATCGCAATGAATGATGGGACCAGTGACGTCTATACCCGGGATTTGAGGACTGGTCATGTAAACGGGTTTTTAGCACGGTTTTCAATATCCCTTTCTCCTGCATTATACCCGGGTATAAGAGTGGCACATGTAAACGGGGCCAACAAGTAAGCTAAAGTAAAGAAGATTATGTCACTCTCCACTAAGCTTCTCTACGAAAAGGCACAAGGAATGTAGTTTAAAAAAAAATGTTGAACTGATAAATAACTCTGGGGAGTCTTCTTTAGGCTTGCCGCCTGCCCAAACCATTGAACCGATTTGCACAAACTTTGTCTTAAACGAAAGCTTGCGAGCCCCCCTAAATGAGACAAATTTAGGTGGCATTCCTCCAAAGCCTTCCATTTGTGAATGTTGATGGATGGATTACAAATATTGTGAAACCAGGGCTTAAATTGCACCCCCAAACTCCCTCCTGACCTTTGATATAATGTTTCTCCCTTGAAAATTCTGTCATTTAAAAGAAGCGGTCCCCTTTGAGAACCAAAGAGCATGAAACCCCAAAGAGTTTGAAGAGGAGGTAAAACACTGGTTTAAACGGGAATTTTCAAAAATTTTTAAAGCGTTAATTAAGCCCAATTAAGCGGAATGTTGAAATAGTAACGCTCCGGTACTTTTTGGGTTAGAATTTAAGCCCTGCGTGAAACCAATAAATGGTTATTCGATAAAGAGGAAAAACCAGTAAAATCATGACTTTTAAATGCCACCAACTGTTATTTTTAGAAAAAGAAAGTTGATTCTTAAAGAGATTCCAAAAAAGATTCTTTATTCTAAAGAGATTCTTGTAGAGATCTCGTTTCCTGTCCTATGTCCTATGTTCCTGTCACACCTGTCACAGGTATCCTATTCTGTGAATTTAGTCATGGTACCATTTCTTTCCTTAGTTTGTATTTTCAATATGGCAACAAAAACGCGGCGCATTTTTCCAACCGAAGAGCATCACTGTGTGAGTGCCATTTTCATATTCTAGTGATATTTTTAGTAAAATAAGTTGATTTAACTAATAAAATCTGTTGAAATTACTTACCAGACGTTATATTTTTGACACGTAAGTGTTTATTACTAGTATATATGACTATTATTTACATTTCTTATCGTAAGAGCAATTTTTTATCTCTTCAGCCGTTAATGGATGCTGTTGTGTATGCTTATTTATAAAATATAACCGATCTAATTGCTACCAAACATAAGTTCCGAATTTACTCTTTTCTTAGGTTTAAAACTTGTACTAGTGATGATGTTCAACTCAGTATGTTCATTGTTTGTTTGTAAACACCTCCCATTATGATGTACAACTCGCCGGTGTTAGGCCTAATCTTAAGCGGGTAGTTGCTGCAACTAATTATCTCAAAAAATTCGGATTAGTTTTTTTTTGTCTTAAAATCGTGTGTTTTTAAAACCGTGTTCAATGTTTTATCGCTCGGACCCTTTTGTGTGTGCTTTCAAATTGATGTAAAATACAGATGCGAGTTATATTGATCGTAGTATTTTATTTTAAAATAAGTCCACTGACTGTGCATTGAAGAATATTTTTCACCTAGTTTTCTCACTGACTATCATTGTATTTTTGGTCTTGCATTCTTTTGAATGATTTATACTTCATTGTTATTTAAAAGAATGAGTAGGTACCTTCTATCTACTTACTAACCACTGAAATCATACCTCGTTTGATTGGAAGTGTCAAGCTTTCAGTTTAGTTGAAACTGAACTCTCTTTATAAATTCATATATTTTTCTTCCTCTTTGCTTTTATATTATCCAAGTTGCACAGTACATATTAATTAGTATATTGTTTTAAGAGGGTTGTTTTTAGTACACAATTCTTAAAATACTTGTATTTTGGTCAGTCAAATAATATATTTTGGTAAACAGTACTTACGGTTACACTACCCAACACATCTTTCCACTAAGTCATCTGGAGAGGAAACCCCTCCCTGAGATTTTGTGCTTAATATTAAACTCTACCTTACTTGTCAACTTGAAAGAGTTAAAGAAATTTTTAGTTTTATAAACCTTCCAGCTCTGGCTTTTTTTTTCAGGTAGAGGTTATTGATTTCTGGTAAAATTAAGGTGTTTTAAAATTCTATTTTATTTGTCAAGACAATTGATGCAATAGTTTCATTTCTTATCACAGTAGAACTGACCATATTCCCAAATTTTTAGAACAGCTTATATTTTTTATCCTCCTAGAGTTTTTCGAATTCTCTCGATTCCATAAATGCTAATAGTGAAGATTTATAATTTAATAGTTGGTGATGATGTTTTCCCATTTGTACTTCAATAATGTTAGCTGTTTGCAGACCTAAGAAATATTTTTCTGTTACAAGCATTAAGCATTACTACTTTGATAGCAAAGAAAATAATTACATATTTTATATGGTGATTTTAAAAGTTTACAATCAATAGGCAAATGACCATGGTTAAGAGTCTTTTGTAAGTTGAACGAATACTTTTCCTTTCCTAAAATAATTTATTGGAAAATTAAGTAGTTAAGATTATCTTTTTAATTATCGCTATTAGGGTGCCTGTTTATAGATGTTGTGCATAACTAGTCAGTGGTATAAGCCTTCAAATTGCCTGAACATATTTGGATTTGAATATACCAACCTGTTAAAACACTCAGTTTTAGTTTAACAAGTTGGCTTATCATGTGAGAAGTATTTCAGCAGCTATATTCAACACTTCAAATGTCTATTACCTTAATAGCGCCGTCTTTGAAGATGAAATTGTAAGTGTTGACTGTTTCTGCAGTTTGCCGAGTTTGGGGGTAATCGCTGCTACTTTTCTGCTGCTTCTTTTGGGTTCTGAATGTGTTTATGCCTAATTATTGAGATTGACTATTTGATGGTATATCCTGCTTTTATAATATGCCCTGTACTTGATTTTTAATAAAGGAAGTATTTATCTTACTGGCATTGTTGAACATTGTTCCTTGGCTAGTTAAAACATGTGGATCGGGAGTCGCATTGATTTAGTGATTCCTCTCGTATTAAGGGATACGATCACACATGGTGTCTGACTTAAGTTTATTTTAATTGCTAGCTTTTAGCCAAAAACCATGCTGTTTAAATGTCATTTGCCCAGGGTTCCCATTATCATTTTAAAACCATTTTCATTGAGTACTGTTTTGTTGAGGGTCAATTAGTTCTGACCACTATTTGTACTTAATCAGAGACTCCAAGTGCTACAGAATCTAGTTTCTATGGTTTCTGTTTTCATACTACTGATTATGGAAATAATTGGAAAAACTACAGAAACCCTCCATATATCCAGTGTGTGGGAAAATGTAGATAGTTTCAACGTAGCTCTGTATAATGTACAAGCACATCACTGCTAATGACGGGGTCTGATTAAGATCCTAAAATAATTACAAGCTTTCTTCCCCTTCTCAAAAAATTGTGTAGAAAACTGTCCCTTTTCAGATTGTATATCACGGTAATCTAAACTCCTGGCATTACGAGCTCATCGGGCGCAGAATATAACCACCACCTGTGAAAAAAAGCAAGATATTTTCAAGACAAAAACTACCTAAAAAAAATTGGAAAACCTGCCAGTCGGGGATGTGATTTCAGATTTTCATTCTAGGTTGGGGTCTCTGCTTAATTATAATATGTCTCTAAATTACAATGATTTCTAAAAATGAATCATTTGATTACCAGCAGTGGGAACCCTGAACTTGCTGTATTTTTGCTTGTGTTTTGAATTTGATGTTTTAGTTTGGTCATTTTTCTGTGATGTGTGCATATTAGATAATCATGTCCCAAGCTGCTCGATCGAGGTTTGCTGGAGCAAATTGGAAGCGGGACAAACGAGCCGAGGATGACAGAGGAGGTAAGTCTCAAGCATTCGATATTCCCAACTTTTATTTAAGAGAATTTTTTACCCCTAATCTAAATTAATATTGGGTAGCATTATCTTTAATCTGAAAGGAATTTCAATATTGCATGGATCGAGGCTCGTGCAGTCTTGAACTGAAAGTTTCTGGTTAATCTTAACTCTTGAAGTAAATTTTAAATTGTGTATTAGCAATGTTTACTCTAGTTCAATTTAATTGTAGTGTATAGTAAGAGACTCAGTAGCTTTGATGTTTCAAATTTTATTGGAAACAAAAGATGTTGTGAAAATTCAGAAAAGTTATGTTCTTTTTTAACTTTTTTTAGCTTGAACACTTGTGCCACGTATTCCCAGTTTGGCTTTTGTCAAGAAACACAGTAGGCCATGTAGTGTAAGCCAAGTGCTTTCACATTACCATTTACTTGGATCTTCAGCAGAAGCCATTATTGACATTATATTGCTCGCTGAGTTTGAGACCGGGTCGTAATCCCAGGTCTTGATGTGGAGTCTTCCCCTTGTTGGGTGTTTGAAACCCAACCAAAGTGTATTTCGTTTTTTCGCTCTCGATAGCCACTTCAATCGCAACAACTGTATGTTTACCATGACTATTTTAGCATAGCTGGTGTATTCGTGATCCTTGCATTTGATGTGCAGCTAATTTACGGAAAAAGTTTATTGAATTGTTCTTGTACTTGTGTCTCTCTTGGGGTTATCATAAACGCAACAGAAAAAAGCAGCATTACAATTCTTAGGATTCCAAAATGTGTACTACTAATTTTGTCATATTTATTGAATGAATAATCTTTGTGTTTCTTATGTGTAGCTAGTACTCAGAATCATCCTATCTGTAAAAAAATTAGTAGTTTACCTTAGCTGTGATTTTTAAATCTAAAAATAGTCAAACATTTTTAGAGCTTTCTTTTGGTTAATATATGCAATTACATTGCTACTTAAATGCAATTTAATGACACGAGTCTTATAATTTTGTTTATTTAGTCAGATTTATTTTATTTCAAAACTACTATTAATACAATATGATTTGCCAAGGGTAAAGATTAGCCCATCCAGGCGTAAGATAAAATTAACTCTTAAGCATATATATTGCAAATTATATAGGAAATAATAACACAAGATAAAAAAAGCAATTACTAAACAAAAAGGGCCGAAAGATGGTAACAGTAACAAAATATAGATCCTGATTGTCAGTGTTGTTAATTAATAAATTAAGTATTTCTTATGGAAATTGGGAGTTAAGAGTATAAGAAATGTTTACAAAAAATTGATTTGGAAAATTGCTATTGATCTTGTGTTATATGGCCTTACTGTAATTTTAAACAGGTTTATTTCGATAAAGATAAAAATATAATATGGAAAAAAGCATTATGGTGAAGAGGTAATAAATTGAGTGATTTAAAATTATATTGACAAGACTGTTTATTTTGAATTAAAATTATTGGTTGTAGATATATTTGTAAGCACCAAGTATTATTGAGCTAGAATATAAGGTATTTACATAAGTGAAGGATTTGCTTAATTTTACACTTTTTTATTACGTTATAGTTTAAAACTCTCAAATATCAGATTTTTAAGTTCAAAAATATGTCTTAAATAATTTAAAATTCGATTTTATTTTTGCTAAAACACTAGTAAAGTCACGTGATAAAAAAAAAAACTGGATTTGACATCACAGTGCATTCGAAACAACTAGTGTTTTTACTGTTTTTTCAATGATCGAAAAACTGGATTCTATTGGATGTGATGTCACAGCGCATAACAACAACAGTGTTTCTGGTTTCGTGCCAAAACGAAATTTCAAAAATTTATATCAGAAACTAGGCTACGAAAATACTTCATTTAAACGTCATTCTTCATGGTTTTTTATCTACTATTTAATCTCAAAACGTAAAAATACCTCATTGCATAATGTGTTCTAGGCTTGTGGCTAAAAACATTAAGACCTTAGAAATAATAATTACTGCTCCCTTTTGGTAAATTGTTCATTTAAAGTGTTTGATTGGTTTTGAATCCTAACTGTTTTGAATAATTTAAGACTCTGAAATAACTTAGTGGTGGTTGTAGTAAGAAGTTGCTTGTGAGTTAAATTGAACCAATTGTCTCTTTGATTGTAACGGATTTGATGGTTCCGAGTACTATTTTCTAGCTATATTATTAATGTTCGTAACTAACTTTGATTTTCTGCAAGATTTTAATGTGTTCTTCTATTGCAGGGTGAGCAAGAGTGCTAAAATCACACAAATAATAAGGTATGTTAATTTCTATAATTATCTCATTACTTGTTAGAAATTATTGCTATTAAGCTAATTTAGGAAAATACAAGTTAAGTATTATTTCCAAAATAATACTTGTTCTTTAATTAAAATAAATATTACTAATTTTATTTGCTTTCCACTGTTAAAAACATAATAAAAAAAACTCAGCATCTAAACCAATAAATGAAGAGAAGCAAACAAATGAAGGAAAATAAACATGCTAAAAAATTCTGAATTTTAAAAAGATATTTGGATGCTTGTTAGTTAAAAGCAGACCTGGAAAAAGTGCCCGAACCTGGTTCGGGGGAAGCCCTTGTCAGCTCCATAGGAGCAATGCATAAGGTTCGGGTAAATTTTATTAGGTTCGGGGGAAGGTTACAACTTTTTCCTGGTCCAGTTAAAAGAGAATAAAATTAACAAAATGGCTGAAAATCATGTTTTAAGGTTTTATATTACGAGAAATTAAGTCACTGAAGCATGCAAGAAAAGCAACCTTATTAAAATTCTTTAATCTTAAATGGTGATAAAAAATTCTAGAGTTTGGCCCTCAAATTTCTTAAGATTGCCCATACTTCTGATATTATGCATCATACAAGATTTTACATAGAAAGTTGTCAATAAAAAAAGATAGTGGTAGTTTTTTTGTGACAGCATTTGAACATATTTGTCTTGACACGATTGTAATGACATCCCTTTATAGGCTTTGCTGCTTCTGGAATCCTTCATTTCTTTAGTTGAACTGTTACAACTGGTATGTATTCTACAACGTTTTTATTGGGTCTCTTTCAATCTGTCTTGGTGGAATTTAGAAATAAATATTAAACTAAGATACTCGAAATTTTGAACATAGTTCAAATCTGGATAACAATGCGATATTATATCGTTAGTTCTGTCAAATTTGCTTTCCTTGAACCCTCAGGGTGACTTGAAGTTTAGAAGTTCAACTACAGGACATTTTTGTTAAAAAAATCATAGTTGTGCAGTAGGGTGGCCCTTAACAGTATGGGGATTTTTAAAAGTTAAAAATATGCTGCTCCCACCAACTTTGCCAATGGACAAAAAAAAAATGAAAATTGCAAAATTTTAGCCAAATCTAATATCATTTTTTTTGTCCATTGGCGCACAGAGTTAGGGGGTGGGAGCTAAATATTTTGAAAGTTCGAAAATGAGGGCCACCCTCACTATTAAGATGGCTTTAGAAGTATTGTTTAAAACAGTAATAAAATGAAAATTTGTAGAATAACTTAATGCAAGTTTGGTGTTTGTAAAAAAAAAAACTCCAAAGCCATAGTGTCAAGTACAATCAAGTAAATATTACCTATTGCATGAGCCCCACATTTTCGTTTTATAAGGAGTTACGAAACAGGTATGAGATTTTTCAGTGGATTTTCTTTCATACTTTTTTAAAATAATCATGAAAAATATTTCAGACTTTTTACTTTTAACAAACTTGGCTTATGAACTGAAATTTTGAACTAGGAATTTCATTTTTCTGAATTTAAGTTGATGTTCTTGATGTATGAGGCTCTTTTATATGGTAAATTTTCATTTTTAAGCCAATTTAATATAACAGCCTAACGCATTAGAACTTTTATTGGAGGTTAGGGAAATCAGAGTTTCTGTAATTTTTAAATATCTTTATTTAACGAGGACAGACACTAACATCGAGCAAGGAAAGAGAAGTGTAAGAATTTATTGTCGAAATTACTGTTAATTAATTATTAGTTTTTCCAATTTATTCTTAATTTAAGAGATAGTTTGCGCAGTTTTCAGGCTTTGCTTTTTTGCCAATTTCATCCCTGTTCAAAGAATTTAGACTTGGTATGAGGTAGAGTTAAAGTATGTTTATCCTTTCAGGTGTCTCGATAGATCAGCAATGTCTTACAGAAACCAGTACAGTGGAAGCCCCTGGCAGCAGGGAGGGCCTCCTTTCAACGTCGGAGGCTACAACCAGAACTACGGAGGCTACAACGACCAGTACGGCGTCTCGATGATGAACACTGGGTACAGCCGCAACCAAGGCGGGTACGGCGGCGGAGGGGGCATGTACGGGGGCAGCGGGATGGGCCAGATGAGGAACATGGGCTACGGGGGCCCCTCGCAGTCGCGCCACTACATGAGCGACCGGATGCCCCGCGGCCAGCTGCCGCGCAAGCGGTTGCCCCAGCGCAGCCCTGCCAGCGGCCCCCGCTCCAAGCGCCCCAACCTGGAGAGCGACCGCCGCTCCGCCAAGCCCCACCGCCACCGCGACTCCCGCGGCAGCTCCAAGGGCCACCGCAGCGACGAGGAGGAGGACGACACCTACAACCCCGAGGAGCCCACGGACGACGTTTCGGACGTCGAGGTGGAGGCCTTCGAGCTGTGGAAGTGCTCGGACGAAGACGAGGCTGAAGCGGAGGGCAAGCAGCAGAACGGCGAGCAAGAAGCAGCTGCAGAAGGGGGCGAGAAGGAGGAGGAGGCCAAGAAGTTCAACCTCTGCTACATCTGCAAGGTGCGGTGCTCTTCCAAGGAGGTGCTGACCAAGCACAACAGCAGCAAGAGCCACACGGACAAGGTGGAGGAGCAGCTGGCCATCCGGAAGGAGAAGAAGAAGGACGGCACGCTCGACGACAAGAAGGACTCGGAAGACCGCAAGAAGTCCGTCCGCAAGCACATGAACTGGTGCACCGTGTGCGAGTGCCGCTTCAACGGGAACTTCCTCGCCCACCGCAGAACGAAGGAGCACAGGAAGAAGCGAGACAAGAAGTACCCCAAGTGCCGTCCATGCCGCATGGGCTTCAGCAGCTCCGAAGAGTACAGAGACCACTACAAGAGCGAGGATCACAAGCAGAGGTCGGCCGAATTCCATTACCTGAAGAACCTGGCCTCTGGATCGGACGAAGACGAGGCTGCCATCGAACCCGTCAAGATCAAGGAGGAAGAACCCGAGGTTGTCGAGAAGATGGAAGAGGAAACAACCGACAAATCCGAAAGCAAAGAGGACGGTGACGATGCCGCCGCCACTGAAGACAAAGAGAAGGGAGACGAAACGGCCGAAGACAAGGAGGAAAAGAAAGAGGACGAGGATAAGAAGGATGCTAAGAAAGCGAAGCCCAAGGAGCCCAAACCCGTCGGGCAATCCTTCGTGGTGTCTGTGCAAGGCTACTACTGCAAACTGTGCCACAAGTTCTTCAAAGACGTCGCCGTGGCCAAGTCGAAGCACTGTCGGTCCATCATGCACATGGACGCCTTCAAGAAGGCCATGGAAGAAGCCATCGAACAAGAGGAGGAGAGGCAGAAGCTCGCCGAAGAGCAAGACAAGCAGGACAAAGAAGCGGCCGAGGCTGCCGAGCGAGCCGCCGAGATCCAGGCGATCGAGCGAGCTGCGAAGGAGGCGCTGAAGAAAGAGGCCGCGGCCAAGAAGGCGGGCGGCAAGAAGGACGAAGACGTCGAAATGAAGGACGTCTCCGAAGAATCTCCCAAGAAAGCCGAGCCTGAGAAAGCGGAAGACGCCCCTGAGCAGCAGGAAGCGAGTGCCCCCGAGACGGAAGCTGAGGAAAAGCCTGCGGCTGCTGCTGTTACTCCCGTCAAAGAAGAGGTGGCGGAAGAACCTGAGGAATCAAAAGAAGAGCCCGTCGAGGAGAAGGCAACGAAGGAGGCCGTGAAGGAAGAACAACCCGAGGAAGAACAAGAGGAGGCGAAGGAGGAAGTGTCCACTTCCAGCCCTGCCACGAGGAGGGGAAGAGGTCGCGGAAGGGGGCGCAAGAGGCGTTGAAGATCGGGCATTTGTGCCGTACTGCAAACTTATTATGGTGTAATAACTGTACCGATAACCTATGCAACAGTATATGTTAAAATGAGCATTTCTTTTGTAATTATCAAGTATCACCGAGACTAAAAGATTTTTTAAAACGCATTCTGTTATTTTACATCACTTCATTTTATTGATTTTTTTTTCTTTTTTGGGATAGTCGCGTTCTTAATTGTTACCTAAGTGTTTACTGGGCTGGGAGGTAGGTCAGTGTTAGATGAAAATTTTTAAATTTCTCTCATGATCATTATGTTCACATAGTCATTCATTCCATTTAATTTTTGTATGTAACCCAAAATTTGACGTTGTGTACCTCGTCCCTGTGATGTATGTAGCTTTTTAAGATCATTTGAATAAACATTTTTGGGTTCATTAAACATGCCTTACTTTATTACTGACAGCTCTAAAGTTATTTAACATTTTAAAAATAGGTTTTATTTTTTTTAGAAAAGTTTAAATTGCATCCTAATCTATTTAACAGTCCTTTTTTACATGACCTCTTGTTTTTCAGGGAAGAAAAGTAATTTCTAGTAACGGAACTATACTTGACAGCAACGTTTCCTGAACCTACTATGCGGAAGGAGAAATGGGTAAACAGAAAGCCTGTGGGGTTGCTAGGAGGAGTTTTGGTACGCAAATTATGATAAAAAAAGACAGACACTATATATACACATTAGTTTAACAAAATAATCATATTTTTAAATTGACATTCTTTTCTTTCAAAATTTGGACACCACGATGGGAACTACTTCGTTTGTTAGTGACGTCGTAGGGTCAACTGACGTTGCTGTCTGGTATATCATTTGTTTAATCCCCAGCTCTGTTTATTTTTTATCCACTGTTGACAATTTAAAATGGAAGATCTAATTTCAACAGGTTGCTAAACAGACTTATTTTTTAAAAAAAGTAACCAGTTAAGTTTGCATCAGCTTTGTAAATGATGAATTGTGTTCCAGTTTATTTAGATTTTTTATTTTTATTATCAGGGATGAGATTTTTCCAGACTTTTTTTGAAGTAATTTTAAAATTTCAGACTTTTTACTTAAAAAAGAATCAGCTTATATAAACTGAAATTTTTCTTCCATTTTTTAAATTTAAGTTGATGTTCTTGACGTATAAGGCTCTTTTATATGGTAAATTAATTTAAGCCAATTTAGTATAACAGCTTAACACATCAAAACTTTTAATTTTCTCATTTATTCTTTTAATTTTCTTTTTTAAAGAATTTATTATTGAAATTAAAGTTAACTAATTGTTATTACTTTTTCCGATTTATTCTCAATTTAAGAGATTAAATGTTGTTCGCGCAGTTTTCAGACTTTGCTTTTTTGCCAATCTCATCCCTGTATTATTATTTACTAGCTAAAATGCTACGCCGTTCAAGGGGATTTGTGAAAACGTCGTAATAAGCGGTACGACGCTATATGCGGAATTCCATAAAACACCGTTTTGGCGATATACCTAATACCCGTAATACCTAATCTTACCTAGACACCTTTTTAAGCGGGATTTTATCACTAAAATAGAAACGAAAAGAACAATGTCTAAAAACAGAGCAAACATTCTTACCTTTACAACTTTTATTGGTATACTATTTAAATATAACACTTGGAAATCATGACAAAACAAATAAAATGGTGTCTCTTATTTCATTTTGTGAGACTAAAGTTATTCCTCCCAAAAAACTATTTTTTTTCCCTGAATCTATCCAGCCAACCGGCAGTTCCACTAAAGTCTGTTACATTCAAACTTTTAGCAATTTCTCGTTGTTCTACTCGCGTTTTCAACGGTTTCTGTAGCTCATACATTATTTGAAAGGAACTCGACGACGCTATAACCGGGATTTTTCTTCGGGGGACCGGAGAAAAGCGTCGAAATATGCGGGAAGTCGTTATAAGCGGATAGTTTTTAATGATAAAAGGCCTATTGGTACCAGGGACCGGAGAAAAACGTCGTAATATGCGGGACATTGTTTCTTTATAAAAAGGGGTAGGATGAAATTGGGTTGCCAATATTGAAAGTTATTCAGTAATTAAAAAAAAACTATTTTATAATAAAATCTATTTAGAGTTTGAAATTTTTGAGAACAAATTGTGTGTTGGGAAAATATTGGTCCCTAAAACATTTTCTGCACTCCTTGGTCTTAGCCCATAATTATAATAGTTCACAAAGAATTTTTAACTTGACGAAGTTAGTCTTGTACACATCTCAGAGCAAACAAAAGGATTATATCAAATCAGGAAGTAGAAATATTTTAAAAACTTTTTTTAATGCAGGAAAAGTTAAAAATAAGATGCCAAAACATTAGGGTGGTCCTAAATTTTCAAACTCGGAATTTCTTTGGTCGCACCCCCCAACTTTTTTCCTTTTGGTATGATATGAAAGTATACCAAATATTTTCCCAATATTTTAATATTAACACGTGCCGCATCGCGATTGAAGTTAGACTACGATAAAGGCGCAGAATTACGTAACAATCAGAGAGGAAAGCCGGCTCCCCTCGCTTTTTCTCCTGCATGACAGTAGACCTTACGGACGGTCCTCGGGCGTTTTAAAAAAGATACTTTTAAAGGCGGAATCTTCATGGATTTTATAATAAACTTGAATGCATCCTACACTATGGTTATTTAGGGTAAGAAAAGGTAAACATAAAGTGCAAATCATTATTATAAGTGAACTCCAATGGAGGATTAAAGGTAAAGTGGAGGATCTTCCAATGAGGGTTGTGAGAAGACATTGCAGCAGCTATTTATGGTTTACTCGTTGATTATGACATATTGGACACAATCAAAGCCTTGTGCTGTGACACCAGTGCATCCAGTACGGGAATTAAAAACGGTGCATGTGTTCTGCTGGAACGAAAACTGAAGAAATATTTGTTGTATCTTCCTTGCAGACATCATATTTAAGAATTAGTGTTAAAATCTGCTTTTGAAGCTTGTGTTATTGTATTCCCTGGACCTGATGTACTTAATTTTAACATTTTCAAAAAAATCTTGGGATGTTATCGATAAACCAAGTACTCATCTGGCATTAAAGATGAAGTTGTAACAAAAACACCATTGAAAGAGACAGAAGAAATTCTTAAATTTGCTAAAAAAAAATTGAACACCTACCGAGAGCTCCGACAGTTGACAATAGCATTGTTAGATTATCAAGAAGTAAAAATGATTAAATTTAGACAACCTAGTGCTTTTCATCATGCGAGATTGATGTCTAAAGCAATTTATTGCTTGAAGATGTTTATTTTTAGAAGCTAGTTTAACTTAATTTGGATAATAAAAAACTACAAGGATTAAAAGATATGAGTATATTTATTGTTAAGTTATACATTAGGGCTTGGTTTGATGCGCAAAATTGACTCACAATACCCTCTTTCAAGATTTGAAATTCTTGAGGGACCTGTTTTTCTACAGAGAAATAAATAAAAGTATATCTATAGCAATAACAAAGAAAATGATTAGTCATGGATAGCATCTTATCGAGGAGACAGTTACCTTAACCTTTTTTGATGAGACTGTCCCCACACAGCAAAGAGCTTTGATGGCCAAAGGGTTAAAGAGAAAGAATCCACCAATGTATCAAAGCGGTTGCAAATTAGTTTTCAAGAACTGGGTAGAACTCAAAGAAAAATCTAGCCGATTTTATATCAAAACGAGCCTCAAACTTTTTTCAAAGGTGTAAGCTATTTTCAAAATTTATTTTTAAGGATCCTTTAACGTGGAGGTCGTGTGAAGATTCAGGTAGGGTTTATAAAGTCGTCAGTAATGATGTTTGCTGCAGAGAGGGGAATCAAGCTCATTGAAGAATATAACAACATTTTAACGCATAATGAGGAGCAAAAACAATACCTTTTAAAAATTTTCAAAGACTAAAGAGGTCATTATTCTTCGTGTTCAAAGCATTCTCTGTCAATAAACTATTGAAATATATTTTTTAAATAAATTTTGTGATTTTTCAAAATTTTGAGAATTTTGCTGTTTTCTCAGATTTTCACCCCTTTTGCGGCACGTGTTAATATTTATCGATTCGGATAAAATTTTTACCAGTTATTTACTACCCCATAAGGAAAAAAGTTAGGGGGTGCGACTTAAGAAATTCCGAAAAAAAAATTTTACCATTATGCTTAGGACCACCCTACAAAACATAGACAAAAAATAAAATTCCACAACAGTTTGATCTTGTACTTATTGGTGGTTATAATGCATGTGAACCTTTTAACCCAATCAAGACTAAGGAACTTGTGGAATTTTTTTTTTCCTGGGAAGAAGGGGTCATTGATTATGTAGAAAATAGCATTAAGAGCCAACTTGCTATAACATTAAACAATATTTCTTGAAAATTCGAATTATATCTTGTTTAGCATAGCATCACATTAGGTAAAATACCTCTTTTTCAGATATTTATATAAATAGTAATGTGTCCCATTTTATCCATGGTGGGTACTACTTTTCAAGCCTACATATAATTTAAATATAAAAAATAAATTTGGATGGAAATGTTGTGAAGGAATGTAATGTAACATCAAGCTCCAATATTCAAAGAAATCATTAAAAAGTAATAGTTCTGATGCCACAAACCTTTGAGTATGAAAGGAGCTGAAAAGTGTCCCCCACCCACCCTATTTACTTCTAATAAACTATGTAGTATTTTTCTAGTTCTGAAAATTTAGGGTAAATATCAATCAATTGAACCAATATATAAGAAATCAGATATTTTATAATTACCAATCCAAGAACAAATTATTTTTTACATTACTAGGCAGTTACATCGCTTCGCAGTCCTCGCAAAACCCAGCTCACTCCACTTTGTAAAACATTCGTAAAAACTATGTTCCTAATTGAAGGGCTTTTTTCCTCATCTTTGGATCTGACGATTTTGAATCGTCAGATCAAACCATGACATCTTGCCAAAACGACTTACAGTTAGTTTTAATTATTTTAAAAAAAATTCTGGATTTACACCATATAAAAAAAGCAAAAATTATCTCCCATTCATGAGGAAATTTTGGAGATGGACTGGACATATCCTTTGTTTAAAACGGGATTGCCCTGCGAACACTTTGCTTGGGCACCCGAGGGAAAACTTAAAAGAGGAAGGCCAAGGGGCAAAGATATATGCACCAAGATCTGTTAAAAGCAAGATTAAATGGATGGGAGGAGGCAAGAGGATTGGTCCAGCTTGGCTCGAAGAGGATTAGTAAGTAAAAGTATTTATTAACTCTAAATCGGGGGTTTCCAACTGGCGGGTCATTTTGTGCGGGCCCCCTCGAAGCTCCCTGAAAACCCCTCAAAAAGTAGTCTTAGAATACTTTTTAGCATTCAAATTCAACCCTATCCTAAATTCTCCCTACTAACCTCTTGGATTATGGAGTAGCTTTGGTCGGTCGTTTTCTAAGGTAAAAAATAAAATGTTTAATGTTTCGAGAGGGAGGTTGTTTGCCCTGAAATTATCTCTAACCGTAGCAAGGGGTTAGGTCAACCTTATCATGGGAATGGACAAAATGGAGTATCCAAAAATTAGGTATACACTGTTTTTAGGGAAATTTAGAAACATTTTCTGGAGAAAGACCCCTCTTTAATTAATATCCCTTATTAAAAGATGTACAGTGTCAAAAATTTATACATCCTGAAATTTTTGAAAATACAGTAGTACCTTCACAATATGTAAAAAATCCATCATCCCCCTCACTCTGGTCGGAAAAGTTCCACAGTAAAGACTGTACCCCCGAAAAATATATCGTGGGTAGAAATAAGCCAGATTGCTTTGCGGCCCGCCACTTGACTTGGGATTTGGAAACCCCTGCTCTAAATAATCAATGATTTAACCATAATCTTTTCCTTAAAAAATATCCGTCAAGTCTACTAATAACTATTTTTAATCAACATTCTGGGGGGCGTTCACCAATCCAATGAATTTGAATAAGTTTAATATTTACCTAGTAATTCATCAGGTCATCAGTATGCCATGGTGATTTATCATTCATATACGGGTCATTCCAGGGAAAATCGACCAAGGTGGTTGGATTGGGTCACCAAAAATCGACTCAGTACTCTTACCGAAAAAGGAAGTTCCGTGAATTTTTTACAATAAAAACTTCGCACTTCGTTTTCTCAGAAACCCTAAAACAATTTTCCTCTAAACAATTATTTACTAAATCCAGTACTTTAAAAGTAAAATTTTAACCTTATTATAACCATTTTCTAGGGTTATTTTCATTGAAAATCTTTAATGCTCAGTTAAAAATTAGGCTAAAAAAGGTTACAAGCTGAAAGTTTTTAACAACCCTATATTTTAAAATATTACACTTAAAAATCACGACAAAACAAATAAAACGGCGTTTCTCTTATTTCATTTTGTGAGACTAAAAAGTTATTTGCCCCAGAAAAATACCATTTTTTTCTACTAACTGTTTTTTAAAGGTCAGTTTCAGTTTCTAAACTCAGTGCTACCCCTTTCCTTCAGGTTCAAATGGTTCAGGACGAACAAACCCTCGAAACTGTTCCCCCTGCCTGCCCCACTTTGTTTCAATAGCTTTTCTTATTCGGCAACGTGAATATAAAAACCAACTTAATATTTTACTTCACTCACCATAACTAATATAAAACGTGAATTTGATATGAAATTTCGATAAATTACTTATAATATTTTAAATAAACATTAAAGTGGTGAGTAAAAGTGTCTTACTATCCTAACGTTTTCAGGAAAATGAAGTATTATAAACTTGATTGAATTTAGCTCGACACATGAAATAAAAACAATAAAGTATTGAAATAATAAAGAGAAAAATACTATTAATTAATTTTCAGGAATAAAATGCTAGTGTTTCTTTTTTACCCCTAAGTTTTGTTTAAATGAAGTAATAGGAAGCCGGGATTTTTAAGAATGATTTTATTTACAATAAGTTGAATTATACAGGGTGATTCAGAAATAATCATCAATAATTGAGGGGGAGGTAGAGGTGCCCTAGCTAGACAAGCATATTTCGAATAGGAATTGTGGGGCGCAGCCTTACCGTATAAGAGCTAGGATCTAATGTAGTGCGAGTACGTTTCAAAAGGCCGTTTTTAGAAGGTCCGTGTGACGAAACAAAACATAAAAAAATGAAAAACATTATTGCATGACATTATTGCATTTAACGGTAAGGCTGCGCCCCACCATTCCTATTCGAAATATGCTTGTCTAGGGCCCCTCTACCTCCCCCTCAATTATTGATGATTATTTCTGAATCACCCTGTATAGCCCTTTTAACCTCTAAAAAAGTTCCAAGATAATTGTAAAATTTAATTGCAAAAACAAGATAAATTGAAATGGCTGAAAAAGCATGTCTTTACGTTTATGTATTTGCTGGTTGCATCAACTTCAAATTGGAGTTTTTCACAGAAATAATTATTCTAATACGTTAAAATTTTTATGGGATATAAAGTATGTTTTAAAGATATTCTGAGATTTTTTTTTAGATTTTTAGCCCCAAACACAAAGCAGCATACACAAAAGTTTCTTATTCTCCCCTACCCCTTAACACGAGTGCATTTATACGTCAAGTTTTAGATCTCTCTTACAAGTAGTGTTTGATGAGTACTTAATGTCAAAAATTTCGCAATGTTCAAATTTGCCTCTAAAAGTAGTGTTTCGGGTCCAATTTTGAGACCCTTTGAGTGACATCCAAACAAAGAGAACAGCTTCTTGTAAACCACAGAAATTTCAAGAGAAAAAATATGTAATTAGACGTTAAAATTTTCGAAATTTGCCCCCTTATACTATAGTATTTTATCTCGTTTTGAAACTCTTTAGGGGACACCTTGCAACAGTCACCACTTTTAGAAATCATAAGATTTGATAGGGAGCGTTCGAGTTGGGGGTGGACTGGTGGATAGTAAGTGGACCTTCCTTGTAAAGAGAATTTTTTTCATGTTTTAGAAACCGTTGATGTAATGGGGGGTTAGATCCCCAATAACTCCCCCCTCGTTACGCCTATGAATGTCCTTAAACCTTATGTAGCTTTTTAGAAATCGTAAAGTAGGATTTGCTTCCTTATTAACTTGATACGTGAAAAATTGTTGGTGATACAGAGTTGCAAGTATAAAACGGGGATCTGGGGGTCCCCCAGAAAATTTTTGAAATTTGACCCTTAAAAACAGGGGTTTTAACTCGTTTTTGAGCTGATTTTCAATGGGGGGGGGTTACATCCCTAATAACCCCCCCCCTCGTTACGCCTATGCAAGCGTCGCCACCAGCCACGGACCGGTGGTTTCGTCCTTGTTAGGACTCATCAGCACGGCATAGGAAGGCAAGAGAGCGGAGAGTCAGAACTTGTCTAGCCGACTACTATAATGAAAAAAGCGGTGACCATTTATTATTAGTCCTCCACTATCTGCTGGAATGACTTGGTATTCCCAGAGAGCAGATTTAATTCCCAAAATAAGGCATTGGTAAACTACGTGTTGGTGAACATTTTGGAAAATGCCGGTTTGCCTATATAAAACGGTAGGCCACCAGTTGATGTTGCCCAAGGCTCATCCAGTTAGGGTACTTCAAGAGATCTTCCATCAGCTCGAGTGAGTGAATCCTGGACGAGCATTTCTACCTTTTGAGTCCTTAGGTCATCAGATGACCCATTTGACGCGACCTTCGTCCCTCCCTATCCAGAAAAATTCCTTAGTAAAGACCCTCCCCCCCAAAAAAATAAAACACGGATACGACAGGAGCCTTATTACTTTACAGCATCCATTAGACTTGAGGTTTCGATTGCGGCCCCCGAGCACTTGTGTAACCCCTGATTTATCAGCTTGCTCCCCACACCTCCGTAAAAGCATGAAAATGCTTTCCTCTCTCTCTACCCCCTTCCTTCTTCTACTGCTCGTCCTTTGCACCTCCATAAAAGCGAGGTGGAGTTTGTAGTGCAGACCCCCTCTTCCTTATATTTAGTGCTATTTAATGTTACTATACTAACTTTATTCGGTTTCAGACTGTACTAAGCTGTCAGCTCTACTACTGGAGATAGAAGGTGCTCCTACGCCGTCCCCCCCCCTTCTGTGTGTTTGTAGACTAGAGTCAACACTGTAAAAACAATCCCGTAAAATGTACGGCTTTAAACTAGCAGCTGGGTTGGTTGTGGAAAACCGTGAAAATTACAAAGTAAATCCGTAAAAACGACGGCAGTTTATCATTTTAATCTACGTTTTTTGGATAAGAAGGTAAAACACCGTTGTTTTTACGGATTTACTTCGTAATTTTTACGGTTTTCCACAACCAATAACCCAGCTGCCAGTTTAAAGCCGTACATTTTACGGGATTGTTTTTACAGTGAATGTGATGAGATTATTACGCACCGGAGAATTTTCCCCCCAAGTGATACATGTGATCAATTTCATTCACAGTCTCCCCTCAAAGAATCCTGAGAAAGTTATAAGTTAAGGATTTAAGGTGAACCCATATGTGATACAGAGCCATGTACTGCTTTACAAATCTTCTGCACCTCCGTAAAAGCGAGGTATAGAGAGTTTGCAGTGTCTCCTCTTCCTTATATTTAGTGCTATTCAATGTTACTTAACTTTATTCTGACCGTATGAGCTCTACTGGGGAGATTTAAGTTTCTATTCTTAAAGAGTAAAGGATGAGATTATTACACACCTGAATGTCCAAAAGTGATATACTAAGGTCAGTCACCAATAAAAAAACTAGGAAAAAGTTTTTAAGTCGGGCAGAAAGTTAACTTTGTAAATTTAAATTGTTTAATTCAGTCACCTCTCAAAGAAATGATCAAAAATCTAGATGTTAAAAAGCGACGACCAGGGTGGTAGGTGGGGCTTGGGACGGAAGACTAAATCTTACTTTCCTTAGATTCTTAATTTTTATTCAAAAATAGTGTTATTTTATTTTTAATTCTTGCTCAAGACTCTTAATTTTCTGTCAAAAATAGTGTCTTTTTTAAAGAATCTGACTGATACGGTTACAGTTAACGTTGAAATTTAGAAAAATTATGTCCCCCCGTGAATGCGCAGGAAAATTTATAAGTACCAGTCAGTACTTACTTCCGAGTGCTATACCCGGTGAGAAGGCTCAGACTCGAACCAGGGTTCGATCTGAGGGCCTTTCGGATGGCAGTCTGGTGTGCTAACCACCAAGCCATCCGTTCCTGCAGCTGTGATAATCTTCTAATTAATATGAACTTGATATTCCCCCATGTTGTTAGAAATTTTATTTTACTTTGTGTAATGTAGATGGCGCCAGCACAGTGTGACGCATATAGGTTAAGCTCAAACCTTGGGTTAAGCTGCTGCGCCGCGTCTACTACACAGTCCGATTCAAATGCGCATGCGTGTGTTTTAGGAAATTTTAATAAAATAGTAACTAGGGATAGAACCCAGGACCTGCCGCATGCTACGCAAGCACTAACACACCAAGCCATCCGTTCCTACAGTTGTGAGTCTTCTAATTAATTTAAAGTTGATAAATAGAATGTAATAGATATAGAATATAAAAGATAGAATAAATAGAAAATTAAAGTTTATAAGTAGGAAAAACCGGAGATCGAACCCCGGTGTCTATGATTTAGGGGTAGGCAGCGCAATTTAGTTGTGACGTGTTCATTCTATGTGTCGGGGTATTAGACACAGAGAAATATCCTAACAGAGGGTCCACAAGGCTATTTTCAAATTTCCGTACAAGGTAGAGGGCAGCACGGGAAATTCAAGGATTGACAGAGAGGTGTAGACAGTACAATTTGGTGGTCAAAGCTTGTGATTGGCTGTGACGTGTTCATTCAATCTGTCCTTTCGGAGGGCTATTGGAAGATCAAGCTTTTTCTCCACCTCTCGTGACATGAGAAGCGCCAAAAAAGCCCCTAACTTGCACAATATCCCATGCTCTTTCGATTTCCATTACTGCCTATGGCCGTGGACTCTCTGTTCTAGTACTCTGTGGTATTAGAGGATTAACATTCTCGTGACATGACAATGGAGGCGTGAGTTTCACGAGTAGTAGATGCGATCCCAGCGCCCCTATCACAAGGCATACACGGTGTTTTTTCGGTTTCCATAATTGCCCATGGCCATGTACTTACGCTGTGCGGTAGATACCACCGGCATTGGAGATCTCCTAAAGAGTGTTTTCAGGTGACGTCACAACTGGTTATTTTCTTTTAACTGTGTACCTTCTGTAGGGCTTTTAATTGTTGCTAAGGCCGTTGTTTATCTGTTGCTAAGGCGGTTTTTAGGTGTGATTGCAAATGCTCCAATAGAAGAATTCCACAGCTAGTCATTTTCTGTAACTGTTAACATCTGTAGGGCAAAAAACTGTAGCATTTCTGTTGCTAAGGCCGTTGTTAGGTCCGAGTCATGTGATTGAAAATGCTCTATCTAGCTAAAATCACGTAGTACCGCAGTATGTCATACCATCTGGAATACTGTGGAACGAGAAATTGGCCCAACATACACTGAAAATCTCCCTCACACCTAAGATCTATATACTACTTGGCTTTGATTGAAATAGTCTTTCTCTCTATCTACTCATTCTTTATTATTCCTGAATTTAAGACCTATTTAATACTGTTAATTTATTAATCTGTGATCAAATAAAAAAACCCTATTCTGTTAACATCTTTATTTTTAAAATAAATTATTTCAATAAAAAAAACTAATAATATGAATATAATACCTAATACATATTTTATAACATAGAATACTTCAACTGAAAATTTGAAAGTACTTAAAACTCAAGCAAATAATTCTTAAACATTGAGGAATGTCACAATTTTACCTTTTACATAATATATTAACAGTAAAACTTTATCAAGTCCTATAATGAATGAAAATAAAAAAAATATACAATATTGTGTAATTGTACTAAAACAGTAACGTCCAACTTTTAGTCACCTGAGGGACAATTAACCTTTTCAAAGGGAGGAGAGTGCCAAAGACAATAAAAAGAAGAAATTGAAATTCTAATTTAATAAGTCAAGCTTATTTCAACATTGGAACATTTATTTCGACAACAATCAGATGAATTTCACTTAAAGATTTTCTCACTTTTTGAACATGCTATGCAAAAATATTGGCTGGGACATTAAAACACTACTTTTTCCTTCAAGGTGATATATTTTCTGCCACATTTTAAGTACTATTTTCCTTGATGTTCATAACTATTAAATTTAATTTAAAAAGCAAATTTTTCTAGTTCAAATTGGAGATATGTTGTTAAAAGAATAATTAATAGCACAAAGTAAAGAGAAAAACCCTATTAAGAAATTAGGCAGTTCCCAACGTTTTGAAAATGAAAGAGCAAGAAGTGTTTTTAAGTTTACAGTAAAAGTCGTTTAGTTTAGAAGAGGTCGGGGGTTTCTTTTCGTGAGGGAAAAAAAATACAAAACTGAGTTCTAAATATACTGGTGCTCAAAATTAAGAGAACATTTGTTTGACTTTCTGCAGATCTACTGGACAGATTTGGATGAAATTTGGTATGGGCATAGGTTGATATAATACCCCAAAAATCATCATTCAAAAATCATCATACATACGCCTGAGTGTGAGTACCAATCGTCAGAGCCTACCAATCTCAAATTTTATATTTAAAAAATCTTTGAAACCAATGCTAATAAACCAAATAGTATCTGATAATATTACAGGGCTGTAACCAGACTTGTTTTTGGCACAAAGGGGGCGTCCATTAATTATGTCACACTTGGAGAGAGGGAGCTTTTTTATAGGTTTAGTGACAGTAAAAATCACCAACAAAAAAAAAAAAAAAACTTTTTTTTTCAGGAAAATTTAGCTCACATTACATCATTATAAAATTCTTCCTAACCAAATAAGAGTTCACACTAACTTTATTCTAAACAAGTTATTATTGGTATCAGAGCATGTGACAAAAGGGGGGGGAGGGGTATAGTGAAGTGTGCCACAGGGGAGGGAGGGGGTCAAAAATGTTAAAACAAGTGGGACATCATTTATGGATGGACCAAAATATTTTCTACAGCCTCATGGATACAATAAATTTTGCAACACAGAATCATTTCTTGGGGTGGTGCTTATTCATCAAACCATTAATAAAATTTCAAAAACTTAATACCTGGTAAATGATACCCAGGTTAATCAGTTTTTATCCTTAAACAAACTTTTTTTTATTTTAGAATGTTAATATTTATCCATAACTTAAATTCATTTAACAGTACATACAGGGTAGCCAAGGAAAACTTATTTCAAAATCCCCTGATAATCTGGTAGGTTTTCTCCTAATATTTTATAAATACAGTAAATTCTAATCTTCTAGAAAACAGGAGAAGGACTCTATAAAAATCGGGAAAGCGGGAGAATGAAGGTGATAAAAGTCTCCAGCTTGAATCAGGATGGTTTGAAACTAGTAAAATGAGATTATTTCCAGTCTTTTAAGTGGAATGGTTGGATTTGGAAAATGGTTGAATTAAGGAATATTCTAAATAACAATGATATAATCATTGAAGAGTTTTTATATGCTATTCCTAGCATGACTTTAAACTCATAGTTTGAATTACTAGCATTCAAACTGATTAAAAAAACGTTAGACACTCTGATAAAGAATCCTTTTTTTTTTTTTTAAATTCAGTGATTATTTTTGCTCTTCTCCCTCTAGTCAATGTCACAGGTTTCAATGTTTTATTGGTCCTGTGGTATTGATGGGCTGAGCAGTTGAAACAAAATATTCTAAGGAACCCACATTTTCTTTTCCCCCCAAATTTAAAAAAATCAAGAACCCATATATTTTTGGGGGATGGCATCCATCCCCAATTTCAGCACTGGGCAGTGTTGCCCAGTATCATTTCAAAAATGTAGCTGTTCAAAGCTCTAAAGGTCGCAAATACATATAAAAATTTTGTAGCCCAGATTCAAAAGATTTTTTGTGTTTTTGCATGAATTTGATAATAATGTAATAACAGGTAGAACAATCATGCAACATATCTACAATAATGATTGAACTGAAATATCTTGAAATATGCAAATGAATTTCTTTAAGGTATTTAAATTAGTGGTTTTAAAATTTTACTAGTCAAAAAAAAGATACCTCACTTTAAGAAATGTTTTTATCAAAATTGAAAGATAAGGGTGGGAACTATGATTTCATTTTTTATTTATAAAATACTTAAAGCGAACCTATTCAACTTTTCATTTCATAAATTCCTGCTCCATACTTGCGATTTTTTAGAAAAGCAAAAATCAGAAGTTTGGTATGAATCCCGAAACAGAAACAAACGGTCAAGATTCTTTGAATTGTATTTGAAAAGGTAATCAATGAAAGGTACTTTTATAACTGTTTTCTTGAAAAATTTAGAAATAATTAAGGTGGCAACTATGGCTCAAATTATGACAATAACAACATTCACACATGTATTTTCAAAAGTATTTTACAGTAATATGATCTTTTAATACAACTATAAGTATTTACCTCCTGTCATCTTTTGAGCCATCGTTAAACTAGGTGTGTGATGTAGAGTCAAAAAGTTCCCAGAATGATCTCTTACATTCACACAGGTGTTGGTTTGAGGGTAAATAGCTATTTTGGAGGTTTGCAGTATTAATAAGGAAAACACACAGCCATCTGGAATTCATTTCTGGTACTTTTGGTGTTAGCTGCAGACCATTTCTTATGAAGCAAATTTTCCATTCGTTGCATTTTGAAATTTCGTGTTTGGAGCAGCGTAAAAACATAAAAATCTGCGCTTTCTTTGCACAATCACTTTTTTAGACACTCGAGGTACTGAAGAAAGCATAGGAAACGATGGCATAAAAAAAATACGAGCAATAAACGTTTTCGTGAAGGCAACATCATCCTCAGACTGAGTGCCATTGGACTAGGTGATCGAAAATGCAACAAGGGCAACTGAAGGACCTCTAAAAGAATGGACCCCTGTCCCCAGGAGTGTTTTAAACAGTTATAAGAACGCTGGAAGAAGTGAGGTGGATGCAGGAGGAATGTACTTTGAAGGCCGAAAAAGAAAAATTATTGCTATACCGGGGACCAATCCAGAATTTAAAACTTAACCCCCATTTTTGTGAAAAATTTACAAGGCATTTTAATTTTTTGGAACTAATTTTAATGAGAACTATAAAATTAATGAAAGCAACATTAAATGAATTCTTCTTCAGTTTTATAGCAATTTAAATACTTAACCCAGCTTTACAATATATTTTTAAGCAAATAAATTTTAGTAAACATAGATTTTTTTATATTTTTATAGAAGAAATATTTGTGGAACCACCGATTTTCGGCTATGCTAGATACTATACAGGCTAGCCGAGTTTTAAATAATGAAAACCATTTGACTACATTTCCTGCTAGGATCGCCTTAAGAACTACCTATACCGACCAACCAATAGGATAAAACACTAACAAATAAGAGAAAATAAAGGCGTGTTTTCATGACATAAACTTCTGATTGTTAGCCATTAGTGGCTAAATTGAATTTTTGAGCCATTAAGCCCCGCCTTCAACTCTGTGGATTTGCTTTGCCAGTTTGTCAGCTTTTGCCATCTACATTTTTAATGATTTCTGTATCTCGGCTCATAGCCCCTTCAAGAGCGGTTTTTTGGGGGGGAGGGTAACCCACAAAAGGTCTCAGAATGTGTTAAAAATTTCTTTTAAGGGTCAAATTTCAAAAATTTTCTTGGGGAGAACCCCCAAACTTTGGAAATGTATTTATCAGCAGTTTTTTTTCATAGAAATTTGGTGGCTTATCAGTAGTGACCCTCTTCATTTGTAACCCAAGATATCTCAAAATGAGCTAAAATGCTACTTTTAACAGAGAAATTTTTCTGAGAGAGATCCCCCAGACCCCCATCTTATTTCGAGCTCACATTGTTACACAAAACTTTTACATTAAATGCACCTCAAAATATTACACCTAGGTGATATTTAAATGGACATATAACAGAATTTAATTCATACATCTGATATGAAATTAGGTAATTAGGCATGCAAACTTAATGGTTGTTTCTTTTAATTTTACGTTTTGTATTGTCTTGTACTGGCCCCCCCACAATATTTTATTTAAGTCAGTGCCTATGTCTTGGCTAGCCTGTATAGTTTCTAGTAAGCTGTGGTGAAGCTGCCGTTTTTGTTAGTACATTTTTTGTGAAGGTGCCGATAAACGGTATCGAAATCAACCTGTATTGGTCCCTGATTTGTGATAGACCTATTCCGGGAACTTTATGACCCTACCTCGTACAACGGATTGGATCTAAAAAACAGCAAAGTCACAGTCCGTTACTCGTAAAAGGGATTGAGTTGGGCCTCAACATTGCTGTTAGGTCGGTCGGTGACTATGGTGACCTTGTTGAAGACCCCCCGCCCGAAGTAGTCTGCCACCACTGAGAAGCCGTCGGCCGCCCGCTCCAGCTGGTCGTGGAACTGCTCGTGGATGCCCTTGTTCTGCTCCTGCGCCCGGATGATCCCCAGCACCTTCTGGTTCTCGGCGAGGCACAGGGGGCACTCGGAGTCGTGGTCGGAGCTGTAGCTCTCGAAGCACTGCTGGTGGTACGAGTGGCCGCACAGGAAGTGCACGGAGGGAAGCTCCAGCTGGTGGGTGCAGCCGCTGCACTTGGACACCTGCGGAGGAGATGGGTTGTTTTAATAAAAGATTTTTTTCCTTTAAATCAAACTATTCCGTTAAATAATTAAGTGAGGAAAGGAAATTTTACAAAAGAGGAAAGAAAATATAATTGCACTACATCAATTGAAGACTGGACTTCAAAATCGAGCTAAGTCCCAAAAAGTAAATTTCCTGTAATTAATCATTTTAATTTGATTCTGCATAGAAATACACATAATAAGTCATCTTTCAGGCCGTTTTTGACCTACTAATCATGGTCGTGGCAGCTGGATTTATAGGGCACTTAGGGTGATGGCACTTAGATTGGTTTTTCCACCTGTTTCAATCACTGTTACAGTGCAAGAAAATCAGTTTGTTTAAAGGCACTGATGGTTATTGTCACGAAAGTAACAACTCTAATAGTATTTTGCTTTTGCTATTTTTGAATTAATTAAATTAATTAAAGCGAAATACTCAAAAGTATGTGGGAGGCACATGCCCCTCCCAAAGACTAAAAAATACATAAAACTGCATAAAATTGCTCAAAGTGGTCAAATTTCAAAAATGTTCCTGGGTGAGGACCCCCAAGCCCCCTCCAAAACTTTGACATCTGTTAGCAGTGTTTTCACTTTGAAAATTTTGCCCCTTACAAAAATATTGGGAGTCTTTTCTTGTCAATTCCGTTTCTTTAATTCAAGTGACTTTTTTCTTTAATTCAAGTGACTTTTTTCTTTAATTCAAGTGACTTTTTTCTTTAATTCAAGTGACTTTTTTCTTTAATTCAAGTGACTTTTTTCTTTAATTCAAGTGACTTTTTTCTTTAATTCAAGTGACTTTTTTCTTTAATGATGACTTTTAAAGTATGACTGATGATATGTACTAAACATTTGGGACAAAAATGTAACCATAATGGGTCGTAATTTGACATAAATTTTTACTTTGTTTTTACCTTGAAAATTTGAAACTCATAAGGAGAAAAAGGGGGGGGGGTAGAGCTCTCTTGTATTAAAAACAAAAGAAATGATATTTTTGAGCAGTTGTTTTAATGTTAATATATTTATGTATATGTAGTTATATGTAAAATATATTTTAAAAACAAACTCGTTTTTACTTTTTATCAAATTATGAATTTATTAAAACATTCAAGAGAAAAAGTTGGAATTTTAAAGCAACAGACAAATTGGTAAGTAAGTTTTCTCCTCTAAACTAGTAAAAAGTATATTATTAAGTAAAATACTAAAAGAGTGGATAAGAAATAAAAAAAGTGAGCCATTTTAAGTATGAATAATATCTTCAAATTAATTTGATTCAATTATATTCTGTAACTTTAATAAAAAGAGAGGAATATAAGGCTACATCAAGGAGTTGATGGAAGAACTGTTTTTATACGTACATGTTATCCTGTCGACCATACCAAGCCGCTAAATTTGGAAATGTCATTGAAGTCCAATGATTGTTCTGGTCAATTCCAGTTTTATTCAAAAAATCAATGTAATTTAGTCTTTAAGCAAAAAAATAAATATTTTTTCAAAAATTGAAATGCAGACTATTATTCATTTTATATCTAGTACATCATCTAGTAAAAGACATATTTCATGGTTAATTTTTTTTTCTAAATTTATTGGGAAATTGAAACTAGACATTCAATGGATAAAAGTTAACTCACTTATCAAATTTTGGTAAATTAATTTGTACAAATGCCAGTAATGAAATAGAGATTTTCAGCTCTGTAAAAGCATGATGAGTAAGAGTGACTTTGTCTTAGATTTTCCAAAAGTCATTGACTTTAAATTAGAAAAATTATGTTAAGATTCAAGAAATTCATATATTTCTGAAGAAAATTATGTATAGCAAGTGACCATATACTGAGCATATATTGAGTGTCATGTCTCCTTTTCCCTGATTGACCTTCAACAGCTGTGCTGCTGAATGGTCTGATAACTAAAAGTGTTGTTCTTACACACCTCAATTGTGACAAATGTGTATTTTTGTAACTTTGTTTTGTACTGATTGCTTGTTTTTGATCAAGGTAATTTGAGGTTGTTAGTACTAGGTTAGTGTAGGTTAAGTTCTAGGGTTGTGTGTTGTAGAGTTATAAGTCAGTTTAGTATCTGTAGTTAGTGAAGTGAATTGAGCCTGTGATGTCATCACCTCTGATTGGTTAAAGCTTGTATGACATCACATAGTCTTTTAGATGGTTGGTTTTCTCCCTTCCTTTTGCACTTGTGAGGATGCCTAGTTAGTTTTTCTTTCGAGAGGTTTTGTGGTGCCTATTTTCCTGCTAGCCAGGATGACGCGTTTAACTAAAATGTTCTTAGGAGTTGCAGTTTACCAGATGTTTTGTTTCTAGTTTAGTCACATGCCAGTTTGTTCCTTTTGGAAACCAGTTTTGTTGATAGCTGTTATTTAATCATTAATAAAGTTGACCTTTATTTTAAAGCTCTGCTGTTTTGTTAGTCTACTTTTATCATGACTCTATTTAGAGTTTAGTAGGTAACATGGTCTACGGTACGGGATAATACATAAGTACCGAATAAATTAAACACCATGTTACAATAGTAAATGCAGTCCTGACCTGGAATATCTTGGGGTTGTTTCTCAGGTCCTCCATCTGGTTTCGCATCTTCTCCGTCTCCTCGCGGTACTGCTTGATGAGCCTCTCGTCCTCGGCGATCTGCTCGTTCTCCTTCCGCAAGTACCGCACGATGTAGTCCTTGAGCAGGTCCAGGGTGGCCGTGTGGCTCTTGGCCATGATGTCCACCACGAGAATCGGAGAGAGCAGGTGGTTGCGCTCCACCTTCTCGGGAAAAGAGAAACATTATAGTCAGACTCACCACACTTGTTTGGGGGGTAGAGGGCTGGAATCAGTCCAAAAGTGGAGACCACACTAGGCCTGTGTCCAGTTTGAGAAAAGTTGCTTGCTTGTTTGAAAAGCAAGGGTAAGCCCAAATTACTTGGTTGGTTAAACCACGGCTTACTAGATACTTATACAGGCTAGCCGAGTACGGAAATCATTGCAAATCCAGATGGCATTATTGGACAAACTGGCAAAGCATATTCACAGTGTTGAAGGCGGTGGGTGATATAGGTAGGTCTTGTGGGGGAAAAGTTGTCAAATGGTTTTCATTGTTTAAACTCGGCTAGCCTGTATAAGCGGACCTGGAAAAAGTGCCCGAACCTACGAACCTGGTTCGGGGGAAGCCCCTGTCTGCTCCATAGGAGCAATACATTAGGTTCGGGTAAATTTTATTAGGTTTGGGGGAAGGTTACAACTTTTTCCAGGTCCGTGTATAAGTATCTAGTAAGCCGTGGTTAAAATGTGTTTTCCACTGGTCAGGTTAGGTTTTGAAAGTACAGTTGGATCTGAGCTGAAGTGGAAGGTGTGACATCATCACTCCCTGATTGGTTCTTGGTCTGGTGATGTCACACCTGCCACATGTATAAAGTGTCAAGCTGTTTGTTTACTTCTTCTACCTTTCCCTACTTTATTGCACCTCAAGAGTTGTGAAGGTGCTTTCCCTCTCTCTTCCCATTGTGTTGAACATGGAATCTGGATGTGTGCCAAGTGGAATGTCCTCAGAGAAGTCATTGTGCCATGATGGCAATTTAAAGTGTCTGTCTCAAAGATGCTAAGTAGCTTTTCTATTCTCGTTTACTTGCTTTTATTTAATGCTTTACTATTGTTACTAAATAAATTTATTTATGGTCAACTTGGTTTTCCTTCCATGCATCCCGCAGACATTTAACTCTGCTCACTATTAGGTTACACACCTCTACAAATTACAAATGGTAACACACCTCTTGGAGGATGGTGAGGACATAGGACTTATTGCTGCTCTGTTCTTGCTGGCAGAAGAACCAGAGGGCCTGCACCCACAGGTTGGTGTCGTAGGAGCCGAATCGCTCGCAGGTGCGCATGATGGCCTCGGGCTCCCCATTCTCGATGTGGTAGTACAGGATCTGCTGGTACAGCTTCGCCTTCTCGTACAGGTGCAGGATGCCGGGCTTGAAGTCGCTCACCTGCAAAATAAGACGTGTACTCAGCATCTAATATAATAAAAGTCAAAGCGTATTTGTTTGTACAGGGTGTCCCAAAAAGACTGACACATTTAAAAAAATTTTAATTGAAAAACTAAAAAAGATAAAAATACACAGTTTTTTGCATCCTACTTTGAAGACCAAAGAATGTTATGACACAAGTTTTCGTAAATCATTGTTCCCAAATCTAAGTATCCCAGGGTGTTATGAAAATCTAACTGGCTTCGAGTCAATCAAAAATCAAAGTTAAAAATTCCAATGCTCTTTATTGGTACAAACATAACATGTTGAAATAATACTAAACTAACTCTAACCAACTAAAACAGTTTCTCATAAAAGCACTTATATACAAATTATACACTCCTCTTCACTTCACTTTAAACTGAAAAATAGAATAACTCAAATCAGTTCCGTAACACAGGGTATATAAGTATCAATCATCAGATCACAGTTTTTTTGCAATATATTTTAGTACCATATAAAAAAGTAGGAGTTAAGACATTTGAAACTCAGCCCCTCCCAGATAAAAATCTTGGGTTTGCCACTGTCTCTGCATGTACTTTTTAGCAACTGTTTTCGTTTTATTTATGTAATGAACTCACCATTTGCATGTGTGGATCACTCAGAGTTTAAAAAACTAGTGTCAAGTATAAGGTCTGGGATAAAAAAAAAAGACAAATTGCCATGACATAGGCAGCCCTGCCAACTCTCTGGTTTTTGGAAGGAGTTTCTGGCCTTTACTTTGAATCTCCAGCCTCCTTTTCTCTGGCTTTTTACCCTGCACTAAATTAAAACACCCAAAAAACTAGAGGTCGGAGATTTAAAATAAAGGCAGGAAACTCAGTCCAAAAGCAGAAGAGTTGGCAGATCTGCCATGGGGGGTAAATTGCAGGGGCATAGCCAGAGGGGGAGGATTTGGGGACATATCACTCTGAAAGTCAGTAATTTACCACAGAAAAATAATAAATTTACCCCAGATCCCCTCCCAAAATTCAAATATCTCCTCTGAAATTTTTTTCTGGTTACGCCACTGGTACATTGCTTGATAAAAAGCATGATTTCTGTGATGAAAACATTAGGAACTTTAGGATTAGCCAGGTGCAAACAGAGTTTTATGAATGATAAATCATCAAAATTAATCAAATATTACATCAATAAACCATTAAAATATCACAACTATTAGCAGTGTATTGTTTAATTTTTGTTACTTTTTATGTGTAATTTGTAAAGCATAGCTATTAAAGTCTATTTGGCAAGATTTGTGGCCAGCAAATCCGAAAGTAATACTCGAAAATCATTTGAAAGGACAGACGGTTTGCACTGTATTTAGAAAGTATAGCTTTAGAGCAATTCTTTGGTAACGGAATTACAAAACAGAGCAAATTCACAAGTTTTAACTTTAATTTGACCAAGTTATTGTTATTATTATTATTTTTCTAATCTGATTTTTTGCAGGCATAAGTACAGTAATAGAAAACAAAATATGCATTTGAAATAATTCTAAAACAATTAATACTTTTTTGAGAAATTTTTAAATGCTTGGAAACGGAATTATATAAAAAAAGACATGGTTAAAAGTGATGTTTAGTCAAGTTCAAATTCCTGTAAATCTAAGGTTTTTTTTTCTTTATTTTATGTGATTTAACTAACCTCATATTAACAGCTGTAAAAAACACTTGAGTCTAAGTTTATACTCATTAACAGTGGCGGATCTAGAACATGAGCAAGGGGGGGGGGCTAACTTAATCTGATTGAGGATGATGATGAAGTAACAAGCCGTGCTTTTTGCAATATTCATTGATGTCTTAAATATTGAGGGCAGTGTTGATTGTAAATGACTAGTATTGTTAAATATAACTAATTAATTAGTAATTAAATTGGTTAATCATTAAATGTATAAAAATAATAAGGGTGTGTCAACCGGGAGGGGTTTTTTTACGATGATTTGAGTCAAATATTTTTTTCCAAGAATATAGATCAAATGTGAATTTTCGTGCACTTAACTTCAATGTTTAGTGAATAATACATCCATCCCGAGGCACAAGGGGGGTTTGGGGGAACCTCCCCCAAGAAAATTTTTGAAAATTTGACCCTAAAAAGTTGTGTTTTGACTCATTTTTGGTCATTTGGGACTCTTTGAGTGTCACACGAAAAAGATGATTTCTTGAACTCGTTTTCAAAGGAAAAAAACTGTAAGATATAAGAATTTCATGGGGGTGGTTTGAACCCCATAACTCCGTCTCCATTTTAACAGAGTAAATATTTTGTAAGAGACTTGGCGCATTAGACCCTTTTAAAAAGTGAATCTTATAAAAACCAGGGAGTTAAAGATCTTGCATAGGGACTAAAGCTCATAACCTTTAAGATGTGAAACAAATCTATAAAAATGTAAGGCTTAGAAAGCTCATTGGAATCTACAAGTTCTGAATCGCATTTATATTAAAGTGCTGAAAGCTAAAGATCTTGGAGGGGGCTAACGCTTTAAGGCTAAAGCTCATTAAATTGCGAACTCAATACTATAAAACATCGCAAGGAGGCTAATTCTTTATGGGGGCTAAAACTCATTGGCCCCTTTAAATTGCGAATTGAATCTACAAAAACTTAGGGCTAAAGCCTTGTAGGAGCTAAAGATCATGGAAGGATTCATAAGGGTTAAAGCTTATTAAATAGTGAATCAAATATATTTAAAAACGTAAGAGGGCTAAAAGCTTTGTAAAGGCTATTAAAGAGCATGGAGGGGGCTAATGTTTCATAGGGTTAAAGCTCATTAATTTGTGCAACAAACATAAAAACGCAAGGAGGCTAATGCATTTAGAGGCTAAGCTCATTGGATAGACCCTTTAAATTACGAATCAAACCTTCAAACATGCAGGGGGCTAATAATTTGTAAAGGCTAAAACCTCTAGAAATCCTTAAATAGTGAATGGAGTTTATAAAAATGCAGGGGGCTAAAGATCTTGGAAGGGGCTTAATGCTTCGTAGACCCTTTGAATTGTGAAAAAGGCTACAAAAAACTGAAAAAAAGTTTAAAATTTTGAAAATTTAAACAAAATTTTCTAAAAACTTAATTTTTTTTTCCGAAAAAGTTCAATTTTATGTAGTGTAAACTTAAGTCCCAAGAGGGGGGCTATAGCCCCTATAGCCCCCCCCATAGATCCGCCACTGCTCATTAATTAATATTTTTTATTGAATTTTATATAGCGGTAACGGAATTACACCTTCTCAAATTATACTTATTATTTCCAGTATACATACGAGAGCTGTACGTAAAATAAGGTTCCCAAGGAGTTGCAGACGCTATATGTACCTAGACAATATGCTTTTATAGTTACCTAGAATTAAATTACGCATTCTAAATGCATTGTAATTCCGTTACAATTAATTACGCCACTAATTAAAAACATAATTTAACATTTTCGCACTAATTTATTCCTCTAGAGCAGTGGTTCCCAAAGTGGGTTCCACGAAAAAATTTAGGGGTTCCGCGTGACAAATTTTATTTCCTTAAAGAAAATAAGATTTTTTTTTTATACATTAAGTTCATCAAAATGCAAATCCTACCAAAAATATGTATTACATTCTTAAAAATGTACGTCCGAAATTCGGATTAGGTGTACAAAAACAAGTTAAAACCCTCTTTTTATAGTCAAATTTCCAAAAATTTTCCGGGGGAAAACCCCCAGACCCCCCTGATGGTTCTTGGAACTCACTTAAACACACTTTTTTAACATTAAGTTGGCTTGTTTCATTTAATATCAGATATTAAATTTTGAAAATTCGTTGATTAAAAAATATGCAGGGTTCCGCGATCATTGGCAACAAATTGGGGTGTTTCACGAGCAAAATAGTTTGGGAACCACTGCTCTAGAGGACCATTAAGAAAAAACAGAACATCAGCTGTTTAAAATATTTTTTCTTAAAATAAACAAAACTTTATTACCTTTGTGGTAACGGAATTACAATCAATAGAAATCAATTTTTAATTTTAGTGATATTTCTACTAAGAATATTCACTAAGGTAATCAATTGGCAAAAAATAAACAGAAACTTAGCTTATTTTAAGGGTTTTTCAGGATCTTAAACTTTGAACTCGTGTATTTATTTGAATTACACTATTTTCAATACATGTGTTTAAACTCACCATTTTATACTTATTAAAAACTACAAATTAAAAGCTATTTTAATGATAACTAAAATTTTGATGTCCATGTCCTAATTCTCAAAGAATTGCCCTTTATTAATTTAATTTTAAATTTTAAAAATCATGATTTTTTTTTAGCATTTCTGTGAAAAACGCAGGTAAAAAAAAGTGTTTAAAACAAACAAAAAAACCCCGTTTTTCCCCAACCCTGCTCACCTGACACAGCACGAGCGCCTGGTTCAGGCTGTAGCTGGCGTCCGAGTTCTGGAGCACGTCCATTATCTTCAGCTCGCTCCTTCTCTTCACCCCAGAGTCCTTGGTCTTGCTGTACGCCTTGAGGCACAGCTCCAGGTACGTGTTGTAGACGAGGCTGGACGAGGCCGGGCACGCCTTGATCATGTGCTCCAGGAACTCCAGCAGCTGCTCAGAGTTGTTGACGAAGATGTGGATGAACTCCTCGGGGTTGGCGGACAGGGCGGAAGATCCGATCTCGCTCCCGTTGTAGTTGGTGCACAGCCGTTTCAGGAGCTGGGTCGTCTGCTCCGGAACCTCCGTCATGAGCACTTTCCCGTAGGCCTTCATGTTGCCCTCGGCCGCCTCGAAGTCCAGCTTGGAGATGTACTTGAGGGCCTTGTCGTGGTCCTTGAGGTCCTCCAGCAGGATCTTGAGGTACCAGTCGTGCTGGTTGTGGTGCTCAGCCAGGTACAACGCGTGCTCGTGGTAGCCGGCTTGGCGGCACACTTTCATCGCCGTCTCCACGTCGAAGTGGATCTCCCGGTCTTTGGTTTTGATGAACTCGTCCAGTTTGCTGATGTCCTTCAGCTTCGTGTAGCAGTTCAGCAAGAGGGTGGTGTGGTCCTCAGTGGCCAAGTCCTTTTTATGCAGAGCTTGCAGGTAAGCCGTCAAGTTATGGATTCGCTGCGCATCCAGGAACTTCCGAATGACGTAAGAGGCTTCCAGCTTTCCTATGGTTCTTATGTACTGAGCGATAGCTCCGTCGTGCTTGCCTTTACTGTACAAGTGGTCTCCATACTGCCGGAAAATATCAATCAGTCCATCTTCGTCATACTGTTGGCTTTTTGCCAGGCTTATGGCCAGCGCGTATTGATTCTTTTTAAAAAGCATATCAAGCTTGCTCTGAGTGTCTTTTTCTTGCAGGGTGTACATTTTTCCATCGCCTGACAATATATACAGGGTTCCCCACTCAGAAACAATATCCACGACAGCGGGAAAGGGGGCAGAGTACGCTATGAACTTGTTTTGGACGTCGTAGACTGTCACTACGTTCATTTTGACAGAGGGTACGACGGAAGCATGAACAGCAGCTGATTTAGACTCTTTCCCAACAATCACCAAATAGCTTCTGAACCAATGAAGGATGATCTTTTCGCCTTCGAATGCAAGGCAAGGGCCCCTGGCATCTGGGTGGAAAAAGTAAACAGCTTCTTGGCGTCCCACCACAAACTGGTGGTCTTGCTTTGTGTCACTGACCACCGAGCATTTGGGGGAGCAGCCGGTCGAATCCAGAACTATCTTGGTTTCTTTGTCTTTCACTGACAAGTTAAACGAGTAGATACCATTGACTGTGGAAGCGAACAGGAAAATCTGCTTTCCCTGCGTACGGAATGCGAGCCCAGTGATTGGAGATTCGCACACTGTGAATGCCTTTTGCTTGCTCTGTCTCTCGCGGGTGATGTCTCCTCTGGCAATCATGAGCGTGCTGTCAGCACAACCGACAGCCAGAAAATTCATGTTCTCGGCCACTGCAAATGCCGTGACAGAGGAAGAGACTCCCTGGGGCCTGATGCTTCGGACGCACATCGGTTTTCCGAGTTTATCGCATTTCTCCAGGTTCCAAACTTTGATTACGGGATTTATACCAGGATCGTCACTCCCCACAGTTACTAAAACCGGGCTCAATCTGAGCTGGACAACATGGCTGACATTGAGTTCATATGCTTTGAAAGACGACAGCTGAAACGGCCTATTGAGAAAGTGAATATTCCCTTCGACATCTCCCAACACAATTTGCCCCCTCCCACTTGACGTACAGGTGACATTTAAATCTTTCAGTTTTTCGAATGGCAGAGAGGACCCGCTCTCTTTTACAACTTCTTTCTCGAAGAAATTGAATCGCCTCCATTGGAGAAACGCCATGTCAGTTTTTATTAGTTTGGAGTTGTGATAAATCGAACTTGAAAACCATAGAGAGGAGAAAATTCCCGTGATTTTTTCCAAGATATACAACAAAACAAAGATGATATCACAAATTCAAAGTGGAAGTCTTTTCAATCAGAGGTAAACAAAAAATAGGAGATGCCACACTTAAAAAAATAACTGAAATTTTAATGGAAATAGTTTTAATTTTAGCTAAAATAGATCAAATAAAATACTGGAATTTAAAATCTTTTGTAACATGAAATTACTCAGATTAATAAAAGCTTTCTTTTGAGACTTTTAAAAAAGTAAAATGAAGTGCCTTCTTTAAGTAGACGAACACCTCAGCTTTCCGCTGTGTTCGTTTCGTTTCCCTTTGTTTGTGTTTATATTTGCGGAGTGTATATTACGCCGAAATTTGCGGTACACTACATTTTCACAACACTGAACCGACATGCGCAGTATCGAACCTTTGATCGAACTGCGCAGTTTTACTTTCGCGCTCACGTATCCAATATCCATCTTGTTTTTGACAAGTAGTTTTGAAGTGAACTGTTCCTTTCTGCTTTGTTTGTTTTCTCTCAACGTAAATAAGCATGCAGTGTACGATTGTACGAAAATTTTTGCATGAGTAAAATTGCAAGACGAGAAGAGTTTGTGGCTATCATCTGGAAGGAAATAAACGCGCTCAAAGGCACTATTTCGTCTCAGAATGTGATAAGGGCTGCCATAGCAAAGGTAAATAAACCTTCTCTTTTTTTAAATTCCCATCTAACAAAGTCCATAGAAAATGTTGGGAAAATGCAATCCCTAGGTTAGACGGCTAACCTCTGGATGATATGAGATCAATTAGAAAGGAATTTATAATAGATGGGAAAGAAGTTTTACTCAAAATCGCAACCCAAATTGCTGCCTAATGCCATATTCCTTCTGAATTCTTTTTGACCTACTATTGATAAAAAAGGTGGATTGATTTATCCATCGAAATCTCTATTTAACTAAATTTTTTTGAGATGGAGAGAAAGTTTACTGAATACTTCAGTTTTGAATCATGACAAACCAATAGCATACCAGATGTAAAGTACTTTATTTTGCAATAGCTTACTTTTTTTGTGTTCTATTTTATCAGTATACTTTAATTAAGAACTAAAAAGTTTCTAATGTATTGTAATTGAGTAGATAATTAAATAATAACTTGAAATCCTTCATTGTGTGTGAAATTTAATGCTTACAGTTCAAGTTGTTCTTCAAAAAGTCTCAAGTTTAGAAGGGAATAAAGAAATCTTTATTGCCTGGTGAGAGCCCTTTAAGGATTGTCCTGTAATAGAAGGCTTTAATTAAAGGGTGATCACCATGTCTTTCTCACTCTGATGTAATCTTAACTATTAATAACTAGGCTGGGATTTCCATGTAAGTACTTCAGAAACTTGATATTGCAGAATTCTCTCAATTATACTCTCATTCCAATAAAATTTGAATCGATATACTGTTTTTATTTCACATATTTTGGTTTATTTCTGTGTTTTTATCACATTTAAGCTATACACATATTTTGCTATATATTCATCCCTTTTTGAGTTTTTCATTAATACATCACTATTTTAATTAAAATAGATATAATATTATGAAGTAACACATAAAACTTTAGTTGAAATTTAGTAAACCCTATGATATATTTTGCTATCCAAACGTGTGAATGTGTCAATTTCATGTTTCCTGTTTCAGTTGAAAGGCTTTAAAGCATTTCAATTAAAATGCTATCTACTTACAAACCTATTTGTAGTACGCTTTAAGGGTTCTGTTTAAAAAGTAACATTGAAACTTTGGATGAATTATGTGAAAAGTCCTGCTAAATACCGCCATGATCTTTTGGCAGATAAATCCAAAATAATGTGTAACTGACCAGCAAACAAAATTGTGAAAACACATTGGCTGATAATGTTTGTTTTTTCTCGCTTTTTGGTGGAGATAGCATTGTGGAAGGCAGAGAAAACTGGTTTTCACCGCCTAGCAACGGAAGATAAGCTTTAAGGATGTGGGGGTTTTTTTTAGGAATATAGACAAATTTTTATAACATTAAACGACAGCTAATGATAAATTAAAATTATTCATTATGTGTCAAATAAAGTAGGCATAATTCATATCAATCAAAGTCTGCCCAGGCCTAGTGGCCCATCTCCGTTTCATTAGCCTTTGGGCCTGGGGTGCTAATTACTTAGCTTGTGTCCAGGCCGAGTGGCTAGCTCAACGCTGGACCCCCAGTTGATTCCCCAAGCGAGCTTGGTGCTCATTTATCAACCCCAGGACGATGAAGGGCTGAGTTGACCCATGACCAGCTAGCTACCCAAGCACAAGCGGCAAGGAACCTGGGTCGGTAATGCTCGTAGCCAGGCACGCTGACCACTGCCGCCACAAGTAGGTATGATTAAGACCTGTCAACTTCAATAACTATATCAGATTGATAACAACTGGATCACATCAAACAATATATTATAGACAAGCTTAATTTTTATAAATAAAAATATTTTCTTAAAGCAGAAATGAAATTTTAATAGACATGCATATTGCATATTCATAAGTTCCTCATTCATTGATATTTTCTCAGAATTTTTTGCAAAAATAGTTTAGACCTAGACGATTCAGATTTAACTAAATATGCTTTTAAGTAGTAAGATACTTAGTATAATAGTAAGTGGTGTACTTAGTACATATACAATATTGTATTCCTACTCTGGTGGTTGACCACTGTGATTTTTCCATTAATTCTATGTGTACAAGGCTTTTCTTTTGTTACTGTATATTCATGATAATGTTGTTAAATAAATAATTTTTTTGTAAGTATGAGTATTTCTTTATATGTAACAAATCGTAACTTTTTTCAGGAAATCTTGAATTTTTTAACCTTATCCCCGGGGCCTGGCTTTGCTCTTAGAGGCCCCGGTTATTTTATCTATTCACAAAAATTTTATTGAGTGTCACAGCTGTTGTAATGCTGGAGATAAGTTTTTTAATTTTAGAGATTCAAATAAAAATTTTAACCTGTTGTAGAGGCTAGATAGATGGTATTAGTTAGAAAGAAGAAAAAGAATAACTTTTAAAACAGGGGTTAGCCAAGGTTTTTACAGTTCCACTATCTGAAGAAAAGTAATTAAACATGCAAATTCCTTCCAGCTTTTTCAACCTAATAAAATATACAAAAAGGAGGGATATATTACATAGAAGCTGATTGAGTTTTTTTTATGCAAATAGCTTGATGCAAGTCGGAACAGTAGGGATAATAAAAAGTAATTAAGTTCGAATAAGTACAAAATTTAGTTTTAATTGGTTCAGTCACTTAATTCTAAATGACCATGCATATATTTACTGTATTGGGCTTAGGAGAATATCTGAATAAAACAATAATTATTTACACAGAAGTTTGGAATTTAAAGAAAAATTTTAGATTATCCTGAAATGACTAAGGGAAATGACTATCATATTCCCTCCATTATGTGTAGTATTGGGCTGTATAAAATGGAATAAATATTAAAATATCCTTAATTTACAGATTGGAAGCAATATTTGAAGACAGATTAATTTTCTCACGAAAAGAAAATGTTTACTTTGCCAAAAAAAAAAGTGTAGAAATCAGTGCTGAAATTGGAGGGGGACGCCGTCCCCCGAAATATTTTTACCGTCCCCTAAAATATTTCTTTCCACGAAAAAAAAAAGTATAAATTTAAGGGTAGATTTAAATACGAAAGCAAATTTATTTTTTCTGCCTAAATTCCCATTTGAATGAGTGTTCGGATTCGCCAATCAGCGTTCCAGCAGTCTCCACGTATTCCGATTTGCAAATATATTCGTCTTCGGATTTTTAGGGTAAAATTTCCGAAAACTTTGGGGAGGACCCCAGACCCCCTTTAAGTTTTTAATTTCTATTACTCACGATTTGCTGTACAAAAAATGAGTTAAAACCCCGTTTTAAGAGTCTAATTTCCAAAAATTTTCTGGGGGAGAACCACCAGACCCCCCTTTTCGTACTTGGAACTCGATTATTCACAACTTTTTTAACATTAGGTTGAGCAAGATGATTAAATTCGATTACCAAATTTTTAGCCCTCACAAACCATATCCTGGATCCGCCACTTCATGGTAACTAAATAATGGTTGAATAATGTTTTTTTTTGTTCACTTTCCATCAATATTTGTAAAGAATTAAATGTTACATAGTTTTAATGTTATAAAAATTATAATAACTGCATTTGTGCTTTTATTCTAGCATTTAAAAAATGTCCCATTAGGCCCCCCTTTCCCCTAACTATGCAATTTTATTTATCTATATAATTTGATTATCAATTCGAGTAGGTACCAAAAATTAGTCATATTTTACCCTCCATCAATCATCTATTGTGTAAAAAAGTGAGTCCCCCCAAATATTTTTGTCCAATTTCAGCACTGGTAGAAATCAAACATTCATGAAATTTACATGAATATCTGGCGTATATACGTTCAAAAAGACCTCGAACCTACTAGTACTAGTTGAAATCAGGGGTATATACCTGCCCCTGCCCCTACCCCCGAAATTTGGACTGGGTAATAAATTTTTATATACGGGACACTGGCCCTAATGCCTTGCACGGGTGGAAAATATGCATGACCTCTTAGAAATTTCACGTCTTTTAACCCGCCGTAGTTACTGTTATTTGTTATTATAGTCCCTGAAAAGTTCAGACACTCCTGATTCAGGGGACGTTGTCCTAAATGAAACTCCTTATATGTCCCAATCATTATAACCATAATTTAATAATAAAATGTAACTTGGGACAAATACGGTCTTTGGCAGATTTGACAATTCCTCCCCAACTCTGACTATTCTAATACGTACCGATGTTTAAAATAAATTGTAAAAAAAAAGTCCCCCCTTGAAAATTCTGGAGAGTACAAGAAGCAATCCAATCCTCTTCAAGTGCAAAAAAAAAAGGTCCCGAATCTCCAAAAATTAGTCTAACTACTCTTTTTCTCGGGGTGGGCTCCCAGACCCCCTCTTTGTTTAGGGCGCACCTTTCATCAGCATTTTTATCAGCAAAACTTTGACACGAAGTGCGAGAAGGAAAAACATTTTGGTAATGTTTTGTTAACTTATCTACATTAAAACATATATGATTAATGCATGAAAATAACCTTGTTAAATATAATACAATTTACTTCAAAAATAAAACAATTTCATTTGTAGGGGGCAAAACGTTTTACACAAATTTACAAAGTATAAAAATTTAATTCCTTCTGGTAACAGACTTGACATTAAAAAAAGTAACCGACTATGACAAGTAATGAAACAGGAAACTACGCTTATTATACTGAATTATAATTGATATTGTATAACAATGATAGCATTTGTAAATTATATGCACGTTTATTCACTTTGGAAAGCTATTTGAGATACAATTAACATTACTACATTAAACTACATTAAAACATATATGATTAATGCATGAAAATAACCTTGTTAAATATAATACAATTTACTTCAAAAATAAAACAATTTCATTTGTAGGGGGCAAAACGTTTTACACAAATTTACAAAGTATAAAAATTTAATTCCTTCTGGTAACAGACTTGACATTAAAAAAAGTAACCGACTATGACAAGTAATGAAATAGGAAACTACGCTTATTATACTGAATTATAATTGATATTGTATAACAATGATAGCATTTGTAAATTATATGCACGTTTATTCACTTTGGAAAGCTATTTGAGATATTTTTGTTTAACAGGGTTCAGGGTTAATCAAAAAATCAAATTTTTAAACTAAGGTATACGTGCGAAATTTCTTTAATTTTCCTAGAAATAAATTAAAAGAATCAAAAGTAGCAAGGCTAACAATCGACAGCATCGAAATCATGCAAAAAAAAATCTTAAAAAAAAAAATTCCGGGGGACTTGGGCTCGGCCATCCTCCCACTTTTTTTACCTGGAAAAATAGGGGCTGTTAAAATATAAAGTTCGCAAGTTTGGTCATTTTTGACCCCCCTCGACTCGATTGCTTTTATTTAGCGAATTTTTAACCGAATGGTTTGCCCTAGGTTAGGGGGCCGGTCAAAAATTAGAAACCGAAATATCCCGGTATTTTTCCGGATTTCTTTTGAAATAATCGTCCAGCCAGGAGGTTTAATAGGTTTCTTGTTGGGCTTGAAGCAGGCCTTCAGAAAATGTACAATTTCACCTGTATTTTTCTAGCAAATCCGAGTAAACGATTGTGCGGGCTTTTTTGGCGGGAAATCTCAGGCTGACACGTGCCGAACTTTGAAGTTCTATTGCTTCGGATCTAGGAGGAGTATGACTCAGCTGTTTGGTATTCCAGAAACTACTTTTCATTCCAGTTTAAACGATGTGACTCACTAAGGGGTTGTAAAAAAAATTAAATTCGACTTTTCGGTTAAAAACTAGAGGGTATTTCCCGGATTTTTCCGGAACTAAAGGTCAGAGAGCTTGGCTATTACCGGATTCTTAAAGATCGTAAAAATTTCTTCCAGAACCGTGTTACGATGCTATCGTGCTATCTGAACTGTAAAGGTAGAGGAGCCACGCCCACGGTCGTTTGAAATTTAAAAAGTGCATTGTGCACTGACCCTTTCTAAATTTGGAGATCACCCCTTAGTGCCATACATGGTCCGAATGGTGATTTTTATGGGAGCAACATAGTAAAATTTCAAACGATTTCTAATAAAACTGAACGATTAATTCCCAGTTTTGTGTTTTTCGTTTTTCTGTAATAAATCACGAAATATGAGGGAAACCCCTAATGATTCACATTTTCGTAATCTGCTTAAAATCATCTTTCCAACCATGTAAGACACTTGATTGTAAGATCGAACATTTTAAAATTTTAAACTTTCTCTCTTCAGAAAAACGGAGTGTTTTCCTATAAGTGTCAGTAAGCCCATTTAGGGTTTGGAAATTCCTGGGTGACGTAAGAATCACCATGGCTACCCGTAATTCTGGAAAAACCTTGCCATAACCTTATATTATTATAAAAAAAATTCGAAAAAAATATAACATTATTTAATAAGGGGTTGTTAGCTTTAATCGGAGTTGTGTTTTTCGGGGTCAAATTCCGAACTTTTTTCAAACTCGATTTACTCTCTTATTTACGATCCTATTTTCACAAAAATTGAATATGATCTAATTATGGGTGTCTAGTTTAAGATTTAATCACCGAAAAAACTATATTTTAAATTTAATTGTGTATAAAACGCGAAATTCGGCAATTTTTCGGAAAAGAACGCACGGCCGCCGAGGACTGGATTATTATCCCAATTTCTTCAAATTACAGATTCTGCGATATATTTCATCCCAGTTTAAGGGTAATAGGTCACCGACCTGGTTAAAATTCGTTAAGATGCCTTTTTTCGATAATTAAGGTACATGTCGAAAACGGAGCTTAAAAGGGGGCTCGAATCCAAAATTACCGGCACAGTGACTTGAAAATTCTATATGTTGCTCTTCATACAGCCCTATTACTAGAAACCAGCGTAAAAAAACTCGTGACTATTAATAAATAATTTAAAAATCGAAAAAACCCTACGATAAATCTTACTAAATCCACTTCATTTGATCTATTAAAAATGGACCCCCCCTGAAAATCAAATGAAAACAGAGAATATAGGAGGGGGCATTGTACAACCGGTTACTTCTTCCTTCTTCCCTCTTTTCTCCCGACGTGTTCCCCCCTCGAGTGCTGTTTGGAAATCCCAATAACTTTGTCATTATCATTGCATTTGGCCAATAATCATTGCATTTGGTTAATGGTTATACAAACATCACGCTGCAACATTTTAACAAAATTTATAATACAAAACTTTTAAACTAAATTGAAATTTTCAATTTCATTCAGAATTCCTTCCGGTTATTTTTTGGCTGGTTGTTGAATTTGAAGAAAAACCCGAACCGGTTAGTTGTGGTGAATATACACCACCGCGTCAAAAGCGGAAACCGGGACAAAAATATTTATGCAAGAAAACAGATGTTCGAAAATGCAGTATTTGTAATATCATCTTACGTTCTTACGTAAGCATCACTCATTCACTCCCCCTTATCAAGAAAAATGTGCAAATAAACCCCCTCCCTCTTACGTGAAATGTTTTAAATAAAATTCAGTCATCATAATTAGTACTTTAAAAAAAACTAACTAGAAACTCAAGAGAAAGAACAGAAGTAATGATTAAATTAAAGTGGAATAAAATTTAAAAATATAAGTTTAAGTTAAAACAAAACAACAAAACTCCCAAAAAACCTTCACCTTAAATACGGTTACATGAACAGATATTACACTTTGCCGTAAACGGCTATATGAGCGGAATTTTTCACTTTACCGCAAACCTGCGCAGTTTCATCAAAGGTTTCATACTGCGCATGTCGGTTCAGTGTTGTGAAAATGTAGTGTACCGCAAATTTCGGCGCAATATACACTGCCTTATATTTGCCGTCCGCCGGGTTCTGGGATTTTCAATTTTCATTTCTTAAATAATACAGCGTTGAAGATGCAGGCCAAGTCTCAGATGGCTAGATACCCTGGAGAAAGATCTCTCTACATTAAAAATAAAAAATTAGACATTTATTGCCCAAGGAAGGATAGCTTGGAGAAAACTACTAGAGAAGGCTAAGGCCCATCCTGGGCTGTCGAGCCAGTGAAGACGAATACAGCTTCTTCTGCAGGTAAATTTTCATTTTTAAAGTCAAAATTTTTGGGGTACAATTCCGTTAGAGTCCCCGCTAAATATCGCCAATATCCAAATCGCTAAATATATCCAAATATCAACAAATTCATATCAATCAACAAAAGTCATAGAAGAACTATTCTATGACTATGCTACCATTTTTTTTACTACATTTACATTCTTAATCTGAACAAATAAAATAGGCAAAATTTCATTTCTTTGCTAAGCAGCTAGATTTTAAGTATGCATTTTTAATTTGTACCTACACCAGAGTAACAATTTTTCTGTCACACAACTTTATTGGAAATATTTAGTCCTTCTTTTAGTAATGATAGTGATGGATAAGAATATTTTTTTTTAGAATTATACTTTCTGAGAATGTGTTCGTTAATTTTCAGAATCGATTGGTGTATGCATGTTAAATTATAATAGTATAGGACTTATTTTTCTTACATTTGACCTTATTTTACAGAGGTAAAAAGGACAGCATTGATTCTCATGCAAATCATCTAGCTCCTTATGAGAATAATGATTGGTAAGCTTACATTATTACTTTTGCTTAATGTAATGTATACAACTTCTAAGGTTTTGTTTTAAATTTGAAGAATATTTAGTCTTGAAGTTTTTGTTAAAATGCATCTGTTAATTCTTGTGTTCTTATTCAAACTTCTCTATTGTGATTACTTCCTTGAATATCTCAAGAATCCCTTGAAAGTAGTTTAGAAAATAACTACATGTGTATATTTAATTTTATTAGAATTTGTACTCGATTATGATTAATTTATTTAGAAGGAATTGAGATACTTTTTACTGGCCTTGAATCAACTTTACTATGGGACATTTTATGTTGGAATTTTTCAAATTTCTCTCATTGTTGAAATCAAACCAAGGAGAAGTCTTTGTGTTTTTAATTGTGTGTATTGTTTTTTGTGTAATTTTAATTATTGTATTTTATTTATTTATTTATTGTGTATTTTAATTGTTTTTTTAATGATGTGTACTAAATCTTGGTCCCATGATTTTATTGGTTCATGAAAGTTGATAATTTCTAACTTATAATACTTTTTATTAAAGAAAAATTGTTAATAAATAGGATAGTTGAAATATCAATTTCAGTATTTCAGGTTATAACTCTTGATACTTCTACATTAATTTCTTTGGTGCATTTAACCAAACTTTAATTTTGATGTTTATTAAGGTAATACAAATACTTCTAATGGTATGTGAAGCCCGGTGGTAGCGCATATTAGGGTGGAGCGAAAAACACAAATTTCGGAAATTGAAAACGCCTATGGTGGGAATAGCTGTGGACAACCATGCCTATTAATAATCCAAAATATGAGCTCAATCAATTAATATCTTCAGATGCCCCTTTCACTTTGAAATTTCGAAATTTTGCCAATATTTTCATATAAATAACAATAACGCATCCATAAAAAATTATTTCCCCCTATTACTAGGCATGGGAGATGAAATGAACTTCCCTGAATGTATAAAAAAAGTTTCAGCCTTGAAATAAATTTTCGAGTTTAAAATTTGGCCTCTTTTTTAAAGCATCTAACGCGCGCCTCCACGCTTCTGAACGGACCTCCCAATGTGTTCCTCGCAAGTGCGGGCGGTGATACACGGGCGCTCCCCTTTCATCTCGTTGTTTATAAGGGGGTAAACAACTCGTAATTCACAACTTAGAGGTGTCTGGATCTCTTTAGATGCCCATCCCTTTTTTGGTAAACATCTAGTAATAGATTCATATCAGAACTGGTGTTTCAGACAGATCTGCGGCAATTTTGATTAATGCTGCACTAAAAGATATGGGAATGATTTCCACAGATATGTCAAATATAGTTGATAGGAGCAAAATTCGAAGAGAGAGTAAAAACACGTAGCTACATAAAAAAGGAAACTGAAGAAATACCAGGGGAACAAGGGATATATTTTGATAGAAGAAAAGATAGAACATAATAGAGATAATGATTAAAGAAGGGGAAAGTATTGCTAGGAAAACCATAACACAAGAACATATTGTTATAGTAACAGAACCAGGGTCAAAATATTTGGGACATGTAACACCTGCCACTGGCTCTTCTCAAAACATTAAAACAAGTATTTTAACATTTTTAGAAAAAAATTCCAATCTTTCCAAGTTAAAAGTTATAGGTTGTGATGCTACTGTAGTAAACACAGGTGTAAAAAATAGAATAATTCGACAAATTGAGGTCTTTTTAGAACGGCCTGTGCATTGGTTTATTTGTCTATTACACACGAATTAGCTACCTTTAAGCCATTTGTTACAACATTTGGACGGGAAAACCACCGGGCCAAAAGGATACAGGGGAGATATAGGAAAACTGTTGGAATCTTGTGAGAAATTAACAATAAAAAACTTTGCGAAAATTGAAACAACTTTACCAGTTATTGACCAACAGGATCTAAATGATGATCTATGAAATGTGCCAAGGGATTTCAAATAAATATATCCCATTAAGCTTATCCCAAAGAGATCCGGGAAAGCTAAATCACTCTAGATGGCTGACAACAGCGAACAGGATTTTAAGGTTATATGTTTCAATAGAACATCCAACTCATAATTTGAAAGTATTAGCAGAATATGTTATGAAGGTATATGCCTCTATGTGGTTCAAAATTAAAAGTCAACCATCGTGTCAGTATGGAAATGGAAGTGTTCATTTTTACAATATCGTAACCAAATCGAGATTTTTGCAGGAGGATTTTAAGAAGGTAATTGATCTAACTTTGCAAAGAAATGCTTACTATGCCCATCCAGAAAATATTCTTTTGGCAATGTTGGCGGATGATCGAAAACACGTAAGAGAATTGGGACTTAAACGAATTTTAAAATTGAGGCAAGAAAATGAAGCTCCAAATAATATTAGAGTTTAGAACACCCAAGTTAAATTTTGAGGCAGTGTCTCTTTCAAATTATGAGATTCAGTCTTTAATTCTAGACGTTCCAAGATATAGTGATCTTTTTAACTTTCCATGCCATTCCCAAGCTGTGGAAAGGTGTGTTAAGATAGTTACTGAAGCATCAGGTGCAGTCTGTGGAACAGAGGCACGGCATGGGTTTATACGAGCGAGAATTGCATCCAGAGTTTCTTTGCCAAGGTTTGAAACGAAAAGCCAATATAAACCACTTTTAAACCAGTGACTTAAATTTTTGGAGGTAAACACAGTTAAATTTTATTTTTAGTGGGAGGGGGGTGGGGGTAACTCGATATGCCGCCACCTTCTCGTGGTGAGTTCTGGGTTGTTTTCATAATGAAAACAAGCGAAGAGCTGCAAGGGAAGTGCGCGCATTCCACGAGGTACGCTTTGGGAGGTCCGTCCGAAAGCGTGGAAGCGCGCGTTAGATGCTTTAAAAAAAGAGGCCAAATTTTAAACTCAAAAATTTATTTCAAGGCTGAAACATTTTTTTTACATTCAGGGAAGTTCATTTCATCTCCCATGCCTCGTAATAAGGGGAATTAATTTTTTATGGATGCGTTATTGTTATTTATATGAAAAAATTGGCAAAATTTCGAAATTTCAAAGTGAAAGGGGCATCTGAAGATATTATTTGATTGAGCTCATATTTTGGATTATTAATAGGCATGGTTGTCCACAGCTATTCCCACCATAGGCGTTTTCAATTTCCGAAATTCGTGTTTTTCGCTCCACCCTAGCGCATATCTCTTCCGTGCCACAGGTCCGGGGTTCGATTCCCGGGCTGGGCAAGGTCCACTCAGCCTTTCATCCCTTCAGTGGGTCGAGGACCAAGCGTGCTTGGGAACTAAACACTGGGGGTCTTGCGTTAGACTGACCACCTAACCGGGATGCCTTGCACCCCAGGGCCCCACGGTCAAGAAAACGAAGATGGGCATTGTAGGCCTTGGCCCACTATAGGGCTGTTGCGCCGATGAGTTTGGTTTTTTAGTTTTAGTTCTAATGGTATGTGTCTATCTCTGTGAGAGTTAGAGGGAATTCATATCCGAAAAAGATAATTTTCACGCAATAGAGGGCATTTGTCATCTATCTAGCACTAGCATGATGCATGGCACTTGAGGCTCTAATTGATATTTGGTTCAATGTATCAAGCCCAGTAATGAAGCTTCCAAGATGCCATTTTGATTTTAACTTGACCTCTTTTTATCAACTCTTTTTCCGTAGCTATTTTAATTGATTTCAGTCCATTTTAAATTGAAACTTTTAAAAACTTGGTGGAGGTCCTGTAGTTGATTCCATTCACTACCGCTCTCAAAACTTCTAAAATAGGGCGATCTTGTGGGAAAATACACCATTCAGTCTAACTCACCTAACTCAGTGAAGAGAAAAATTTTGGAAATGGGTTAAAATGAATAAATTTGAATTTTTTTTGCTTGTTTGTCAACTTTTACACCTTATGCATTTATTAACTAGTTAAAAAATTAATTTATGTATTTTATTTGAATTATTTTAGGATAGTTAAAAAATTAACAGTTATAAGCAAAAATTATTATTTTTTGTTTTAAATCTCTTAAATTTTATACCTATGCAGTCAAAAACCATTATTTATATGTTTTTGAACCATTTTACGGTAGCTGAAACATTTTAAGGAATTTCCTGACACTCCTTAAAAATTGATATTGTGGGGGGAGTTAGTAAAACCCCTTGTATCATTTGATATGTAAGTTCTACAAACAAGTTTCAATTAGAAAAGTTGAAGCTAAATAAATAATCTACAAAATGAAACCAGTCTTGTATTTTTACAACAACCGGTTCGGATTTTATAGGTAAAAACATGCATAATTTCGAGTTTTTCTGGAACTTTGACGCTCGGGGGCGGGGTCTAAATATTACTTTTTTGTGCTGAAAGTTTCAGAATATTAGTTTTATACCGAGGGACACATTTTTTTTGGGGGGGGGGGTTGCCCCGAAACTTTAAAGGAAAAAATTTTTCCCCATGTTAACCTGGACCACCGTAGTGGATATTAAGTTTTTTTTTAATCAAAGTTTTGTTGGAAAGTTTTTGTAGAAGATAATTTTAAAACTAAAGAGAATGAAAATTTTAGCTTAGTCACATAAAAAGGATTATGTAGCTTTAGCAATTTTATACCAAGGGTCATATTTTGGGGGGGTGCTCCAAAAAAAAATCGGACTTTTGTTTTTCTGGACCACCCTAATATCCACATTTGAGGTCGCACAGGTGGGAAAAGAAGGATTTTGCTAAAATTCTTTTGGTCAAGGTAGGGAGGGAATGGGGGGTGTCAGGGATTTACTACAATTTTGAACTAATCCCCCCCCTTGAATTCCAAATGTTTGTAGCTGGGCCCTTCCGGAAAGTATCTCCATGGGTCACCAATCTATCGTTACTGTCAAAGCATAAATATGCTTCGGTTCACGAGACCGCCCAATCACATTTGACGTCGCACAGGTGGGAAAAGAAGGATTTTGCTAAAATTCTTTTGGTCAAGGTAGGGAGGGAATGGGGGGGGGGGGTGTCTGGGATTTTCTACAATTTTGAACTAATCCCCCCCCCTTGAACTCCAAATGTTTGTAGCTGGGCCCTTCCGGAATGTATCTCCATGGGTCACCAATCTATCGTTACTGTCAAAGCATAAATATGCTTCGGTTCACGAGACCGCCCAATCACATTTGACGTCGCACAGGTGGGAAAAGAAGGATTTTGCTAAAATTCTTTTGGTCAAGGTAGGGAGGGAATGGGGGGGTGTCTGGGATTTTCTACAATTTTGAACTAATCCCCCCCTTGAACTCCAAATGTTTGTAGCTGGGCCCTTCCGGAAAGTATCTCCATGGGTCACCAATCTATCGTTACTGTCAAAGCATAAATATGCTTCGGTTCACGAGACCGCCCAATCACATTTGACGTCGCACAGGTGGGAAAAGAAGGATTTTGCTAAAATTCTTTTGGTCAAGGTAGGGAGGGAATGGGGGGGGGTGTCTGGGATTTTCTACAATTTTGAACTAATCCCCCCCCCTTGAACTCCAAATGTTTGTAGCTGGGCCCTTCCGGAATGTATCTCCATGGGTCACCAATCTATCGTTACTGTCAAAGCATAAATATGCTTCGGTTCACGAGACCGCCCAATCACATTTGACGTCGCACAGGTGGGAAAAGAAGGATTTTGCTAAAATTCTTTTGGTCAAGGTAGGGAGGGAATGGGGGGGTGTCTGGGATTTTCTACAATTTTGAACTAATCCCCCCCTTGAACTCCAAATGTTTGTAGCTGGGCCCTTCACTCAAAAAACAGTTCTGCTCCCACAACCAGAAATTCGGTTCCCCCAACCGCACCGTCCTGTTGATATAGGACTGAACGAACTCTCCGTTTGGGGTGACCAAACCGGTTCGAATGAGAGAGGTGTGGTTGGGACAACCGAACTGTTTGCTTGTGCCAATCGAACCTACGTTCCTCAAGTTTGTTTGAGGTAACCCGACTGTCGGGTTGCCACAAACGGTGTTAGTACGCTTGTCATAAACGGAAAATGTACAGTTGCCGTAAACGGACTTCGGGTAATTTTGTTTATACAGGATAGTATTTTTAATTTTGAATTACCCATGCTTTATTTTCCTAGAAAACATATTTAAAACTTTTTTTAACCATGCTACAACTAAACTTATTTTAAAATGTCTAAGTTTCTTTCATGTTTACATGTTTTGCTGACTATATCTTAACACTAAAAAAACACTTATAGTAACTTCTTATCTCCGAAGATTCTAATTATCTTAAAGAAAATCTACTAACGAAACTATCCGCTTAATCAATCGTTCTTAAGAATATTTTGTCGTATCATAAATGCAAAACTTTCAACGTATAAAAACAACTTTCAACAAGAAAAATCGCTTGTATGTACTTACCTTGCTTTACTTACATCTTCAATTCTGATTTTGAAATAACTAAGAGTATCAATTTTAAAGAAGTTGCAATTGTCATACATGAATCAGTCATGTCTATCATTCTCAATCTATATCAGATTCAAAGCAAAAAAACTTGCAAGATAATATAATTTATTACAAATAGGGCATGTTTTTTTATTTACACAAAAATAAAATAATAAAAAATCCTGGATTTACCAGCAATTCTACAAGTTGATACATTTTGCTTGCTTTTTATTTTGATTACTTTTGGTGACTTTTCACATATCCTGTGTAGCTAATAGAATTTAAGAATGTTTTAATAGTAATATTAACAACTTTCAACTTTGGGAAAATCTGTTCAGATAATAGAATTGAATTTGGATGTATTACCTCAGAATTAACCTTCAAGTTTAATTTACTGAACAAATCAACCAAACAGTTTTTCAAATACAAAGTGATTTTATTTTTAAAATTTCCATTTGAAATTTCAGAGAATGGAAATGTATCTTTTAAAAATTTCAATCATGGATGGTGATACAGTAGAACTCCAATTAACTGAAGTACCACTTTGTAAACAATGCTGTGGTCATCCAAACCTTGGATTGGTTTTAATAAGAAAGGAAGCTTTCCCCATTTTTAAATGCACTTGAGGTGTTTGACTTCCCATGACAGTACTTACGATTCGGTCTTCATTTTTTTTCTGAAAGTGATTCGGATAATCAGCAATTTGGATAGTTGGAGTTCTACTGTACTGCGGACCTGGAAAAAGTGCCCGAACCTACGAACCTGGTTCGGGGTAAGCCCCTGTCAGCTCCATAGGAGCAATACATTATGTTCGGGTAAATTTTATTAGGTTCGGGGGAAGGTTACAACTTTTTCCAGGTCCGCTGTACTGTAGGTTTACTACAATATATTAACATAATATAGGAACTAAGATGCATTTAAGTAAAAGAAAGTACTAATTAGAAAATACAATCAATAATGTTATGAATGCATCAGTAATACAAAATCATTTAAAATATTCAAGCACTATAAACCAAGATTTAAACAGTGACAGCATAAACAAATAAATCCTTGCCATCAGTAGTAAAGTAACACAGACAAATTCAGTGCTATGCAAGAGAGCTAATAAAATATAGGTTTAGAAATAAATGAACTAAAAATCTTTTCCCCATCCACCAAAAATTGACTCGACAACTGACAAGGGAACCTTTGCGCCTAAATATAAATAGGCCATGCTTTACCTGTGTACCATGCAGGGAGCAACTTCAACTATAAACTTCCATATAATACCACTATTTGCAATACAAGAACAGACACTTTCATCATTACACAATTTATACAAACTTAGTTCTTTATCAGCTCTTTTATGTTTTGGCATTGTCAGAATATATGATTTTACATACACCACAACGTGAAATAAATCTACAAAAAGCCTGGATAAAACACTCAGCACTCAAATTAGATATACTTCTAAATGAATTTCTCTCGTAACTGCACAAGTAAACAAAGCAATATACACTTTAGAGCCATCTCTTAAATTTAATGGTCCTGCAAAATCAATTCCACTTACCTCAAAGGGCTGATATTTTTCAATTCGATCAGGAGGAAGGGGGGGGGGCAGAAATTTCCTGACCAGGACAAGCATTAACCCAATAGACGACATTAGTCATTACGTCACTTGCTTGTTTGGAAACGTTGATTCCATCCGTGATTGGTTCCGTACGGATTTACTTCCAATCACGGATAGAATCAACGTTTCCAAACAAGCAAGTGACGTCACACTAATGTCGTCTATTACAAAATCTACAATCATGCAATATTGATTTTACAAACCATCTGGCTCTTAAAATCCAAAATTTGGCTCTTATTTGAACTGAAGTATCATTAATACCAAATTGAAGAACTCTTTCATGGTTTTTTAACACAATAAGATGAGAAAAATAATTACTAGGCAATATGATAGATTTTACAGAACCCACATCTAAAGAAGATTTGACCAATCTACTAATTAACTCTTAATATAAACCCTTATCATCAATTTTAGGATTAAGACCATACAATTTAGAATTTTTATCAACACACTTATTTAACTTCAGATCATTAATTTCTGATTTAATGCACATACCTTGAGATGATTTAATCCAATAATTCAAAGCAACAGAAATTTCCCTAGTAGATATATGACCTACAATTTTAACATTTGATTTTATGTTATTAATAAACCTAAACACATAGGCAGTAACACAAAGTAATTTTCACAGACAACTAAAGTTTTCAATAAGTTTCAATAAAGTTCTATCACTCCATAAGTACACCACTGCCGTCGGGAAGTGAGTTTTTAGGAATTTTGGCATTCGCGCATCAGCCCCAGCCAATAAAAGTTCCAGTCTCTTCTTTAGTCAGTTTCTTAGAAGGGGCTACACGGCCCTTGCAAATCACAAATTAAGTGCTGGAGGAAATCACACGTACACTAATGCTCTATGAGCATATGTTGATGCATCACAAAAGATGTGCAGCTGTAGTTGAGGCTTTTCACAAATTAAGTGCTGGAGGAAATCACACGTACACTAATGCTCTATGAGCATATGTTGATGCATCACAAAAGATGTGCAGCTGTAGTTGAGGCTTTTCCACTGAATTTGCTAAAGCCAGCGAGGACTTCACCTCGAAGCAGACACAGCCACAAAGAAGCTCTCACTCACTCTGGGGGGCATCCTCCTCTCACGCACGTGAGAGCCGAGGTGGATGGGAGATCAGGTGGCAGTTCCTTGCAGTGAGGGGATCCTCGAACGGACCTTTAAAAATTCAAAATATCTCATTAATAACTAATTAAACAATGTAGATAATTTTATGATTAATTCTAATTATATGCTAAAAAACACCTGGATCAGCTGGGATAAGAGTCCTCCATTTGGCAATTGTGTCGTGATCGCCAACTATACACCATGGGCGCCCATATGTTTGAATTCAGGAGGGGGCCAAGAAAAATTTTTGCAAGTTAGCCAGTCAAGCCCGCTTAAGTTTTCTAATGGGAGGTTGGTTCATAATTATTTCTCATTAGCCTTTAACGTGTTACTTAATGCAAAAGGTGATGTAGGTATGTATGGGTAAAAGGTATGTATGGGCGCCCGTGCTAAACACTACAACTAATCGCGATATACTGCCAAGGAGGACACTTATCCCAGCTGTGCGAAACTCCTTTTTAAAAATTTTGATCGCTAGAAATAATGTTGAAAAATATAACAGAAAATTGTTATTGCTAAGTAAAAAAAAAATAAACAAATAAAAAAGAGTGGAAATGTCCCCACTTTTCCACAAATGTCAAATAATTTGTAAATTGCACGATTCACGTCCGACACCAAAACTTTAAGTTTGATACCGTCCCAAAACTTGTTATTATTACACAATTGAATTAATAAAAAGGGATAAATTATTCATAATTCATCTTTGCTCTTGTTGTTGTTGTGTTGAAAATAATAAACAACCCACTGAGCTAATTTAAGGTTTAGCAATGCAAATGAAACTTCACTTCCCCTTTCATTTATGTATTTAAATAATAAGATTTTACCATTTACTAGCAAATATTTCACTATTGAGTTAACCAAATGTCAAAAATTTTAGGGTTAACCAATTTTAGAAAAAAGTTTAACCTACGGTAATAACACAATAGAAGAAATTTCATTTACTGTGACAAAGATTTATTTAAAGATTTATTTTCCATTTACTGCTAAGCCTTAGATTAGTGGGAGATAAATGGCGAACACGTGATAACAGATTTTCCACAATTAACAAAAACAGTGGTTATTACCACGACTCCATAAAGCAGAAACGGCTTGGCTTGATTACCGAAAAACTAAATTGAAATACATCTATTTGAACACTAAATAAACATACAAACTTCTAATGCATAAAGGGTTGTCATGAGATGAATAATGAGATATATTTGTATAGATGCTTTAAAGATAAAATTTACTGTACTTTTAAAGAACACTATGGGCAATACCACTATTTTTTTTTATTTGGTTCAGATTGCATAAACATAAATATACCTTCAAAAATTTTTGCACTGCGATGCATACTTTTTTTTAAAATTAAATTCAAAGTTTGCGGTTTTTTTTGGGCGCGAAATCAAAATTTTTGCGGGGAAAAGTTGTGACGTACTTCCATCCTATACAAACCAGTCGCATTGCCACCGACTGGCGAAACTAAGAAATCAGAAATCATTGTTATGCAGATTTTGATATTTTAAAACACTAGTAGAAATAAAAATATAACAGTATTTTAAGAATAAGAATATTTTACAGACAAACTTAACATTTAATTAAATTAAATTCCTTAGATGTATAATAAGAGACGAAACTTACATAAAGTGTTACTTTCATTCTTATTTATTTTCATTTTACTAGTGTTTTAAAAAACACTTTTGGAGCCATTCTAATTAACAAGAGGCAAAATCAGCATAACAATGACTTGTTCCACAAATAAATAAAACACAAATCGGGATGAAAAACCAAGAAAACTACACGAAAGGTATGTAATTTTGATGTTATAAGATGTATTTTTTAGTCCTTTTTGCATTTCCGTCGGTCTTTAAGGGATATTTCAGCTGGGAAACTTTTTAAATGAATTTTTGATAGAAACAAAGAATATCGACAACCCAACAGTAAACAAAGACAAGCCCAAGCAGTCAAAACGAGGTTGTTTGTATAGGATGGAAGTACGTCACAATCGCATCAGCCAATGGGAGAACGATTTGAGTACGGCTCAAATTCCGCGCTTTTAAATCTTAAATAATTAAGAAAATAAATTTTTTCGGTTGTTTTCATGCAGAAAATCGAATTCAGAACAGTTTTCTTCATAGGGTTACGATATTTATTATTCAAATTTAAAAAATAGTGGTATTGCCCATTATTAAACTAAAAAATAAGAATTGAAAATGAACATTACTTACTTCCAAAAGTTCTCAGGAAGGTAAAACTCTCTGTTTAACAACAGCGTTTAACATCTGCTCACAACATCCACCCAGAAAAGCTGTGTGATTGGTGTTAGCGTCTTTCCTCATACAATAGGTAACAGCAAAGGACAGAACACCTACAAAAATGTAAAAGGTCAACAGAAACTAATTTGGAACTTGTCGATAGTAAAAAAGGTACAATTCCGTTAGAGTCCCTACTAAATATCGCCAATATCCAAATCGAAATCGCTAAATATATCCAAATATCAACAAATTTTTCTGACCTTTTCTGAAATCTTTCTGACTTATTGATCTAATTAAACGTTTTAATTCAGGAGTTTGAAATTATGGTTCTATTCCGTTAGAGTCCCCGCTAAATATCACCCAGTTCTTTTAAACTACAAAAAGTAGAAATATTCATAAATAATTTCAAACTCCTGAATTAAAATGTTTAATTAGATCAATAACTATTCAGTTTATTAATAAAAGTCAGAAAAATTTCTTGATATTTGTATATATTTAGCAATTTGGATATTGGCGATATTTAGCGGGGACTGTAACGGAATTGGACCGAAATTATTTATGAATATTTCTAATTTTTGTTGTCTAAAAGAACTGGGCGATATTTAGCGTGGACTCTAACGGAATTGAACCGTAAAAAAAAGTGAAATAATAGTTCAATTAATCATTCTCTGGAACAAATTTGATATAGGTCCTCCACGGCCACTGTCAACTGTAACAGTCGGCAATTTAGCGCCTGTGCTATGGTCTTTCTTTGCTAGGCCGTTGGTAACGGAGAAATCCAAGTTCAAGTAGGGGAGCAGGAAATCAGGGTAGCTAGCTTGGCTACTTAAGGCCCCGTTTACATGTGCCACTCTTATACCCGGGTATAATGCAGGAGAAAGGGATATTGAAAACCGTGCTAAAAACCCGTTTACATGACCAGTCCTCAAATCCCGGGTATAGACGTCACTGGTCCCATCATTCATTGCGATTTGAGTTTGTTTACATTCTGTTATTTGTTTTCGTCTTGGAATTTTGCGTTCATAATGGATTATTTTCAAGTTATTTCGACATTTAAGATAGTAATCAATCTTAAATATCCAATTGAAATAACAAAGAACAACTTACTTTCCAACAAGTACTCACTTAAGCCTAACATGGATGACTTTTTGCTTTGAGTGAGACCGAAATGCATCATGGGAAAGCCGGGTATTCAAATTCCCGAGTAAATAGGTGGATTTATTTATACCCTGCATTTTTCCCTATTGCTGGGTATATCGGCCACTTATACCCGGGTATATGGTCCATGTAAACGGGGCCTAAGCGTCCCATTGGTGATCTGACATCTTATGATAAGCTCTAACCGAGGTAAGCCTCGACTCCTAAAACTTCTTCAAGGAGAGGGGAGGGAAGTGGGATAGTTCTTGGCGGGAAGTAACCAGTTTGGCTCTCTATAGTATTTACCTAACCCTAGGCAGTGAATGTCCTGGCTTATTTGGGGTTACACACACTACCTAGCAAGATAAGACTTTAGCAACTAGAACTATAGCAACAGCCATTCACCGGTCACCAGTTCTTTGGAATTATCGCTGTGGAAAACCTACATCATATAATATGTTCCCATTACCTCAATTGTAATATTTACAAATAAATTATACTGTAATTTGTGGATTATTAACCTAAAACACAACTTAGAATCCTTAGAATAAATTATGGGTGCATTAAGTTATTTCTGTGAACCAGATTAACCCAGCGCAGTTGTATAGCTGCATCTCACCGTTAGACGTAGAGTGTTTTTACACATACAGTTTAAGCAAATAAAGAAATAAGTTCACAGGAAAGGAGATTACTGTTGTACTAATCACAATTACACATTCATACAAATCACCAAAATTGTGTTAAATTAGACAGAAGGTAGTGAATGTAAAATGTAAACAGTTCATGTATTAGCTGACAATAATCTACAGTTTGTCTGAATTCAAAACAGAAAATGTCACATAAATCTTACAAATGTAACAATTGCCTGTCTTAATAACCTGTGCACATAAACATTTGTCAATCATATAAACACATCATGCTAGCACTAGAGGTTTGGGTTCAGAATAAAATTATATTTGACGCTACACTATCACTTGTAAAGGCTGAAAAACTATTATAAGGTTTCTTTTTTAATAATAATAAATTTTAAAATACTTATTAGGAATTATATGCTTTCATAACACAAAAATATGTTCGGAGTCTCCGACTCACGCGATCGCCTGAAGGGTTAAGATTTACACATGAAAATATAGTTTTAGAAGTTTTTGAACTGTAAAAACAATTCAAAGCACACATAATATCAATAAAAACCGATTAAATATGGTCAAAGGAAGATTTTACGTAAATTTTTCCAGTGCAATGGGGGGCAAGGCCCGCCTTAGCCCTTATGTATGCTATACAATACACTTACTAATCACATCCACCAACTTGGCGACTGCAAACCTGTACTTTTAAAGAACACATTATTAAACTAAAAAATAAGAATTGAAAATGAACATTACTCACTTCCAAAATTTGTGTTTCGTCTTCTCCACTTCCATCATTCATGGCCGATTCGAACCGCCAGCCGACCGAGGAAACAAAACTTTGTATTCATCCGCGATAAAATAATTTTGATTTCACGACGGTATATAGTTCGTTCGTTTCGATGGACGTACTAATTTCTTTTTTTTTCCCATCGTAAAAAACCTACACTTATTATGATAATAAAGTTGTTGTACAAATGTTTAATGAATTGCACTCAAAATTATTAAATATTCGCCCTTTCTGTTAAATGGTGTGATTTTGCGTGTTTAGCAAGTGGATTGAATGCGTTTGTGGCAATCGAACCAGTTCGGTTCCCTGGACCGAACTAAGTAACAGAATGAGTTCGGTTGAACGAAACGGACCGGTGTGTTTTTGGGAAACGATCGGTCTGGTTATGGCAACTAAACCACTATCAACCGAACTGGGTTCGGTTGGTTGAAGACTACCATTTTTTTGAGTGTTCCGGAATGTATCTCCATGGGTCACCAATCTATCGTTACTGTCAAAGCATAAATATGCTTCGGTTCACGAGACCGCCCAATCACATTTGACGTCGCACAGGTGGGAAAAGAAGGATTTTGCTAAAATTCTTTTGGTCAAGGTAGGGAGGGAATGGGGGGGGTGTCTGGGATTTTCTACAATTTTGAACTAATCCCCCCCTTGAACTCCAAATGTTTGTAGCTGGGCCCTTCCGGAAAGTATCTCCATGGGTCACCAATCTATCGTTACTGTCAAAGCATAAATATGCTTCGGTTCACGAGACCGCCCAATCACATTTGACGTCGCACAGGTGGGAAAAGAAGGATTTTGCTAAAATTCTTTTGGTCAAGGTAGGGAGGGAATGGGGGGGGGGGGGTGTCTGGGATTTTCTACAATTTTGAACTATTTTTTGGAAAATTTGGCAATTTTGGAAAAGAGGATTTCCGTATTTGAACAAAGATTTTCTGGCGTTTTCAAGTAACGGATACTTTTGGCATTATTAAACAAGATAATATTTACCTAATAAGCTTAAAAGAGAAATATAAACATTGTTAAATGGATATATTTCTACCTACAACAATCGATTACTAATATTTACATTTGTGATATAGCACAGCGGAAAAGAGAATTTCCTGTATTTGAACACAGATTTTCTGCCGTTTTGATGTAACGGATCTTAAAAGAGAAATATAAACATTGTTAAATACAGCAACAATGGATACTTTTCGACCTACAACAATCGATTTCTAATATTATAGCACAGCGGAAAAGAGGATTTCCTGTATTTGAACACGGATTTTATAAACATTGTTAAATACAGCAACAGTGGACATTTTTCGACCTACAACAATCTATCTTCTTTATATATAATTCTCTTACGTACGTACGTGGCTCACGAATTTGGCGGTATTTGTTTTCTCCCGTTGGCAACGGTTGGTTTGTTGTGGTTTTGTGTTTTGTTTACGTTTTGGCGAAGTGTATGTACAATGTTCGTAATCACGAAACGCTCAATAACCTGGGTTCAAATCCAGGTAGTACACTTCTACTTACGCTTACCAGATGTAGACTGAAGAAAGTAAGAACAGTTTAGATTGCTCTATTTATTTTAACCAATAAATTTAGTTGGTAATGAATCTCAGCTAGGCTGTACCAGCGTATGGCGAGCGAGCGTAGCGAGCACAGGATTGCGAAGCAATCCTAGGGGAACTGCGTTAGCAGTTCCCGGGGGTTGGCGAGCGATAGCGAGCAGGGTGGGGTGGCCCCCTAGTCTATATATATAATTCTCTAGCGGTATTTGTTTTCTCCCGTTGGCAACGGTTGGTTTGTTGTGGTTTTGTGTTTTGTTTACGTTTTGGCGATCAGATGTACAATCTTCGTAATCACGAAACGCTCAATAGCCTGGGTTCAAATCCAGGTAGTACACTTCTACTTACGCTAATCTCCAGTGGCGTAACTAGAGATGACCCATGGGGGGTGTTACTCCGACCAGTCAACCCCTCCAACATATTACTCCCTTTTGAAAAGTCTCATAATATAGGTATAATAATAAAATTTTTTTTTGCAAACCTTCTGAAGGGAAAACTTCATCTAAGAGGCTTAACTTTCAAGGGAAAAACACAGTATAACAGACGTAAACATTTTAGGGGGGGTTGGGGGTTCTCCCCCAAATTTTTTTTAAAAATTCGTCTCTTAATGTAGTGTTTAAATTCATTTTGAGGCCCTTTTGGTTAGTTGCTAAAAGAACAGTTCCGTGTGAACCTCCTTCCTTTTGAGGGGAAAAATTTTCAGTTTTTCATGTTTTAGAAACCGTCGATGTAATGGGGGGGGGGGTTACAACCCCAATACCCCCCCCCCTCGTTACGCCTATGCTAATCTCAGCTAGGCTGTACCAGCGTATGGCGAGCGAGCACAGGATTGCGAAGCAATCCTAGGGGACGGGGGTTGGCGAGCGATAGCTCCCTAGTGGATTACTAATACAGTAAACTCCCGTTAGTACGCCGTTCAAGGGGATTTGTGAAAACGTCATAATAAGCGGTACGACGCTATATGCGGAATTCCATAAAACACCGTTTCTGCGATATACCTAATCTTACCTAGAAACCTTTTTAAGCTGGATTTTATCACTAAAGTAGAAACAAAAGAACAATGTCTAAAAACTGAACACACATTCTTACCTTCGTATCTTTTATTGGTATAGGAAAGTTTCATATGACGTCACGAGCTCAAACTTGGCGAATGATCACGTGACCATCCTCGATTCTTCCACCCGCTGGAAGTAAACAAACCCAGTCCCTACCCTTTTGCATGGGGTTTTAAGATATTTTTTTAAAAATATTATTCCTCATCTGATAACATATAGACCTCTTTCCCTTAAAGTTAAAGGTATGGTAATCATTAAGAAATAATCAAAGTTTTGATTTTTTGCTCCACTTTTTAAGATTTTAACGAAAACTTTTCAGGTCCATTGGTTTAAAATGCGAGTGTGAAACGATGTAAATATAAGTACCTGTATTTTAAATATCAATCATTATAATTACACTGTTCAACAATGAAAAAATTTCTTTGATGAAAATAGTCATTTCTTATAGATTTTGGGTCGCTGAAAACGAAAATCGCCATCAAAATTCTCAATTGGTTCGGGATTTTCGGGGAACGGCCCCTCCCCCTTTTTACGTTTTTTGATGACTTAATGACTTAGAATTCGATTTTCAGTGTCAAAAAGCATTACTGAAGTCTTGAAACTACTCACAAACGGACAAGGAAGGTTTAAATTTATAAAATGTGAAATTCTGTAGCAAATGGATAGGTTTAAGGGGTCATTACCCCCCTAAAAAGGCGAAAAAATAGCTAAAAATAATAGAGATTTTTATACGATATTTTTTCCTATTATTTTTTACGCAATTCACCTTTGAAGGTTCCTAACCCATCCCCAAGGACCCAAATTTGATGTCAATATGCAGCAATAATTTTTACTAAAAGCGGTTGAGGTGTTAGCGCCCCAAAAGCCCCCGCGGAAGAGTCCGAAAGACTCTCTCAATCGCTTTGTCACTCGCGCGCACTGAAATTAATATTTTTGCTTTGAGAAGTTTAAAATAGACATATAAGGGCATATAAATGTATGGTATACTGAACCTTTTAACTCAATTGGCCACTAAATCAGTAAACAGGGTGTTGGTACTACGCGGGCGGAATAGAACTGGTGTCAGAGCGCGCGAGTGACAACGCGATTGAGAGGGTCTTTCGTACTCTTCCGCGGGGGCTTTTGGGGCGCTAACACCTCAACCGCTTTTAGTAAAAATTATTGCTGCATATTGACATCAAATTTGGGTCCTTGGGGATGGGTTAGGAACCTTCAAAGGTGAATTGCGTAAAAAATAATAGGAAAAAATATCGTATAAAAATCTCTATTATTTTTAGCTATTTTTTCGCCTTTTTAGGGGGGTAATGACCCCTTAAACCTATCCATTTGCTACAGAATTTCACATTTTATAAATTTAAACCTTCCTTGTCCGTTTGTGAGTAGTTTCAAGACTTCAGTAATGCTTTTTGACACTGAAAATCGAATTCTAAGTCATTAAGTCATCAAAAAACGTAAAAAGGGGGAGGGGCCGTTCCCCGAAAATCCCGAACCAATTGAGAATTTTGATGGCAATTTTCGTTTTCAGCGACCCAAAATCTATAAGAAATGACTATTTTCATCAAAGAAAAAATTTTGAAGGTCAAATTTGTTGAACAGTGTTATTAGCTAAAACTACTTTTCTGCATAGTTAGAGGTACGTTGATCATGAAAAAGTTAAACAGTGTGATTTCGTGCTCCCTTTTTTTAAGATTTAAAGACAAAAATATTCAGCTCCCATTCATAATACATGAGTGTAGAGAGAAACCAAATAAAAACTGACACTGAACATAAACAAACTAAAGTGTCTATTTATTTTAACACAAAATATTAAAGTATTTTTCTTTGAATTAGCCATTGCTTTTTAGCATTTTTCGGAAAAGCTAAAGTCAATCAATCGATTTTTTTCCCTCATTTATGCCCTGAAGCTCACCCAACAGCATTTCCACTTGCCATGTTGTTAATTACTTTCATCTATACATATGTGGTTTTTTTTCTGTGTGTGTTTGCATTTTATTTTCTTTAGAATTTTTGTTGTTGTATATTGTATATTCTTATTAGATTAAATATGTTTTATTCACCTGAATGAGGTGACCACACCTCCTTGGTGATACAAATGGTTTCCATTTTTTGTAATTCTCTAATAGTTATAATGTAATAAAAAAAATTGATTGATTGATTGGAAAAGCTAAAGGTGTTTTTTTTTATCAAGATGTCACCAAATGTTTGATTTTAGGCTTCATATCTTGTGTTATGATTTATCTACTCAAACTGCCTATAATTCATGGGAGAGCAAGGGCTTGTTTACACTATATTAAGAAGCTTTTAATTTATAAGAAATCTGGAATTTTAGTTCAAATATTGTTACACTTCAATTCCTATAAATTTTATACCATTTGAATTGAAATAGAAACCTTTGAGCAACAATGAGTATCAATTCGCTCAAAATTGTTAATAATGGACAAATAAGAGTGAACAAGTTTTTTCTCATTCTGTTTTAGGTTCTATTTATTTATATCAGAGAATTGCATCACATTATCCAAGTTCCAGCTCACAGGACGTTTTACAAATGTAATGAGAATGACCAAATGGCGTTTGGTTTTGGTGACCACTTTTGTGGCATCAATTCTAAACGTTTTTTGGTTGATCATTTAATTTGTAAATCTATTTCTTTTTCTGTCTATGGTTTAATAGCTGAATTAACCCAGTCTACCAGATGTTTTTGGGAATGGCGACTTACAATGGAGTTAAGGTAAGCATCTTATTAAACATCCTGTGCTCTTTCAAGGATCTACTTTTGCATTCCTTCTTTACCTATCTGTAATCCTCTAAAATAAGCAATCATATTTTCTTTTTTAATAACTAGGATGTGGGAGTTTAGTGTATTTTAATTAATCCAGATAAGTTAGATACCCACAAGCTCCTAAAGTGTGGCCCCCAGTAGCTGACTGGATCTTCTCAGTATCTGGCTGACATTTAAAACTGATTACTATCCATAATGACAGATATTTATTACTTAAACCATAAGTGATTGATTTGTAAATAATTTTAATAGTTGAAAATATTCCCAATTCCGTATTTTGGAAACTTCTAAACATACAAAGGAAATACTGTTGTTCCTTTAACACTTTCTATCTGAAGCCTCCCGAGGCTAACGTTGAATCCAATAAGAAACCACTTACTTGAAACCAATCTATGGATTTACTCTCACCTTTGGCAGAATCCACTTTATACTCTTTGTGTATGTCCTATATTTTTTACTGGAGAATCCTATATTTTTCTTTGACCTCACTGCTATCACTAACTATGATATGCCCATCCTTGCACTCGGGTAGAGTTGGACATTTTTAATACATGCCGTACTTATTTTGTTGAATGAAAGGTATAAAATCCATCCAAGGGTTTTAATTCATTTGTACATTTACCACTTAGAAAACAACAAAATGTTTATTAATAAAGTGTTCTCCCAAAAATTACTTGAAATGCTCATTTAGAGCCCTTGATTAATCATATCTCCAGGATTTTAATTATCTCTTAGGTAAAATTCAATAATTAGAGCATATTCCTGCAATTTAAGAAAAAACCCGATCTTTTCTAGTTGATTTTAACATTTTTTGACAATGATCATGAATTGATCATTGTCAAATTCAATCATTGTCATGTTGCAATGATCATGATCTGATCACCTTTTGATTTTACATCAAACAATTTTGAAAACTGTTATTCCATGAAACTTTTTTAATTTTAAAATTAGATTAATACTGAAATAAAACAATTTTAATCTATACTTATAAATAGATTTTTAGATTATTAATATTATTATTAAATAGACTTGTATATCTAGTTTTTCTTTTAAATACTTGTTATTTTGCATTATGTTTTCTTTGTAACAGTTGGTTGAGCAAATTATTTCTCGAAGAGAAGTAAAGCTATGAGCATAAAAAGGGTCAAGGGGTCATTTAAGGTTTTCGAAGCATAGCCTATGTGTTCGCATGATTCAAAAAAGTTAGCTCATAATTTTTTTAAAAATTTCAGAAACTCTAAACTGGTTTTGTACAAAATCTTATGGGGTTAAGCTCCCCCCATCTTAAAGTTAATTCATTATGCATAGATTTAACACCTTGTTTACTTCTTTAGATTAATAAGTTAAGCAAAATCCTACCTAGAAAGGTATGTCCGAAATTAGGACTAGGTGTACGAAACACAAGTTGAAATCCTATTTATTTTATCAAGTTCTTTAAGATGCAAAATGTACCTAAAAATGTATTGAAAAGCTACATTGAACATGCATAAGAAGGGCTGAGGGATAATTTTGGGCCCCTCCCGAAATACCAGCCACTTCAAAACTGTGTGAGAAACAGGAGGAGTTTATCAATGAGTTCATAGCAATAACTACTAAATGATGGAAAGAATCTCGACTTGTGTTGGAACACGGCTTACTAGATACTATACAGGCTAGCCGAGATACGGAAATCATTAAAAATCCAGATGGCAATAGCTGACCAACTGGCAAAGCAAATCCCCAGAGTTGAAGGCGGGGCTTAATGACTCAAAAATTCATATCAGCCACTAATGGCCAACAATCAGCATCAGTTTACGTTATGAAAACATGCCTTTATTTTTCCTTATTTGTCAGTGTGTTATCCTATTGGTATAGTGTTTTCAGGTGACGTCACAACCGGTTATTTTCTTTTAACTGTGTTCGTTCTGTAGGGCTTTTAACTGTTGCTAAGGCCGTTGTTTATCTGTTGCTAAGGCGGTTTTTAGGTATGGGGTCACGTGATTGCAAATGCTCCAATAGAAGCTAGTCATTTTCTGTAACTGTTAACCTCTGTAGGGCAAAAAACTGTAACCTCTTCTGTTGCTAAGGCCGTTATTAGGTCCGAGTCATGTGATTGAAAATGCTCTATTGTTCAAAACTCGGCTAGCCTGTATAGTATCTAGTAAGCCGTGGTTGGAACGAGATGTTCCAAGAGAAAGGTCATTGAACATAAAAATGTTGAAATGTGTATTTTTAAAAACTTGTCCACTCCATGTGCATATTGAAGACCTGTGAGTAATTAGTTTATTTAATTAAGTGAATTGGTTGAAATTTCCTTGACTGGATGGTGTTTATTCATGCGTGATCAATTAATGACATCATTTATAAACACTTTCCGGTTCTGAAGCTGTGATCCCCGCTCATCTTACAATAAGTCGTGTTCCTCTCTTTTCCATTTCTGTGTTCTGTACCAGGGTTCCGTGAAGAATTCTCAAGGGTTCCGCAAGCAATATGAACACTCAATGACTGTTCCAGATGCAGAAAGTACCATAATACTTTTTGGCATGCTATGATTCAAAATTTTTCTGGGACGGACCCCCGACCCCCATTTAACTAGGGCTTATGACATGAAAAATAGTTACACTGCCGAAATCTGAAGTGCTGGCGAAACAAATTCATTGTTTTACCCAAGTTTTAATGGTTTGGTAATATTTTATTATTACATAAGCTATTTAGTAATTAAGGCTGTTACAGTTTTTTTCTATTTATTTCTAATAACTTTGAATTCTTTGATTTGACTTAAGATTGTTTTATCACATTTGTAAGATGTAGTGTTTAAAACCCATTGTGATGACTTTATGCTTCAAAAGTTTTGAATGAGGTATGGATTATTTGCTTTTCTATTGTCACCATAATCCTTCAAATAAAATAAACTAAGCATACATTTCCATAACTATATATGATGGATTTTTTTAACATTTCAACTCAACAAGCATATGATGTAGTTAGAAAAAAATACTTATTTGTGGGGAGAAATTTGGTTTTTTTTTCACTTTTCCCCCCTAATTCTTAGGTTAAAAACACATATTTTGGAGCGGTGTTCAAAATATTTTGGAATTAATGCTCCATTAATACTGGAGCTATTTATCTCTCTTGCTTATGGATAATTTAATCTGGATCATTCCCCCCCCCCAAAGTAACAAAATAAAAGTGTTGCTGGAATCCTTTTTTAGCACCTCAATAATTTAATCCAGATGTTTTACCAGCAAAAAATTATCCAGCAAGTCTACCTGTAACTATCATCGGTACTTACGTATTATCCCGCCGACCGTTCAATTCAGCGGCACAGCTATAGATTAGTAGTCAATGGGCTTTGATAACGTTTTCGGATTCAGCTTCACGGTTGACGGTATAATACGTAAGAACCCTATGATTAACCAACTTGGAGAAATAATATGCAGTTAAAAAATTTTAAAATATAAAACAGTCAAAAAAAAAATTAAAATTTAGATCTTAATAATTCCAAAACTAATTATAATTTTAAAAAAAAACCCGCCCCCTTTTGAAGAAATAATTGTGTGTAAAATATCATAGTTCTGCCCAGTGTTATTCCTAGGATTTTTTTAGAGGAGTAAAAATACTCCTCGACTTTTTTAGGAGGAGTGAAATACAGAAATAGCATGAACTACATACATAGAGAGACGAAAACCGCAATCAAACTCCATAAGCATAATGAAAAAAACTTCATATCCAAGAGTAGTAGGGGGACGGGATGGCCTGTTCGGTTTGCTCCTCTGCCTTTCACGCCAGCAGTCTGCGCACTGCTCCGTCGTGAGTTCGATTCTCACCTCGCCCCTGGGTGTATTTTCCTTCTTTGTGCCAGTAAAAATTCTGTTGTGTCTGTCTTACTTGACGAAGGTGTATAAGCGGATCCTTGAGATCAAGCACACATACCGGAAAATATATGTAACCAAAAAACCAAACCAAACCAACCAAGAGTAGTATATGGTTGAAAAAAAATCATAATTCTGGGGTTGAACTCGGAGCAGAAAAATTTATTTTCGACAAGGTTTAATCAGTGGATTTGAACACTCCATACAAAGCTGCTCAAACTGCAAGAATATGAATGCTATAAATGAATCAAGCCAGATTATGTCAAATTTACGTAACTGCAACGAAAAGTAAACGAAATTTGGCCATAAATGTCAAAAATTGGACGAATTTTCAAACATTTGTGCTGCTAGGGAGTATAAGACGGACACAGAGAGAGGGAGAGAAAATACACCCAGGGTAGGCTTACCATATTTTCTTGAGCTCAACCCAGGACACTTTGTCGACCTATCGGTCCATGAAAGATTAAAAAGGGGGACGGATGGCCTGTTTGGTTTGCTCTCTGCCTTTCACGCCAGCAGTCTGCGCACTGTTCCGTCGTGAGTTCGATTCTTACCTCGCCCCTGGGTGTATTTTCCTTCTTTGTGTCAGTAAAAATTATGTTGTGTCTGTCTTACTTGACGAAGGTGTATAAGCGGATCCTTGAGATAGCACACATACCTGAAAATATATGTAACCCAAAACCCAACCCAAAGATTAAAAACTAAATAAACATCCAAACTAAAAAAACTGAATTCAACTGAAAACTTGATTTAAACTGAAATAACATACTTAATTTAATCATTTTTACTTTTCACTTGACATCACTTTTTTCAAAAACTCTTTGTTAGATTTAATTAAATCATAAAATTCACAACAGTTTAGTTCAGAGTTGATTTTCACATTTAAAAGGTGTTTGACAGTACAAATAGAGAGTCTGCCCCTTTCAGCAGTCTAAATATGAGTAAAGTGAAGCCGTAGAAGTAGGTAAAAAAATGCAGTTAATTGTTATCGAAAATTTCACAAAACATTTTGTCCAGTCTTAAAATTACGAAAACCCAGGACACATTTCCCAGGACTGCCTCCAAAACCCAGGACTGTCCTGGATAAACCAGGACGTATGGTAAGCCTAACCCGGGGCGAGAATCGAACTTGACGACAGGTTCAGTGCGCAGACGCAATCCCACTAGGCCACCCCGTCACCTTGTGAGATTGGACAATTCAATCAAGCAATCAAATTAGGTCGCACCTTAGCTTTCGATTTCAGTCATTCCGGTGGCAATTCCTGCAGTGAGGGGTGTGTCTGCATCTGGAGCAGAAGTGTTCCTCTGAGAAGGCCTTCCATGTAAGTGCACTGGACCCTTTAACTTTAATATTAAGTTAGTGTGTATGGATTATTTACAGCCTTTATTTTTAGTGTTCAATTCTTTTAAATGTTTTATTTTGATACTTTCGCGATCCGTTACCAAGAGTATGGTAAACCCTGCCCTACCTATGGTGAACACTTTGGCAACATTTCGCCAGGTTGGCGAAAATGGGCTAATGCGAAAGTACCGTTATTTTTTCTTAACTTTTATAGGTTTATTTTAAGCGCTTTTTTTTTAAAAAATTTAGGCACAGCTTCGATAAGAGCCCTCCAGCCGCCATGTTTATCCACAGGCTTAGGTCGTCTTTATTTGAGCTTATGGGTAAACATGGCTGTTGGAGGACTCTTATCGCAGCTGTGCCTAAATTTACAATCGTATTTCCAGTGTCTTCCGCATCTTTGCTAATTTGGGTTATGATCGCGAATTGGAATTCTTTTGATGCATAAGCGCACATTTAAACCTGTACGTTGTGAGAAGTTCCTCCTTATATGTTGTGCTACAACTCTTAGATTTCATTTATTTGGGATATTGTTAAAGAAATAGTTCAAATTTCTAATGCTATCCGTTATCGCGTATAAGATAGGGTATACTGGGGCAAATGCCCGTCATACATATTACTCACTAAGTTCAAGGGATCGGCGTTTTTGGTTGAATGATCATAGTACCCCAGATGAAATTTAAAAGTGAATATTCTAGATTTTTGGCATGAGAAAAAAAAAATGAGAGTAACTTTATGGAGGATGGGATCTAATATTTTTGCAACTCTGCCCCGACATTATCTGAAAAATGATGCAGATATTGATTTCAACCTTTCAAAAATTGATGATTATCTTCCAACCTTTAAATTTAATAAAAGAAACCTTCAGTTAACGCTGCGTTCCATGGTTCTTATTAGAGGAAAAGTGCAAAAGTTATATTTGTTTTTTGGTTAAGAAGTACGTGATGACCCAGATGCATACATTTTTTTCAGTAAAAATTTTCAGCATAAGAACCATTTCTATAAGTAATCCGACTAGAAAAACAAACAAGTAGTTTTTAAGATTTCAAATTATGTATTTAAATGTTTCACATCATTCGTGATTTATGCAAATTTTTTAATATTTTTCACTTGATTTAAGAATTTTTGAAACCCATACTGGTGTCAAGCATTTAAATTTTTGCATTGATATATGCCAATAATAATATGTGATCATATGACATAACTAATTTGGGCGCAATATAGGATCTTCCGCCAAACGCAAAAGTTACTAGTACACTTAATTGATCGCTTGATTAGTAATTTTTTGTTTCTATATCTGATCAGGATTTGATCAATATTTTTAAGTGAAGTTTTAAACCTACTCTTGTTTTTACCAATTTTGAAATATCTTTGTATCGATTTAACAACCCAATACTAGGCAGCAACTTAAGTTGACCCTATGACGTCACTAACAAACAAAGTAGTTCCCATCGCGGTGTCTCAATTTTGAGTGAAATGAAGAACGTCAGTTTAAAAATAGGATTGTTTTGTTAAACTCGATGTATTTATAGTGCTTTTCAATCACGATTTGCGTACCGAAACTCCTCCTAGCAACCCAACAGGCTTCGTGTTTACCGATTTCTCCTTCCTCCGCATTTGTGACGTACTGGGTTCAAGAAGCGTTGCTGTCGAGTATAGCCAAAACAAAAACCTAATATTGTTGCTCTCGTAATGATTCATTTCTTAACTACTCGAAAAAAAACCAATTTTTTTGCGGTAATGGTTGATTAAGGGACGAACCCCAATTTTTGATACGAGTTGATTGAAACTAGTAACAGTATTCAAGCTGTATTTTTTTTGGTACAAAATGAGACAAAACTCTGGTATAGAAGACAAATACTGATGACTAAGAATTTAACATTATAATCATCTCCTTACCAAGATAATTCCTGAAATAAAAAACGAAGTGTCTATTTGGACGGTAAAACCGGCAGTTGACGCATGCGCCGTAGGTCTCGTGGTCCCGGCGCTCCAATCAGAACCGTAGTTGGACAAGTGCCTGGTAAACAGGACTAGAGTTAGAGGGTATATCTGCCGGGCAAATAGACAGTGCCAGTAAAAGAAAGTATTCAAATTTAGGGGTCATGCGTTAGTGCTAAACCAATCTTAACGAAATAGAGTATTTATTAAACGCTCTTAACAAAAAATTTAGAAAGTTATCAAAAGGTTCGCGGGGTCAAAGAAAGGGAAGAAAGAACTGTTGGTCAGCTTTTATATATACCTCAACCACTATAGCTTCCCTGTTGCCATTCACCGTGAAAATTACACAAACAAATTAGCGTTCAGTGGATCTGGAATCGAACAGTGCCACCACACAAAAGTATTGACAATAAATTTTGGTTTGTTGACCTACTTCCTTAAAAACTGCAATAAGATAATAAGATTTCCATAGAGACAAATTAAATTTCACTTACTAGCTTTTTCCATAATATCTTTTATTTTAAGATTCCAGTGTATGAGAAAAAAACTTGGTTTTAAAATTTTATAATTGCGTTGTTTTAGATTTTTAAAGTAGTATCAATATAATTTTTAATAAGACTTTAATCTAAATAAAAAAACTTGACGTATTTTTAATTATTATTTTTCCTTTGAAACAATCAATGGTTTGAGCAGATCTAATTTTTAAAAAATGAAATAAAGCTTATTATAAGAAAAGGGCCCAAATGGGGTCATACTTAAAATATATTTACAAAATATATATACAAAGAAACTTAAAATATATTCTATGTTTTTCCTTGGACAGATTAATTTTCTTCACCTAAGTAACCAATTTTGAGGGGGTAAAAGTAACCAAATTAAGTAGCCATGCTAGCATTCTGCGCACTGTACCAGCCGTCGGTTCGATTCCGACCATGCCCTGGGTTTATATTTTCTCTCTCTGTGTCAGTAAAAAATCTGTTGTTTGTCTTTCTTGACGAAAGTTTATAAGCGGATCTTTGAGATCAAGCACACAGACCGGAAAATATATTTCTAGTCGACTCCGCTTAATGTGATCACTTTTGTCCAAGAGTAGAATGATAACAATATCCGATTTCATACAATAATACAGTTTCAAACAGTTTAACTAGAGCTTTGCATTAGGCTGAGCGCGCACGACCAGTATCACTAGTATCAAAAATATCACTAGAAAACAATGGATCTCTATGAAGAAATTCTTGGCAATCGGCCAAGTGTCACGTCGCCTAGTGCGCGCACTCTAACTTGTTTCAATAGCCAAGGCAACAATTTTGTCTTTGTCATCGTGACAAAAGTCGCTCGTGCGCGCTCAGCCTTAAAATCACAACTTCTATTCCTAATCGAAGCATATTTAAAACGATTCCCTAGTTTGTATTTTGCAAATCATGCATTCTTAAAGAAAAATATGGGAGTGGAACAATATTACTATACTAGACAGCAACTTAAGTTGACCCTATATGACGTCACTAAAAAACAAAGTCTGAATTTTGAGTGAAATGAAGAACGTCAGTATAAAAATAAGATTATTTTGTTAAACCCATGTATTTACAGTGCTTTTCAATCACGATTTGCGTACCGAAACTCCTCCTATCAACCCAACAGGCTTTGTGTTTACCGATTTCTCCTTCCGCATTTGTGACGTACTGGGTTCAAGAAACGTTGCTGTCGAGTATAATAAATTAATGACTCATTTTTGTATGTACTAAAATTGGCCTTCAAACATGCATGGGAAAAGGAGGGTTTTAGGGGGATTTCACCAAATTTTGAACGGAGAGTTTTACATCAATAAATGAAATACAAATACAAATATAGTCGATCAACTACAGGCTAAAAGCCCAGCAAGGTTGATCCAGGCTATTCAATTCAACCCCCCCGATTTCCAGTATTCGTCTACTTTTCTTTTAAACTCGTCCACCCCACTTGAGTTAACTATCGATTCAGGTAATGCATTCCATTTATCCACTACTCTATTAAAAAAATAATGCTTCCTACAATCCCGTTTAAAACTTGCCTTATTCAATTTTAAACTGTGACCCCTCGTTCTATTACCCGTACAGAAATCTAGTCCCTCTGTGTCCCCTTGTTTTAACATTTTAAAAAGTTGAATCAAATCCCCTCTAGCCCTTCTTTTCTCTAAAGTGAACATATTTAACTTCTTAAGTCTTTCCTCGTAACTAAAACTAGATATACCCTTGACCAATTTAGTAGCCCTATGCTGAACCCTTTCAACTAAATCTATATCTTTTTTTAAGTATGGAGACCAGAACTGAACAGCATATTCGAGATGAGGCCTTACCAAGCCTCTATATAATGGCAAAATAATGTTTCCGGACCGTGAAGAAACAGTTTTTTTAATGTATCCCAATATCCTATTAGCTTTTTTACTTGCAGCTGAACACTGATATTTCATTTTAAAGTCTTCATTTACCATCACCTAGATCTCTGATACTATCACCCTCTTTTATTTTATCCCCTTGCAGATAAAATTCAGCCCTACTATTGCTACAAAACCCATGTGCAATACCTGACATTTACCTATGTTAAAGGACATACCCCATTTCTCTGCCCATACCGATATAGATCGCTTTGTAAATTTTGAACCTGCTCCTGAGTATCTACCCTCCCCCAAATTTTTAAGTCGTCAGCAAAGATGCTAATTTTGTTCTTGATATCCTGACTAATATCGTTGATGAAAATTATAAAGAGAATCGGTCCCAATACTGACCCCTGAGGTACCCCACTCTTGACCTCTGCCCACTGAGAATAATTACCCTTGACTTGCACCCTCTGATTCCTACCTATCAACCAGTTCCTAATCCACAATATTGTTTTACCCCTGATACCCATTTTTTCCAATTTAAAGAGCAGTGCCTCATGTGGAACTTTATCGAAGGCCTTTTGAAAATCTATGTAAAATATATCTACACTATTTTTCTTATCTAACTCCTTCGTTACTTCGTCATAGGGGCAAAACACACCGGCCGCCACGAGTAGAGAAAGCAATAAAAAAGGTTATCTCACTTCTATTGGATACCCTGTCTTAGATAACCTCTTTACGACTTTATTTTATTGCTTTCGCTTCTGCTTCCTTGGTGTGGCTCACGCCATAGAACTTTAGCAGGTTTGTTTGACACGACTTTCCCTTTCTGAATCCAAACTGATAGTCTGAAAGTATGTTAACCCCTTCTAAGTACAGCATTAAGTGTTTTTTTAGTACGGTCTCGAAAATCTTACAGATGACTGACGTTAAACTCACTGGTCTATAATTGCCTGGATCACATTTTGGTCCCTTTTTAAATATTGGTGTTACGTTCGCTATTTTCCAATCATTTGGTACCAAACCCGAATCGTATGTTGATTTAAAGATTGTCAGAATTATGTCCCCCAATTCTTCTGCGCATTCCACCAGAACTTTAGGATAAATATCATCTGACCCTGGTGCTTTAGATGGCTTAATGCCTTTTAGTTGATGAATAATTTCCTCCCTATTAAAACTACAATCCGGAATTACCCCACCTCTAACTACTGTGTAGTCACCCGTAAATTTAAAGTTCTTATTAAAAACCCCTGTGAAAAAATCATTTAACAAATTTGCTATCCCCACATCATCCTGAACAAATATGCCCTCTCCTGACTTTAATGGCCCCAAGGTAAAATTTACTTTAATCTTCTCTCCCATACCATACGCATAAAATTCTTTTGGGTTTCGAATGATGTCCCTAGCAAGTTTTTCCTCTTAAGCCATTTTCTGCCTCCTACTGATGTATTTGAAATCTTTTCTAGCCTTTAAATAAGCCTCCCTATCACTATCATTACCAGTGCGTTTGGTATAATTTAAAGGACTTTTGTTTCAACTTCAATGCCTTTCTCGTTTCCCATGAAAACCACATGGGTGTCATTTTACGCAATTTCCCTTTTTGCTTAAATATTATATGATTTTTTATCACCTTGTTTAAAATACCCTTAAATTCTTCCCATTGTCGACCTGATTGCTTTTCTTTCAGACCCCTACTAAATGTCTCCTTTAATTCATCCCTGATATTTTGAAAGTTTGCCCTTTTAAAATTTGGAATAATTCTTGTGTTACATACTAATGTAGACTGAAAATTGATACTAAACCTAATACTTCTATGGTCGCTTTCTCCTAAATGTTCCCCCGTAGTTAAATCCCTGACCCTATCCTCTTCATTGGTAAAAACTAGATCTATAATAGCACTGTCCCTAGTCCCTTCATTTACCATCTGGTGTAGAAAACAATCTTGAATCACCTCCAAAAACTCTGAGCCTTTGCCGGAAACTACATGGTTGTTCTCCCAGTCAATGTTCGGAGAGTTAAAGTCACCCATTAATACCAATTCTCCCTTTTGAGAAGCTTCTTGAATTAGCTTACACATGTCATTTTCTTGTTGTTTACTGCTATTCGGAGGTTTATATATATATATCCTATATATATATATATATATATATATATAGGACGGTAGGAGTGATCGGTCAATTTTGATAACAATATCCTAATTGATCACATTAAGCGGTGTCGACTGTAATTTCAATTGTACCACATGAATAATTCTCGTACGGTTTTTATTTTTCCGTGTTCCTTTTTTCGGGATTTGCATCTCAGGTGTTTGATATGGAAAACTGTCTTTCTTGTCTGTTCATTTCAGCGCTATTTCGGCGGAACAAATACGGAGATTCCAGTGGAATCAACAGGTAAAGCTGGCTGATGATTTGGAGCCGGACCGGATTTTGGAGCATTCCGGCTGAAAGGTTTGTTACTCTAATAGTGTTCCGGGATTTTGAGATCAAGTCCCAGCGCGGTGTCTGAATTTTGAGTCAGCTTTAATTTAAAAAAATATGTTTAGTTTGTTAAACCTGTATATTAGGGTGTCCCTTTTATATGACAGGATTTTTTTTTGCGAATTTGAAATTGGATACCCTCTACTTTTTTTTATAAATGCCTTGACCTATTCAGATATAAAATTTTATCCCTCTACGATAATATTAACCCGTGCCGAATCTCAATTGAAGATGGTCACACATGGAAAATTACCTGCACGCGCCCGCTAATACTCACTACTTTCCCCCCTATTTTTTAGGAAAAAAAAATTGAAAAAAGTGGTGAGTATTAACGGGCGCGTGCCGGTAATTTATCTTGCTTGACAATCTTCAAGCGAGATTCGGCACGGGTTAATATTATCGAAGAGACATAAAATTTTACATCTGAATAGAGCATTTACAATCACATGACTCGGACCTAACAACGGCCCTAGCAACAGAAAAGTTACAGTTTTTTTGCCCTACAGAGGTTAACAGTTACAAAAAATGACTAGCCGTGGAATTCTTCTATAAGAGAATTGGCAATCACGTGATCCCATACCTAAAAGCCACCTTAGCAACAGATAAACAACGGCCTTAGCAACAGTTAAAAGCCCTACAGAAGGTACTGTAAAGTTGTGGAAAGAAGTGCGACCATTAAAATATATCCAACTTTATTTGACGTAGGTGTAAAAGGTGATCTCTACATCAAAACAAACACAACAGCTTATATAAAATACTAAATAGTTAAAATTACAGTTATCAGATAAAATGTTAAAGTTAAAGTTACTAAATTTACAGATAAGTCACTTCTTTACAGTACACAGTTAAAAGAAAATAACCGGCTGGGACGTCACCTGAAAATACTCTATAGATCAAGGCATTTAAAAAAAGTAGAGGGTAACCGTTTTCAAATTGCAAAAAAAAAAAAAATCCTGTCTGGGACACCCTATTGTATATATCAGTGGTTCCCAACTGGTGGTCCGTTAGAGTCTTGAAAGTTGTCCGTGGAGAGACCCGGAAGCACACGAAAAAAATTCCTTTAAATATGTAATAGAAATTTGAATGAATTGAAAAAGAAAATATTGAACTATACTTTCGGCTATGTAATTTGTGGGGATAACAGTCACCACTAAATTAATAACAATTCTTTCTTCTACAATACAGATATTTAAAGTGATTTTAGGAGTTCGGGGGAAAAAAGGTCAGACACAATTTTGTGGGTTCCCCGAAGATTTATTTATCTCGCAACAAAAATAACTAATTCTCGTGCGATGTAATTAAATTTTTCTCAAAATATAGTTTCGAAGCATCATAAAAAATTATATGCTTAATTAGGGGTAATAAACTTTCATATTGAAATTTTGTGAAGATAAGAATTTTAAGCTACAAAGGGTGGTCCGTGATTATTAATTTAATATTCAGTATTAAAAGCAGGGACGGATTATAGGGGGGGGCGAAGGGGGCGATCGCCCCCCCCTTAGGGCTGACATGAATTTTTTTTTTGTCTGTGGTTACGAAAATCAGAACCATGAAGAAAGTCCCGTTTAACAAGCAATGAAACTGATTGGAATGTCCACATTTCGAGAACATCGGAAGACCGGAAATACGCTTAGGCATGGCCAACCCGCGGGCCGCATGCGGCCCTCATGAAGTAATTTTGCGGCCCGCGAGAATTTTCGTAAGTTAAAAAAACTTTACTCTTCGAGCTATAATTTTCCTATAACAATGTTTAGTTGCAAAAAATCACAAAACCTTTCGTTTTGCAATTTTAAAAATATCTTGTTTTGCATTAATATAGACATCCAAAAGCTTAGTGAAAGAGTTGTAAAAACAAATATCTCACCCAGACCAAGGGGCCCAGCCCCCCCCAAACAGAAATTCGGACTAGGTTTACCAAAACAAGTTAAATTCCTTTTTTTAGGGTCAAATTTCCAAAAATATTTTACGGGGAGGACCTACACACACCCTTTTGTACTTTGAACTTTATTATTCACAACTTTTTTATTATAAGTTCATCAAAATCAAAATCCTAACTAACAAATGTCCAAAATTAGGACAAAGTTTACCAAAAGCAAATTAAAATCCTGTTTTTAGGTTAAATATCCAAAAATTTCCACCCATTATTCACAACTTTTTTCGATATTAAGTTCATCAAAATGCAAATCCCACCTCAAATTTATCTCCAAAACTAGTTAAAAACCTGTTTTTTGAGTCAAATTTCCAAAAATTTTCTGGGGGAGGACCCCCAGACCCCCCTTTGGAACTTCTGCCTTTATTACTCACAACTTTTATAACATTTAGTTGTTTAGTTTCGAGTAATTCATAATGTTTTTTAACGGCGCCTGTTTAATTCCTATGGAGATGGAGAAGGCATTCTTGGGGCTGCTCTTAAAGGTAAATTTAAAAAATAAATATATTTAACTTGGGAAACTGTCACACTAAGCAAAGGATATGAAAAACTCCCAAATCTAAATACCCATTTTATACTTTTCAACTTATGTCACTGTCATTCTGAGAAGCTCATATCCTAAAATTTTATATGCGGCCCGCGGGAGTATTGTGGTTTTCCAAAGTGGCCCTCAACATCATTTGGGTTGGCCATCCCTGCCTTAAGATAATCTTGAATGTCAAGCAGGGACCTGCTTCCTGCGTTTTCTTTGGGGGCTAGGGAAAGGCTACTCAGAAGGGGGGGGCGAAGTTATTCTACGATAACGGAACGGGTAATGAACGACTGAACGAGGTTTTTGGAATGTTCCAATAAGGTTCGCCCCCTCCTTCCTGTGTCCACGTGTTTGTAGTTTGTATTCAAAGCTTCTCTTGAAATGGTGTAAATTTGACGTGAATTTGCGTGCTCTTTATTTTAGTCTCACTCCATATTTCCAGATTGAGATACGTTTTGCTTTTTTAGCCACCTGTAGAAAAAGGTAAGTTCTGCTTTTTTATCTTCATTCGTGTTTTTGATATACAGATATTTACCGATTTCCGAAAAAGAACTTGAAAACTTCATTTGTGAATCGACGATATAGTTGATAATGGAATTAACAATGATGCGTAGGAAAGTGATTTTTAAAAAAGTGTGAATTAACTGTACCTTTTTTTCTGCAAAAAAAAAAAATATCCAGTTTGATTATGTATGTATCCTTTTTTAAATAACAGAATTATAATTGTCTTTATTTTTGGGGTTTCGATTAACCCATCACAAAACATAAGTTTCATAATTTTATTACCCCCCCCCCCCTTTTTCGTTGTATAACTAAAATAATAAACTCTAGTTTGTGGTTTCTATAAATGAAAGAATTAAATAGAATCAAAAATATATTTCAGAAATGACTGTTTATTTATATAAGTGTAACAGTAAGAGTCATTTGTTCCGACACCTTCTTGTGACCACACATGAGTATTTAAGCCAAAATAAATTAACAAAGAAATAATTTAGTTGAAAATTCTATAAAAGTCTGAAAAAAAATAAATATTAAATACTAAAAATAATATGCATGAATTTTTTTACAAAATAATTTCTTTATGATGTTTTTTAAATTGTGCAGTTTATAGTTGATTTAATCTGTATAGTTTTTAAATTATTTAGAAATATTGCTTTTTCAAACTGACTAAATAATTTCATTTAAGTACTATAAAGACTTATTGTCTTATACGTATGATGAATGAAAGAACGGGGTAAAGGCATAAGAAACTGTAAAAACCTAAATTTAAAATTTTACAATACGCGTGCGTGTGCCAGCGCGATTCAGAGTCTTCCGAACCCTTCCGCGGGTGCATCGGAGGCGATAACTCCTCAACCACTTTTCCTAAAAATCATTGCTGCATATCATTATTAAATTTGGGGTTTTGGGGAACGGTTAGGACCCTTTAAAAATGAATTGCTTCAAAAATAAGTTAAATAAATACGGTATAACAAATCCTACTATTCTTAGCGATTTTGTTGCGTTTTTAGGGGGTTAATTACCCCTTAAACCTATCCATTTGTTACAAATTTTCATATTTTATTAATTTGAACCTTTCTTGTCTCCTCTCCTGGGGGGAAATTTGAAGACTAAAACAATGCTTTTTGACCCTGAAAATCGAGTTCAAAGTTATAAAGTCGTCGAAAAACGTAAAAAGGGGGAGGGGCTGTTCCCCGAAAATCTGAGGCTGATGGAGAAAAACAGGGGCCGGATTCGGATTCAGGGGGTCATTTTACATAAGAATCTGCTTTCAAAGTTTCTGTGGCATTTTGACCCATTTTTTTTGTCGCATAGTGTAAAACATAAGGTAAAAATATCGCATGTTTCTTGATTTTAATAATAATGCGTATTATATTTCCTACCCAGATAATTAATACAGAATTGGTTTAAAACAATATAAATAGCTCTAATAAATGAAAATATAATGTCATTTGAACATTAATGGTTATTTCAAAAAAATTAGGAAAAATGTTAAATTTTACCCTTTTTTTTTACCATTTTTTTAAAATTCAATGACCTTGGGGGACTTCTAAATATTTTTCAAAAATTCTAAAAAAATTCAGTGTCTTATATTCACATAAAGAACATTTTTTTTTTTGGGGGGGGGGGGTGAGAGTTAAACATTTCAAAAGTCGCGTTTTTTTGGGACACCCTAATGTATATATTCATTCATACCTGTAAGATTTTCTAGATATCCTAATTGTTAATTAACATTAGCTTTGTAACAATTAAATAATTTTTTAAATCTTTTTTCCCTTGTTTGGTTTAATAAGTATATTTTTTCAGGATATATACATGTGTTTTAAGAAACTTTTACACCACACTCTTGTAAATTATTTACAGAAGGAAGATATTTATATTTATAGCTTTTAAAGTGTATTTAGTAAATTTTTAAGCGGTTCTGTGTTGGCAAAGGTTAAGAATTGAGGGGGCGGGTGGTGTAATTTCTTTTCTCTTTTTAAAAGTTTTAGTTATCCAAACAGCAATGAAGGAAGATAATTGAACAGATGAATTAACTTTTTAAGTTTTTCTTAAATAAAGGATCATTGATTTTGAATCGAAACTTTAACGATAATTCATCTTTAAGAAATAATTATTGTTTAAATTTTTAATTGAGAAAAAATACTATTTTTAGAATAGCTTGAAAATTTTTATTTTTGGAGAGTTAATATCGAAATCTGAGTTGCTGAAATCCTATTAAGAGGTTTGGATATTTAAATGTGTTGAGTAAAATTCTAGTTGTACACTATAGGAAAATATTAATAGAAATTAACTTTTTATTTTCAGAATCAAAGAAATCAGTTATTATTGAATTTTTGACAAAACTCTTACCGTTATTTATAAAGTAATAAATGTAAGATACCATGTTTCTAAAATATTCAAATATTTTTTGCAAATTGATATATTATTTTAACAAGCTTTTCTTTCAGTTAAGATCAGTTGAAAGAATTCAGAATCGGAAAGTTGATCATAGAAAAGGGGACGGGGAACTGGGGGGTTAATTAAATTTGAAATCAAATCTACGAAATTTTGGGGAACCTAGACCAGTGGCGTAGCCAGAAATTATTTTTGGGGGGTGCACGATGATATCGAAAGAAAGAAGAAAAATTTAGGTTTTATATTACCATTAGGAAAAAACTAGCCATGTAATAAAATCAATCTTTTTTGATCGTAGTAAAAAAATAATTATACCAAAAAAATACAATAACAATAAATAAATTATTAAATTAATCTTAGGAAAATATCAGTATAAAATAAATTTTATAACTCTTTGTGAAACGAAAAATGAGGGGCTCATGCATTACGTATTTAAATTCACCTGCTTCTCGTAGTATTCATTCTTTATCCCTTTCATTAGGGAAAGTTTCAGTAGCTGAGGAATTATCTAATGTAAATTAAGCCCCATCTTTTTCGTTTTACAAGGAGTTACAATTTTTTTGACATTTATTTCACATTATTTTTTTGATTTTTAGTTTTCTTTAGTGAAGTTTAACTATTTGATCTAAACGGACTTACAATGATTTTTTTCACGCGGTATCGTTATTTATAATCAAACTAAAAAATTAATACTGAATAATTTTACCTTTAAAAGTATCACAGCTACATGACCCTCTCTATTTTATTTAGGGTCATGATAGCAACATAGCTATGTTAGCTATATGAAATAGCTATGTATGAAATATGTATATTTTCGTTAAAATTACAACTTATGCAGATTTTACCTCTCCCGTTAATTCAGATAGGTACAGGTACAGTATTTTTTTTAAACACTAGCAAAATTAATGTTGAGGCAAAATTATGTTGTGGAACATAAAGAATATTAATAGTTTAACAGTAAGTAAAAATTTGTTTCAAATTATGTAAAATCAAGTTTTGACAATTTATATTATAGATTCTTAAACTCATCCTGAATTTGATGAGTAAAATTTTTTACCCCGAATGTTTATGTAACTCTTTTACGAAATTTGCATGAAATATTTGCACATTCCATCCAGGAGATATAGACATTTATTCTTATTCTAGTACCTATACTACTCTCATACATTTAAAAATCAATTGCAATTAAACTACAAATAAGTGTTTCCGAATTGAATTAAGTATTATTTATATATTGGACATGATACTACTTGTTAATACTGGTAGCTCTAAAAAAGTGTTATTCCATTTCTAAAATTATCAAAAAAAATTATCTTTTAAACAGAAATAAATATTCATATTCAAACACACTCCAACAAAAACTGAATGTTTAAAGTGATTAAAGTTTGAATTCTTTCACAGGTGTTGGATTAACATACTATCTATAATTATAACTCGTAAAAGTGGTACAGATTTACATATTTGTGTCATAATAGACAAGTAAAAAATTCTATATCAGAAGTTAATATTTCTTTTAAAAAACGAAAAATGGAGAGGGAATAATGAGAAAATAAGAAACTGAAAAAGCAGAAGGATGAAGCATAGGCCGGCACAAACACTACATAGCTAGCTACCTTCAAAAAGTATAAACAAAAAAACTCTTTCATGTTTAAAAATAATGCATAATGGTCCTATATACAGCTAAAAATTCAATAATTTTTTATTTTTAAATAAAATTGCGTTTTTTCCTGAATAGAAATCACCATTAAATTAACCAAAATCAAAATTGCGTTACGTCATTAAATAAAATTATTGGTAACTGAAATACCTTTTACCAACTCTGTAGAAGAATTAATAACGCATCCATGACGTCCTTTTTGGATCAGGTGGGTCTTTCACTTAAGCTGTTGTCAATCACAGATAACTTTTTAGAAAAAAATCATTAATTGTTCGTTTGCGATTCATTTTAATAAGAGGGCAATTTTATCTCAAGTCTATCGGACACAGAGAAGACGGATAAAAAATGCGACTACGAAGCTTAAACTGATACCTTCTGCTGACCCCTTACAGAATTTAAGAACTACATCTATTATTTACACTTATAAATACATCAGCATCACAACTACTAAAATAAGAAATTTAAAATTATTTTTGATATCTGAGGGAGCAGAGCTCTAAAGTTTGGGGTGGTCACCTCGGTAATCGGTTCTAATTCCATTCTCTTCTCTCCCTCTTCTCGAATAGCGTTCTTGTTTATATCACTCAAGATGCGAGGGGGCAGAAAACATAAAAAGTTCCCTCTATTTGTGTGGATTTAGGGGTGGAAAACCAAAAATTCATTTTTGGAGCAGCTTTAGAGCAGTTTTGGAGCAAGGCTAATCAATTTTTGGAGCAGTTTTGGAGCAAGGGTAATCAATTTGGGGAGCAGTTTTGGAGCACCTATTAGTGTTTTCGTATCAGGGTTGCACGAATACCAATTTGCAGGGTTGATACCAATTTGCATTTTTGCAGCACCTTTTGGAGATTTCATATCAAGCATTTTTGTAGCATTACACTTTCATGTTAATTCCCGGAGCAAAACGAAGCTTTCGCGAAAGTCACGATTTTCCCACAATAACTCGTGATTTTTCTTGGAAATAGTCTGGAAGGTAAAAAATAGTAGGGATTATCTGGAAAAATCGCAGGTTGTGCATCCCTATTTTAGATGGAGGCTCATATTTTGTAGAGAAAAAGCGGAAAATCGCGATTCCGCAGATGGTAATCATGATGGCTGAAGATTGGCGCTTTCCCTGTTGGTAAGATTTTCAAAATTTGAATCAAATTGAACGGAAAATCATGTTTTTGGAGCAGTTTGGCGCAAAAATGTGAATTTTGCTGGTTTTGGAGCAGATTGGAGCAAGGCATCCATTTTGGAGCAGTTTGGCACAGTTGGAGCAGATTTTCCTCCCCTGTGGATGGCCCACCGACTGAAAGGTTTCCCTTAGTTTTTGACAGGTTTAGGAGGGTGTTAATGAAAGTCACGCAGCTGTGAGACAGTACCACTGCGCCGGTACAATCCCATTCTTAGATTTAAAAAATATGTATTACAATTATGTTAGGGAAATAAAAAAAGCTTACGAAAAGCGAAATACGAAAGAAAAAGTTTAGGGGGTGCAAAAGACCCGTTGCACCCCCCCTGTCTACGCCACTGACCTAGACCGCCCCCCCCTTAAAAATTCCTATAATCCGTGCCTGATTAAAAGATGTATAAACTCAAAAATTTATACTATATCCACTGAAATGTTCGAAAATACAGTAGTACCTTCACAATATGTAAATAACCTTCGTCGCCTCTCTCGCCAGAAAAGTTCCGTATATTAAAAACTCTATCCTCGAAAAATATGTCATGGATAAAAAGGAGCTAGATTACTCCCGCCGCACAGTGGAGTATTGCCGTGCCAAAAAGGCTTAACACGAAATTAAGCAAACATTAACAAAAATTACATTTTCTGAAAGCTGAATAAATTGTGCATTCATCGGTATACTTGATTTGGCCATCGGTTTTTTAGTTTTGCTGCTAGGTTCAGTTAAAGTTGAGATTTCATTGATATTAAAGGCAATTTTTCATTGATTTTTGGCTTTTCAAGAGGTTTACGCAAGAATTTTTTGTGAATTGAAAAATAAATTAATCAAAACGGAATAAAGTGTGTCTGATTGCCAATTGCATGAGCTTTCTTTATGTATTTTTAAAATTTAAAATAATTATGTTTTTCCTTTTATAAAAAGCGATTGAATTCAAGAATTTGTAATTTTTTTGCCTTTACAACTACATTTTTTATATTTAGAGAGGTTTTTAAAAGGGTGCACTGCTCTGCACAGCCCAAATCAAAGTTACCTGATAAAGTTCACACTATTAGGGAACACTTGCAGCTAAATTTAGGGTGCGCAAACCTGCTCATTTTTTATAATGATTTTTTAAAAAATTACCTTGTTCAGACATTTGTATTTTACTCCATGTTATGCGATTGACTATGACGATACGTGTAAGGTTTTTAATTATTTTATTTATATCAACTACGCTTTTGTTTTTCTTTTTCTGCTCTTATTTTTATATTGTAAACGATATTTATTCGTTTATACTTAATTAAAAACAAAAGGACGGCAACATATTTAATGTTATATTAATTTATGATTTTGAATTGCTTTATTTTTTTTTAAATAAAGATATAAAGACCAATTCGGTCGTGGCTAGTTCACATGGCTGGAAGTATGGTGACGTCAGAAGAGGTGTGGCTAAGAACGGGTGGCGACGAGCGATGCCGGGCAAAAGGCACCAGCGCGCTACGCGCATGCTCGTGGAGTTGAACCTTTTGGAGTTCTTGAATCTGACTGTTCATTAACAAATTATGAATACAAGTATTTAGATCGTAATAATGATATATTTTATGTCTAAAATTGTTCAAATTAATTTTTACAAGATTCTTATAGAAGTTTATGCAGTAAAGTAAAGAACTGGAATTCTGATTGAAATAAGTTTATTCAAAAGTTAAATAGAATCGGGTTGTACTATTTCACAGTTCAGTTTATAGATGACAGCACGAGCACTACTGTTAACTGAAGATTATAAATAAACTTAAATCTTCTAAAAATTCATTTGAACAATTTTAGACAGAAAATATAGCATTATTACAATCTAAATACTTCTATTATATTCTTACAGTGCTGAGATTTCAGAAAAATAAAGTGTGAAAAATAAATAATCTTGTTTTCATTCAAGACTTAATTTTTCAACATTAAAAAGTTTATGATGTGAATTACATGGTTATATGATGACTGAAAAGTATCTTATACAATCATCAAAATATTATCATCAAACATATATCATTTTAAGAAAATGTAACACAAGTTGAGGAACTGTGGAATAGTTTCATCGTTGAGTATGGAATATATTTTATTTTTAATGAAATACCATGCAAGTCTGAGTATTAATAAAAATATTTATACTGTAAGAGTAATTAAACTTTCATTTGCATTATTCTATTCTAAAATATGCAGCTACTAAAGGATATTGCTAATTAAAAGGCTTACATTTTTTCCCACTTGTTTAGTTTAGGAAAGTACCACAATGTAATAAAAATAGCTATTAGAATTTCTACAACTAATTTATAGTTCAAAATATAGTCATTGAATGTTTCATTAATTTATAACAGATGCTATTTATTTTAAAACCTTTTTTAAAGAGCTATGTTTCTTATTTTAATCTCAACACTTTATGTGCTCATTGTAATGAGCACATAAAGTGTTGAGATTATAACAGTATCAAATTATAATTAGGGTGTTAATAATTGTGGAGACTATTTTTCACATATTTGAGGAGACTATTGCTACTATTTCTGAAGGTGTAACTCAATGGGAATCTTTGTATGTGGAAACAAAAATCAAATATGCTTGAAGCTGGGATTTGAGATACTGTTATGAATGTACCGCTATCTACTTTTGAGAACCTGAATGATCATAAGCAGGTTAGGTCTTATCGTAAACTTTTTACAGTATTAAAATAATAACTTGACTTAATAAAAATATATTTTTTGGTCAGATGGAAAAAATTTAAACTTTTCAAAATCTTTTACATTAAAATTCACTCTCATAAAGCTTTTGATGCATTTCAAATATGTTCAGATAATATTTTCCAAGTAGCAAATTGAATAGGACAAGTTTTGCAATTTTAAACTTTGAAATGAATTCAAATTTAGGAAAAAGTAAGTTTTTAATAAATTTTACTTTATTTAAAATTTTATCTGTAAAATAAATAAATCTAAATAACACTTTATCTGTAAAATAAAACACCTTATTTAAAATCAAAACACTTTCAAAATAGCTGCGGTGGCGTTAATACTTTTTAATTTTAAGACCGCGAGCATGCGCGTAGATGTCTACTGATGCTGAAGTGACTGTTGACTGAATGTCGAAGTGGCTTTCTTTTGGCCACACCTCTTCTGACGTCACCATACTTCCAGCCCTGTGAACTAGCCACGACCGATGAATTCTGGTTTATGGTACTTAAAATAAAAAAAAGATACACATTAAGAACAAATTTATTTTTTACTGCATTTAATTGCTTTTTATTTCTGAGATTATTCTTACTGTACGCTTTATGAAATTCATTCAGAACAGTAATTAAATTTCTTAACTTAATTTTTAAGATAATAAATTTTATATTTTTAAATGTTTTTGTATTGTGTAATGTTCAAATTGATGTATAAGTTAAATTAAATTAATATTATTCATGTATTTTATATACTTTTACTTTTTTTATTTTACTTGTCTCTACTTTCATGAATACAGTGGGCGATACTCCTCATTTATTTGTATAAAATATATTTTCTTCAGAACTTGATATATACCAGCCACTAAAATGCATGGATTTTCAATGTAATTTAATGAAATAAATTTTAAATTCTAAAACATACTGATAAATCAGTGTATATACTTATAAAATAAATATTTTAAGTCAAATTTGTGGTTTTTATGTTCACAAAATTCGAAAAATAATTTTGACCGGGATTTCGAGTGAAATACTCCACTGTGCGCCGCTTGACTTGTGGTTTCGATTGCGGCCCTCGAGAACTTGGACACCCCTGTTAATATACAGTAGAGCCCCGATTATCCGCGGAATTGGGTGGCAAGGATAACCCGAAAAGAGACTAAAAATGAGGAGAAATCACGAAAAAAATATTTAAGCATAAAAACTATGCTTTATGGTACAAAAAACATGATATGTACTACGTGGTTTTTGCTGGATAGAGCATTTTCAATCACATGACTCGGACCTAACAACGGCCTTAGCAACAGAAGATGTTACAGTTTTTTGCCCTACAGAGGTTAACAGTTACAGAAAATGACTAGCCGTGGAATTCTTCTATTGGAGCATTTGCAATCACGTGACCCCATATCTAAAATCCGCCTTCGCAACAGATAAACAACGTCCTTAGCAACAGTTAAAAGCCCTACAGAAGAACAGAAGGTACACAGTTAAAAGAAAATAACCGGTTGTGACGTCACCTGAAAACACTCTATACTCACTACTTTTTCCTCCTATTTTTTCAGGTTTATATTTTTGCCTTATTTTTTACTTTATTTAGGTAAAAAAAAATTGAAAAAAGTGGTGAGTATTAACGGGCGCGTGCCGGTAATTTATCTTGGTTAACAATCTTCAAGCGAGATTCGGCACGGGTTAATATTATCGTAGAGAGATAAAATTTTACATCTGAATAGATCAAGGCATTCATAAAAAAAGTAGAGGGTAACCGTTTTCAAATTGCAAAAAAAAAAGAAATTCCTGTCATATAAGGGACACCCTACTGTATATATCAGTGGTTCCCAACTGGTGGTCAGCGGAGCATTGGTGGTCCGTTAGAGTCAGTGGAGAGACCCGGAAGCGCACGAAAATTTATTTTCTTTAAATATATAATAGAAATTTGAATGAATTGAAAAAGAAAATATTGAACTATACTTTCGGCTATGTAATTTGTGGGGATAACAGTCACCACTAAATTATAGCAATTCTTTATACAAATATTTAAAGTGAATTTGGGGGGAAAAAAGGTTGGACACTCCGAAGATTTATTTATCTCGCAACAAATATAACTATAATTCTCTTGAGATGTAATTAAATTTTTCTCAAAATATAGTTTCAAAGCATCATAAAAAAGTCTGCTTAATTAGGGGTAATAAATTTTCATGTTGAAATTTTGTGAAGATAAGAATTTTAAGCTACAAAAAGGGTGGTATCACCCTTACACAAAAAAAATCACTAAAAGTTTTAAAATTCAAATAAAAAAATCAACAAAATTTTTTTCGTGCCAATCGCGGATCATCCGCTCGCGGTTAATCGGGGCTCTACTGTACTTTGCGATACTTTCTTGCTGCACTGGAAAGCTGGAAACCCCTTTTCTAGGATCTATAACCTCTTGTTAACACCCCTGACCATTGTTCTTAAATAGATTTATAATTTGAAAACTACTTTTTTCCAGTGTGTTATTTACACTTTTACTCGGTTAGGGATTTTTTAAGTTAAGATATTTGCTGAAGTTTTTAATACTATCTTTAAATCATTTGTGTTACTTGATGGCTCCGTAGTTTTCAATGAATTTTTTTGCATCTTTTTTTACGATGTCTGCAACTTTGGGATACAACGTAGACCTACCTCCTCGAATCTAGATTCTTTAGGGGACATCCATAAATTACGTGAGGTGTTTTTTCCCAAATTTTGGACCCCTCCCTCCCCCTTGGTGAGATTTTGCTGGATTCCCCCTCCCCCCAAGTGAGATTTTCTCAACCACTAGTTTTGTTTTATCGGCCTAAAAATTACCATCCAGAATGCAAAATTTTGATACAAAAATACGTTGAAATCGAAAACATGATTTTAACTTGTAATTATCACGACTGACTGGCTAATGATTTGCCTGTTTTGACAAATCTGAGCATTTTTTCTAAACTTGTGCTAAAAAATATTAAAGAAAAAAAACGTATATTTTCTCAACTAAAAGTTGACGTGAGATTTTAATTGACTCCCCCCTGGTAAGATTTGGTGAGATTTTTCTGGACCCCCCCTCCCCCTTTTTGACCTCACGTAATTTATGGATGTCCCCTTATCTAGTGGTGTACCCCGGGCAACGCTTTAGGGCCGCATTCAGAAACTTTAACACCATGATAAAGTGTCGTCTGCCATTTTGTTCCCAGATTCGAACCGTATTCCGATTGCTTTGACACTTTTTGTGGTCCGTTCCAAAAAATCGAGAACAGCTACTAATTACCAAAAACAGTCCTCATCAGACATTAATATAAGTAATGGAAATCTAGCGTTAGCAGAATTTTCTGGCATAATTACTTGTTATATTTTCCGGTAAAAGTTTCTGAATACGGCCCTTAATCGGCTAAGTGGTCTACAACTTTCTCGCGGCTCTTTTATGTACTTAGGAGAAACAAGCTGAGTGCAAATAAAGAAAGTAAGTTCCCATCGCGGTGTCTGAATTTTGAGTGAACGTCAATTTAGAAATATGATTAGTTTGTTAAACCCATGTGTATATATAGCTTTTTTTTTTATCACGACGTACCGAAACTCCTCCTAGCAACTCAACTGGCTTTCTGTTTACGCAATTTTTCCTTCCTCGTATCATAAGTCTATACTAGTTGCTGTCTAGTATAGTATATCTATCGCATTTATTATTATTATTATTCAGAATGGTCGAACCATCTTCTACATTGCTTACTTACTTCTTACTACGAGCGTCCGGCTAATTGTAGCCGATAGCTCGATGTTCCTGATATGAAAGGCAGGCGAGGGTCTTTGAGTATTTCCTCCACGGTGGTCGTCACTCCCCGAAGAATGTCCCGATGGGATATGTGCATCCGAGGAGGATGTGACTAATGTCCCCCTCACACAGTGCACAGAGAGCGGCGAGATGAAACCGGTGGAGGTATGACCAGATGCCCGGTACGTGCTCTTGCAGCAAAGGTGGCCACCATCCTTGGCACGTTTTTATATGTATCCTCCTCCGCGGGCAAAGTTTAAAAAGTTGACGGCCAGCGGTATCTGCTTTCCAAATTTCCGCCCACTGCCTCTTCTCGAACTTTTGGAGTGGGCCAGTGAGGAGATCTTTTGTTGGACCGGAAATAATTTAGATGAATCTTTGGCGATGATATCTGCAATCTCATTGCCAGTTATGCCACAGTGAGATGGGACCCATTGAAAACAGAGTGTAATTCCAATCTCTTGAATTTTCAGGATAAGATGTCGCAATTCCGAGATTCTGAACGAATATGCGTTGGTGTCATTGCTTGAATAAAGTATTTTTACCCAGAGATAAATGATCCATTAATGTATTGCAAATAGCATTTGAAACATCTAGTAAGTTATCTAAAAAATAAATTTTAATTACTAAATTAAGCTGAAATGAAACGAAAACAGATAATTGTAGATTATAGGAAAGCTGGTAAAGAACTCTCCCAAAACCACCAAATTAGATAGAATCAGAATCGTGCCCTTCCTGTAGTAAATGAACGAAAGTTCGCGTCACAGCTTTAGTTTTAAACAACAACGCCTCTTACAGCCATATTCACACCCATCAGCGTCAGTGTTAAATCCTCGGCCAAAGAAGAATTCCACCAATCAGAGTCAACGGTAGGCTACTTTTTCTTTCTTTAGCCGCTGGTTAACCTCGACGCTGATGGCTATGAATATGGCTGTTAGAGTCATGGGAATAAGGTGTTACTTTAGTAAAGTTACCATAGTGAATATATTGAGATGGCTTACAGCGCTCTTAGTGGTCAAATAAAAATTACAGACGGTAGTACAAAAACTTGATTTAGAAAAAAATGTTTACTGAAATTAGTCACCTGTTTTAGTATTTTGGAAAAATTTATAAGGCTTGTTCGGTTTATTAAACCACGTATAAACCAAATAATCTTATAGACTTTTCCAAAATACAAAAACTGGTGACTATAATTTCAGTGTTCATCATTCACTGGGAAAACAAATTTAGGGCAAACTTTGTTCATTTACTGGGTATATCGTAGTGTTTTCACTAAAATAAAATAACTTCTAAACCATCAAACTCCGCTATCTAAAAGTACTTTCACCATATTGCCTAGAAAAAGCCTCTGTAAGGAAACATATACCTTATTTTAACCGAGAAAAAGCCCTGAAAATGATATTTAAAGTTGGAAAATCCAAGTGTTCATTCACTGGAGTATAAAAAAGGTGGTACAATTCCACCCATACAAAATGCGCTAAATATCGCCAATATCCATATCACTAAACATATGCAAATATCAACAAATTTTTCTAACTTTTATTAATAAACTGAATAGTAGTTATTGATCTAATTAAACATTTTAATTCAGGAGTTTGAAATTATTTATGAATCTTTCTACTTTTTGTTGTCTAAAAGAACCGGGTAATATTTAGCGGGGACTCTAACGGAATTGAACCAAAAAGGTTTACATTCGTCACAACGTGTGATTTTAGTTGTCAGGGTATTTAGCCATAATTATTTTTCTCGTGATAACATTTGTGGTAAAAAATTATAAATCTGTGAAACAAAATTGGGTTTCGTAAACGATATTGTGGTTTTCGCCCTATTTTGAAATTTAAACTTCATTCTGAAATGTGTTTGACCAACCATCAGCCATGTTTGAAAGCTATTTTCAAATAAATAAGACTAAAAAATTAGTTGTTTAGGCAGGATGAGCTAAACCAAGAGTGTTACTAATCATTCTAAAACTCCTCCAGAAAAAAAAATCCTCAGTTTTAGTAGTGGGGTGGCTGTATTTTTCAAAGTCATTTGTAATTAACAAAGAATCTCTTAAAAATATTAAATCGCAGTTTTATCAATTAGAATTTTTATTATGTGCTGAGATAGCCTATAATCTTATATCGGCAAAACTCTTATGGGGATACCTTGAAAAATGTTACACCTTGACAAACCAATGATAATCTTTAATTTATTGCAAACCAGAGGAAATCCACAGTGTGGCACGGCAGAGTTTGAACGGTGGCACGCAAAGACTGAAGTATTCGGGAAAAAAAAAACATTCAAGTTTCAATGGTTTCTCCATCCCTCTTTACTCATTTCCAATTTCTTTTTCATGATTTCGGTTAAAAATATCTCAAAGTGTTTAATAGTAAGTAGTATAATGTTAATCAAATTTTGTGGGACCAATCTTTTTTTCATTATTTCATAAATTTTAAAGATTCATACGTTTTTTTTTTACCAGAATGTTGATTTTAAGTAGGAAATAGATAAATTATTGATAAGTCAGAGGTAATAAGTATTCAAACTTTTAAGAGAGTTTAGTGAGGAAGCAATCCAAAAGGTCCGGCGTAAGCAGTTTACGGGGGTTAGCGAGCAGGGGGCGGTAGCTCCCTAGTAATATTGAATTTTATAAACCCTCAAAAAATGTTGCTAGTTTTTTACTTGAACACTCGATTTCCGTGTAAATATTTACAGTAATGGAAAGTATTGTTATCAATTTAGTGGTGACTGTTGACCCTACATATTAAACTACCGAAAGTTATCAGGGTACGCATATAATTCAATTTTGAGCGAGAGCCCTTCTTTCTTCCTTATATTTAACTTTATTCAGACTAGACATCACTTCTACTGGAGATCCTGGACTACTGACTGTACCTACTGGACTATTTGTAGTCAAGGTTGAGATTGTTAAACACCTTTTCCCTCTAGTGCAGTGGTTCCCAAAGTGGGTTCCACGAAAAAATTTAGGGGTTCCATGTGACAAATTTTATTTCCCTAAAGAAAATAAAAATGGTGTTTTTTTATAAAGTTCATCAAAATGCAAATTCAAATAAAAAAAATTAAATTCTTAAAAATGAATTTCCGAAATTCGGATTAGGTGTACCAAAACAAGTTAAACCCCTCTTTTTATAGTCAAATTTCCAAAAATTTTCTGGGGGGGGGACCCCAGACCCCCCTGATGATTCTTGGAACTTGCTTAATCAAAATTTTTTTTAACATTAAGTTGGCTTGTTTCATTTAATATCAGATATTAAATTTTGAAAAGTAGTTGTTTAAAAAATATTCAGGGTTCCGCGATCATTGGCAACAAATTGGGGGGTTCCACGAGCAAAATAGTTTGGGAACCACTGCTCTAGTGATATTTGTGACCCCTCACAGACACGTCAAAAAGTGTCAAGTTAAGAAACTGCATCCTTTCATTCTAGGGCAGTGATGGCGAACCTATGGCACGCGTGCCACTGGGTGGGTGGCACGCGACCGGTTTTTCGGTGGCACGCGACATTCACAAAAATTAACGTAAAAAAAAAACTTTCTTTCATAACCTGAGATTTCAAACTGGTGACCCGCGAAGTCCCCTGAATACTCCCTAAAAGCAGCTTCAGAACACTTTTTAGCTTGCTGAAATTCAAAAATTTTTCGGGGGAGGACCCCCGAACCCCCCTTAGGTTACAGAGTACTTTTGGTCGTTTGAAAATGGTATGGTTTGGTCTATGGTAGAATATGAGTTTGAAATTTGGGGAAAAGAGAGAGGTTGTAGCTATATCTTGAATTCCCCCTTGGTGCGACAATCCACATTACCATAAGGGGGGTATCCAAAAGGGAGGTTAACTTTTATGTTTCAGGAAAATTTACAAAAATTTCTAGAGGAAAAAATTTTAAAAAATTTACAAAAATTTCTTCACACCTTCTCTTTACAAGCATACGTTCAAATATTACATAACCCTTTTTTAGTCATTTTTGACCCCCTTGTGCCCTTTTGTCAGCAAAGATAAGCAAATCTCAACCCTCTCTCTTAATCAAACTGACATCAGGCCATAAGAAAACAAAATCATGGATGCAAAAGAAGCCTGATTACTTTGCGGCCCGCCACTAGCCTTGTGCTTTCGATTGTACCCCTTGAGTACTTGTAATAAGTTGGAAACCAGGGGTGTATATAGGGGGGAGGCGAGGGGACCCTGCCCCCCCGAAATTCGGACTAAAGTATATACCAAAACAAGTTAAAACCCAGTTTTGTAGGGTCAAACTTTCAAAAACTTCCGGGGGGAGAACCCAAGACATTGCTGTTGCTTGGAACTTTATTATTATAAGTTCATCAAAAAATTTAATATGTTTTAAATATTTATTAAACTTCTAAAAATGTATGTCCAAAATTCGGACTAGAGGTGAATCAAAACAAGTTGAAAACCTGTTTTTTAGAGTCAAATTTCAAAAAATTTTGGGAGAGCCCTTTGTGGTACTTGGAACCTAATTATTTGGAACTTTTCTTATATTAATACATTTCATTTATTATGTTAAGTTCTCCAAGACGCATATTCTAACTAAAAATGTACTAAAAAGAAGGTACATTAAACCTATTAAAAATGCATGGGAGGGGCCGAGGAATAATTTTGAACCGCTCTCGAAAAAAAAAGCCTATAAACGCCACTGTTGAAAACCCTTGTTAGACTATCGGCTATCAAATGCGGATTTCATATTTTCAAGGGTTCAAAGACGATTTCTAAATAAATATAACAAGTGGCACACTTGACACCTGAAAATCTTAAACCGTAATAAAATGGCACACTAATCGAAAAAGGTTCACCATCCCTGTTCTAGGGTGTCTGCGCTTTGTTTAGAAGAGTTTATATCTATTAATTGAAGGGATCAGAGAGAGCCGGAGAACAAGAGGAACAATTTTTTTTTCGATTAACAATTCAAAAAGTGAGTTTCAAGACCAATATTGTATCCAATCGTTTCAAGAGGTTCAGGATAACTCATTTAAAACATTTTGGATTATTATACGAAATAGGCATGTCTTATAAAGTCGTACTATTTTCATGAAGAATCTGATTGGTTCAGGTAACTTTAAAAGAATTGGGGTTAAGATACCCCTTGAATATAAGCAGGAACTAAATTTATAAAGTCTAAATCACATATACTATGTCCAAGTGCTATACTAGATTAGTCACCAATTAAAAAACGAAGAAAAAGTTTTTAAGTTAGACAAAAAGTAAAGTTTGTATATTCAAATGCTTTAATTCAGTCACCTCTCAAAGAATTAGTCTAAAATTATGAAGTTAAAATGAGACGCCCAGGGTCGGTGGATGGGGTTTGTGGATGGAAGACCAATTCACTCTTCCCTTAGACTCTTAATTTTCGGTCAAAAATAGTGTCATTTTTTTAAAGAATCTGACTGATTCGGGTAGAAATAAGGGAAAAAGTCTTCAAAAATAGTGTAATTTTTAAAGAATCTGACTGTTACGGTTACAGTTAATGTTGAAATTTAGAAAAATTATATCCCCCCGTGAATGCGCAGGAAAATTTATAAATACCGATCAGTATTTATGTACGAGTGCTATACCCGTTGAGAAGGCTCAGCCTCGAACCGGGGTTCGATCTGAGGGCCTTTCGGATGGCAGTCTGGTGTGCTAACCACCAGGCCATCCGTTCCTACAGCTGTGGTAATCTTCTAATTAATATGAACTTGATATTCCACCATGTTGTTAGAAATATTAATTTACTTTTTGTAATATAGATGGCGCCAGCACCGTGTCGATTCAAATGCGCATGCGTGTGGACTAATGTTTTAATAAAATAGTATTAGCTGGGGATCGAACCCAGGAACTGCCGCATGCTAGGCAAGAACTGACACACCAAGCCATCCGTTCCTTCAGCTGAGATAATCTTCTAATTAATTTAAAGTTGAGAAATAGAATATAATAGAAAATAGAATATATGAGATGAGATAGAATAGATTATATAGAATAGGAATAGAATAAATAGAAAAATTAAATTTAATAAATAGGAAACACCTGGGTTCGAACCCAGGTCCTGAGCATGCTAGCCACACACGCATCCACTGAGCCATAGACTCATATACCAACAGTAACTAATAATAACTCTGTATATTAATTTTTGAATTTAAATATATATATATATATATGTATATGAAGTAATATATGTGTACGGACACACGGAATTTATTATTAAGTCCACACGCATGCGCATTGAATCAAAGTTGGTTGGTTGGTTTGGTAACTAGAAGAAAGAATGCGCATTGAATCAACTACAAAGCAGTTTGGTTGGTTGGTTTCGTAAATAGAAGGAAGAGAATTGATTGGTTGGTTGAAATTTCTGTAGATAAATGAAATATATAATTGATAGAATATAAAAGATAGAAAATTAAAGTTAATAAATAGGAAACCCGGGGATAGAACCCAGGTCCAGAGCATGCTAGCCACAGACGCATCCACTGAGCCATAGACTCACATTGCTTCTAAAACATATAATAGATCTGGATTTTAATTTTTGAATTTAAATATGCATATATATATATGCATATGAAGTAATACATGTGGACGGACACACGAAATTATTATAAGTCGTGTGCATAAGTGCATAAGTCAATGCATGCGCATTGTATCAAAGTTGGTTGGTTGGTTTGGTAACTAGAAGGAAGAACTTTTAACAGAGAATTGATTGGTTGGTTGAAATTTCTATAGATAAATGTAATACTTGCTTTTATAAATTTCTCTAGGGGGGAAATATAATAATTCTTTTTTAATAAAATAAGAATCGGGGATAGAACCCAGGTACAGAGCTCGAGAGCCACACACTCAACCACTGGGCCATAGACTCACACAGCAACGGAAGCTTATAAGAGTTGTGGATATTATTTTATACTTAGGCACTGTCTATTTGGCCGGCAAATATCCTCTCTAACTCTAGTCCTTTTCACCCGGCAACGGTTCTGATTGGAGCGCCGGGACTGCTACGTAACCGCGAGACCTAACTGCCGGTTTTGCCGTCCAAATAGACACTTCGTTATATTTATCACAGGATTTTATAGAAACTTAATATTAAATAAAATTATCACCACCGGGATTCGAGTACTTTCCATATAAAATAAGTCTAGCATTTTGATTGGCTGATTGTATAATCACCGCACGAACTATCCGATTCAGGAGACTTCAACTCAAAATCACGGAAAATATTATAGAACCTTTTATCCGGAATATCCCTAAAATCCGGAACGTTCTTGTTGCCTACGTCCCCCGGTTCGATTTTATTGAGTTATTTATTATTTTTTTTGAAATTTTAATAAAATATTCACTGGGGATTAGAACCCACGAAATGCCGCATGCTATACTCAGGCATCCTGCCACTGCTCCAGAGGAGATTCAGTAACTTTAAAACATATTAGTATAACATGCACATTATTATAACCACACGCATGCGCAATAAAATCGAACCGGGGCAGAATTAACGACTACAAAACTGCGCCGTATGTAAGCAAGATGGAGGAGAATTTTTTTTTTCAGAATGACGTATACCTAATACTATGTAATCTAAGAATCCTCTCGGTGCAAATCCGATGAGCTTTTAATTTTTGAAAATGTAAAAACTTAGATAAATTATATTATGTATCAATATTATTTTCAATAAAAATAAAGTTATAACTATAAAAATTCTTGTTGAAGTCAGTGGCACCCCTGCTCCAATTTTTTTGTTCTGATGTGGCTTCTCCCTATCCCTTGTATTGTATCCGCCATGTGTGTATGCTGGAATAAAGATAATACATTTTTTTTTAAATAAATATTTATTTTAAAACAAATCAGTTGGATGATGACTTAAGCAGCAAACTCATAACTGACTGCCTGAAAATGGAAATAATTCAAAGCAAATCTCAAATTATACTCAGAATGCATATTATAGGTTTCCTTGAAAACAAATCACAATCTAATATTAATTCTACGCAGATGTCAGATTTATAAAATTGCATGGTTGGGACATACAGATAGAATGTGGGATGGTAAAAAAAGAATAAAAAAGGATTTTATATTGGACACCCTTGGGAGCAAGACCAATAGGACGCTAAAGGAAAAGATTATGTCCTTGCACAGTCGCGGATTCAGGGTGGAGGCACTCTGGACAGAGCCCCCTTAAACCTTTTTTAGAGTTTAACAAGCAAAAAAAGTGTTTTTCAGACATTTTTAAGGGGTATAGACAGACGTCTTCTGTTGAGTGGCTAATCACAATTTTAACACCTGAAATAGGGTCTAAAAAGTTTTAGATCAGGCCCAAAGGTTCCAAGGCTACGCTCCTGAATAGGAACTTCTATCTTATCATCATAAAAAACGACTTAGGGCGAGCGCGCACGGGCGACTTTTGTCACGGTGACAAAGACAAAAACAACGTTGCTAAGGCTGTTGTTAGGGGCGGGAACTAGAAGCATCCAATAGAAGCATTCGCACATGACATCACTGGAGGATAAAAACAACGTTGCTAAGGCCGTTGTTAGGTAAAGTCATGTGATTGAAAATGCTCATTGTTTTCTAATGATATTTTTGATACTAGAGATACTGGTCGCCGTGACTTTAGTCACTCGTGCGCGCTCAGCCTTAAACTGCACTCCAAAGAAAAAGGAGGGTGTCCGGGAAAATTTTGAATTTTAGCGTACCAAAAAGTGTTCCGAAACTACTTTTAGGGGATTTTTCTCCTTCGCCCCCCCTTTAATCGGTCCTTGTATGGGGGAAGGTGAGCTCATCATTGCGAAAGTGTGCTGAGGAAATACCCTGAGGACCTTCGAAGAGAAGTTTCTGCGGTTCTTTGAGCTTCCATCATATTTTGAAGGGGAAATGTATGGTATTCGGAAGAAGAAACCATCCAAGTTCTTCAAAAAAAAGAGAACCATGTGGTTTCGACACTTGAAGATTGAAATTTGCACAACAACTCAAGGGAATCTGCAAAATTGTGAAACGCCTCTTTGAGAAACCTACGCATCCTTTCTTCCTGATGATGGCTCCACAACGGTGAGGTTCGTCCACTCGGCCTTGCCCCGCTGTGGTCGATGAACCCTTTCGAAATCTCTTCTTCTCGACCTTGCTCACCTTCAGGAAGAAAACAACTTCGTTCGGGACCGCAAGGTGGTCGGGTGTAATGAGAGGAAACACAAGCAATTGAAAACAGCGTTAGAAATTGTGGGGAAAAAAAACACTGGTCCGACAAATTGAAAAGGACCGGTTTAAATATTGTTATAAAGTAACTATTGCACTGAATGGGAGTACCAAATAGTAATGTTAAAAATCAATACATATTTAATAATCGTTTTTCTTTTTCACAGGGGGCTCCCCTATCCCATATCGCTACATTTCGGGTTCTGTCAAAAATATATGTACTTGCCATGGGCGTAGCCAGGGGGGTGCTGCCCCCCCCCCCAAATTCTCAGTTTGTTAAATCTTTTTTATAAACTTTTCTGAAATCTACAAATCTAAATTACTTTTCTTGCACTTATTGTTGCGCTTTCAAAGTTAACTGAACAATGTCTGAATTTTCTTCTGAATTCTGAAATTTCTTCCCGAAGAAATTTCGCTTGCTCCGTTCGCCCAGCATTTAACATTAAACAAAGGGTGAGCAGGTGAAAATCGCAGTGGAGGGGAAAGCGAAATTCTCTATGGGTTGGCGGGAAATAAGTTCGAGGAGTGCGCTTTTAAATTCGATAACTAACAGAAAAAACGTCCGATTTTTTTAAGTAACGACGCAAATTGATCCTGAAGGATGTACCTAACTACCAGTACCAAAATCATTTCGAAATTCATATTCCTTTTTTTTTTCAGGAGCAAACTGAGGTTGAAAAAAAAACCAACCCTCGTAGATGCGATCAAAAGTAAAACAAAAAAGGAAAGCATTTTTCTCCATGTTATTATTGACAAACACTCTGTGGCCCAAGGCGGTCGCAAAGTGGCCGAACCGGCTGCTGCAAAAGAGGGTCCGAATGCCTCAAAAGAATGCCGGAGCAAGTGGGCGATTCCAACCGCAAACACACAATTCTCGTTTGAAGAGAAGATTTGTTGGCTCTAGTTTGTTTTCTGAGGTTTTGTTTTTGGAAAAAAAAAACTTAAATTTTTTTTTTAAGTCTTTCAATTTGAAATTAGGAATTACTAAAAAAAATAATAAGGTTAACTAATTAAGTAACAGCATCTTGTTTATTGAGATTTGAATCGTGAAATTGTTATTAAATGAATATAGCAAACTTTTTCCTCGTAAGATGGTAAATTTTTTGAGTTTTGAGAGAGTTGGGCCAAATTTTTGAGCATCACATAGGGAAATAAAATTATTTTTGTACCCCTTCGTAAATAAATTTCTTTATACCACTCTGCTCTGGAAACCTATATTCCAGGAAAATCCAAAGTAAAGTTAGGGAGTGCTAAAAACCCGTTTTGAACGGCTGAATTTTCCAAAATCTTTCTGGAAGAACCCCTGCTTTTGAAAGGTCAAGTCTCTAATATGATTTGGTTACTTTTGAAATGCACTTAAAAGGAAATTAGGGACTAGGGAGACTACCCATGGTTTTTTTTTCGGGAAATGATAACCACACTATTCGCCAATCACACAACATCCATTAGAAAGTAATAACTTTTTGGTTGATTTTGAAAAGCCTTCAATTTAACTTTTATAAAATTAATTTTAGAACTAAGGTTATTTGAGTCACTTATTACATAAATAACTTTCATACAAGTAGCTAAAAAAATAAGTTATCATTATATAGCCATTCATTTACTCTTCCCAATAATTATGATATTTTTTTTGACTCTTTTAAAAAAATTCAGAAAGTGCTATAATCACTTGCTTTTTATTATCTGTTTCGTGTGTGTATTTGTATTTTTCTTTGCCTTTTGGTGTTTTTATCTTTTCATGTAAATGGATACTTTATATCTGTATGACAATAATGTAAATAAATAAATAAATTAGAAGCAAAGCTACCTAAGGAAACTTGGCTCATGTCCATCAGACCAGACTTAAGGAATTTATATTTTGCACCATTTCTTAAATGAGGAAAAAAATGAAATGAAATGAGGAAAATTATAAATCCTTATTTTGTCCTTATATTTACCTTATTTTAATATTAACCAAGGTAAAAAAAGTAGTCGTGTTCCGGACATAAAGAATCCGTGGAAGGCGGCCTTGAAGGAGGAACGGAACAATCCTTTACCCCGGGGGATGGATCTCACGTGCACGAGAGGAACGAAGAGAGAAAGCTGATCTACTTTCGCTCTCAACTTGGATTGCGCTGTGGTTGCCTCACAAAATGGAATGCCCGGTGTCGAAAACCAAAGCGTTTTGTTATTAGAATTAATCACAGAGCCGCTGAACAAATGTCCAGCCTAAAATGTCCCATTTTTTCATTAAAGTCCAAAAAGCTTTTCCAAGTTTCATCAAACTGGAAAAATGGTGTACTAAAGGAAAAAAACTAGTTTTTTCCCCCAATTTTGGGATGATTTTTATAAGTTCTCAATTGGTTGGCTGAATTATTACTCATTTATTAGTTATTTCAAAATTAAAATTCAATTGATTTCATAAAGTAGTGTAACATTGCAGAAGGGCGTGCCGTTCAGTGCTCTTAAAAGGTTCAACCCCTCCCGAATTTTTGTAATTAGCTTTGTAAAATTAGAGAAATGTGTATTTAATTATTGGTTTAAATAAAATTGAGTCGTCTAGTTTCAAAACCAGACAGATAATTTTTTTTAAATTTTCAGTTTATGTTATGTTCCGATTGTTAAAATACAGATCTAGCAAATAGCCAAGTTTTAAGCTTCAACAAAATATAGATATGTTTTAAGACTAACACTAATTTTGAGGGAAATCTATAATTTTGTGACAAAAAACAGTGTTTTCAAACTTTTATGCTGAAAAGTGCTCCTAAATCTTAAAGCTTAAATACAATATACAATCATGTTGATGATGTTCCTACCAACTTAAATGAAAAATAAGGCTTTTGTAAGTGCATAGAGCATTTGAACATGTCGTCACTTGGACGAATAAACAACGTTGCTAAGGCTGTTGTTAGGGGCCGGAAATAGAAGCATCCAATAGCAGCATTCGCACATATGACATCACTTGGACGAATAAACAACGTTGCTAAGGCCGTTGTTAGGTAAAGTCATGTGATTGGAAATGCTCTATAGTTTGTTTGAATATTTGGTTTTTTGCTGTTCCAGAAAAATTAGGAAAAAGTGACTTATCTGGTTTGGAAACTAGACGACTCAATTGCAATTATGAAATATGAAAGTGTCCCTAAACGCAACTATCTTTACTACGTACCTTTATATCTTTCATCCAATCAAGTTCACCTCCGAAAGCACACAAGGAATAAAAACCAGACTATTTATTCTAAAACCATCACTTTATTCGCGCAACTCACGAGTTCACAACCAACTGCAACAAAGCACAAAATTTACAACTTTCACATTTTAAAATGCATTTGGCATATCAAATATCACTTCGGACACAAAGTCATTACGTATATTAAATAGGCAAAACAAGTATTACAGTTGAATATATTTGTATCGTCGTTACGTACTGACTGGGGTGAATAAGGATAAGTTCTAAAATGTTACAACTGTATGAATTTTTATCTTGGAGTTTATTTAAAGTAAGAAAATTTTCCCATTTTTATTATAGTAATACCATCAATTATAAGTGATGAAGCATTCCTAAATTATAATTTTAAACAAGTTTTGAAAATTTTTTCAGATTGCTTTTACACGAAGTAAATGCAATCGAAATTAGAAATTTAAAGGAAGAATTTAGACCCTAAACTTAATCAAGGGTGGAATCTAGGCCTAATTAATAAGACTATATTCCCTTTTTAATCTTTTTTTTTATTAGACCAACAAAAATTGGAAAATGTTTTATTCCAAGCTAATATATTTAATTTAATCGTTTTTGTCTTTAAAAAAAATCCTTCATACCAGTTTTAAATTAATAAGAGCATATGACAAATTAGTAAAACAGCTAAATAAGAAATCTTTTTACTCTTATGAAAGGAACATTTTAATTTTCAAAATTCTTTAAAGCAATTCTTTTAAGTTGGTCCAAATTAATTTTTATTTGTTATAATCACCCCAGTCATACTGTTTTAAGAAATAATTCCCCTTCTTGTGCGTTGAATGAACATGTATGGTTTGAACACTTGTTAAAAATGAAAACAATATACAGCTTTCGCAACTTACACTCATTTAAAAAAAAAATTAAAACCTGTCATCATAAATATAATCACATTACAATAAATTAGTCGCTGCACCAGCGAAATAAATTAACCGCGGACTTAACCGTCACTGAAGTTCTCAAAAAGTGGTCACGTGACTTTTTTTTAATTAAAAAAAGGAAATTCAGCCTCTTGGGAATTATGTAGGGCCAGCCTAATAATTTTTTCACGTTAGTCACCTATCTATGGCATCAATCATACATTTGTTCCAGAAAATGAATGATTTGTCAAAAGAGTTGATGAAGATTGTGATGTAAAAGTTTCCGAGTGATGTTATTTTAGTAACTAAAAATTACTTGGTTCAATTAGTTATACTAATTAAAAAAAAAAACAGTTTCACTTGTCATCTCGAATTCTTATTTTTTCTTCCTTTAAGTCTTTCATTCTATAGTTGTAGCAAGATGCTAGTTTGAATGCAATCTATCTAGGATCCTTTGAGTAGTCAAAATATAGAATAAATATTAATTTAAGCAAATGTAATGCTGATAATTTGGCTTGATCGATTCAAATGTAAATTCGAAACCGACTAGCCGCATAATATTTAACTGCAACCCATTGTACTCTGAAACTAATAAAACAACCATTAAGTTATTGAAAATTAATCATTTACTTGTAAATTAAAATCAATGCATGGGGGTGTCTGGAGGCATATAAACTACCTGTACCTTATTAGATGACATTGAGTTTAGAAGACATAGTTAAAGGGGCTTTCAGGAAGGATTCTTTTTTCATTCTTAGTTATATTTTCATACATATATGCGATTTTTAATTGTTCTTTTCTTTAAAAACTAGTACAATTCGAGTAATCTGACGGGTATTTCATGAGAAATTAGGAAGAAAAAATTTAATTTCATATAAAAGAATTAGTATCATAAATTTATTTTTCTTAAAAAATATAATTTTTTCTACACTAAACGTATTTTTAGCTAAATATTTGTTTTTAAAACTAGTTTAGTTTGACAAAATTTGTTGAAATTCAGCATCCCATTCAGAGCATCTACTAACGTACAGGTAGTTTGCAAGCTTTTGTCAATAAATTAAAGTCACCACCATGAATTTAAAGGTCACTTGTTTGGGAACCACTTGTCCAGTTTCGTCGTCGAAAAGTTTACGGTACATATCACTTAAAAGCTCTGTTCCCACTCGGTCAATAAACTTCAATAAATCTCGAAGGTCATCAAAGAATCCACAGGGGGGGGAACCACTGAAGTCAAAAACGATGGTCGGACACTGTCTTCAAAAATTCTTTGAAGCAAGTTTTTTTTTTTGTTGACAGAAACCACTGTAGACGACGTTCCTTGACACTGTCACGATGTCCTTGTCATCTCGAGAGCACAGTTTGACTCATGGGTCGTATAACTTCGTCAATTACATACGGGGAGTGGGTTAGGAACTTTTTTTTTTGTCCAAAGGGGGGTCACCACATTCCGGCAGCGGACTTCATGTCGATGTTGACCTGCTTCGCACGAGGGGGACCGTGGGGACCAGAGAAGCTGTTGATTTTCCTGGAAGGGAGAAAAAAGAAAGGAAGTAAACATTTTAAATATCTATACTCGACAGCAACGTTTCTTGAACCCAGTACGTCACAAATGCAGAAGGAGAAATCGGTAAACACAAAGCCTGTTGGGTTGTTAGGAGGAGTTTCGGTACGCAAATCATGATTGAAAGCTTCATGAATAAATACATGAGTTTAACAAAATAATCATATTTTTAAATTGACGTTCACTCAAAATTCAGACACCGCGATGGGAACTGCTTTGTTTGTTAGTGACGTCGTAGGGTCAATTTAAGTTGCTGTCTAGTATAGAAAGGGAGTACAACACAGGGCCGTATCCAAGGGGGAATAGGCGGATTTAGGTGGTGGACCCTGGAGGGGGCAAACCTTGGGGGAGGCAAGCTGTCCCTGATGGCTTTGGAAACATGATTTTCCCTTACAAATTCTGAATTTTCTCAAAAAGGTGGCCCCCTCCCCATGACCCCCCTTAAATCCGCCCATCAAGGGAGGGTTAGGGGTTCCTACCGTGACCATCAGATTTTTCAATCTAATAAGTAGGATAAGTTCACTGTAGAGGGAGGTTATATTTTTTTTCAGATGTTCAATATTTCAATGATATTGAAGATTTTAAATTTCACCTCGAAACATACTCTAACTTTTTGTTTCGGAATGGAGGTAAACCAATAATTTCTTATAAACACTGATCTCTCTCACACACACACCACTTTAATAAGGTAAAGGAAGCCTTTAGCTTACGGTCAGCCAGAAAATCAGTATGGTATCTGTTCAAAAAATCTGCAGTATCTGGTTATCGGACAATAGGAAAACCGCAATCAACCCCCTTCAATGGTCTTTCCAACGAAAGACAGCCCTCGGGGAGGAGCGAGAAATCACTATCGGGTGTCTGCTAATTGACTGGGGGGGTGACTTCGGACTCCTTCGCTATTGTTGGAGGGGTCATGAATGGGGATTTTTTGAAATTTGAAATTTTTTTGAAAAGGCAGATTTTTTTTGAAGAGATACCATGCTGGTTTTCTGGCTGACCGTGCCCTTAAGGTCATTAAAAGATAAGATTTGGCATGGACAGACTTTTTGGTACGCAACAGAATTTTGAAAGGGGGGAAACTGTTACAAACACAAAAGGGGGTCTGGGAAATTTTGGTAATTTGACCCAAAAAGCAGGGTTTTACCATCAAAGCGATCTGTAGGGGCAGAGCCCCCTAGTTGATGTAAAAGCAACTCACCTCTGCACGTATGACATCTGCTTCCTCCTCCCGGCGGCCTCCCTCTGCGCCGCGAACTTGCCGAAATTTCTGAGGCTGACGGCCCTCTTTCCATCAACAATAGTCCCCGCGACAACCTCTTCGTCGTCGTCGAACGCGTCGTTGACCAGCCCGTCCGCAGAACCGCTGGGGGACGCGAAGAACAGGTCGCCGGGGCTGCTGGTCACTGGAGGGGCGGGAGTAGGAGGGACTGGGGGGTCGCGAGGGGTGCAGTCCACGCCCACGAAGTAGCGGTAGGGGGTGTCGTAGTCCACTTCGAAGATGGTCGAGAACTTGTTGGGGAAGTAGTGGTCGAGCACCGACAGCAGGCCGCCCACGCACGACGACAGGACACCTGTTGGAAGGAGATGACATTGCGAGTAGAGACCCTTTGTGTCAGAAATTGAGGTGTTTGCTGCAACAAGGAGTTAACTCCCGAATCCACATTAAAAGAGAAATCCACATTAAACCACCTTGGTGGCAGCAAACGTTAGTTGTTAAGTTAGTGCTATTTTACCGCAAAACAAAGTATATAAGATTTGAAAAGTAACGACTTTACAAATATTCATTCTAGTGAAGATGATAACTCATTGTTGCTGCAAGCACCTCAGTTGGAGAAAAAACCACTGCTCCAGCGGACCACTTACTTACACAATCTTACTGGTCCTCAACCAAAATGACTAATCAAAATGACTTTTTGAGGATCACCTCCCCTTGGTAGCAAATAGACAACATTTTACTTTTTTTCTATTAAGATCTCTCCAGATCCCGCCATGATATTTCTCTCCCAGAAAATTGTAGGGATTTTGACCCTAAATAACTCATTTTTGATGAGCAAAATCAGACGATAAAGTTTGAACAATCTGGTGGCCTAAATGACAGATCAAGTTTTGATCTTTTATAATCTAATTTCTTCTTTCTCCCTTTTACGCCTTTTCTCTCTTTTTCAACTTCTTTCCCTTTCTTTTTCAGCCCAAAGAGGGGGCACTTTCCGGAGCATAGGCGCCCATACATAAGGGCCAAGGCGGCAGGGCCGTATCCAAGGGGGGGGGGGGTTAGGGGTTCAACCCCCCCCCCCCCCCCGAAATTTTGACATCAATTTTTATACTGCTATTTTTCTTGAAAATTATGTCTCACAAGGAGCGATATCCTCTTCGGGTATAACCCAAAGGGTCTCAAAATGAGTCAAAACCCTACTTTTAAGAGTAAAATTTCTGGGGGAGGACCCCCAGGCCCCCCTTTTACTTAGAATTCATATTGTTTATACAATTTTTAAATTTAGTGCATCAAAATTTCAATCCAGTGTTGTCATCTAAAACTTAACATATAAAAGTACCCGTCAGGAGGTACCTCAGAAAATATTTGAGTCAACCCCCCCCCCGAAACAAAAGTCTGGTTACGGCCCTGCAAGGCGGCCACTATTTATAATCTAGTTTCTTACTTGAAATTTTGAAGCTCGGCGTAGGATCTATCCTATTTTTAGTCACCCAAATGAGTTAAAACATTACTTTTCAGAATACTATTTCAAAACTTATTCTGGAGAAGAGTTTTACACACCCTCTCGAAACTTCAGTACTTTATCATGGAACTAGAAGACTAAGGAAGAGCCGTATCGGGAAACGAGTGAAGCATTCCCTGTAACCGCGGCGCCATCTTGTTGCGATGACAACATTGCGATTTCCCATACAAAGCAATGGGTGATTACGTATTTTATCGGTGTATTTGATAGTAATCTTCCTGGATACTTTTTTTAAATAATTACATTCGGTGAAAGAACAGTGTTCTGCCTCATGTTCAGCGGAATAAATAGTGAAGAGGATTCTTAGAAAACGTTTTTAGGTAAGTTGAACAATTCATGTTCTAGTTACTTGTCTCATTCTATTTAAATGTGTTTATGCAATAATATTTCTTTATTTTATGTAAGTAATGAAATAATTGAACTAAAAATTTATGTAATACTGTTTGAAATGTTAAATAATTGATGAAATAATAAGTTTAAGTTGTGTTGCTTGGATCTGTTTAATTCATATGTTCTTGGATGTTACGACGACATGTAAACATTCTTATTTTAAAATATTGTTATTAATAATATTATTCTTATTTAAATATTATTAAAAAATTTGGAATTCTAAACATTATCATAATATTAGACTGCTTAGGAATTAAGGAAAGGGATTTTTATCAATATTTCGTGGTTCTATGCTTTATTTAAATAATTTTAATTATGACTTTGAAATGGAAAATTTATTGTATATTGCATAGGTTCCATCCTGGAGACGGAATTCCGTTTTTTAAAAATTTCTGTGAGTGTAATTCCGTCCAGTGTTTTTATTACAAAATGCAAAATCAGTTGACTGATTGACAGCGATTAATACTAAAATTCAGTACTTACATCGCACATTTTGTCCACAAATAAGCCTGTTTTATACTGTAGATACAGCTTTAACTTAAAACCTAACCTAATATTTCATTTTATTTACATGATATTTTATAACTTTTTCTGCAATTTTAAAAAAAATTGCTAGACTAGGGGAAAATGATTTAAAAGCTAGTTCAAAGTTCAGTCTTCCAATTTTTGAAGAGTAAAACACCCATATATATTTGTTTTTGATAATTTTATAACGTTTCTTCTTTTGCTTCAGTCTTATATTTATATGTGAAGGCTGATTGTAAATTTCTACGAGAAAATCCACGGGTTACATTTTAACGACTGGTGAAGTTTCTTATTACATACTTAAAAACAAAGTTTATTTAATATTATCAAATTGTCTACAAAATGTTAATGGCATTTTTTAAATTTCAGATCAACAGTGCATCAGAATACGAATTATGCACATAGAATATGAATTTCAAGACTAAGAACTTGACTGTATTTTTAAAATTGTAATTATCTCAACTGCTTAACTTTCTAACTATGTATATAGCCCATGGCAAATTTGTATTTTCTTTTTGCTTGGACCCCTGGAAGATATGATGAAAGATTTTTACTATGAAAATCGTTTAATAAAAGATATATTTGCAAAATTGGAGCTCAATCAAAATCTTTGCATTAAAATTTACTTGACAAAGTTCTTAAAGATAAAAACAGTAAGAAAAATATTTCAAAGAATTTTAACAAGTTACAAAACATATTTTGTTATAAATATTAATTTTTTGAATAACTTATTTTGCCTCGAATTATCCTGGGTTTTGATACCCATTTAAAAAAAAATTATACAAAATCCTTTCTTTTACTGCGTTTACTAAATGAGTAGCATGTTTTTTGCTTTAAAAAAATATCAAACTTTACTGTTTCAAACTTTCTTTTGATAAAAAGTTTTTAAAATCATTTACTTATTTGTTTATTATTATATTTTTATTTTCAATATAAATCTCTAAAAAGTATTTTTATCTTGTTTCATTTCTAAGTTCATTGAAATATGTTTAGTGTTTAAAAGTTTTAATTGTGTCAAGAAGTTAAATTTTCAAAGGTAAGTAAAAAATGGTAAGTATTTTATGGGAAAGGGTAACTAATAGGGCAATAATATGCCTTTAATTTTTTTTTGAAGTGGGAACTAACTGCCTAAATTTGTAAAGCGGAAAGACCGCGTTCTTCACTTACGTCGCTCAAAACGAAAAGCGCGTTAGAAACGGCAAACATCGTGAATCTGAGCGGCCGCCATCTTGTTGCGATTATTTCTAGTCTCATAATCGGCTTCAGTTAAACCGGTAGCTCGAACCGTTTATGGCACTTCCTTATTGTACTAGTTCCATGGTACTTTATACAATTTTTTTTTGCTATAAGTAATTAAGTACTCGTGAGGGGCTCTTTTGAAATAATTATGAACCAACCCCTTTAAACGAGACTCTAGTCTAGTTACGGGCTTGACTGGCTAACTTGGAACCTTTTTTTTGGGTCCCCTCCTGAATTCGAACATATGGGCCCCCATGTTCCGGAGTGCCCCCTCCCGTTGAATACGCGGGGGGGGACAATCTGTCCCTGATGGCTTTGGAAACATGATTTTCCCTTACAAAAACGGAATTGTCTCATACTCTATAGCCGCAGTATTTCAAGTCAGAAATTCAAGTTTACGTAAACTTTCGGGTGTAAAAGGCCTCCCCCCTTTGCCCTTATATATTCACTTTCTTATGTACCAGGCGAGAGGGCTTCAAGGGCTGCCCTTGGAGCCCTGCTGGATCCTCGCCTGGTACATAAGAAAGTGAATATATCGATTGGGGTGGAAAGGGGTGCAAAGAGGAATTTTAAGGGGTGGTCTGGAGAGATCTATGTAAAAAAAAGTATGATTGGTACATAAGAAAGGGTGGCTTACCTGCGGCGATGATGGCCCAGAAGCACCACCCGAAGCTGAAGGCGAGCACCTGCTCCTCGAAGTGGATGAGCAGCGGCACCTTGGGCAGCAGGGAGCAGTAGAGGGCGCTGCAGGCGAGCAGCAGCAGCCCCGTGCCCAGCATGGCGTAGGCCCCGTAGCGAGGCACCACGCACAGCAGCAGGTTCGTCAGCAGCCACCCGGCGAACGACGCCCTTGAACGACAACAATCAGACACAATATTCTACATCAATCTAAAGATCAGTGGCTCCCAACAGGTGGTCCGTGAGAAGGTTCATAAACTTATCCAAAAAATGTGTTGAAATTAGAAAAAAAAATTTCTTATCACCCATTTCAAGTGTAGTCAAAAAACCAGATTTAAAAAAAAATCTATACAAGAAAAATTTATTGCCGGAAAAAGCAAGTTTCAAACAGATAAATTATTATTATTTTTTAATTGCTCCTTTTTAAACGCTCGGAATACTACTGTTATGATAAATGTTAATATATCTTTTAAGTTTAAAAAATTATTTGATTTCCAGTTCCATTAAGATACATATTTAAAAGTTGGGTTTCTCTTACTTCAAACCCTCTGTGAGAAATGAATGCATTGAAAAAAGGTTAAATTTTTAAAGATTAAGTTGTGGATATGGATGGTCCGCACGAGGTTCAAATTTAAGTGAAGTGGTCCGCAGACATATTTGAGTCTGGAACCACTGATCTAGATTCTAGATGGCTACAGAATATTCTAGAACAAGCAGGCCCGGACAGCTAAAAGAATGACTCATTCCAGAGTTAGAAATTGGGGGAAAAACCACACTGGTCCTGCGGACCATGCTTTGCCAATCTTACTGGTCCGACAAATTAAAAAGGACCGGTTTAAATATTATTATAAAGTAACTACTTGCACTGAATGTGAGTATACCAAATAGCAATGTTGAAAATTAAATACATATTCAATAATATTTTTTCTTTTTCGCCGGGGGCTCCCCTATCCCATACATTGTGAAACACTGATGTAGATTATGAAAAGTATCGAGGCTTGTGTTACCCCAGATTTTATGTTTAAAAAATTACCTTCACTTTTAATTTTTCAAACTGTGAAAACCAGGCCTTTTTTACCCATCTCTTTTAGATTTTTGTAATAATTTTCGAAACTGTTCTGTCAATTTCGAAACACCCCATCTAAGAGCATGCATGACCTAAGCAAAGGCTTATTACCATTGTTTTTTTCAGTTTTATGCTTTAAAAGTAACCACTTAGTTTGAAAAGTACAGGTCCCTGTTTTGAATACAAAAAATCTGTGTTTTTCTACTTTCGTGACTTTAATCTCACTTACGAAAGGATACTCAAATTCTCCCAAAATACGCTTTTTATATAACCACCGAAACAACAACTTGATACAATCTCGAGCAATGGCACGAGCCCATTACAATAAAGTCTTGTCTAGTCTAGTCTATGTCTATATAACCTCCGAAAATACACCCAAACGTATTATCTTTTCTCCAAACGGGAATACTAATCCGTCGTAATATGGCTTTTTTCACCGTGAACTGGAAAGGGTTTCGAACCCAGAATAAGAGTTTCCGAAACAACCATTTGTTATGAACCGGTATCTCATTGTCATTCACATATACGATCTAATCCCGTTTCCGTAACAGCTGCTGCACGCTTCTTGGCGGTGGCGGCCTTGACTCACAAACGGTGCCAAAGATGCCGCGCGATGATTGTATTATTCCGCGTCTCGATTCAGTGACTTATCAAGTAGTTGTGTCTTATTTTAGAGTGTTACTTTCGGAAAGCAATTTTTCTTAAAATAAGCTCCGCGTTGAATTGATTTATTCAAGGAGTGCTGGGTTTAGAGGCATGGGGGGATTTAGGAGGGACATCTCGGGGGAGGGCATAGTAGAAATCTTAGGGGGCAAGCTGTCCCTGATGGCTGTGGACCAGGGGCGTCATTTCAGTTTTTGGTTGGGGGAGGGCAAGGATTTTATTAAAGTTGGTGGTTTTTGGAGGGGGTTTGGGGATTCTCCCCCAGAAATTTTTTGAAATTTGCCCCTCAAAAGTAGTGTTTTTAACTCATATTGTGACTTTTGGGGTTACACCCGATGCTCCTTGTAAGTTACAGAATTTTCAAGGGACTTGCATGCTATTTTTCACATAACAGTGGATACCTGGGGGGGGATCAATTTTCCCCTCTTCCCCTCCTAAATGACGCCCATGCTCTGGACGCATGATTTACCACTAAGGATATTGAATTTTCTTTTAAAAAGATGGGGGTAGGTCATTGTCCACTGTGACCACTCCCCATAAATCCTCCCAGACTTGTGAACCAGTGCCGAAACCAGAAAAAAAAATTTCGTAGGGGGATAGGGGATAAATTTGGTCTTTTTCTATTGTCAAAAAAGAAATATCATATTTTCTGGGGATTATCTCCGAATCCCCCCCCCCTTTGGCTACGCCAGTGGAGACCACACTCATCAATCCAATAGTAAGAATCTAGGGTTAAGTGGGGTAAAATGGTTACACTGAGGTAAAATGGATAAATGTGTTTAAATAGTTTATAAAAATTATTGGCAAGCTGATTTTTCTTGAGCCTAAAGAAAAGCATAACCATACTATAGCCCAGAGGTTCTCAAACTGTGGGTCGCCAGTCTGTCTGAATATAAAAAAGTATCTATTTTATAATTTTTAGGAACGTGTTGTTGAATTATTAAAATTTATCAAATTACCATATAATAAAAAGAGTCACATTTAAATGTGCTGATAATTCAAAATTAGTCGCTTATTCAAAAAAGTTTAAAAAAAAATAGTGTTTCGAAACGTAGAGCTCCCTACCAAGGGAGCAACACAAATTTTAAGAACTTTCTTAGGAAATGATGTTTTAACTACAATTTATCTCAGATTACAAAAAACAAATTGAAACCCGGTTTTTAAGAGGCAAGTTTTGAAAATCTCTCTGGAGGACGAAGTTTATAATAAAGTCATTTAGGGGGTACGGGAAAATTTAGGGGAGATGAGGGGGGTCGCGTTAGATTTTGTTTATAAAAAGTGGGTCGCGATGTACAAAAGTTTGAGAACCCCTGCCTGTAGATAGCCTATCTTTCTACTATTACCACCGAATAGCCAAATGATGCTAAAGAACCATTGAAGTAACGAAATGAGACTCTTACCATAGCAAGATGGAGGTGTAATATCCGGCCTTCCTGTACTTTCCACCCCAGGAGAATCCCTCCATGTTCTGGCTGAGGTACTCGGCGATGGTGAGGATGGGAAAGGGCAGCCCTTTCACGAGCGCCTCGCGGAACTCGGACTTGAGCTGCGTGGCTAAAATAAGAACAAAAACACATGGTTCTTATAGACAAAACAAGAAACTTTAACACGTAGATGAAACGAGAACGGTACGGAAACGGTGATAAGCTCTCGACACGAGAGAGATTTCAAACTTCGCAGTTCTCGTCCGCCATATTGTTCCAAGATTCAAACCGTATTCCGATTGCTTTTGCACTTTTTGTGGTCCGCTAAATAGTTCTAGAACAGCTACTACCAAAAAAAAAAGTCCTCAGACATTAATATATTACGAAAGTAATAATGGACATCCAAGGCCCGACTTACAAGTTTGGGGGCCCAGTGAGGGCCCCCAACATGTCTTAAAATAAAACTTAAATTTATTTGACTTAAAAAACAAAATAAAAAAATCAATTATCTTTAAACCAAGTGTAAACACTGCGTAATAATTGTTCATTCAAAAGCTTTATAAGTTTATTTTACACTTATTTCAAAGTTTCTTAGCTTTTTAAGCATTTTGGGGGCCCCTTTGAAGGGGGGCCCTGGGCAAGTGCCCCGAATGCTCTCCCAGAAATCAGTCTCTGTTGACATTTAGTGTACTAGTGTTTGCATGTATAATTTGTATTATCAGTGGTATAATTACTTGTAAGGTTACTTGTAAAGTAACTTGTAAAGTTGTTCGACAGGGGGCGCCATGAGCCAACGAGAGGAAAAACGGCAACTCTAGACCTACCATTTCAAATCACTCGTTTCCGTATCGTTTCTTCTACTTGTTTGAGTTTCTGAATACGGGCCAGAAGCCGCGTTCACAACAGCCATTCTATAGGAGGAAATGCGGAGAAAACTGGTTCTTCTTCCACCGCTCTCCCTACGCTAGGGAAAATGTCACCTGACTATCAGTTGGAAATTCTCTCCTGGGCCATAGCAGGAGGAAATGTTTTAATTGGATCAACCTCCAGTAGACGGCGCTCTCGCTCGCTTCCCGTAATGCATTTCTACGAGCGCTTGTCACGCGATTCTTCCTACTGGTAGGACGAGTGCTCTTGTGAACGGGCTATTCAATTTCCTCACGGCTGGTTCCCCTACTTCTTTAGCTCCGGTTGAACAGGTTGGCTGTTGTGAACGCGGCTTTAGTGTATAATAAGAAGTGCACCTTACCTTCCAGCCAGCCGAAGCGCTCGTTGTAGTTGATGTCTGTGCGGGGGCCGGCCTGCAACGTGACGTTGACGCTGTTGAGGCCGATGCGAACGCTGATGTCGGCCGACAGACGCTCCCGAGAGAACGCCCGGTAGGGGGCGTTGATGGACGCAGACGACACGTGCCAGTCAGTGCCGAAGCTGCTCACTGTAATTAAAATCAATTAAATAAGGTTGGATTTCAAAAAGATCGCACACTTCAACAGATTATTCCTAAACATATTTTTAGTTAATAGTTACAAAATTGCCCGATAGGAGGCGTTGTATATGACATTAAAGTAAAGTAAGACATTTTCATTTTGATGACTTAGATTAGTGTTTAAATTGTGGCACAAAATAAATCCTCTTGTATAAATAAAAAGTATGCTAATGAGATCCAGCCAATATTTTTCCATTGTATTTTAAACTAGCTGATTTGCCCGGCCTTGCACGGGTGTAGTGTATAAAACTATTTTTGATGCTCTACTCTCTCAAGTTGTCATGTCTAAATTTCTGTATCAGAAAATTACCAATCATCCCGGTGTCTCTGGATCCTTTTTCCTCCCAGTGTTCCCAGTACTTTTCATTCCGGAGGTCCCGGCATCTTATCCATCCCGGTGTTCCCGGTACCTTTTCCCCATCCCGGTGTTCCCGGTACCTTTTTCCTCCCGGCGTTCCCGGTACCTTTTTCATCGGCATAATATTACTTCATTATCAGGAAAAAATCCCGCAGAGGAATTTAGTCAACAACTCCAAAAAAAAATTGATAATGCTCCCATTTGGCTATTTTGACGAATTTCCCGATAAATAAATAAGAAAAACCACATAAAGAATAAGTATTTAACATTCCTGCTGTTAATTGAATAAAATCTCGTTACGCTATCATGGAAAAAATAATGATGGAGAATGAAAATTGACCTAGTTTTTATTACCAACTTTCTTAAAACTACACTAAAATAATTCAAGTTTTGTTACTATTAAGATTAATTTTAACAGTCTAAACATTCAGTTTCAACTTAAAGTTTCAAGGAAAACGAAGTTTTTAATAATAAAATACCGTCAAAAGTTTTTATAAGGACAGTTTTCAATTTTTTAAATTATTAATAACCTTTTTATAACAATTTTAGTCCGGTTTTATCTTTAAAAACTTTGTTTTATGCATAAAATTGCTTTTGTTGGTTTCTTTGCAACAATGCGAGCTAAACAGCTCTTCTTTAACGGAGAAGTAAAGACATTTTTGATAAAAGGGTAGGAGGGGGTGAAGGGGTGATTTTAGAATTTTGAAACCGGTGCCATTGCCTTTCCCCCGTCCCCATTCGTCTGTGTACCATGTTTGGTCCGAATCGTTCAGGTAGTTTAGGAGTAATTACGCCACATCTGATCCGTACACAGCCACCCACCCACCCACCCACCCAGATCTTCATTATATATATATAGAGAGAGAGATGTAGGAAAAATACTTCTTAAATAAAATGTTTACGTAAGTAATTTTTACTGTCTCTGGCACTCGCCTTCTTATAAAGTGTTTTCAGGTGACGTCACAGCCGGTTATTTTCTTTTACCTGTGTATCTACTGTAGGGCTTTTAACTGTTGCTAAGGCCGTTGTTTATCTGTTGCTAAAGCGGTTTTTAGGTATGGGATCACGTGATTGCAAATGCACCAATAGGAGAATTCCACGGCTAGTCATTTTCTTTAACTGTTAACCTCTGTAGGGCAAAAAACTAACATCTTCTGTTGCTAAGGCCGTTGTTAGGTCCAAGTCATGTGATTGAAAATGCTCTATAAGAGTTTAATTGGCATTCTAGTACCTAAAGTTTCGACCACACTGACTTAAATAAATGACTAAAAGTATTCTTAGATCTTAAAAAAAGGAAAATTTCTCATTTTCGAGTTATAAGGAGGTAAAAATTTCGGAAATTCTACCTAATTAAGCACGCGTTTTAGGGGTTCCATTAGGGGCGCACATGGTGAATTTTCGTACTAAATCGATGTTGCTCTACAACTTTGTAATTGACTAATTTAGCAAATATCTCTATCACTTTTAAATAAAAAATACAACTCCTAACATTGCCGCTAGGGGCGTTGAAAGTTGTTGCATAGGATAGGGCATGGCCGCTTTACTATACCTATAGACACCACTTTTATGACTATACTGCAGGGGTTCAAAAGTTAAAGGGGGTGGGCACTTATCTTGATGTATACTAGACAGCAACTTAAGTTGACGTCACTAACAAACAAAGTAGTTCCCATCACGGTGTCTGAAGTTTGAGTGAAGTAAAGAACGTCAATTTAAAAATATGATTATTTTGTTAAACCCATGTATATATATAGTGCTTTTCAATCACGATTTGCGGACCGAAACTCCTCCTATCAACCCAACAGGCTTCGTGTTTACCGATTTCTCCTTCCGCATTTGTGACGTTACTGGGTTCAAGAAACGTTGCTGTCGAGTATATATGAATTAAGAAGGAACAAGGAAGTGTCTTGACAACCGTCCTATTGTTTACATATTGCCAGGTCTATTACGTGTTGTAAACATTAAAATTATTTATTGAGCAACCCTGGTACCAGCACCGATGGCTTAGTGGTAGAGCGTACGGATAGGTACCCAAAGGTCCCCGCGGTTCGAAACCTAGCTACTGCTTTCGATTAACTTGTAATTTTTCAGAAGTAAACAGATAGGACGGTCGCGTAGCCACGGACAATTAAGAACGCATCAAAAAGAGAAATGTCACCGGAATTCCGATGTTGTCACATTTCAAAATCGCACTCGTTTACCCACTCTCTCCTGACCTTGAGTCAACCGATCGCATATTGGAAATAGAACGAGGCCAATAGATGGGAGATTTCTGTTTCAGTGGACAATGGCGCGTTTTGAAAGTTGAGAGATACTTATGGAGTAATTTTACAGAAACGATGTCGCTATTTATAAAAGCAGAAAGAAAAATCTGTTTTAGTTGTGTAGGAGGGGGAAAAGAAGAATCTGAGTAAAATCGCTGTTTTTGTAGCACAATAAATATGATCGGGGGAAAGTGACAGTTAAATGATAACATTGCTCGGTTTACAAAGTTAATAAATTATAATAACTATTATAATAGTAGGGGAGCCCATGATGCTAAATGTGGATTTACTCGAGCGCGTCAGATTATCATAAGGGGGATACCCATAGAGATCTAATAGGATATTAGAGTGGACATCACGTGACTTTCACTGAATTGACAAGGCGCCATGTTTTCATCGGCCAGCCGTAATGTTAAGTCATTGGAAGGGGTCTCAAAAAGGCATTTAAGAAGTTTCCCAGCTGAAATATCCCTTAAAGACCGATAAAAATGCAAATAGGACCAAAAAATACATCTTTTAACACCAAAATTACATACCTTTCGTGCAGTTTTCTTGGTTTTTCATCCTGATTTTTCTTCCCTAAGACTAATATAATTGTTTTCTCGTCAAAAACCATTGTTATGCAGATTTTGCCTCTTGTTAATTTGGAGGGCTTCGGAAATATTTTAAAACACTAGTAAAAATAAAAATATGATAATGTTTTAAGAATAAGAATTTTAGAATATTTTAGTGGAAAACTTAACATTTAATTAAATTAAATTCCTTAGGTGTATAAAAAAAAGACAAAACTTACATAAAGTGTTACTTTTATTTTTCGTTTTACTAGTGTTTTAAAAAAATATTTCCGAAGCCATCCTAATTAACATGAGGCAAAATCTGCATAACAATGTTTTTTGACGAGAAAACAATTATATTAGTCTTAGGGAAGAAAAATCGGGATGAAAAACCAAGAAAACTGCACGAAAGGTATGTAATTTTGGTGTTAAAAGATGTATTTTTTGGTCCTATTTGCATTTTTATCGGTCTTTAAGGGATATTTCAGCTGGGAAACTTCTTAAATGCCTTTTTGAGACCCCTTCCAATGACTTAACATTACGGCTGGCCGATGAAAACATGGCGCCTTGTTGGTTTACCGAGTCTCCTATGCAATAGCATTACTGGGTCACGTGACGTCCACTCTAATATACTATTAGATCTCTATGGGGATACCTTGCATGCTTTTGAGTAACTCCACCAAATATAAGCTCTCCATGTTGGTGGGTTTGTTTAGAACAGCCCGTCAAAATTTGAAAGAAAACTAGTTACATGGACATACTCGAGCGCGTCAGATTGGCTATCAAGACAACTAGTTGAGACTAGTTTCCTGGCTACTAGTCTATAAACATTTTGTTTCGTACATTTTTCTCAAAAAAAGCGATAGCGTCTTACCGGTCTTGGCTTTACTTTGCAACCCTCCCGCTCCCTTACCCACCGCTCAAATCGGCAGATTTTAGAAAATGTACACTTTTTAGCTGGTAAGTAACCTATCTTATCATTATCTGACGCGCTCGAGTATGTCCATTTAACTAATTTTTTTTTACAAATCGGCTGTTCTAGACAAACTCCCCTACATAGAGAGCTTATATTTTTGGTGGAGTTACTCAAAAGCATGCAAGGTATCCCCCTCATGATTATCTGACGCGCTCGAGTTACTACCCAAAAACACTCTGGGCTCCCCTACTATAAGGCGGATTAAGGTATAGAAATACTTTGTGCAAGCTAAATGTGATGTAGGAACAAGGCACAAATAAAATGGAGAATTGCAGCATCTCTTAAAATTCAAAGTTTCCAATTTAAACTAATAGAAATTCTCCCCTGAATCCGAAAAAACCCTTCGATTTTCTCATAAAAATTTTCTTAGTTAATATATTTTATTACAGAAAAACGTGAAACAATGTGACGAAAAGTCAATGGGCTTCTCGGAAATGCGAGAAACACCATCATTTCCATGGAAACACACTCGTGGTGAAATCAAAACAATTTGGGCATATGGAGCATTTTCAATCACATGACTCGGACCTAACAACGGCCTCAGCAACAGACGCTTTACCTTACAGAAGGTTAACAGTTACAGAAAATAACTGGTCGTGGAATTCTTCTATTGGAGCATTTGCAATCACGTGACCCCACACCTAACAACCACCGCATAACAACGTCGCCTAGCAACCGCCTTAGCAACTACAGACGCATTACCCTACAATAACTGGTCGTGACGTCACCTGAAAACACTATTATACGTTGTTCCTACATCACACATAAGGCGGATTGAATTAAAAAAACATATGTTAACTAAAATTGAATTTTTATGTAAATCGTACTTGGAAAATTTAATAGAAGGGCAGTCTAATGAAGTAGATTCACTTGTGATTAGCCCCCAAAAGATGAATTGAAAACTTTCAAACGAAATGGAAAGGGCTGGGCACCCAGATGTAGGGCGCGAAGGATGGATCAGGAAGTGGTCAAAGGAGGACAGGTCTTCCACGTGTCCCGAGATGACACGTTTATCGGAAACAGTGCTTCTCATACTTTCAATATTGGCGACACAATTTTCGATCGTAATTTTCATCGCGCCCCTCTTTCATACAGAAACAATGTATGCAAAGCAATAATAATATTTTTTGACACTAAACCTACAATACCTGAAGTTGGGATGTTAGGAACCACTGCCAAAGGATTGGGGGGGTCTGGAGGTCCCCCATTAGGTTAGGGGAGGTTAAATTTAAGTGTGATAAAATATAGCAATTCTCTAAAAAGCTATTTCTTCTCAGATGTGAATATTGTAACTTTTTAGGTATACTAACACCATAGGCATATAAAGAATTTTTTTGGGATGGAGCCAGTTTGGATTTAATAATTTATATCGCAAGACCCATACGGGGCCGTTCAAATATTACGTAAGCAAGTTTATGGTCATTTTTGACCCCCCCTTTCCCCCCAAAATAAGCAAACCCCCTCTCATAATTACGTGAGAAAACTTCTCAACCCTCCCCCTTTGTTTTTTTTGTGTACAAAATCATGCTTAGATTTTTGGAACTCATTGTTCTCCATGAACACTTATCCTATCGTTAAAACTTTCTTTGTGAAAGATGCTTAAATACTTTTCCTATTTCAATTTTTTTTGGTTGAATTTTGAAATTATTTATGCAAGAAACAAGAAATTTTCGAAAATGCATTGCTTGTAACACCTTATGTTACGTTTTGACCCCTCCCCTCCTTTATGTCACAAAGTGTCACGCTTTTACTCTCCCTCCTCTATCACATGTCACACACACAGAGTATCACACTCTCCTAAAAAAAACTACGGATATCACATTTTTATTCCGAGCTGATGTGTTCCCCATTCACTTAAGTGAACTTCATTTGGTTCGTAAGTTTTTGCTTCGTTTAAAGGTGATGAACTAATTGAAATTGTACTTACAAAGAATTGTAGCGCCTACAAAAAGGCTGGTGGTAACTGTTATCAATGTGGAGAATCTCTGAAAGAAAAAAACATTTAGATATACAAACTGAGAAACGTTTAATAAAACACTGTTATCTAAATTCAGAAATCAAAAACCAAACATAATATGTAGGCGAGTTCAACCGGGGAACATGTTACTTTGACCAGGAGTCCCTTGAAATTGTTTTTTGGAAAAAAAAAAAAAATTCCCACCCCCAGAAAAATTTTGGAATTTTTATCCTTAAAATCAGAGTTCTGACTTATTTAAGATCCTTTGGGTTACACCCGAAGAGAAACGCTCCTTGTAAGTCACTTAATTTTCAAGAAATTGAAAATTTTTGGCTCGTTCATAAAGAGCACATGAGCACGTGAATCAACAATAAAAATGAAATAAGTCAATAATAACATAGATGAAAAACTAATAAAAATCTATTCCAACTTATAAATAAATACCTTATTCAGGATGAGCTTCCAACCCCTCTTCTGTTCAAACTGTGGTATTTTTACTTAATTTTATTTTCAAAATTTAATTGTGAACCCCCATTTGAACTACCCCACGAGCCGCCACTGAAAGACAGTATAAAAATTCATGCCTCGGGGTGGGGGGTTCGAACCCCTAACCCTCCCCTTGGCCCTGCTCGAACCTATCATCCGATCATCCCCGATCATGACTCCGTTCAGGTGTCGAAATAAAAGCAATCAGTGTTGTCTTAATTTGTCCAAGGACGCTTTTCGTCAACAAACGTTTAGATATTCTGGGAAGTGTTTGGCAACAGCAGTGAAGGACGTCTGATGGTGGTGGCATCGGACCTTAACGCTCTTTTTTCTGGGGAAACACCCCCTCAACAACAGGTTTTTAGGAACTACAAATTTTCGTTTGACTATTAAGATAAATTAACATGGTTCTTTCAACTACCACGCTAAGTTTACGAAATTGACTTTTAAGTATCTTCTCATAGAAAGTTGATAAAAAGTTTTTAAAACTTAAAATCTTTGCATTTTTGGAAAATTTGACAAAACTTTATCTGCTTTACGCATCTTCCTTGCTTTTTCCTCATGTTCATTTAACATGAAACCTTAATGCAGACGTAGTTTTGTAAAATGAAAGATTTTCACTTATTATAATTAAGTTTTTAAAACAAGTTAAGTAAAATAGAAATTAATTAATAAAAAATCGTCAGTTATTTCAATGGTAATATAAATATTTAATTGCACATTAAGTTCAATGTCAATGTAAAAAGAAAATAGTAAATTGTGACATGAGAAACGTGTCCCCCTTAAATGACGACACCTAAACTTGAGTTGTAAGGCCTTCTTTATTAGAGAGGGTGTAGGAGAAAAAATTCCGGGTATCATGATTACACACATGCCAGGGTTGTGTTCGTATCCTAAGGGGTTCTATAAGAAGGCCCCCCCCCGAAATTTTTATGACTAGTAGTATTATTTATATGTACAGTATTTATTCTTTGAAATCTCTACAAAGAGATCATCTTTGTTGTCGCCCAAAATGAGTTAAAAAACCACTGTTTAGGGTCAAATTTAAGAACATTTACAGATTCCAAACATTTTTTAGAACACATTTCTGGGTAGAACACGTTTGCATTTCCAACACTTTTCAAACATATTCAGAACCAGAACACAATAAAAGATGTTAAAAAGTGTTCTATCTAACAACGCATCTAAAGTGTTGTTAATTTGTAATTCAAAAATTATTGTTGAAGGTTGGTTGGTTGTTTTGGGTTTTATGGCGCAAGGTCCCTATATCGGACATTCCGCGCCAAACACAAGATTAATAGTTAAGAAGATATTTAAATCAAAAGTAATGTCCGTTTCCAACCAATATTAAAATATGAAGCTTATTAAAAGGTTTATAAGATGCGGACGTGAAGTCCGTAGTCGAGCGTAGTCTATACGCCATTTTTAAAAGGTTGATAGGTTAAAAACAATTATTGTTGAAGGATTTGGCGTTGTAAAAAGTTGTAAATATAGTGTCTTCGTTTAAAGGAATAAAAAACTTGTATATAGTAACTACAAAAGCCTCGTATTAAATTCCACGGTAGTTACAATTGGAGGTGTTAAATAAATGCGTTTATTCTGTGTATTTTTTTCTACTTGAAGTGTAATTGCTCAATTTAAAAGAGCCTCATCCACCGTCTGATGGCGAATCGGAGAGAGCAACTTGTCTTAATAATCGGTGAAGGTCGCGTCAGAAGGCCGGGGACGTCCATCAGCGCTTCACCGACGGAGCCTGACTTTTATTTCCCCTCCGCTGATCTCTTCCCCATTTTAAATACGCGATGCTAAAAAATTGCTGTTTACTAGTAGGATGATGTTCAAGGTTTTTACTTCGTTTCAAAAATCCTGCGAAATAAAATTAATTAAAAAAACTAAATAAGCCTTGCATCCCAGGCCCCACGGTCCTCATAATTATCCCAACACAGTAAAACTAAATTATCCTAACATAGTATGTTATTCTTCATTATAATTTACCAAAAAAAGAGCAGAAAAATATCAGAACAGTTAGAAAAAAATTATTTAAAGAATGAAGCGATTTGAAAGCTATTGGTATTATGAACCTCAAGAAAAAAAATTGCATGCACGTGCTTTTAAATTAGGATTAGGAACACAATATGCTTTTCAGAAATTCCCATGTTAAGTCAATGGCTGTTCGAATACTTGTTTGGGCTTTCAAATCGCTTCTTTTTTTTTTAAATATTTTTTTTCTCTCTGTTTTGATATTTTTTTGGTAGATTATAATGAAGAATAACATACTAAGTTAGGATAATTTTTGTTTGGATTTTTAGCCGTAATAGGAGGTTGCAAATTTGTTGGGTGTACGAATACTTTCTGGAGTGATACTTTCATAGTATTTCTGATGATTTCCGCAGCCGTGGTATAGGAGAGATGTGGAGGGTGGTATACATACCTCCTTCCTGATGCCGGGGAAGATGAGCAGGAATGCGATGAGGAGCGTGGAAAAGGTGACGTAGACGAGGATGTTTCGCAGGTCCTCGATGACGGGGGTGCGGTTGGGGGCGGAGTAGAGGGTGGGGCCCCCGTTCACCCGGAACGCGTCGAACCACCCGCGCATCATCTTTCTCTTCTTCTCAGCTGACGATGGACATCACCTGCGACAAAAGATTACCTTCAAAATCATCACTCATTTGTCTTTTATACATAGGAATATATCGTCGGCTTACAGTCGAAAGGCACTAAGTCACTGTTGGAAGATATTTTGAAAGCGGTGGAATGTCGCCAACGAACGGAGCGGACTCTTGGCGCATCTCTAAAATCTCGTCAAACTGTTTTAAACCAGAAAGAATTCATACAGTAAAAAGCTTAAATGTTGGTTCGCGATTAATAATTTATTAAATTGAAATTATTTGATCATAATTGAGTTATTTTAGGGATTATAAAAGATTTTATAATTCGATTTTTCAAAGGTTTTTTAGCAATATTTTATTTTTCATACACTATAACTAGAATGGCAACGGTAAAATGATAGCCAAATTTGGCATAACCTCGTACGGAGTAGTTGAGCATAAAGTGACTTAGTGCCTTTCGACTGTAAGCCGACGATATCACACTGTTGAAAAATGAGGGGGATTTACAGGGCCCGACTTACAAGTTTGGGCCCCACCCGACATGTCTTAAAATAAAACTTAAATTTATTAACAAAATCAATCATCTTAAAACTATGCGTAAGCACTATATAAAAATGCTTTGTTCAAAAGCTTTATAAGCTTAATACTTTTTTTTAACACTTATTTCACATTTTCTTAGCCTTTTAAGCATTTTGGGGGGGCCCTTGGAAATGGGGGCTCTGGGCAAGTGCCCCGAATGCCCTCCCAGAAATCAGGTTCTGAGGATTTATGTTTAGGTGGTAGCATGAAACTGCGTCCCTGGATCCCCGGGTCATATCATATGACCCGAAAATTATAGGTCCTATAGTTAAAAAAAAGTGCTCCCATAGGAATAACATTGGTGGGATGATCAAAGAAACTTGCCGCCAATGCTATTCCTAAGGGACCCAATGATAGGACTTCAACCTTCGGGTTATAGCATGGCCATCTAGTTAGACTCATAAGGCCATAGAAGCTGGAAATAGTAGGCAAGATGTCACTCTTCATAGCTTTTTTGATGGACAACAGCCCAACTTCAGTCTGAAATCTTGTACCTTGCGCTTTTGAAAAGTGACTTCTTGCCTACTATTTTGCGTCACGAATTCGAGCTTCTATGGCACGTTTATTTATTAAATAAAGTTGACATGAGATTTTGATGGACTCCCCCCTCCCCCCTGGTGATATTTTGCTGGACACCCTCTCTTTTTCACAATTTATGGACGTCCTCTTAGTTTACTTACCAAGGTTCAAAACTGGGGAACCATTGGAGAATTAAAAAAATATATATATTTTATTTTATAAATGAGTTATGAAGTTAAAAAAATAAGAATAGTATTATTTTAAACATAAATAAGGAGGGTCAGTAAAATATTCTCCCGAAAAAGGGATCCTAGGGTAAAATGGATTGAGAACTCCTTCTCTAAATGATGATGCGAGCAACCCCCGGAACATCAAGAATGGCTAAACTCAAAAATTTCACTCTTTCACTCAATGGTTCGAATGTTTCCATAATAGTTGTAATTTTTTATTTCATTGTAATATTTGATGTTTTATCTATTCTTAAGATTCCTAAAGAAACTAGTTTCATCTTCAAATGATAATTCGGAGAAAAAAAAAGTTCCAGGTCAAGTAACTTTCGCTGCGCAATCACGATCATGCTTTTAATAAATCGACCCATTCTTAAAAGGAAAAACTGGAATATGAAAATATTCTAAGGAACTCCTCGGAAAACAATGGAAAGATCTACTCTCGAAATGTTTACTTTAAAAATCAGATAAAATATTGCGAATTAAGCCTGATGGGAATACAATGAAAACCATTTATTTGAAAAAGCTGCTACTTCCAAGATCTCAAAAAAGGGGTCATAAGGACCTGGGATTTATAGCTATCGTTTACAAATTGTTTAAGAAAGTATGGCAACAAAAGTGACACAATGGTGGATATATTCATATTCTTAACGTGATACATTTCTCAGCCGTTGGTTTTATATGCATAATTCCGCAATATGGGCAATTCCCGCATTTTTTGAAAATAGAAAAAAAAAAAATGCATTTTTCCCAGTTTAAAAAAATCGACAATCGCTTTGCACTTATTTCGGATTGAATGGCGTCACGTGCTGTTTTCGCGCCCTGTTTAAAAGTAAAACTTTAAAATTAAATTAAAAAGTAAATAAGCATCGCAATTTAAAACTTTTTGCACGTATAATCCTCTCTAGGATATCTATCAAATAAAAAATAAAATGCGGTAATGGAATGTACGAAAATGTTTAAAATGGAATGTAACATATTTTATGATACATTTTTTTTTTTTAAAAACTAAAACTTCCCTCTCAAACTTAGCTTGTTTAATGAAGGAAAATGCTTAAAAACTCAAAATTAAAAGTGATGTTGATTGAATTCTTGATATTCTCCTTAACACGATAGATTTTAAGTGATGCAATCGGGAAAACAGATTAGTATAAAAAATAAAATTTTAATTTTGAAATCAAAAATTTTGAAAAAAAAAACCTTTAATTTTCAAAAAACAAATTGACCAAATATGCTTTAGAGTTGTCATATCATTTTAAACATTAAAAAAATAAACCAACTATTATTGAACTGTATCATGTACAAACTTGATTTTGCGAACATGGTACAGAGGGCTCTAAAATTAAGTCTATGTTAGTAGTAGTATCTGTATCCAAAAAGTGGGTACGCCTTAGTAACCCTGTTTCAAGACAAATTACGAAACATTTTTGGGAAGAGGAACCTTAGACCCCCATTCGGGATGAAGCGTTACACATAAAATTTAATAATATTACATGCTCTAAAGTTCAAATAATTGCTATTTCAATTTTCTAAAATGTTACACTTTACTTCTGATACATGGCACGGAGATGAAATTACTAACCTTTTCCTCATGAAACTTAAGTCTAGTTTCTAGTTATTGACGGGTGCAGGGGAAATTTTAAGACTTCTGGGGGGGGCATGGTATGCTCGACAGCAACGTTTCCTGACCCTATGACGTCACTACGCGTAAAGAAAATCTGCTTAATCACAAAGCCTGTTGGCCTGCTAGGAGGACAAATACAAATACAAAGACTGACGACCAGCTACAGGCTCAAAACCCAACAAGGCTGGTCCTATGATTATGAATTCCCCAATTCCCACAGCCTATCCAATTGCCTCTTAAACTCAAACACTCCCTTTGAATATACGTACTATATTTTCTGGCAACGCGTTCCATATGTCATTTACCCTATTGAAGTACTTCCTTAAATCCCGATTGACATGTGTCTTATTTAGTTTATACCCATGGCCCCTTGTTCCTTGCTGAAGCCCTCCGTATCCCCTTGCTTTACCAACTTGAATAGCTGAATCAAATCGCCCCTCTCTCTTCTTTTTTCCCAGCGAATACATGTTGAGCCTGCTCAAACGTTCATTATAATCCAGGTGTGTTATCCCCTTAATTATTTTTGTAGCTCTGTGCTGTACCTTTTCAATTACCTCCTCAATTATCAATTATTCAACAATTCAATTATCCTTCCTCATGTATGGAGCCCAGAATTGTACTGCATATTCAAGATGAGGTCTTACTAATCCCTTGTATAAAGGCAATATTATATTCTTATCCCTTGAAGTTACAGTCCTTTTTATATACCCCAATAGAGGAGTACGCAAATCGTGATAAAAAGACGCTATCTCTCTATATTAAAAAAAAAGGTAACAGTCGCCGCCGCCGCCGCTGCCGCTGTTTCAGAGAATCTTCACTTTGACAATTTTGAACTGTCACTATGCAAAAACTATGGAACGGAAATTATTGAAATTTTGACCATTTGTAAACAAATGTCTGAGGGTCCTTTTCGTTCCAATAGCTAATTAATGAGATAATTAGTTCTGGAATTATTTAATGTCAAAGTTGAAAATTATTTTTTTATGCTGCGAGTTCGCCCCCAGCAAAATCTATTCGCAGCAGAAATATGATTTTTTGCAGCCGCAATCTCTTAGATGTGAAGTTTTGCACCTCGTCGCCCTTTTTTCGAATTTCGAATTAGTTTTGGAGTAATTAAGTTTTAAAGTTTCGAAATTTTTGACGGGTTTTCGGTTTTTTCGTTATAAAAGAAAAACTAATCACAGTAGAACTATGATATTTTAAAGACACATACAATTATTTTTTATAAAAATATTGGCGTTTTGTTTTTCAAAAAATTCTAATTAGTTTTGGAGTTATTAAGATTCAAAGTTTTAATTTTTTCTTCTCTTTCTGTGGCCGTTCACTAGAGAAACAGCTGAGTTTTATGATGAGTCTGATTTCTTTTATTTTCAACAATGTTTTTTCTACAAAATTGTTTATGATTATTAGTAGACTTGCTGGATATTTTTTAACATTTTGATTAAATTATCGATAAGCTAAAAAAGGAATATATTTCAGCAACATTTTTGTTGTTAATTTAGGGGAATGATACGAATTAAATTATTTATAAGCAAAAGAGAGGTATTTTCGGTATTACAAGAGGCTTAATTAAGTCGAGAAGAGGATTAGGCTGGATTGTTGAGATGAACTAGCGAGCTCTGCTCGCTAAGATCGCGAAGCGATCTGAAAAGAACTGCGAAGCAGTTACGGGGGTTGGTGAGCGATAGCGAGCAGGGGGCAGGCCCCCTAGTACAATAAATAATCATTTTTAAATTGATGTTCTTAGTTGTAAAAGTGAAGATTATTTGAAAAAGCGCCCGCTACTATTACTTTTTAAAATAAAATCATCGAACACTTATATCAAAACAAAGCAAAAAAAAAATCTCAACTTAAGCACACTGTAAAAAAAAATCCCGTAAAATTTACGGTTTTAACTGGCAGCGGAGTCTGTTGTGGACAAAACCGTAAAAATTACGAAGTAAATCCGTAAAAACAACGGTGTTTATTACCACTTTAATCCATGTTTTTTGTACCTTGTAAAACAAATTTACGGATTTACTTCGTAATTTTTACGGTTTTCCACAACCAATGCCACTTTCTACGGAAAATTTTTTACAGTGCACTTGGTACATCTGAAATAAAATCATCGAACACCTATCAAAACAAAGCAAAACTCAGGCACGCATAACTAACTGTATAACAAATCGATATATATTAAATATTGCGAAACGGCGGCAGTAGAGAAATACAAACAATACCTTTTTGAGTGAGCGCTTGGAGATCGGGCGGCTGTGATCAGCGGAGCAAGCGAAAGTGGACTGTGCGGAGATGCCGATCCAACAGGTGAAAGCGAAAGGAGGGTCACGTGACAGCGGCGGCAGTGGCCCACTTCCACCGAAAGGGGGTCAAGGGCCCGCCACCGAAGATGCCGCCGCGAAGGTCGTGGGTCGTAGACCCCCTCAGCCTTGGCCGGAGAGGAAATTTCATTCGGGAAAAGTTGAACGCACCCTTTTCTATCCATTGATTGCGAAAGTTTCCGGAGTGACGACCAGACTTTTGTTTCGGGTGGGGTCAGTGACGGATTAATGCAATTTTGTGGGTGGAATATTCAATTTACAGTTGGTCCTCCTTGGGATATAATTTTTGTAAAATATTATCTTTAAAACTAGTACTGTTAAGCTGTTTTGAGACTTAAAACGAATAGTTTAAAAATAGGGGAGAAGGGGGGATATTAATTTTAAGAAATGCTAACGTAAAAAGTTTTGTGGGAGTATAGAATTCCAAGTAAAAAAGGGGGTCTGGGGGTCCTACCACAGAAAGTTTTTGGAAATTTGACTCTTAAAAGCAGCATTTTAACTCGTTTTTAACGACTTAGTCCGACTTTCGGAGGGGTGGTCGGGCCCCTTTAATTCCCCTTTAAACCCAGGTGGAGTTTTGACTCAACATTATTTCCCAGGTACCCAAAATGTTCCAAAAAAATTTTTTTAAAGAAATTTTATACGCCTACCTCCACATGAGATTGTTCCAAAATCCTATGGGGACAAAAAAAAAATTCATTCCCCCTCATTTTGTGCTAAAGGGCATTCAAATTTGGTGTCCCAAAATTTTAAGTAAAAATATTAATAGACTGCTCAAGCTGATTTGAAAGCTATTGGTATTATGAACCTCAAGAAAAAAAAATTGCATGCACATTGCACGTGCTTTAAAATTAGGATCAGGAACAAAATATGCTTTTCAGAAATGCAATGATCCCATGTTAAGTCTATTGCTGTACGAATATTGGTTTGGGCTTTCAAATCTCTTCATTTTTTTTTAAATATTTCTAACTGCTCTTTTTTTTTGGTAGATTATAATGAAGAATAACATACTATGTTAGGATAATTTTTGTTTGGATTTTGACGTATAATTTAGCCGTAATATAAGAGGGTACACACTAGTGCAAATTTGTTGGGTGTACGAATACTTCCTGGAGTAACTGAACATAGCGGGATATGCGTTTAATGCGATTGACGAAACAGAACCTTATCTACTTACTTGGAGTGAAATTTACGATCCGGCTTACTCTAGTCCCGGATACCAGAGATCAATCATGTTGATGTCACCACCGACATATCTATCTTGACCCCGGAACTGCGATGATAAAACACTCACCAATAAAGTTTTTTTTTTGCGAATTGAAGAATATAAACGCAACCGCAACGTGAGTGGTGGATTTTCCGTGTTTCGCACACACACTGTTGGATGTTGCGCTGATGCAATATTGACAGCCTTGGGGACACGCTGCTTGGTGTCGAAAGGACGGGGTTTCACAGGTCGCTCCTGTGCCAACTAACCAGGCGCATTTCCCAGGCTCCCATGCCAACTAACCCCTTGGACCCAGAAAAAGTACTCAAAATGACTTAAAACCCTACTTTTACAAGTCAAATTTCAAAACTTTTTCTGGGGGAGGACCCCTATACCCCCCAGCGGTACCAAACGGGGATCTTGAGTGATCCTTTTTAGAAAATCCTAAACATTTTGACAGCTTTCTCAAAAAGGTAAAGGTGTTGGTCTGGAAAAGTGCCCCCCTCCCTTGGAGCCGCGCTTGCAACTAACTGAGCACAAAACTGCTTTTCAAAATTTGATTTTTCATTTAACTAAATGTTAACTAAAATGTAACTTTAAAAAAAATGAAAACCGAAACTCTATATTCATAACGTATTCAAACCGCTGCCAAAACCTTTCTAATAACAATTTTGGGATGTTTTAAAAAGCATATTTCGAATTGCAGGCTAAACTATCAGAACCTATTGACGAAATTAGTTAATCATGAACTAATTTTTTAATGAACTTTATACATATTTTTAAGTGGCGTGATCCAATTCATACTTAATGTGAGGTGAATCGGATAACCGCCAATTTTTGTCGAAAAAAAAAATTCACGCTCTTAGGTTAAACAGGATGATGAATTGAGGCCTTAACAACAGTTAAAAAATTGAAATGAATAAATTATATTCAAAATTAATAATGATTTAAAACAAATACGCAAAATAATACACCCAAATTACGAAATTTAAATTACGAAAGAAAATAACTCCCATTAAAAGTAACTTAAACATAATTAAGAAAAACAAACTTCGGTGATTTTTAGATAAAAAGGGCAGTTTAAAATCGAATTTGATGTTCGAAAAAGGAATTTCAAAAACTGGGACAGATTGCATTTTAGCTTGTTAGTTGAGAAGTTATCAGTTTTTTTTTTAATATTAAAACCCTTGGGGACAATCCAGATACCCTTAAGGCTTTATGAAATAACTTTAAAAGTTAAAGTGTAGAATCGATCAGTTTTTGTCCTGATCCTGTAACCCAACCACAACTGGAGTTAAGGGGCGTTCAAATATTACGTAAGCATGTTTTTGGTCATTTTTGACTCCCCCTACCCCTTGTCAGAAAAGATAAGCAACCGTAACCTCCTTCTCGTAATAACGTAAAAAAACTGCCCGGACCCCCCCCCTTTGTTCTTTTTTTGCAGAAAATATTTAGTAATGGTTAGTTAGATTTCTGAAGTTTATTGTTCTCCATGAACACCTTAACCTATCGTTAAAGCTTTTGTTGTGAAAAGTGCTTCATTTTTTTTTCTAGTTCAATTTTTCAGTAAAATTTATTTTTAGTTGAATTTCGAAATTATTAATGCAAGAAACAAGAGATTTTCAAAAATGCAGTGTCTGTAACATCTTACGAAAGCATCACTTAAACTCCCCCTCCCCTCTTGTCAGGAAAAACAAGCAAACAGCAACCCCCTTTGGTGCTTACGTAATACTTGAACGGCCCCTAGGAGGGTTTTAAAACAATTTCCCCAAAAATGATTCGCCCCGTTATACGGCACACCATTTACGAAAGGCCCCGAAAATATTCGTACTTACGTATTATCCCGTGGACCGTTCAGCAACCGTCAAAATCAGCGGCACAGCTATACTAGAACAGGGGCTGTAATAAAACGTTTTCGGATTCAGCGGCGCGGTCGACGAGATAGTACTGATGATCCTCACAGAAAAACCTTTGCGCGATTTCCCCAAACCAAGTTCAGTGGAGCATTGTGAACAGCTCACGTGAGACGATATATGAAACGCGTTTGAAAAGTCTCGCATCAATCATCTCAATGTCATTTTGAGACAGAGGCGATCTCTAAACTTCTCCGCTGGATGTAATAAAACAATTTGCGGCCGGACCACCAGCAGTTTATCTCCCCTATCTCCCTCAATCTCTTTGTATCTCCCCTCGCACTCGCGCCTGTAGAGGGGCGAAAATTGACCAACACAAAGTCACCGGCGCCATAAACTCAGGTTTCTTCCTGGAGATAAGTGTTTTATTACATCCAGTGGAAAAGTCTACGGTGCACCTAAATACATCCAAGCGCGGATCCAGGGGGGGGGCAAATGGTCAATCCCCCCCCCGTGGACTCGGACCAAAACGAGTTAAAACCCTGCTTTTTGGGTCAAATTTCCAAAATTTTCTGGGGTATGACCCCCAGATCCCCCCTTTTGTGTTCATAACAATATGAGTTACTCCTTTTTATATTAAGTTCTTAAAGATGCAAATACTGTCTAAAAATTATTAAAAAGATGCATTGAACCTATATTAGGAAGCATCCATTAATGACATCGCACTTGGAGGTAATCAATTTGTGACAAGGGGAAGAGGGCAAAAGTCAAACCTTTGACCTTTGACCAGAGATGACCACTCATCTCTGGGATATCTCTCGGAGGATGGCACCTTAAATCCCGTCTTAAAATTTCACAAATGAGTCAAGAGACAACATTTTAAGGTCAAATCTTTAAAAAAAATTCTGGGGAGGATCCCCAGCCTCCTTCCTTCCCTGGGGCGTCATATTATGAGCATCGTCAATGACGAAGTTTTTGCACGAAAGTTCGCATTTGATCTGTAAAATACTCGGGTGGAGAGAGACGTATAGGAAAAAAAATTGGGAGTCTAAACCCATCCCGAAAAACAAAAGTCTGGTTGTGCGGCCCTGTAGACGACCTAAAATCGGTTTTTAGGGTCAAATTTCCAAAATTCTGCTGGGTCTGGGGGTTTCCTCCAGGAAATTTTTTGAAATTTGACCATTAAAAAGCGGGTCAAACTAATTTTTATTGAGTAAGAATACATATTGATGATTTTCAAAATGTTTTGGCCTCAAAAAAATAGCCTCATGCGGTCCGTCAGTTGCCTACCCGTTATATACTTTTTCCCAGTAGGTTATAAAGTTTGAACAGTTTTTAAGTCTTAGGTTCACAAACTGTTAAAACCCGTATATCCCCACCCTACCAACCTTACTTTTTGTATATGATGTTATACTCATGAAATGCGGAAGCAATAATTGGTAAAAACAACCTTGGGTTGCTTAGTGGTGAAATGAATCAACTTAAGGGTCATTCATCCACTGGGGAAACCTTCGCTTTTTACCTCAACTTAAAACCGAATGGTTTTGTCCTCGCCCGCCACACCTTAAAAGAAAATGAGCATCTTAATGATTCTCGCTCTATATGAAAGTTCACAACCAGTGGCGGATCCAGGGGGGGGGGCAACAGGCCTTTTGCCCCCCCCCCTTGGGCTTAGGCACTTTTTTAAAAATTAAGGTAAGAAAAGGAAAAAAAATTGTAAGTGGGAAGAGAAGATTAAAATATTGAACACTAAATAGGAAGCAGGAAGATGTAAGTCAATATGTGAGGCCTGGCACTCTCAAGCGCAGATTCAGGGGGGGGGGCAACTGGTCAATTACACCCCAATGGGTTCGGACTAGATGTACCAAAACGAGTTAAAACCCTGGTTTTTGGGTCAAATTTCCAAAATTTTCTGGGGGAGGAACCCTAGACCACCTTTTGTATTTACAATTATCTTACAAGTTCTTCCAGATGCAAATACTATCTAAAAACGTATTAAAAAGCTTTATTGAACCCATTAGGGGCCATCCATAAAGGACATCACGCTCGGTGGGGGGTATTCAATTTGAGACAATTTGTGACAAAGGGGAGGAGGGGCAAAATTTATGACATCACATCTTGCAGCTGAAAACCAACAAAAAAAGAGAAACAATTTATTTTTTCTAAAATACTTTAAACCCCTTGAATAAAAAAAATAGAAATAAAACTATTTGGTGGGGGAAAAATTAGGCTTAAATAAAAAAAGTTGGTTTTGGGTATTTTTAAACCGTATATTAGACATACTGTTGGTTTAAGAGCTTGACATGTGACATAGGGGGAGGGGGTCGAAAATTTGCCAAAAAAAACCCCATCATTCATGAATGGTCCCTTAAATAAGTATAGGAGGGGCCTTAGGAATATTTTTGCGTCCTCTCCCCCGGTGCAGAAATCTAGATTTTGGCCTTTAGAGGATATTTGGGCTCCTACCCAAATAAATTTCTGTTACGCCCCATTGGAGTGATGAAAAGAGAGGGAGATAAGGGAAGACCTGTGGGGCAATCAGCCCCATGTGTTAACCCCTTGACCATCTAGAACAGAGATGACCGTTCATCTCTAGCATCTCTCTCGGAGGATGAGACCTTAAATCCCGTCTTAAAAGTTCAAAAATAAGTAAAAATAAGTCATATTAAGGTATAATTTTAAAAAAAATTCTGGAGGAGGACCCCCACACCCCCTTCCATCCCTGGGGTGTAATCTAAGCATCGTCAATAAAATACTTGGGGGGGGGAGAGACCTTGGGAAAAATATGGGAATCATCTAAACCCTTCCCGAAAAACAAAAGTCTGGTTGTGCGGCTCTGTAGACGACCTCAAATAGGTTTTTAGGGTAAAATTTTCAAAATTCTTCTTGAGGAGAACCCCCAACCTTCCTAAAATGTAGTTGCCCCCCCCTTAGGACCAGGCTGGATCCGCCACTGTTCACAACCAAAAAGACCTTAGTTCCTTTTTTTTCTATTAAAGTGCCTTTCTTTTAGTTAGGTTCTGAAATTCGGTGCAAAGCGATAGAGTTTAGTTTCCAATTCAAATTCTCTGCAGAATGAGGTGTTTGCATAAGTGAGGGATTTGCTTAATTTTACACTTTTTTGATGATACGTTATATAGTTTAAAACTCTCAAATATCAGATTTTTTAAGTTCATGTTTCAAATAATTCAATTTTATTTTTTGCCATAACACTAGTGAAGTCGCGTGATCAAAAAACGGGATGTGTTTTTACATGATCGGAAAAAGGGATTCTATTGGATGTGACGTCACAGCGCATAACAACAGTTAAGGTGCATCATGACCAGACATAGAATTTTAGTTATGCATCAATATGTATTCAAAATTTGACGCTAGATCGCCTGAAATGCAATACACAGTTTTGCTACAAACCTACACGGATTGTTGCTACTACTGCCATTTTTATCATCGCTGCATCCATTAGAAATACAACTTTAAGAACAGTTTTCGGTACAGCTTTAGAAACGGTCCGCTTGCCGCCATGTTTAACCACAGCTCAATTTATGACCGACAACCATTGATATCTAATTAATAATATTAGATCCTAAAATAATAGTAATTAGTATAATATTGTTAGAGATCTAATAATAAGATTAGATCTCTATATAGTGTTTTCAGGTGACGTCACAACCGGTTATTTTCTTTTAACTGTGTACCTTCTGTAGGGCTTTTAACTGTTGCTAAGGCCGTTGTTTATCTGTTGCTAAGGCAGTTTTTAGGTATGGGGTCACGTGATTGCAAATGCTCCAATAGAAGAATTCCACGGCTAGTCATTTTCTGTAACTGTTAACCTCTGTAGGGCAAAAAACTGTAACAATTTCTGTTGCTAAGGCCGTTGTTAGGTCCGAGTCATGTGATTGAAAATGCTCTATACTGACAACTTAATCATGTTGTGGGAGCTGTGGTTAAACATGGCGGCAAGCGGACTCTTTTTAAAGCTGTTCCATAAAATCAAACATTTTATTTCGTTGCTTAGCGAAAGCTCTGTGAGCAAGAAGCATATAGATCAGAAAAACAACCAATCAACTTTAAATCGTTGCTTAAGGTGCATCATGACAAGACATTGAATTTTAGTTATGCATCAATCTGAATTCAAAAAATACACAGTTTTGCTGCAAACCTACACGGATCGTTGCTACTACTGCCATTTTTTTACTATCGCTGCATCCACTAGAAATACAACTTTTTAAGTACAGTTTTCTTGTCTTTCTCATGTAAAGTTTAGAAACTTAAGTTACACACGGTCACACAACTGTTTCTATATAAAAACAACGAGAAATATACACTTGCTTACTTATTATTTGTTCAGAAAACGTATTTGAAATGCAGGTTTGGATACCTCAGTTTGCTCTTAAACTTTAAAAATAAAATAAATATAATGGAAGAACTTACCTAAAATAACACAGAGCTTGAAGAACGTAGCTTACTCTAGAGCCGGCGTCAGCATTCAACTAACCAGCTCGATCAAGCTGTTGCCACTCACTCGAAGTGGCATAGGCTAAAAAAAAAATTTTTTTGTCGTTTTCTTTTTCTAGGGTCAAGAAGTGGAAATTTCTGATCACAGAGAAGAGAGTCCGTGGCCATATAGGCGATAATGGAATAGAAAAAAACGCTGGGATCGCATCTACTACCCTATACTAGAGAGCAACTTAAGTTGACCCTACGACGTCACTTAACAAACAAAGTAGTTCCCATCGCTGTGTCTGAATTTTGAGTGAACGTCAATTTAAAAATACGATTATTTTGTTAAACCCATGTGAATAGATAGTGCTTTTCAATCACGATTTGCGTACTCCTCCTAGCAACCCAACAGGCTTTGTGTTTACCGATTTCTCCTTCCGCTTAGTGACGTACTGGGTTCAAGAAACGTTGCTGTCGAGTATAGTAGCACAGCTCATACCAAATATGTCAAGTGTACGTAACTGCTACTAAAAGTAAACGAAATTTGGCCATGCATGACAAAAGTTGGACTAAACTTGAACGTTTGTGCTGCTTGGGTCCCCCTTGTCTGTTCTTCGTTCGTATCGCAATTTCGGGGCCAATGGTTCGAGTTCTTTTTGTACTCAGTCGTTTTTCTATTTAAAAATAATCCAAAATTTACCACTGTTCGAAATATTGTTTTTTACCTGGGGACAGATTCCATAATTGAGGTTTTCGCCAAATTTGGCGAGATCGGATCTCGCCAAGCTATTACTAACACTACATCTAAATCCCTGGTTATCGCCCAAATTTGGCGACATTTGGCGAAAACCTCGATTACGGAATATTACCCACCTGAACATAATGCTTACAGAGCTATGTTATTTGATTTCCAAGCAACGAGCTCTGTACTTGATTGCAACGTTTCTTGACCCTATGATGTCACTACGCAGAAGGAGAAAATGGATAAACAGAAATCCTGTTGGGTTGCTAACAAGGAAATGTTCTCAGGCTAAATTCACGAAAACGGACGAAAATTTTACAGGCATATGAAGGCGACTCAAAACACTTACTGTGAAAAAATTATCTGCGGAATTTCATTAGGAGAGGAGTAAATTAATATTGAAAATTGGGTTCTGAGTTTCCGAATCCTTTCAGTTAGCACCACTTGACGTTGATTGATGAACCTTTTTGATTGGCGGATTTAAATTGCTTCAGAGAAAAGGCGGCCAGTTCATTTAAAAATTTGGCGTTTTTTTCTGCTTCTTTCACCTAGTAGGTTTGGCGTTAAATATGATGATTTTTAAGATTTTTTTACAGCTTTTCCATTGTAATTCCGCAGCTAATTTTTTTTACAGTAGTATGTGTTTTGACTCCTTAGCCAGCGAAGTCCCCCTTTTCTTTTCTTTTTTAACAACTCACAAAAATTGGAAATCTGTGAACTCGTGGACTAGCTGTGGCTCCTTTTTGGGATGTATTTGCAATCGTCTTTTTTCTTTTCTTTTAATTCCATGTAAACTTTTGTGAATCTGTTTTAAATTTTGTAAATTTTTTTTTGTTAATAAATTGATTGAGTCATCTACTAACCCCAGTAAAATTTCCGTCCATTTCTGTGACTTTAGCCTGACTGAGAACGTTTCCTTTTAAGAGGAGATTTGGTACAACGTGATAAAAAAGACGCTGCATATACGTGGGTGTACCAAACTAATCACATTTCTAAATGAGGGATTTGCACGTTTTTTGTTTTAATTTTATTATGATAGAGAATGAAAATCCATGAAAATGACGTAAAAATTATTGAAATCGGAAAACTATTCCCCAAGATATTAATTTTTAAAATTTCGTTTCCTGTATTGGCTGGAAAAACAGTAATTTCGTTATGGCTGCTGTGTGACGTCACAGCGCTTGGACCCACTTGGTTTCGCCATGTTATTGTATGCTTAGCTTGCTTTATTCCGCTATTCTTCATAAAGGTTTAACTAAAAAACTGTGATATTTTAAGGACACATACAAATATTTTTTATAAAAAGATTGGCGTTTTGTTTTTCAAAAAATATTAATTGGTTTTGGAAATATTAGGATTCGAAGTTTTAATTTTTTCTTTTTCTGGCCGTTCACTAGAGAAACAGACGAGTTTTATGCGTGTTTTGGTTTTATGATAAGTCTGATTTCTTCTATTTTCAACAATTCACTAGTTTCGACGGCGCTGTGACGTCAAATCCCGTTTTTTGATCACATGACTTGACTATAGTGTTTTGGCAAAAATAAAATTGAATTTTAAGCTATTTAAAACATGTTTTTGAACTTAAAAATCTGATATTTGATAGTTTTAAACTATAACGTATCAAAAAAGTGTAAAATTAAGCAAATCCCTCATTCACTCAACAAAATTCAGACATCGAGCTAGGAACTACCGTCTTCAGCTTGTTTCTCCAGGGTCAAGTAGCGTTGCACAGTCTGGTATTTACAGAGATTGGGGGAGTGAGTCACACAGTTGCAGTGAAGGCGAGGCGTTGACCGGGTCTCCTTGGAAGAGAGTGACCATCAGAAAAGTTCCTTCTTCTTCTCTGGAAGGATCGCCGTTGACTTGTTTTTCCGACTGCAGCACAAAATGTTCTAGATCAGTGGTTCTCAACCTTTTTTTATGATTGTACCCCCAAAGGAAATATAATCTCCCTGCGTACCCCTCGCATCCATTGGCGTCGTCAAAACCTGAAAATTGGGGAGGGGGACGCAGCTTCATAAAACCACCCAAACATAAAATTATTAAGCTCCCCTCATATTTCAACTATGTCATAAATAGATTCCTGTCTACGATGTCGTATAAACCAGGCGCGGATCTAGCACGGCTCCAAGGGGGGGGCACTTTTTCAGACCATCACCTTTGTCTTTTGAGAAAAATGTCAAAATTTTGGGAATTTCCTAAAACGTATCACTTGAGATCCCCTTTTGGTACAGCTGGGGGTATGAGGGTCATCCCCCAGAAAGAATTTTGGAAATTTTACCTGTAAAAGTAGGGTTGTAACTCATTTTGAGTACTTTTTGGGACTATTTTTCGTACTTATGAGTGATTTTTTGGGTCCAAGGGGGGGCACTTTCCAGAGTGCCACCCCCTGGATCCGCCACTGGTATAAATAAACAGGGCCGTCAGTCTGACGAACGCCGCAGATTGCGGAACAACCGAAACCTGAAAGAGCGCCAGAAGCTCGGAGCGCCCTCTATTGAGCGTTAAGGGAAACACAAACACTTGCTGTCAAGAACTTCGTTTTGAGACGTTTCCGAGGGCATATGTTTCAACTCTAGTCGATCAAACTCACGTTTTAAGTCAAATATTTTTTTTTTGACAGACATGGAAAATTTTAAACTTTCATAGGAACCCCAAGCATGAGAAAGCTGCATTCAAGAATCTTTATACAAGGGGAAAAATTATACATCTACTAAATTTGGATGTATCACAGAAAAAAAAATCCACCAAATAAATCCTAAACACATATTCATAAGAAAATGCTTCAAAAATCAAGAATTTTTATCAGAATAATTTGAGAGTATTAAGGTTCCTTTCAAAAGTTTTCAGAACAAGACGATGTATTTTAACAGGTGATGTTTTTGGGTTGTTAGGATATTGGTGAAAAAAGTATAAAAAAAGTTTATTTGTAATGAAACTCTCTTCAACCTATCTACTAAAGTTTTAAAATTTTAACTTCTAAAACTTTAAATCTTACACCACTTTAAGACTAAAATTGATCTTAATAGTGAAAAAAAAAAAAAAGAATGCTGCTGCTGATCTGATAATAGCATAATAAAATGACCCAAAAGAAGGTGGTTTCTAAAGTTCATTATTCTTATCTGATGCAATGAAGTCACCAAGCTCTAACAGATGGCAGCACGAAAATTAATGGAAAAAAAGTTAGATTTAACCAAACCGATAAAACTAGAGGCTACGTCATAGGGCTACGCACTGGCGGATCCAGGGGGGGGGCTAGGGGGCTTGGACCCCCCCCCAAATTGAAAAATTTTACTCTATATAATATGGAATTTTATGCACCAAAATGAGTTAAAACCATGTTATTTTAGGGTTAAATTTTCAAAAATTTTCTGGGGGAGGACCCCCAGACCCCCTTAGTACTTGTAGTAACTCTATTATTAAAACTCAATTTTATATAAAGCTTGTCAAAAAGCAAAAAATTAGGAAATCTATGTCCGAAATTTGGATGAGGTGTACCAAAACAAGTTGAAAAAGTGGTTTTTTTACTTAAATTTTCAGAAATTTTTTAGGGGAGACCCCTAGAGCCCCTTAGTACTTGTAACTCTATTATTACAACTCTGTTTTATATTAAGTTTGTAAAAACACAAAAATTCTACCATGAAATCTATCCGAAATCGGATGAGGCGTACCAAAACAAAACGAAAAGTGCTTTTTTTTACTTAAATTTCCAAAAAATTTCTTGGGGAGAACCCCAGACCCCCCTTTTAGTGGTTGGAGCAGGATAATTCACTACCCCTTTTCCATATTAAGATAATCAAGAAGATACAATTGGATTATGAAAATTCTTAGCCCCCCCCCCAAAACCAAATCCTGGATCCGCCACTGGGGCTACGTGACCAGAATATTTTTCAGTTTGAACTGTTTTGCATGAGAAATTACGAACGGCCGTCTGTATAAGGAGGGTAGAGCTTTTGAGAAATTCCAGAGGACGTTTTGAAAACGTGATCTGGGTGTTCACACAAATAGTCTGTAATATAACGTTTTTTTTTTATTGGGTCGAAATGAAGTAATGGGAAGTTCCAAATCTGTTCCAACACTAGTTGTGTTTTTTTCTCCAGTGTGACGTCTATTCGATGCATAAATAAAACTACCGCACATTTCGACACTCTATCGCTGTACTCAGACGCTTGATAGACGATTTTTGGAAGAGTAGCTGTATGCAGTGTTATTTCTAGGATTTTTTTGGAGGAGTAAAAATACTCCTTGACTTTTTCAGGAGGAGTGAAATTCAATTATGCGGAGTGAAATACGGAAATAGCATAAACTACATATACATAGACAAATTTTCTATTAAAAACGCTTACTTTTTGATGAATAAAATGAAATTTCGATAGCATACGTTAAGTATTAATAGAAAATATTAAACATTATAAATGAAACAATTTATTTTAGATTAAGGGATAATTAATTTTACATTAAGGGATAAGGATGACGTCACGAACCCTTCTTTCTTTCTTCGGAAGTTCTTTTGTTCGGATTTGTTGATTTTGGTGATTTTTGGTTGATTTTGGTTCTTAAGCTAAACCTTTGGGAAAATTCAAGGAGTGAAAATAATCCTCCCTAATTTTTGAAGGAGTATTTCCGATTTTCAAGGAGTGTCCCTCTGAGGAGTTAAAAATATCTTTCTTTTATTTGTTCTAATTAGATCAGCATTCCAAAATTGTTAGGTTCTCTTTCCCTCCTATAATTCCTTTGTTGGTTGGTTGGTGTTACATATATTTTCCGGTATGTGTGCTTGATCTCAAGGATCCGCTTATACACCTTCGTCAAGTAAGACAGACACGACAGAATTTTTACTGACACAGAGAAGGAAAAAACACCCAGGGGCGAGGTGAGAATCGAACTCACGACGGAGCAGTGCGCAGACTGCTGGCGTGAAAGGCAGAGAGCAGATTCATTTGTTCATTTCTCACTTACTTTATTCAACTGTTGCTTACTATAAAGTAGAAACTAAAGTGGGATAAAATGGAAAAGGTGTGGAATTATTAACGAGAAAAGGATGAAGAATTGTTCGTAGTTTTTCTCTTCAACTGGTGTTCGAATATTGTAGGAGTGCTGTTTAGAATGCCTTCTAAGAGGAAATATGATAGTGATTATATTAAATCTGGATTTACATTAATTGAGATAAGTAAGGAAATGAGACCGCAGTGTGCAGCTATACTTAATCTTTGAAACTTGCAAAACTGTAACGTCCCTTGAAGACTTTAAGTGAACCATATATCTTACTTTAAATTTTAAAAAAACTTATGTTTATCAGAAATATAGAGCATTTTCAATCACATGACTCGGACCTAACAACGGCCTTAGCAACAAAAGGTTACAGTTTTTTGCCCTATGACAGAAGGTTAACAGTTGGGCAATTCCACGGGTAACTGACTGACATTTTTGAAGGAAATCCATTAGTATTTTGTAATTTACTTCCCAAAAATAAATTTAAAAAAATATTTTCTGCCCAATTTATTGCTTTTTTGTTAGCTAAATCTAATGGCATAAGTAAATTCTCAAAAATATGTTTATTTATTTATTTTTTAAACAATTTTAAACAACATGGTAACTGACTGACATTTGTGATTCATAAATGTCACTCAGTTACCATGTTTATACCTAAAAAAAGTCAAGGAGTATTTTTACTCCTCCAAAAAAATCCTAGGAATAACACTGATTACTGTGGGCATTACCGCGCTTCACAAGAAAATCTTTCTCACCGAAATAAGTCAGAGTTTCAACGGCCAGTAAAGGTTCGCTCGTCATAAATTTTTTCCAACCTTCGGATCCCAAAACGTCACTGAAATTATTCAATATGAAATTCCGGGCCACGGTTGTCAAATTGTCATCCTGGTGTCGGTGGGCAAGGGACAAAACGTCGCACACGTTCGAGACGGAGACGTTGTCACACAAGAAACGGACACATTCCTTCTTGAGGGAGGGGACCTGGTACTTGTCGGCCGCGTAGTAGAGCTTGAGGGCTCTGTCACACTGAAGCTCCTCCACAGCCCCCCCAGTGTACAGGTAGGTCAAGAAGAGGGCGAGGGTAGAGGGGTCCAGGTCCCCTATGTCCACTGCGCCGGACGCTGCCTCTGTCATGCCAGTGGAAAGCATTATCTTGAACACGGGGGACCGGGCACTGAGGATAGCTCTGTGCACCGGGAACGTGACATCCTCACAGTTGAGTCGGAAGTCGGAAAAGTCTTGGTCCTGGAAGAGGCACATCAAGTCTTTCGCGAGCACCGAATCGTTGACACGGCATTTCTCCTCAGAAACGCCGTTTTTAATTATAGGCACGAAATTGACTACTTTCGTGTTATTCGACCTGTGTATTCTCGTGCGCACGCTGCCGTACACGATCTTCATTCGCAAGAGTATCTTCAAGTCTTTTCTCGCTATTTCCGCCATCTTCTGAGAACTTACGACAGTCCAGGTGGTGTGATCCTTGAACAGGTGCTCCTTCTCTTCGTAATACGCCTCGTCGTCCCTCTTCAGAAAACTCACGCGGGTCCGAACAACGAAATCGGATTTAGAAATCAGGGTGTACAGTTGGAGTTCAGCATCACCGCCTTTGCGGACGGTCCTCAAACACACGTAGTTTTGCGAACGCCAATCGCACAGCGTCCCTCCCGATGACTCCCGCAGTACAGCAGACGGGTCTATCACCAAGGCGGTATCGAAAACCTCGATCACCGTGAGCACGTGCTCGTCTACTACGCGCCTGCTGTGACCCATCGGGGCCCTCATTCGCAGGGTGATTCTGTCCCCGCGCTCGGCCTTTCTGATCAGGGCGACCACCTCTTCGAATTTGGCTTGAAGGCGTTGGAGAGGGGGTCCGTCGAACTCCCTCAGTTGCGAGCAGACGACGGATCCGTCGGGGCCGAGGAGCGAAACGTCCCCGCTTCCGACCAGTTTGAAGCTGAGGGCGGAAAAGCGCATCGCCATGTGGTCTTGGAGTCCGTCCGGACCTTTCGGGTAGAGCCTCAGTTCGTCCTGCCGCCGGATGCATTCTCCGTGGAGTTGCAAATTCCAGCAGCTGAAGTTCTCGATCGTCCATTCCGCGACTTGATATGTTTCGTCCATTTCGAGAATCCGAGACGTCTGGCGCGACTTGAAAAGTTTCGTTCGATCGCCGTCATTTCGAGACGTCTGGATGCCCGCACTCAAAGCGCGAGGAAGGAAAAATGTACATACACCCTGACGTCAGGCTGAATTTTCAAATAATTCACGCATTCGCTTGCTGCTGTATTTTTATTAAGAAGCAATAAGACTGTTGAAAGAGGGGTTCAAGAATATTTTACTTTCTCACTTTCTTCAAATGATGACGCAAGGACGTTTTGGACGTAAGACGCATTTGTTACAAATTTTCAATTTAAGCTCAATTTCAAATTGAATCGTCGGTTAGAAGAGGGGAAAAGTACAAAAAATGACAAATTGACTTTTTATGCTCAAAAATATCTCCAGGCTCTACTCTACACATGAGTGCAAAGAGGGGGGAAATAACTACCCCCTATCGGAAGATATAGCCCCTTGAATTTGCGAAATCCATGTCCATTCATTGTATTTTTTGATTAAATTTGAAATTCAACTTAATTTGGCTTTCTTTTCTTATTCTTTGGCCTGTACACTTAGCCAAAATAAAATTTAATTTGAATTTAAAAGCGTTTTTTTATAAACCAATGAATGTTTGACTCCATTCATATTCACTTATTCCATTGATAGCGCCTTAATGACGCAGTTTCATAATAAATTTTAATTTTATTCGTCTTAGTCTTTCTATAATCTTTCACTTTTGTACTGTGAACAAGGCAGAAGTCAATTTAAGTGGTTTTTAAGATTTTTGTTCAGCTGAAACTTCATAAGGTTGAAGAAGGGAATAAGTCCATCCTCTTTTTTTAACTGTAAAACATTTTAAAATACACTTATAATTTTTTAGATATGATTGTTCCGTATTCTTAACAGTGTCATTAATTTCCTGTAAAAATGTGGTGGCTATAGGATGAAAATTCCATTACTTATACATTTTTTTTCTATTTTCTCAAAACTTTGTTTTTGGACTCATTCTCTTCTTCTGTACGATTCAATTGTTTTTCATGTAAAACTATTCTTGTACGATACTTGGTTGGTTGCAACGTTTCTTGAACCCAGTACGTCACAAATGCGGAAGGAGAACGAAGACTGTTGGGTTGATAGGAGGAGTTTTGGTACGCAAATCGTGATTGAAAAGCACTATATAATACATGGGTTTAACCACGGCTTACTAGATACTTATACAGGCTAGCCGAGTACGGAAATCATTGCAAATCCAGATGGGACCAACTGGCAAAGCACATCCACAGTGTTGAAGGCGGTGGGTGATATAGGTAGGTCTTGTAGCGCTCCAAGCGGGAAAAGTTGTCAAATGGTTTTCATTGTTTAAAACTCGGCTAGCCTGTATAGAGTGTTTTCAGGTGACGTCACAACCGGTTATTTTCTTTTAACTGTGTATCTACTGTAGAGCTTTTAACTGTTGCTAAGGCCGTTGTTTATCGGTTGCTAAGTCGGTTTTTAGGTATGGGATCACGTGATTGCAAATTCTCCAATAGAAGAATTTCACGGCTAGTCATTTTCTGTAACTGTTAACCTCTGTAGGGCAAAAAACTGTAACATCTTCTGTTGCTAAGGCCGTTGTTAGGTCCGAGTCATGTGATTGAAAATGCTCTATAAAACACGTAGGGTTCCGTTCAAAATCCCGACAGTCAGAATCCCGACAGAACAGGTTCCCGACGACGAAATCCCGACTGGGTCAGAATCCCGACAGATCAAAATCCCGACAGGGTCAAAATCCCGACAGGTCAGAATCCCGACAGATCAAAATCCCGACAGGGTCAGAATCCCGACAGGGTCAAAATCCCGACAAGTCAAAATCACGACAGGGTCAGAATCCCGACAGGTCAAAATCCCGACAGGGTCAGAATCCCGACAGGTCAGAATCCCGACAGGTCGAAATCCCGACAGGGTCAGAATCCCGACAGGTCAAAATCCCGACAGGGTCAAAATCCCGACAGGTTGAAATCCCGACAGGGTCAAAATCCCGACAGTGTAACATCACTCTTAAGCCGTGAGAGCATGAACTATTGGATTTTTTTGAAATTTAAAATTTTTTAAAATTGATTAAAAATGGTTTAATACTACACTCCTGCGCGTGCAAGACTTTTTCTGGGCTGTTTTTCAGTGCTGGGGCTCTACCACCAGCGTGTCGTTATCGTTAATATTGCCGAAATTATCGACAGTCACGTGATGCGCCTCAAACTTAACTACAGGTCCTACCATGAGAGGAGAAACCAAGAGGAGAAAACGACAGAGAGGCGAAAAAGCTCTTCGACACCTCTTATCGAGGGCTGTAGCATTATTTTCAAATTAATAGCTATTGTACATTAAAAAGCGCTCTTAGGAATTACTTTTCAACCTATAGATGAAACAATATTTTTATTTTGCGTAGGAACTATGTTTTCTCTGCGTAGTCATCAGATCTTCCATTGCAAATAGCCCAAATCGCCGCCATTATTTGCTTTGTATGAAATAGATGAAAATTCTATTCATAAAAATACACGTCATTGGGTACTTATTTATGATGGAATATTTTTTCTTTCATTTTTAAAATATATTTTTACAAGGTTCAAGTTTATATTAATACAGTAAAAAGAGTCTGGAGGTAGAATAACCACAGAAGTGATTTCATGTGGATTTCATCCTTCGATTTATAGATGGCAGCACGATGGTGTTGGGAATTCTGAAAAATCAAGATCAAATTCTCGATGGCCTACCGTGGCCTACCACGACGATGTAGTTTTTGAATGTCGACAAATGCAAGCTTTTACCGATTGCAACTGAGTTCGAGAGTATAGGTGTCGAGAAGAAATAACGCTTTTGATTGGTGTAAAAAGTTTTCGTCATCTTGTACGTCAGAAATAGGCGGGGAGTTAAGTTACACTGGCGTAATTTGAAATGATCACCAACGCAAGGGAAGGAACTCGTTTTTTCATGAGCAAAATTCTCGCCACTCTAAACAAGGGATGATCGTAATAAGATTAAGACGCTTAAAACGAATACCTTTACGAACATATAACGGAGGACAAACTTAAATTCAGGAAATTTTTGTTATCAATTGATTACAATTTTTTAATCGCAAAAAAATAAGTTTTGGATAAAGAACAAAATTTTTTCCCATCACCACGGTGATTATTTCTGGTTAAAATTTTTTAAATCAGATAATCATTTTAAAGCTGCTTTTTGGATGCACGATTGTTTATATATTATCTGAAAAAAAAACGTATGAGTAATCCTCAATTCTCTTAATAAATAAAACCCACAAATCGACTTTAATTTTTAGTACATAAAACCAGCCCGATTTTTAAGTCGATAATTTAAAAAAAAAGATGTAATGCAAGCCAATTTTACTTTAAAAATACCTTTAAGTATCTCAAAAAACGTGCAATGATAACAGGGTAAACAATTCACATAATTTATAGCGTATAAAAGAGCTTGTTCTCGTGTCGTTAACAAGATATAGACACCTCTTGAGGTGTCGTTGAGTTTTTCACTTTCTCGATACCACTTAACGACAGTTAAAAACTTCCCGACAGTCTGATGGTAGACCCTCTTGTTAAGTGAGCCCATACTCTCGACCTCACTTGAGATCACTAATGCTATTTCCTATGGATAACCTTCCGCGACAGTGTGGTGTCGACAACTTGCTTGCTTCTTCTGCGTTCTCGACACGGAAGAAGTAAGGGTGTCGTTATTTTTGTCGAGAGGCTCGTGGTAGGCCCCCTGGGGGCCTACCACGAGCCTCTCGACAAAAATAACGACACCCTTACTTCTTCCGTGTCGAGAACGCTGAAGAAGCAAGCAAGTTGTCGACACCACACTGTCGCGGAAGGTTATCCATAGGAAATAGCATTAGTGATCGCAAGTGAGGTCGAGAGTATGGGCTCACTTAACAAGAGGGTCTACCATCAGACTGTCGGGAAGTTTTTAACTGTCGTTAAGTGGTATCGAGAAAGTGAAAAACTCAACGACACCTCAAGAGGTGTCTATATCTTGTTAACGACACGAGAACAAGCTCTTTTATACGCTATAAATTATGTGTATTGTTTACCCTGTTATCATTGCACGTTTTTTGAGATACTTAAAGGTATTTTTAAAGTAAAATTGGCTTGCATTACTTCTTTTTTTTTTTAAATTATCAACTTAAAAATCGGGCCGGTTTTATGTACTAAAAATTAAAGTCGATTTGTGGGTTTTATTTATTAAGAGAATTGAGGATTACTCATACGTTTTTTTTTTTCAGATAATATATAAACAATCGTGCATCCAAAAAGCAGCTTTAAAATGATTATCTGATTTAAAAAATTTTAATCAGAAATAATCACCGTGGTGATGGGAAAAATTTTGTTCTTTATCCAAAACTTATTTTTTTGCAATTAAAAAATTGTAATCAATTGATAACAAAAATTTCCTGAATTTAAGTTTGTCCTCAGTTATATGTTCGTAAAGGTATTCGTTTTAAGCATCTTAATCTTATTACGATCATCCCTTGTTTAGAGTGGCGAGAATTTTGCTCATGAAAAAACGAGTTCCTTCCCTTGCGTTGGTGATCATTTCAAATTACGCCAGTGTAACTTAACTCCCCGCCTATTTCTGACGTACAAGATGACGAAAACTTTTTACACCAATCAAAAGCGTTATTTCTTCTCGACACCTATACTCTCGAACTCAGTTGCAATCGGTAAAAGCTTGCATTTGTCGACATTCAAAAACTACATCGTCGTGGTAAGCCACGGTAGGCCATCGACAATTTGATCTTGTTTTTTCAGCATTCCCTACACCATCGTGCTGCCATCTATAAATCGAAGGATGAAATCCACATGAAATCACTTCTGTGGTTATTCTACCTCCAGACTCTTATTACTGTATTAATATAAACTTGAACCTTGTAAAAATATATTTTAAAAATGAAAGAAAAAATATTCCATCATAAATAAGTACCCAATGACGTGTATTTTTATGAATAGAATTTCCATCTATTTCATACAAAGCAAATAATGGCGGCGATTTGGGCTATTTGCAGTGGAAGATCTGATGACTACGCAGAGAAAACATAGTTCCTACGCAAAATAAAAATATTGTTTCATCTATAGGTTGAAAAGTAATTCCTAAGAGCGCTTTTTAATGTACAATAGCTATTAATTTGAAAATAATGCTACAGCCCTCGATAAGAGGTGTCGTAGAGCTTTTTCGCCTTTCTGTCGTTTTCTCCTCTAGGTTTCTTCTCTCATGGTAGGACCTGTAGTTAAGTTTGAGGCGCATCACGTGACTGTCGATAATTTCGGCAATATTAACGATAACGACACGCTGGTGGTAGAGCCCCTGATTACAGATATTTCATCAAAACTGACTTTTGAAAGATTTTAAAATTTAAATTTTTTTAAAATTGATTAAAAATTGTTTAATACTACGCTCCTGCGCGTGCAAGACTTTTTCTGGGCTGTTTTTCAGTGCTGATTACAGATATTTCATCAAAACTGACTTTTGAAAGATTTTAAAATTTAAAATTTTTTAAAATTGATTAAAAATGGTTTAATACTACACTCCTGCGCGTGCAAGACTTTTTCTGGGCTGTTTTTCAGTGCTGATTACAGATATTTCATCAAAACTGACTTTTGAAAGATTTTAAAATTTTAAATTTTTTAAAATTGATTAAAAAATTGTTTAATACTACGCTCCTGCGCGTACAAGACTTTTTTCTGGGCTGTTTTTCAGTGCTGATTACAGATATTTCATCAAAACTGACGTTTGAAAGATTTTAAAATTTTAAATTCTTTTAAAATTGATTAAAAAATGGTTTAATACTACACTCCTGCGCGTACAAGACTTTTTTCTGGGCTTTTTTTCAGTGCTGATTGTTATATATTTATTCACTAGTAATTGTTCCGATCTACTAGTTCTGTATTTAGTCAATATTTATTAATTTATATCTACTAGTCCAGTTTAAATAATGTAACAACTCAACTGATAACAGATATTTCATCAAAACTGACGTTTGAAAGATTTTAAAATTTTAAACCAACTTTTAATCAATTTTAAAAAAATTTAAAATTTTAAAATCTTTCATATGTCAGTTTTGATGAAATATCTGTAATCAGCACTGAAAAACAGCCCAGAAAAAAGTCTTGTACGCGCAGGAGCGTAGTATTAAACCATTTTTTTAATCAATTTTGAAAAATTTAAAATTTTAAAATCATTCAAACTACACTATCGAAGAAACATCTGTAATCAGCACTGAAAAACAGCCCAGAAAAAGTGTTGCACGCGCAGGAGTGTAGTATTAAGCCATTTTTTTAATCAATTTTAAAAAATTTAAAATTTTAAAATCATTCAAACTACACTATCGAAGAAACATCTGTAATCAGGGGCTCTACCACCAGCGTGTCGTTATCGTTAATATTGCCGAAATTATCGACAGTCACGTGATGCGCCTCAAACTTAACTACAGGTCCTACCATGAGAGAAGAAACCTAGAGGAGAAAACGACAGAAAGGCGAAAAAGCTCTACGACACCTCTTATCGAGGGCTGTAGCATTATTTTCAAATTAATAGCTATTGTACATTAAAAAGCGCTCTTAGGAATTACTTTTCAACCTATAGATGAAACAACATTTTTATATTGCGTAGGAACTATGTTTTCTCTGCGTAGTCATCAGATCTTCCATTGCAAATAGCCCAAATCGCCGCCATTATTTGCTTTGTATGAAATAGATGGAAATTCTATTCATAAAAATACACGTCATTGGGTACTTATTTATGATGGAATATTTTTTCTTTCATTTTTAAAATATATTTTTACAAGGTTCAAGTTTATATTAATACAGTAAAAAGAGTCTGGAGGTAGAATAACCACAGAAGTGATTTCATGTGGATTTCATCCTTCGATTTATAGATGGCAGCACGATGGTGTAGGGAATGCTGAAAAAACAAGATCAAATTGTCGATGGCCTACCGTGGCTTACCACGAGGATGTAGTTTTTGAATGTCGACAAATGCAAGCTTTTACCGATTGCAACTGAGTTCGAGAGTATAGGTGTCGAGAAGAAATAACGCTTTTGATTGGTGTAAAAAGTTTTCGTCATCTTGTACGTCAGAAATAGGCGGGGAGTTAAGTTACATTGGCGTAATTTGAAATGATCACCAACGCAAGGGAAGGAACTCGTTTTTTCATGAGCAAAATTCTCGCCACTCTAAACAAGGGATGATCGTAAGACGCTTAAAACGAATATCTTTACGAACATATAACTGAGGACAAACTTAAATTCAGGAAATTTTTGTTATCAATTGATTACAATTTTTTAATTGCAAAAAAACAAGTTTTGGATAAAGAACAAAATTTTTTCCCATCACCACGGTGATTATTTCTGATTAAAATTTTTTAAATCAGATAATCATTTTAAAGCTGCTTTTTGGATGCACGATTGTTTATATATTATCTGAAAAAAAAAACGTATGAGTAATCCTCAATTCTCTTAATAAATAAAACCCACAAATCGACTTTAATTTTTAGTACATAAAACCGGCCCGATTTTTAAGTTGATAATTTAAAAAAAAAAGAAGTAATGCAAGCCAATTTTACTTTAAAAATACCTTTAAGTATCTCAAAAAACGTGCAATGATAACAGGGTAAACAATACACATAATTTATAGCGTATAAAAGAGCTTGTTCTCGTGTCGTTAACAAGATATAGACACCTCTTGAGGTGTCGTTGAGTTTTTCACTTTCTCGATACCACTTAACGACAGTTAAAAACTTCCCGACAGTCTGATGGTAGACCCTCTTGTTAAGTGAGCCCATACTCTCGAACTCACTTGCGATCACTAATGCTATTTCCTATGGATAACCTTCCGCGACAGTGCGGTGTCGACAACTTGCTTGCTTCTTCAGCGTTCTCGACACGGAAGAAGTAAAGGTGTCGTTATTTTTGTCGAGAGGCTCGTGGTAGGCCCCCAGCACTGAAAAACAGTCCAGAAAAAAGTGTTGCACACGCAGGAGTGTAGTATTAAACCATTTTTTAATCAATTTTAAAAAATTTAAAATTTTAAAATCATTCAAACTACACTATCGAAGAAACATCTGTAATCAGCACTGAAAAACAGCCCAGAAATAGGGTTGCACGCGCAGGAATGTAGTATTAAACCATTTTTTAATCAATTTTAAAAAATTTAAAATTTTAAAATCATTCAAACTACACTATCGAAGAAACATCTGTAATCAGCACTGAAAAACAGCCCAGAAAAAGTGTTGCACGCACAGGAGTGTAGTATTAAACCATTTTTTAATCAATTTTAAAAAATTTAAATTTTCAAAAAAATTCAATAATTCGTGCTCTCACGGCTTAAGAATGACATTACACTGTCGGGATTTTGACCCTGTCGGGATTTCGACCTGTCGGGATTTTGACCCTGTCGGGATTCTGACCCTGTCGGGATTTTGACATGTCGGGATTTTGACCCTGTCGGGATTTCGACCTGTCGGGATTCTGACCCTGTCGGGATTTTGACCCTGTCGGGATTGTGATCCTGTCGGGATTCTGAACTGTCGGGATTTCGACCGTCGGGAACCTGATCCGTCGGGATTCTGAGTGTCGGGATTTTGACCCACACCCAACACGTACGCATGCTTCAACCTTCGTGGAAATACCCACTTCGGTTCGGGTTTAACGTTTATTAATTCATATTAGCTTTGGATACTTTGTATTTTTAAATTTCCCGTTCATAAAATTTAATGTTTTTTTTTATAGACTGCTTTTAGCTCAACGGGGGTGCATCCTCGTGAATACTTTCAGTTTGCAAGTAAAATTATTGAATTTTTAAAACCATGTTATTTGTACTTAATGTTAAAAGAGTGTTAAAAAGTATTCGATACATAAAAATATCGATTACGCCCATCACTTATAAATGTACGCAGATCCGGAGACGAACGTAACAGATAGCGGAACAACTGAAACCTGAAAGAGCGCCAGAAGCTAGAGTCGGAGCGCCCTCTGTAGAGCGTTAAGGGAAACACATACTGTCAAGAACATCGTTTTATGACGTAGTTCTCCAGGGCGGAGATTTATTTTCAATAACTAGGGGGCCTGCCCCCTGCTCGCTATCGCTCACCAACCCCCGGAACTACTTCGCAGTTCTTTTTAGATCGCTTCGCGATCTCAGCGAGCAAAGCTCGCTTGTTCCATCTTACCAATCACCCCGCTGGTCGGCTTAATTAATGCTCCTTTACAACCGAAACTACTTATCACTCTTGCTGATAAATAATTTAATCCAAATCATCCCGAAAAAACTATTGCTGAAATATTACTTTCCTAACTTAAATTGAAAATAAAAGAAATCACACATAGTGAGCTATCGCTCACCAACCCTCTGAACTGCTTCGCAGTTCTTCTCAGATCGCTTCGCGATCTTAGCGAGCAGAGCTCGCTTGTTCATCTCAACAATCCAGCAGAAGCCTTTTCTCCGAATAATTTAATTGAAATGTTAAAAAAATATTCAGCAAGTCTACTAATAACCATCAACCACTTTGTAGAAAAAAGCATTGTTGAAAATAAAAGAAATCAGACTCATCAATAAAACACGCATAAAACTCGTCTGTTTCTCTAGTGAACGGCCAGAAAGAGAAGAAAAAATTGAAACTTTGAATCTTAATAATTCTAAAACTAATTAGAACTTTTGAAAAAACAAAAAACCAATATTTTTATAAAAATTATTTCTATGTGCCTTTAAAATATCATAGTTCTACTGTGATTAGTTTTGCTTTTATAACGAAAAAACAGAAAAATCTTCAAAATTTTCGAAACTTTAAAACTTAATTACTCCAAAACTAATTCGAAATTCGAAAAAAGGGCGACGTGGTGCAAAACTGCACATCTAAGAGTATGTGTCTGCAAAAAATCATATTTCTGCTGCTAATAGATTTTGCTGGGGGTGAACTCGCAGCAGAAAAAAATAATTTTCGACTTTGACATTAAATAACTCTAGAACTAATTATCTCATCTATTAGCTTTTAGAACGAAAACGATCCTCATACACTTGAATAGAAATGTTTAAAATTTCACAAATTTCCGTGGAATAGTTTTTGCGTAGTGAGAGTTCAAAGTGTTCAAAAATAAAATTTTCAAAAGCAGCGGCAGCGGCGGCCGCGGTCACTGTTACTTTTTTTTAATATAGAGAGAAAATTAAGACATGTGAAATGCTACCTCTTTCTTTCCAATTACTTCTGTTAAATAAAAGATCATTTTGATAAAAAAAAACTTTTATGTCTGAATTGATTTGAAATGTCTACAAACCCAAAGCCGGGAATTTTACAGTGTTCCCACTCAACTTTTGAAATAAAATTACCTGACTTTTCCAGGTCAATTTAGAAGATATTTTGGTAAAAAAACCCTACAATTTACGGCATTTTCGGATATTTCTTGCTATTTTGCACACATATTTTCAATAAATAGCCTTTTTAAAATTTTCTAGAGCCAAAATTGATAATTTTCCAGGTATTCTGCATGATTTTCCAGGTTTTAGAGAAGAAGAAAAAAAAAAGCAATTTTCCCTGAGTATTCCCTGACTTTTTGGGTGAAATTAAAATTCCCTGACTTTTCCAGGTATTCACTGGAACCCTGTATCAGGGGCACCATCTTTTTCAAAGGAGGATACCAACTTATGTGAGAGGTTAAACGAGAGGTACACTGCCTGGGAAAGCTAAATGGGCCAACTGCACTTTTAGTAACACACTAAAAGCAACTTTCAGTAAAAATTAGAACCATCTCATGACAAATGGAATAAAAAATTCTATTTAATTAAATTACTTTATTAATCACTTGATAAGAAACATGTACACAGACTTCCAACAATGTTCAAATATATCACATTTAATACTCTTTTGAACTCACTAGAGAAGCTCAAATGTTGTGAAAAGGTCAAAACAGAAAGAACAAAATCAAAAATTTAATTGCTTAAGCGTAAAAAAGCGCAGGTAACACAGTGAAAACCTTCGAGCTTATTTTATTTCAGGAATGTGCATAGAAAGGACAGGTATGAAAAAGGAATATCAAAATACTATAGTAGTTAATTTGTCATGTTAGTATGGACTTAATGTACTAAAATCAGAAAATTCTTCGACTTAAAAAAAGCCTTAAGATTGCCTACTTGGTGTTACCACAGATGTTTGTACGAAAGAGACATAAAGAGGGAAAGGTGAAATATGACGCTTTGTGACAAGGGGAATGGTGAAAAATGTGAAGGAAAAGTGTAACATCATTTGTATGAACAGCCCCTTTTTTAAAAATATCGTATCATTCAATGGCTATATACAAGGCATGATTTTAAACTGAGTTGTAAAAGGACCCATAGATGCAAAGCGTAACAAAAATATGCATAGATATCCTGCTTCAAACTTCATTACAACATATTCATGAGCATAACATGAACAAAAAGATGTACTATCACAATGGAGGTAGATCACAGCACAGCTTACTAGATACTATATACAGGCTAGACGACATTTCAACAATGAAAACCATTTGACAACTTTTCCCCCACAAGTCCTACCTATACCATCCAACCAATAGGATAACACACTGACAAATAGGAAAAATAAAGCTGTGTTTTCATGACGTAACTGCCAACTGTTGGCGATTCTCAACCTATCTTGGCAAAATTTTTTACCATGACAACCTATTACATCTGGGTAACAATAAACACTTTTTTTTAATAGATCTCCTGTTCGACTTCTTTGCCAAAGACATTTTTGAGCCATTAAGCCCCGCCTTCAACTCTGTGGATTTGCTTTGCCAGTTGTCAGCTACTGCCATCTATATTTTTAATGATTTCCGTATCTCGGCTAGCCTGTATAGTATCTAAGTAAGCCGTGATCATAGCCGTCTAGAACAAGCAGGACGGGACAGCTAAAAAGACGAGTCATTCTGTCAGTCTTTTTCGTCTGTGAGCTGTATTTCGATGCAAGATTAAGTAACAACAGTTTTCTAAGAGAAAACATTTGGATGTTGCGGAAACTAACTTCTGAAAAATGATTTCACTCTTAACGTGGTCTGATTGGTTATTTCTAAACAAACTATAGATGCATACTTCCAATTAAAAATGTTTTAAATGAAGTAAAAATATATGCTTGAAGAGTTTTTAATAAAAAAAATATTATACAAAAAGGGAAATTAATATTTATAACTGCCGAACCCTGTGGAGGTTATTTTCTGGATCACCATAAATTTTCCATTTGAATGAATAATTTAGTAACTTATTATACATCGTTTGACCACATTAGTGAAAATTGATGAAAAGGTTTACCTTTTTCTTGCAACTTGTAAACTTTTTAACATCTGAGGGAATCTAAAACCAAACGAATGTAGTAGTAATGTCTCTCAAATCTTCCATTAGTAAGGGGGGGCACCGTTCCCATTATATAGTCCCCCTGACTTTGAGCTTTTTTTTCAGAATCAAAATAATCTCCATTCCAATAAGATTTGGGAGGCACCATACCCCAATATATTTGTAGGCCATTGTCCCGAAATATTTCGTTTTCTCGTTAAAAACAGGCACATTTTATTTGAACCACAGCACTCGTGGAAGCATAAAAATTTGAATACATACTTTAAAAATCATTAATATGCGAGCTTCTCAGGATAAAAGTGGTGTAAGTCCAAAAATACAAAATTCAAGAAAAGCATGGATTTGGATTCCTTTTAAAGTGTTTTATTTAGTGTGGAATGAATCAAACAAATGGAAGGTTAAAAAATTATGCCATTTTATTGTAAAAATTGATTTTATGAAAGAGAATTTTGAAAATTATTTATATTCTAGTTGAAATAGCTTTTAAAAATTTAAAAGAATATTTTTTAAGTTCTAAAGTATGAGTTTTTATAATAATAATTCATTAACTTACTACTACTAATTTAAAATTTGGGCTCCACAAATTTCAAATCCTTGACTTTTAGGGCTTTGATCCGCGACTTTTCCTCCAAATTTCTGGCAACACAAAAACCAGATCAGGTATTATTTCTAGCACACCAAAAATAGATTGACCTTTTTTTAAGGGTTAAAATTCTGTACGTAATTTGCAATTACCTCTTGGTTTATTACATGGTTAAAAATGCATTACAAAACCCAATTAAAAAACTTGAGGCAGTATAAATTTCATCTGAAAATATAAACGTTGTAGCACTAGTTCAGAATAAAAATTTCCCCTCAGCAAATCTTACAGAAAGGTGATCACAGAAATGTCTTGTTTGGGGACATCCATAAATTAAGTGAGGTCAAAAAGGGGGGTGAGGGGGTCTTAGCAAAATCTCACCGGGGGGAGTAAATTAAAATCTCACGTCAACTTTTAGTCTTGAAAATATATGTTTTTTGTTTCATTTTTTTAAGCATAAGTTTTAGAAAAATGTGCTGGTTAGTCAAAACAGTGAATCATTAGCCAGTCAGTCGTGACTATTACAAGTTAAAAACATGTTTTCGATTTCCACATGTATTTGCATCAAAACTTTTGCAAGGTGAAAATGCCGATAAGTTGAAACTAGAACATATGAAAGAAATTAATTTGTTTAAAGTGATACAGAAAATCTCGCATGAGAATTTGAGGGGGAGGGGGATCCAGCAAAATCTCACCAAGGGGTCCAAAATTTGGAAAACACACCCCACGTAATTCATGGACTTCCCTAGTATGTTATGAAAGGCTCTATAATATACCTATATATATATATGCTCTATATATACCTCTGGTTCCACCACAAGAAGTATTTCGACGTAGAACATGATTCTGCTTCATCAAACATATATTGATTTTTTTTTTAGAATTCCAACTAAAATTTAAAAACCTTAAGGCACACACGCACAACAAAAATGTTTCACATAATGAACCAAAAAAAACAAAATTAATGTTTATCAACTGCCACAAAACGAAAATATAGCAATAGAGGACTAGGTTAAGAATATACACATTTAAGAGTACCTCAAGCAATGAATCCATTTTGCCATAAGGTAGAAGGAACAGTTTATGAAATGATTACTTTTTTCAATGTCAATTACAATGAATGTGGCTACCCGAAACGGTGGAAGTTTGTGGCAGAGCTCATTGCGTGTCTGGCAACAGCTTGTCGGGCGAGAAGTAGGGGGCATGTTCGGGCAGGAACTGTTGCAAAAGACCCCGGAACGTCTCCTCGATGCGCTTTCCCGACATGTGCAGTGGAGAGTCCACCTGGAAGAGAGAACGAGACGATTAGTAGTGTTCGGCAACTAGTGGTCAAAAAGTAGTTAACTACCAACTACTAACTAGTCTGGGAAAATCTAGTTGCAACTAGTAGTTAACTATTTTTTCCTGGGACTAGTTGCAACTAGTAGTTAACTATTTCCCAAAGTAGTTAACTACTAGTTAACTAGTCTATTTAATTTCATAACCTATTTTTTGCCCAAATTCTAATACATCTTTCTTATCTATATCACAAAAAACTTAATGCTTCGCTCAAAACGGTGCTTTATTTCTGGTTATGGTATTTGAGTACTCTATCATGACATTGTAGTTATAAACAGCAGTGTAATTTTTGTATATTTTGATAAAAATTTTAAATATTTTTGAAATTTTAAACCAAATTTTTTTTAAAGTAGTTGAAAATTTGAAAGTAGTTTCAACTAGTAGTTATTAAAAAAAGTAGTTCAACTAGTTTAAACCAAAAGTAGTTAAACTACTAGTTTATCGGTAGTTAACTACTAGTTGCAACTAGTGCCGAACACTAACGATTAGGGAAAGAGTGTATCCGAGGGCTGTGTTACGGAAAAAAAAACGGTTGATGGCTTTTTTGGCGCCCTCTAACAAATATAATTTTTTAAAAATTATTCTATACAAAAATTCTAATCACAAGATTATTACTTTCTTTTAGATTGACAAATTACTTTTCCTTGCACAAACCTTAAAAAAATGATTTTCAAATAAATTATTCCTGATTTTTTTTTTCATTTTAAAATCACTCAATTGACACAAAAAGTTGATGGGCCACATGCAGCTTGGAGGTTGTATATATAAATTCAAAACAAATGTCTCATAAAATTCAAGGACAAAAAAACTAAATTAAAAAAACTTAAAACCAACCAATAGGATAACACACTGACAAATAAGGAAAAATAAAGGCGTGTCATGACGTAAACTTCTGATTATTGGCCATTAGTGGCTGTAATTTTTGAGCCATTAAGTCCCGCCTTCAACTCTGTGGATTTGCTTTGCCAGCTATTGCCATCTACATTTTTAATGATTCCCGTACCTCGGCTAGTCTGTATAATATCTAGTAAGCCGTGCAAATACATACTTTATGTGAAAATACTTACAGGATTAAATGCATAGCAGTTCTTCAGAAGAAGAATCATGTCATCCATAAATTCTTCCACGTTTTTATAGTGTTCGAAATGAGCTGGTGATATTTTGTTGCGTATCGTGTCCAGCTCCATTGGCTTCTTTATTATTTTATAGTAATTAGGCACCTATAAAAGAAACATTATTTAAAACAAATTACTGGTTGACGAATTAAATTCTCCACAGATTTGGGCTACCCCCCAAAAAATATTTAGTTTCTTTCCCTAAAAAAAAGTCACCCCAAAATAAATTTTTTCAATAGCAACTGGTTGAAGTATAAAAATTGAATTTTAAAAAGTTAATACATTGATTTCTAACAATTACATAATTTAAAAGGGAAGTGCTGAAATGCGAAATATTTATTTATTGTAGTTTTTAAATCCTTCTAGGGAGGAATCTCGAAACCCTGGTCTATTCCCTATATTTTATCGTTGTCTCAAACGTTCAACGACTAATGGGGTTCAAATCCCGGTCCACGGGCAAGGCAGACTCAGCCCTTCATCCCTCCGGGGTCGATAAAATGAGTACCAAGGTTACTTGGGGAAATCAAGAGGGGGGTTAGCATCAAGCTAGCCACTCCTCAGCTGACTGTGACTTTCAAGTCACACGTTCTGTAACAGTTCAGCTCATGGCCTCACCCAGTGGGGCTAGTTATACTGGAGTTTGAAGGTCCAACGACCTTAGGTACTCCCTCAAACACCCCCCTTGATTTGGTTATAACTCGTTTTGGTACACAGTGTGAATTTTGCAGGGGGGGGGGAGCTTATGCAACTATAAGAAAACAGTTTTAATGAGCAGCAGAACAATCAATTATTTCCACACCCCCATTGATGGTTTTCGATTGAAAAAAAAAAAAGAAAGAATATCAGGAGGTTTACTTTTTTGTCCACCCTGTGCTGAAAGGGGATGTTGCTGGGGTGGCACATCACTTCCAGCAGAACCCGTTCGCAGAGCTGCAACAAACATTCGATGAGAGGAAAGAAAAACTTGAACCATAATTTAAGGAATTCAAACGCAACAGTAGAACCTCTTTACAACGACATTTGACCTCTTAAATTGAAAATAAATCAGAAAAAGAAATAATAATAATTCATTTCAAAAATAAATTCTTACACTTTGAAATTGAAATGTGTTAAGCTGTTATATTAAATTGGCTTATAAACAGTGTTATACCTAGGAATTTTTTGGAGGAGTAAAAATACTCCTTGACTTTTTTAGAAGGAGTGAATTACGGAAATAGCATAAACTATACATATAGAGAAAAAAAATTCTATTAAAAACGCTAACTTTATAATGGACAAAATGAAATTGAATAAAAAAAAAATTGAGGATGCTATTTTGGGTTTCAATCAATTAAACTCCCTAATCATCAGAACAATAAACGAAAAAAAATACTATGGCTGTATGAAAACAAAAAGTATGATGGATGCCGTGCTGAAGGTTTAAGCTAAACCTTCGTGGAAAAATTCAAAGAGTGAAAACACTCCTGTCTTGTTTTTTAAGGAGTAGCTAACTCTTATTTTCAAGGAGTGAAATACTCTCTCAGAGGATATCTCTCGGCTTATAAATACGAAAATTTATTGCCATACAAAAGAGCCTTGTAAGTCAAGAACTTGTCCCAGTTTTTAAGCCAATTTTTCACAAAGTGTGAAAAATCTGAGTGAGAGAAATCGTTGTACTCACGGCGAGGTCCTTCCCCTGCAGGTCGAGGCTCTTCCTCTTGTTGAGGGGGTCGGGGGAGGCGGACGAGTCGCTCAGGACGTCTCGGCAAAGGGTGCAGCTCCACGGACCCAGGCTGAAACACAAGAGAGAACTCAAGTTGGCTTAACTTAAGCTATCTTATGTCACAGAGAAACTGAATTATGTCACTGAAATGAATAACACATGAAAAGTCAAGTTGGCTTAGAAAAGCATTATATGATATGATGAGCCGCATGAGGGTTGTTATCAAAGTTGGTAAAATGAGGAGCCTAGAAGCCAAAGGGTGCAAGTGCTGCAGTATTTTAAGTATTGGAGTTAATGTACTAAGTCCCAACCTTTTTACCCTCACGGAACCTTTGTGACAATGCCCAAGTTTCAGGGAACCCCTAGTACATAATACTTAATAATAGTATTACATAATATTTTAAGATTTTTATAACAGGACTAGCTGATATGCCCGGCCTTGCACGGGTGGAGTGTATCAATTTCTTCAATAATCTCAAGTTACATGTCTAATTTTCTGTAACCGCAATTACCAATCATCCCGATAGTTCTTCATATCCCGATGTTCCCGGTATTTTTTCATTTCCCGGTGTTCCCGGTTATTTTTCATATCCCGGTTCTCCCGGTAATTTTTAATTACTCCTGTGTCCCCGGTATTTTTTCATATCCCGGTGTTCCCGGTATTTTTTCATATCCCGGTGTTCCTAACGCTTTTTTCATCCCGGTTCCAACTGTGTATCGACTAAATCCTTAACAAAACAAAACAAATGAAAGTACTGGTTGACGGTAGCCATGTTTGACCAGGGAAAAAATTGAAACTTTGAATCTTAATAATTCTAAAACTAATTCGAATTTTTTAAAAAACGAAACGACAATCTTTTTGTAAAAAATAATTGAACATGTGTGCAAAATATTGTACTTTTACCATGATTAGTTTTTCTTTTATAACGAAAAAAGTGTTTGGATTATTTCATAGGCTGCCGCGACGCGAGTTCGATCATGAAATAATTTTTTTTGATTCAGTGACGGTATTTAATTTAATTGGCTTCGGGCCAAAAGTTTAAAAATGGAGAAAAATAAGCGTTTTTCGCCATAAAATCGTTAATTACTTGTAAATATTCGATTTTCAAACTTGGAAAAGTTCATGGTGATCGTCCCCGCCTCGAGATACGTACGTATACCGAGTTTTGTGTACGCCTGCGGCGTAGTTTAGGAGGAGATGTGTCACATACATACATACATACATACACAGCCACATAGCCCTTTAGTTATATAGATATAACTTCATTCGTTTTAAAACAAATGCAATCAGTGTAAAAAATAAATAATACCTGCTTGAAAAAAAATATTATTAATTGCTACATACTAAATGCAAATCAACCTAAAAATGAAACAAATTCTCAAAAGAAAATGTCGAAACTGAATGAATTGTAAAACTATTGGACATTGGTAAATGATTTTTGCTTAGGCTTTTTAAATTTTGTGAGGAAATATCTAGGTTGTTTTTTTTTTGCTTAGTGCAGGGATGTGATTTTTCATAAGCGGCATTATCTGTGCACATGAGGGTTGTCATCAAAGAGAGTTGGTAAGATGTAACAAGGGATAACTACTAGTAGTGATATAGAAAAGAAAGAAAGAGACCTTGATATGGCGACGGTGAGGTTGGGGATGTGGCAGCTGCGGTGGAAGACCTTGGGGCAGGTGGAGCAGCAGACCAGGTCCCCGCCGTCCAAACACACGGCGCAGTAGTCGTCGTTCGGGTCGTGGCGAGGGATCGCCCCATTCTCCACCTATATCAAACAAATTTAACACTCATTTTCAAGTTTTCAATTCAAATTTTCACTTCAATCAATGTAAATACAGTCGACTCTGCTTAATGTTATCGAAATCAACAGGTCCCGATCATTTGTATCTAAATTAATACAAAATGTATCGTTTTATGTGATCAGTATATATCGTTAAATGTTATCGAAATTTGGTGAAATCCGTAAAAAGCCTCATTTTTTTCCTGTTGGAAGGCCAATTTTTAAGAAATAAGCATACAAAAGGAGTAAATAGAAGTAAGACAAAGGTCCTACGAATCAATAGCAAAAATAACGCACCAATACATCTTGGTGGTGAAAGTATAGAGGATGTTGACAAATTTTCTTATCTTGGTGCAACGCAACGTTAAGTACGGAATGAGGAACAGATTTCGATATCCAATACAGAATTACCAAGGCCCGAAACTGTTTTAGGAATTTAAATAAATTATGGAGAAATTCAAATGTAACTCTAAGAGTTCCTTTATAAGTCACTAATCAGATCAGTCCTTTTGTATAACTCTGAAACATGGAAGTTGACAATGGTTCAAACTAACAGGCTAAATGCATTTCAGAACAACTGTTTAAGAATAATAATGAAGATATTTTGGGCCAGTACAGGGCCGTATCCAAGGGGGGGGTTAGGGATTCAAACCCTCCCCCCCCCCGAAATTTTGACATCAATTTTTATACTGCTATTTTTCTTGAAAATTATGTCTCACAAGGAGCGATATCCTCTTCGGGTATATAACCCAAAGGGTCTCAAAATGAGTCAAAACCCTACTTTTAAGGGTGAATTTCCAAAATTTTTCTGGGGGAGGACCCCCAAACCCCCTCAAATTTTGAAATCTATTAAGTATGCAGTTTTTCCTTCAAACTTGTGTGATTTACAAGGAGTGGTCCTCTTTAATGTAACCTAAAGTGTCTCAAAATGAGTTAAAATGCCACTTTTAGGGGAAAAATTCAACAAATTTATTGGTGTAGGAAAGAAACCTAAAAACCCCCTTAACATTTCGCCATTTATTACAATTACCTTCTTTTTACCATGAAAATTCGTCCACTTACAATGAGTGGTGCTCTATGGGTGTAATCTAAAGGGTCTCAGAAATGAGCTAAAACCCTCTTTTAGAGGCAAATTTCCAAAAATTTTCTGGGGGAGGACCCCCAGACACTCCTTTTACTTCGAATTCATATTGTTTATACAATTTTGAAATTTAGAGCATCAAAATTTCAATCCAGTGTTGTCATCTAAAACTTAACATATAAAAGTACCCGTAAGGAGGTACCTCAGAAAATATTTGAGTCAACCCCCCCCCCGAAACAAAAGTCTGGTTACGGCCCTGGGCCAGTACAATTACAAATGATGAATTATTAAGAGAAACAAAAATGAAATCAATAGATGAAGAAATAAAAAAAAAGGAGATGGCAGTTTACTGGCCATGTGTTAAGAATGAATAGAAATCCCAGGTGGGAGTGGAGGGCAGGCGAAGAAGAGGTGACATGACGGAGACTGTGGAGAGGCAGGAGGCGAGGCTGAGGACAGGTGGAAGGCAAGAGTGAGGGTCACTGGGCACTTCAAGACTTAATGATGATGATACAAAAGGAGACAATATGTAGTGGTGTTACTTGTCCCACTCTCATATTTTCCGAATATCTCGTTTCTTCTACGAGTTTAAAGTTTCTAAACGTCGCCCAAAATAAGGTACCTGAACGGCCGAGGTGAACGTCCTGAGCAGAGTGTCGAGGGAGGGCAGGCTGTCGTCCTCCGAGGCCGAGCTCTCCTGCAGAGCCAACTTCAGCAGCACCTCGGGGGTCATCTCCCTTTCAAGCGGCTTCTGGGTGATCGGCTCCGACGAAGCCCCCTGCTGTTTCTGGAGGACGGGCGGTGGATTGGCGGAGATAGGAGGTTGGATGACGGTAGCAGGTGGTTGCTGTCTCACGAACAGACCACCCAGAGGGGCTGGATTCTGGGTGATCGGCTCCGACGAAGCGACGACCTGCTTCTGTAGGACGGGCGATGGATTGACGGTGGATGTGATAGACTGTTGGATGACGGATGGATTGACAGTAGCAGGTGGTTGCTGTGGCACTTGCTGTCTCCCGAACAGACCCCCCAGAGGGGCTGGAGGGGGGTTTGCGAAGTAGCTGGTAGTCAGGGCGGTACGAAGGACAGGCTGAAAAGGATTCTTGGCGTGAGAAGAATAATTTTTCAGCATCTATTAGGTCCAAGCCACACTACAAGAATCTCAGCCCAAAACTATAAACGATAAGGGCCACCGTAAAGTTTTCCACTGGCTGTAATAAAACAATTACGGCCGGGCCACCAGTAGTCGCGGTCACACTTATCTCCCCCAATCTCTTTGTTTGTCCCTTCGCACTCGCGTCCGAGGAGGGGAGGTTTCTTCCTGGAGATAAGTGTTTTATTACAGCGAGAGGAAAACTTTACGGTGGCCCTAAAGATGGTTATCTAAGACAGGGGAGAATAATGGGGAGGGGGCGATCCACTACACTACTCCCGATTACACCCGTTTTCCTCCGCTTCGGGAGTAGTCTAGTGGATCGCCCCCTCGAGTCCCCATTAATCTCCCCTGTCTTAGATAACCATCTTTATCGTTTTTTTTTTATAGTTTTGGGCTGAGATTCTTGTAGTGTGGCTAGGACCTTACTATACTAGTAGATTACAACGTTTCTCGTCGGTTGCAGGGAGGAGCTTCGATTAGAAGTCACACTTTCCTAATTGGCTGGTGAGTCAGAGAGGACTCTCGCTCCGTAGCTAGTAAGTGTGACTTCTAATCGAAGCTACTCCCTGCAACCCGTGTGACGTCACTGACGAGAAACGTTGTAATCCAGTATAGTATTTATAGAATATAGGCGCATCGAAGTCATTCCCCACATTCCTTCCTTTCTATGGTTTTGGATCTAAATCTTAATTCCCCCTCCACAATTTTCACAATGTTTCAGTAAGAAACATTTTTTTAAAAGACAAAATTTACTCGCCAATCTCGAACGGAATTTTCAGCCCTTCCAAAACGTATGTGTGAAGAAAATAAAAAGAGTGTTTAAATTTACTACGGCATCGTTATACCAAGGCGTCGAGGTTTAAACCTGATCGTGAATAGAAAACATTTTCGGATGGTGTTTTTTTCTGGGAGGGGGGGGGAGAAGATATGAGATAGTTTCAATCATTTTCAATGGTCAAAAAAGAAAAAGAACTGGAAAATTTCGGGGGATATATTCATTCTAAATACAAGGAGTATACTTGTGAAGACCACTTAACTTGCAGCAGGACTAATGCTACGAGGGTTGTTTTTTTTTTCAACTTCCGTTTTGCTCCTGAAAAAAAAGTAGTAGGAATTTCGAAATAATTTTGGTACTGGTAGTTAGGTACATCCTTCAGGATCAATTTGCACCTTTACTGCATAAAAATCGGACATTTTTTCTGTTACTTATCGAATTTAAAAGCGCGCTCCTCGAACTTTTTTCCCGCCAACCCATAGAGAATTTCGCTTTCTTCTTCGCGCGACCGCTACGTTCGTCCAGCATTTAACCCAATGGGTGGGCAGGTGAAAATCGCAGGAGGGGAAAGCGAAATTCTCTATGGGTTGGCGGGAAATAAGTTCGAGTAGCGCGCTTGTAAATTCGATAACTAACAGAAAAAACGTCCGATTTTTATGCAGTAAAGGTGCAAATTGATCCTGAAGGATGTACCTAACTACCAGTACCAAAATTATTTCGAAATTCCTACTACTTTTTTTTTCAGGAGCAAAACGGAAGTTGAAAAAAAAACCCAACCCTCGTAGTACTATTTGTTTTCCCCTCCTTTCTCTAATAAATTTTCAGGTTATTCTAACACTTGGTTTTTGTTTCTTTAGAGGTAATTCAAATGTTCCACTTTAATTATAATCACCATCCATGCATTTTCAAAAACACTCATAGAGTTGCTCATTTAATTGTACATCCAGTGGTCTGTCCAGAGCAATTTTACGACTTTTTTTTGCGGTAGTACCTTCACAAATTCACCATTTGATAAGTAGGTAGTTTCACAAATTCAGTTTTAGGGGAAAAAAGTACCTTCACAAAATACATTTTTTTAAAAAAAAGTTGTCTAATGAGCTACATTCTTTTAATTATTAAATCGACAGCCACGTTGCAAAAGCCTGTAAGTGCAAAACCTCAAAGTTTTCAGGAGACGAAAAAAAACCCAAACTATCGCAAGTTTGGTTTTTGGCAAGCATGGCGATGGGTTTGATGATAAGCATTTTAAAATAACGCTATATACTGTGGGACTCGAACTTTTTACTCTTACGAATCGAACTTTTTACGATTTGTGAACTTTTACTTTTTACCTTTATATAATTTTATTATATGTAAATTATGGTAATCGTAACCGAATCAATTGTATAAATAACAGCTGGCTACAATGTTGTATACAACATTGTAGCCAGCTGTTATTTTGCGGTAGTAGAAGTAGAAGGTCGTGAATGTGGTTGTATACAACATTGTAGCCAGCTGTTATTTATACAATTGATTCGGTTACGATTACCATAATTTACATATAATAAAATTATATAAAGGTAAAAAGTAAAAGTTCACAAATCGTAAAAAGTTCGATTCGTAAGAGTAAAAAGTTCGAGTCCCACAATACTCACGTTTTTCTGATGCTTCCCCTCAGCGTCTTATCTTCAATTCGTCACGTCCTCAGCGTCTCAGCACTTACAAATCGTCATGGAGAAGTTTTGAAGCGTCTTTGGCCGATTTTGGTGGCACTGAGATGAGCGCAAGCAAGGCCATCTTTAACAAGTACAACTCAAAACCTTATTTTCGCCAAAAAAAATTTCTTACAGGCTTTTGCAACGTGGCTGTCGAAATATTTAGTCATTCCAGACTAAATTTTCATTTGTTTTTGATGTTTAAAAACTATGTACACGTTTTTATGTCGATTTTGTACTTAAATTTTCACAATTTGCAGAAAATTTTTCACAAATTATTACTCAGTTTTCACAAAATAGGTACCTCTCTTTAAAAAAATCTGTACAGACCCCTGAAATCGGTGGAATAAAGTTTACCATTTAATTATTCTACAAACGTGCAGGATTTAAAATAAGGCTCCATAAAAATTTAATTCATTGCCAGATGCGGATTTCGTTCAAATACGTGTCAAAATAATGAAGACTAGTGTTGTTGAATTTAAGTATTCTAAAGACGCGAGAAAAGAACTCACAGTGCGGGATGCCGATGCCAATTCTTGTGAGCTAGTTGGCAAAGTGGTCGACATGAGCATGCTGAAAAGAAAGCAAAAGAAAAATTCGATAAAAAGTTTCAGTTAAATCTCCTTGGTCTTGTACAAGGTGCTTCAAAAGTCCACGGCTTCTATTCGGAAAAACTCAAACTTTTTCGAGGCCTGAAAAAGTGCTATTTTCACTTGCTCTCCTCGAGTATTTAAGATATTTTTTAAAATGAAATTTTTCTATGACATTGCCAACAGTTTTCTCATTGAAGTTTTGGTTCCATTTCAGTTTTTTTTTAAACTTTCTTATGTCGCCGCTAGGGGCGCTGTAAGCGGTCAAAATGGATTCCCCACTTACCTAGGGGTACACTTCTAGGAGACGTTGGTTCCGAATAAAAGGCGTGAAACGGACTTTTGAAACACCCTGCATAACGGTATTTTTACTGAAAGGTGGAAAAAGTATTTATTACCTTTTGAGAATAGGTTCTTGCGAGGATGGATGATTCCCTATAAAAAAAAACACCCATACGTTAGTGCTTCTGTAAGAAGATATTTTTTGATCAATTCCCGGTTTTCACATATTGATACTGATGGCTAAAGGCAACTTTTGCGCGCTATTACAAATTTTTTTGGCTTGCTTTCGTCCCACCCTACTATATTCAGTTCGTTAATGAGGTTGTTTTTTCTGCCGAAAATCAGCTATCGCAGTGAAACTAGTTTTACAGATCAACCGAGCATTACAGAGAAGCCCTATTCAGTTTGTCAATGAGGTTGTTTTTGCTGCCGAAAATTAGCTATCGCAGTGAAACTAGTTTTACAGATCAACCGAGCAATGCAAGGAAGCCCTTATTCAATTTGTCAATGAGTTCGGTTTTTCTGCCGAAAATCAGCTATCGCAGTGAAACTAGTTTTACAGATCAAACGAGCATTGCAAGGAAGCCCTATTCAATGTAAGAATAAGGTTTGTTTTTCTGCCGAATATACCATCGCAGAGTGAAACTTATTTTATAGATCTTTCAAGAAACGCAAGGAAGCCATTTTACATGTATCAGGTAAAGAAAATAGAATAACCATCTCGGGGTTTCACATTCCAACTCGGTTTTAAGTATAAATTTGGGCAAAGGAAAGCCTCTTTAACCTGAAAATACCTGAGAACAGAGAAAGCTACAGCTATGAAAGTGAGGTAATGGTATAGTAAAGCCCGACATATTGCAAACGACAGCAGCGCCCCCCTAGAGGCGAAATAATAAATTACAAAAAAAATTATTAAAAACTAGAGGGGATAGAACACAAAAATTTTAATAAGAAATTTGTTGCCACTAAAATAAAAAACACACAGAAAAAAATTTCATGAAAATATCGTGAATATTCGCGGGGATATTAGCATGTGAAAATAACACTTTTTCAGTCTTCAAAAAAGAAAAAGTTTGCAAACTTGCAAGTTTTTCAGTGTTTTATGTAGTTTTTGCGTTTTTTAGATAATTTTTAACTAAATGATAATAAAAAAACCCTTGCAATTATACGACCTTTTTCGAGGCCTGAAAAAGTGCCATTTTCACTTGCTAATATCTCCTCGAATATTGAAAATATTTACGTGAAATTTTTTTTGTGTGTGGTTTATTATACTGGCAACAATTTTCGCATTAAATCTTTTATTCTATCTCCTTTATTTTTTTTAATTAATCTTCTTATTTCTTCACTAACACTAGGGGGCGCTGAGGTCGTTTGCATTATGCCGGGCGTAGTCGCTTTACTATACCCTTACCTCAGTATTTTCAGGTTAAAGGTTATTTATGCCCTGTATATTCGCGAGAGCTTTATCAGGGTTCCCACTCAATTTCAGAAATAAAATCCCCCGACTTTTCCATAGGCTATTTACGGCATTTTTCAGATATTTCTTGCTCTTATGAACATATATTTTCATAATGGTCTAATAAATGATGGTCTATTTTTTCCACTTTCTAAAGCCACCAAACAACTGATTTTCCAGATTTTTAGCCAAAATGAGCAATTTTCCCTGACTATCCCCTGACTTTTTAGATAAAATTAAAATTCCCTGACTTTTCCTGACCAGTGGGAACCCTGGGTTTATTCCAGGTTAAGAGAAGTTAAATGTCATTCATAGACTGAGAGAATGCTGCTGGGTTGAGAAGAAACCTATGGAAATGGAACGAAGAGGAAAAGCCTAACAGCTGCATTCACCCAAGGTTAGTCGAGAGAGAAGGTTGGCTCATCCGTGATTTTATCGGCAGAGCACCCCCTGACCATGCAGTGACGTCACGGATGAGCTAACCCCCTTCTCTCTCTACTAACCTTGGCATTCACCACTAACTTGACGTAAAATCAGTGGCGTATATAAGGGGGGGGCGAGGGGGCCCTGGCCCCCCCCCCGAAATTCGGACTAGGTGTACCAAAACCAGTTAAAACCCTGTATTTTAGGGTCAAAATTCAAAAGATTTCCTGGGGGAGGACCCCCAAACCCCCCTTTTGTACGTGGAATTTTATTATTAACAACTTTATTATAATAAGTTCAGCAAAATCCAAATCCTATCGAAAAATATATGTCCAAAATTCGGACTTAGTGTACCAAAACTAGTTAAAAACCTGGTTTTTTTAAGTCAAATTTCCAAAAATTTTCTGGGAGAGGACCCCCCTTTGGTACTTGTATTTTTATTAATAACAACTTTTCCTATATTAAGTTTTTAGGACCTAAATTTTCACCTAAAAAGCTATATTGGACCTATTAAATATGTGGGAGAGGGGCTGGGGAGTAATTTTGGGCCCCTCCCGAAATAAATTCCTATATACGCCACTGGCTCTCTCCATTCGAGAGTATTTTCAGGTTAAAGGGAATTTCCTATGCACCCTGTATATTCGCGAGAGCTTTATTCCAGGTTAAGAAAAGTAGAATGTCATTAATAGAGCATTTTCAATCACATGACTCGGACCTAATTACGGCCTTAGCACCGTTGTTCTTGTCCTCTACGTCGTCACGTGCGAATGCTCTATAGACCGAAAGAATGCTGCTGGGATGGAAATGGAATGAAGAAACCAAGTGAAATCCCAGAGGAAAAGCTTAACACCTAACAGCACCACTAACTTGACCTAAAATTAACCTGGAATCAATTATGATTGGCTTGAAACTTGTTTCCCTTTTTCAACTACAAAAAGTTAATTTAACAAACTCCCGGAGGGTTTGATGTTCTCTAACATCATTCTGTTCTGTTCGAAAACATTACTACTTAGTTTTTAATTTATATCCACAATTAATGATAGACTAAATTAATATGGAAAGAGTTAGTTAATGACAAAGTTTTAATTCTTAACTTAATTTGCTTCAGTCTTTCTATTTTTGAATATATTCTTTTCATTTGTGCTATAAATTAAGTGAAACTGAAATTAATGAATAGTGGACTTTACTGATGTTCAAGTGCACGAATACTATGACTTGGTTTCACTCTATTTCTTTCATTCGCTTAATTTGTCTCTTCACTTCAATCCATCATTCCAAATTAAGCAACAATATCATGTAATTTTTATTTTGACTAAAAAACTAATGAGTCATAAACAAAGTTAATGACTCATTTTCATACAATTTATCTTATTCCTTTGATTTTTAACGGTTAAAGTAATTGAACATTAAATTTAAAAGTTATGCATTTTTACTCGTGTTTAACTTTATCAAGTGTAAGAAGGAAATAAATCCAACATTGTTAAACTCTACAAATTTTTGAACTGATATTTTTTTCAATTATTGTTCTGAACTAAATTCTTAATTTTCTTTCTTCTAATTCTTAATTGGTTACATAATAAAAATTCTATAACTTATATTACAACACGGACATAGCTATAGCTTCAAGGGGTTATAAAGGATTAGGTTAACCTTTATCACGAGGAGGGACTAAATGGAGTATCATCGGCGTATAAGTTCAACTTTTTGACTGGGGGGGGGGCAAAACCTATAAGACCTCAGGACCAAGGGAGCCGTTTACTAGACTGTTTCGAAGTGGCTGTACTCCCCAAATGTTTCTAATAGTTTTCCCTTTCCGAGTAAAATGTAGGGCAAATGTGAATTTAATCACAAAGTTTTGTGTTTAATACATGTCCTCAAGTAAAAAAGGGGGGGGGTCTGGGGGTCCTCCGTTAGAAAATTTTGTGAAATTTGACCCGAAAAAGTTGTATTTTCTCTCATTTTTTTGGATATTTGGGACAGGAACCTTTCTGTTTGCCTGACAAAGTTTAGGCTAAGGGGGGTGTCTGGACCCCCTAACCCCCCCTTATATACGTCCATGTATTACAAGTATTTGAAATGTTCTCAAAACTATTGCTTTGTCACTGAACTGACGGTTCAGTTGTATCCCCTACAAATTCATAACTAAAACCCTTTGTCTCCTACATTCAGGGTGGCCACAGAACACTTATTTCAAAATTCCGTGATAATTCCACGTTTTCCCTCATAATCTCGATTTCCCTTTTTTGAACAGTTGCTTTGCAACCACACTAATTTATGTTATGCATTTGAGATTTTATTCTGTAGAAATGCACATTTCAAGATTTGAAAATCAGAAAAATGTTGAATATATTTTTAAAACTTGGGAAATTTTTAAAATTTCCCCGATTATTATAAGATTTTCTAAAATTCCCCGATTTCCCCCCTTATAATTCCAGGTCTGTGGCCGCCCTGTAATTTCTGCATCAGTCTGCCATGGCAAGTAGCATAAAAACTAAGGTGGTTTCAACCGACATGGGAGAAAAGCAAGATTGAAATCTAATAGTAGGAAAATCTCGACCAGAAAGCAGCAGACTGTCATTAAAGCAGAAAATGGCGTAGTCCTAAAAAAAACCCCTGAATGCATGTTTTGGGTGAATGTGTGAGAAAAGCAACAACCAGCCAAGAAGTAATTACGAATGTTAAATTTTATTTCTAGGCTAAAACACATACACACGTGTCCAGTAAAAATAACAAAGAGATGATGACACAATCAATCCAAAATTACAGTATGAATAAATGTACAATGTTTATCTACATGATTACAAAAAACACATTTCTTTTCTTAAGGGCAAGGTACAAAGGCTTTTGATTTAACACACATATACAGGTTGTTAAAAAGGACCACACCAAGTTCTGCTGCAATGACAGTACAGCTTGATGCCTGCTGGATCAGTGGAACACAATAACTTACTAAACAAAACTCAAAAAGTTCAAGTAACTGTTGGTAATAAGGGCAGCGATTACGCTCTCCGAGCAAATAAAAAAAAAAAAACATTTAAAAAGTATAGTTCAAACACTTTAGTCTGAAACAGCAACTAAATCTTAATGAAACAATTAAATGAACAATAAAAACAGATAACTTTTACTTCAGACTTAAAATTAAATTTCATACCAATGCTAATTCTGTGCGTTCAAATATGAAAGATACGAAGTGATATAAACTAAAAAAAACCCGGACAAAGCCTTGAACGTATGAGGCAACACTGTACTTGTTCCTCTTAAGCAGGTTTCACCCTTAATAAATAAATGAAAAAGTAGTATTTTCAACTACGACATAGCTGCCATTACCATTTACCACACATTACCATTTCATTTAGAAAATTTTTCTAATTAATGACTGAGTTAAAGTTTGAAACACCAGAATCGGAAAAGGCTTAAAATATAAAGAAGGAAAAAAAAAGAGATGAGAGAAATTCAAAACTTCAAATAAATTTTTATGTATAAAAATTTGTTTTAATAGCATTAACATAGTGGCACAATTTTGTGCAAGTCAAAGAAAAAAAACCTGTTAACAGCTTGAAAAATTAGAAACCCTAAAATAATTGAGGTAATAGCTAATTTCAACCTCATTCTTAAAATTGAAGTTGTCTTCTAAAAATAATGAGCCCTCAAAGGATTTCTTTGTATATTGCATGAGGTTATAAATACAAAACCTGCATCATGTGTAATGAAGTGCTTTTGATTTCTTATTACAGATCCCTTAAGGGGCCAGTGATAAATATATAAAGACATAATTTGCTTTCAAACCAACCACTGGTAGTTCAAAAACAAGCATCTACAGTTCACAGAAAAAAAATGCAACATAAAATGACTTGATCCCAGCAGGCAAAACCTTGGGCTGACATACGAAGGCTACCACTGCCCCAGTCGCAGTTATGGATAAAACAAGTGCGCAATATTGCTTATCTATTAATTTAGAGTGGTTTTGATCCACACAAAGTAAAAAGGATGTGAATACGTGTTCATCACATATTGGACCCTCATTTAAATCATTAAAATATCTATCACCCCCTCCCAAAAAAAAGTTTTAGCGGGTATATTTCGTTGCGTTTGAAATTCCAAAGACTTATTTTATAAAAAGCAGAATTCTCATAACTTAATAAAAAAAGGGCTTTAATTAATTTAACAACTGAACCAAAATTTTTGTTTACTTAGTTCAAAATTAAAACTCTAAACATTCTTGGAATAATCACAATATTGCGACACTAGAGAATGAAAGTCTATCTATTTTAAAAAGCCAAAAATCTGGAGAACCCCTGTAATTAAGTCTCAGCCCCTGACCACAATGATTTTGAGTGCAGCTTTTAGGTCATAATAAAAAATAAACAGCGACCCTTTAAATGGAAGTGCGACTTTTGTGACAGTGGGAACCTCCGCAACAAAATTTCCAGCCGAGATGAAATAAAAGGCAAGAGGACATCAGTATTAGATCACATGTTGTGGTGGGTTATGACAATCCACCAGCAGGGTACTTTTCTGTTATCTATCCGATCAAAATCTGCCCAGATATTTAGATTATTGTCAAAAATAGCAAACTTATTATTTTGATGACACTTTTATATTTAGTGTCCAATATTATATGACCTCATTCCTTTTGAACCTGATCCTACATTACATTTTTATCTTTTTATAAGTTGCATGTGCTTTTTTCCAGTCATTTAAGGGGAAACTATTTGTTCTGTATGACAGTGGGAACTAGAGTTCGTCGACAATGGATGCTACACAGGGTTCATACTCTATATAAGATAGTAAAATTCAGGAGTTTTTCAGAAGTAAATTAAAAAAAAAAATAGGAGAAATAATGAAAAATTTAGCATTAACTTTACTGCTTTAAATGTCACGAGCAGAATGAATTATTGAACAAAGTAGTGCAAAAAAAGATTAGTTAACAGTATTTTACTGATTTAAAAAACAATAACTTTCACGACATTGTTATTTAAAACTTCCTGTTGCTCTTGGAATGATAAATTTCTGGAGTTTTAGGGAAAATTCAGTAGAAAAAAACCTTAATTTCCAGGAGTTTACGAGGGCCCTTAAAAAAATAAAGCTAACTTCAGAAGTTTTTCAGCAGGCGTATGAACCCTGGCTACTGCAAACTCAAAACTGTTATAAAAAAAAAAGGCAAATGGACCGTTGAACTCTCAGCCCGAGTTAAAATTGATCATTTCTGCAACAGTCGAAAACGCTATGGGGAAATAAATAAACAAAAAAATAATAACACGACGGCAATTTCGATTGGACGGACAACGGACCAGTACCACCACGACCGCTTTTGCAACCAGTTCCTCAAAGACAGAGATGGGGGCCTCGCAACCAGTTCCGCTCAGTACTTACCGGCGGGCTGGATCTGGAGGTTGGGATGTGAGCTGGCGAGGGAGGCGAGCTGGCTGGGGAAGTGCGAGAGGCGGCTGGTGTTGTTCATGGTCTTGGGCTGGTCGTCCAGCACAATCACCTGCGGCCCCCCACCCCCGCTCGGACGGCCACGGTTGCTGGAAGAGCTGGTAGGGGTCACTGTCAAGCTGCTGTTCCTGGGGGAGAGGGAGAAAGGGAAAAATTGGTTTAAGAGCGTGTAAATGAGGTCATTTTAGTTATGTAATGATTTTTATGAAGAATATGTAATAAACAAAGTAATTTATAAATATATTTTCATTGAAATTTAAGTATTTTGATTTATTTTACAAAGTTACCCAAATTGTCAGGAAATATGAATTTCTAGGACAAAACATTTTGGCATTCAGTGCACCAAAAAAACATTAATTCTCACTCTCTCTGAATGTACTCTCATTTTTTATGAAATATTGCTATATTTGCTCAATTTGTTAAAAAATGTGATGCCTTAAAAATCAAAAGAGGCCATCTTTGAATTCAGCACACCAAGAAACATCAGAAAATAATTTTCAGATAAAGTTTCTGTTAAAAAATAGTTATCCTAAATTTTCTTGAAAAATGTCCTTATTTACATCAGTTGTCGAGAAAGGTGTGAAGTCCTATACAGACAGACTGAATTGTAATAAATTCCTTTACAATTTAATAAAACACTTACTATAGATATATATAAAAAAAATACAATTCCTTCCTCTACTTATTCTTAATGGACTCTAACCGCCTATCTGGTTCGAGACTATAAAAGTCAGGTGATGGTGGCAAACAAACTCTCACTATCAAATCATATCTCACTACAAACTCTACTAGTGGTAACCAATTGCAAGCTCAGAAGGTCACGTGTTGGTTCTGTGTGACGTCAGACGGGTTGAGTCCATTGGACATAATTTTGCACTTTCTCCTCTTGAGCTCAAGATTTATATTAAAACCCAAAACAGGGTTCATACTCTATCTAAGATAGTAAAATTCAGGAGTCTTTAAGGAGTAAATTACACAAAAATTAGGAGGTAACATGAACAATTATTAACCTGACTTCTTTAAATATCACGAGCAGAATGAATCATTGAAAAAAGAAGTGCAAAAAAGTTTAGAATTTTATCTTTCAACAGTATTTTACTGATTTAAAAAACAATAACTTTTTTTTTCACTGATTTAAAAAAAAACAATAACTTCCACCATATTATATTGTTATTTAAACTTCCTTTTGCTCTTGGATAGATAAATTTCAGGAGTGTAAGGGAAAATTCAGGAGGAAAAACTTAATTTCCAGGAGTTTTAAGGGCCCTTAGAAAATTTATGTAAATTTTAGGAGTTTTTCAGGAATTTCAGGAGGCGTGCGTACGAACCCTGCCAAAATGCTGTTCCAGCTGTTATAAAAACAACCAGGATTTCCTACTCACCTCGTTTTGGTGGGTGAAGGGTTTGGCACTGCGGTCACAGAGAGGGACTTGTTCTGCCGGAGGGGCATGGGTAGCTGGGGAGCAGGTGTCTGCTGCTGCTGCACGAGAGGCTGCTGCTGCTGGCGCATGGGCTGTTGCTGCTGCACTTGGGGGGTGGTGACCTGACGGTACACGTGCTGCTGCTGCTGTTGTTGGGGCATGTTGTAGTTGGACTGCGGCTGCTGCTGCACAGTGTTTCGCTGCACAGCGCGGTTGTAGGCAGGAGGCCTGTTAACACAACACATAGAATCAAGAAGGACAATTACACTAAGAAATCTCATAGCTATGTTTTGTAGAAAAAAACATTGTTGAAAATAAAAGAAATCGGACTCATCATAAAACTCGTCTGTTTCTCCAGTGAACGGCCGCAGAAAGAGAAGAAAAAAAAAATTAAAACTTAGAATCTTAATATAATTCCAAAACTAATTAGAATTTTTTGGAAAACAAAACGCCAATCATTTTATCAAAATTAATTGTATGTGAGTTTAAAATATCATAGTTCTACTGCAATTAGTCTTTCTTTCATAACGAAAAAAACAGAAAAACCAGTCAAAAATTTCGAAACTTTAAAACTTAATTACTCCAAAACTAATTCGAAAAAAGGGCAACGTGGTGCAAAACTTCGCATCTAAGAGTATGTGTCTGCAAAAAAATCATACTTCTGCTGCTAATAGATTTTGCTGGGGGGGGCAAACTCGCAGCAGAAAAAAATAATTTTCGACTTTGACATTAAATAACTCTAGAACTAATTATCTCAGCTATTAGCTTTCAGAACGAAATTGATCCTCGTACATCTGGCTACAAAGGGTCAAAATTTACCAAATTTCCGTTGAATAGTTTTTGCGTTGTTCAAAAATAAAATTTTCAAAATCAGCGGCAGCGGTCACTGTTACTTTTTTATATGTAGAGAAAAAATCTGAAAAATTTAAAGGTGTGTTTGCGATGCCCACCTGGTCATGATCTGTCTGAGCGCGGCGTTGTTGTTGTCCGTTGAGGAGGTGACCAGCGGCTGAGTGAACTGTTGCTGCTGCTGTTGCATCATCTGGGGCCTGGGGGCCCGTTGCTGTTGCATCATCTGCTGGTGGTGCTGGTTCATCTGCATCTGCTGGGGTCGCATCTGCTGCATCTGCACCACTGGGTTCACCGTAGGCTGAAAAAGAGTGGCAAATCATAATCTGACCAGGCCTAGTGGCCCAACACCGTTTTTTTTTTCTATCATCACTAGCCTTTGATGCGAAAATCTAATATAACGCAGTCTAATTTGCATCAAAATTTAGTGAATAAACCACTAGCCTGGTTTAGCATGAAACAAAAAGACAGTTCTAAAATAAAGTAGTTTTATTTTCCTACTGAAAGAATAAATTAAAATCATTGACCTAATTTAAACTTAATAATCTCATAATGCCTGATTGAGCAAGAGTGAGAGGAACATCCCTGTGCCCATTTTTATAGTGGCTAAATTAGCCGCTGCCACAAAAGAAAAACTAAAACATCTTTAGAAGAAGCAAAGGCCTGGCACCGGGATGATCCGCCCAAACAACGCAGATCAGCGACAGGCAGGGGTGGCAGACAATAAAACACACATTTTTCTAACAGCCTTCAGGCCTGGGGTGCTAATTACTTAGCTTGTGTCCAGGCCGAGTGACGCTGGACCCCCACAGTTGATTCCCCGACGAGCTTTTTGCTCATTTATCGACCTCGAAAGGATGAAGGGCTGAGTTGACCCATGACCAGCTACCCAAGCAGAGGCCGCAAGGCATCGAACCTGGTGATGCTCGTAGCCAGAGGCACGCTGACCACTACACCACCACGGCCACGAAAAGAGTGGTAGGCTATCAGCAGATCATCTCAGGAACTCCTCTTAACCAATATAACAACAGAGGCTTTTACAGCCAGTGTTATGATGATGATAAAAAGTTCTCTTCCGGGCAAGCTAATTTTAACTTTATATTTCGACCATTGATTATGTCTGCTGCAGCTGCAGACGAAACGTCTGGAACTTTAACATCGACCACTGCCCGGAAGAGAACTTTTATCATCTCCTCTAACCAAGTTTAAACTAATAACATTAATTTGCTTCAGCCCAAATCTTAAATAATAAAAGTCAATGTGTCTTTAAATACAAGTCTACAGTTATTTTTTTCTGATTTACAACAAAAAAATTTAAACATAGGCAATGTTTCGAAAATTTTAAATGACCCCTTCAACATCTTTTGACCCTTCTCATGGTCATTTTGTAATAGCCCGGTGGCGTAGAGGAAGCGCATTGCGCTCCCACACCACAGGCCCGGGGTTCAAATCCCGGTCCACGGGCAAGGCAGACTCAGCCCTTCATCCCTCCGGGGTCGATAAAATGAGTACCAAGGTTACTTGGGGAAATCAAGAGGGCTAGCCACTCCTCAGCTGACTGTGACTTTCAAGTCACACGTTCTGTAACAGTTCAGCTCATGGCCTCACCCAGTGAGGCTAGTTATACTGGAGTTTGAAGGTCCTAGGTACTCCCTCAAAAATCCCCCCCTTGATATTTGGTCATTTTGTTGAAATAATAGCCTCCTTGGGAAGAGATCTTCTCACTCCATTGTTACAAAGAAAACAACAAGTTTTTAAAAGAAAAACTAGATTGAAGTCTTTTTTTACTTTGACCAAATTTTTAAATTTAAGGTTTCATGGAATAAAATTGTTGTTATAATGGTCTCCATGAAAACAAGGATGTAAAATCAAAAGATATATTAGGGGTCTGTATAGAAGAAACTAGGGTCCATTTTCAGACCCTTCACAAAATATTTTGGCTTAAAAACACTCTTCAAAGCTTAGCATTTAAACTGACATTTTGCAAAACTTTTTGCTTCTGCCATTTCCCCTTAGTCATACGTGCAATTAAAAAATTACAGCTCTTTGAAAAAAGAGTTATGTGAATTTTCAAAATAATACGAATACGGGACCCAATTTTCAAATTAAAAAAAAAAAAAAAAACACACACACAGACTCCAGGCTGGGAAAAAAAAATATATAATAATAAAAAATATTAAAATAATGCTTTTGTCTCTTAATAATCTTAGTGTTTATCTATCAATGTCCTAAAGAAAATTGTTTGCTGGGTGATTTGGCCATGGACCAATGGCCAAATCCACGGCCATGGACCATGGAGGGTCCAGCCCCCCCCCCTAGCCCAAACCTTATGTCAGCCAAACAGAAAGGTTCCTGTCCCAAATATCCAAAAAATGAGTAAAAATACAACTTTTTCGGATTAAATTTCACAAAATTTTCTGGGGGAGGACCCCCTTTTTTTCTTGACAGCATGTACTAACTGCAAAAATTCACATTTGGCCTACATTTTACTTGAAAAGGGAAAACTGTTAGAAACATTTGCGGTTCCAGAAACCCTTCGAATCAGTCTTAACGGCTCCCTAGGTCTTAGGTTTTGCCCCCCCAGTCAAAAAGTTGAACTTAAGCATACTCCATTTTGTCCCTCCTCGTGATAAAGGTTAACCTAAGCCTTTATAACCCCTTGCTACACTGGGGGAACCTCAAACTCCTTAATGTAATAGGGGGTTTTCAAGGGTCCTCCCCCAAAAATGTTCAAATTTTAGTATGCTAAAAAGTCTTCTAAAGCTATGCAAATGCTTTTGAAAAATCTCAACTTACGACCAAGGCTTGGTTGGGAGCAGTGGGCATGGGCAGCATCTGGTTCTGGTTGGCAGCGGTGCCAATGGGCAACTGGTCCACCATGATCTTGCCCATGGTGCTGATGTACTGGATGAGGAAGTTGGTCTCGTACTGGAACTGGATGTCGACACTGTGACTCGGGTTGGGGACCTCGCAGCGGTGCTTCAGAACGCGACGCAGCTGGAAGAAATCCACAGAGCTTTGAGAAAAATGTTTGTAAAAGTTGATGTCAACCCCTTTCACAAGGATCCCACTGAATTTCAGAAATTAAATTCCCTGGCTTTTCCAGGTCAATTTTGAAGATTTTTTGGTAAAAAAACCAGCAGTTCACTGCATTTTTCGGATATTTCTTGTTTTTTATCATATATTTTCAATAAATGGTCTATTTTTCCCTTTCTACGGGAAAAACTGAGTCACAAATATCGAAAATTGTTCATTTTCCAGGTTTTGGGCCAAAATGAACAATTTTCCATGACTATTCCCTGACTTTTTAGGTGAAATTAAAATTTCCTAACCCTTGGGAACCCTGCTTTCATTTTTAAGAGATGAGCTGAAAAGTAAATTGACTAATCACTGAGTCTTTGGTTAAATGACACTTGCTGCAAAAACAATATGAGAGTGGATTACTAATAAATTAATGACTCATTTTGTATGTTAATGTTAAAATTGGCCTTCCAACGTGAAAAAAGGAGGTTTTTAGGGGATTTCACCAAATTTTGATAACATTAAATGATACACTGATCACATAAAACGATACATTCTGCGTTAATTTAAATAGGAGTGATCGTGACCAGTGAATTTCAATACCATCAACTATGTTCACATTAGGGGCCGTTCAAATATTACGTAAGCACCTAAGGGGGAGGGGGTTTGCTGTTTGCTTATTTTTCCTGATAAGGAGGGGGGGAGTGTGAGTTATGCTTATGTAAGATGTTACAAACACTGAATTTCGAAAATATCTTGTTTCTTGCACAAATAATTTCAAAATTCAGCCAAAATTAAATTTTGCAAAAAAAAATATAAGTAGGAAAGAAAATTTCAAGCATTTTTCACAAGAAAAGTTTTAACGATAGGTTAAGTGTTCATAGAGGAAAATAAATTTCAGAAATCTAATAACAATTTTTTTTACAAAAAAAATAACAAACAGGGGGGTTGGGCAGTTTTCTTACGTAATTATGAGGGGGGGGGGTTTGCGGTTTGCTTATCTTTGCTGATATGGAGGGAGAGGGGGGGTCAAAAATGACCAAAAACATGCTTACGTAATATTTGAACGGCCCCTTAAGCGGAGTCGACTGCGAAGAAATGTTACCTGATTCATGATGGGTTTCTTGCTGTACACCAGAGCTGTTTCGCTTCCCAAGGTGATGGCAGCTTCGGCAAACTTCTCGCAGTGCTTCAGTCTCTCCGCCATCGATTTGAACTCGCTGTTCTTCACGGCGAGCAGCTTCTTCTTGTCCGTGCACACTTTGCTCAAGTCCTCGAGAAGCGCCTTGGCCCTCTTGTTGATTTCAGAAACAAACCTGCACAGAGATTTCATTGATTAACAAACATATCTGAAGAGTGAAATTTCAATTACAGCAAAGAGTGCATAGTAAAAACCGGAAAACTTTTAATACACTGCACTAATATTTCTGAAGAAATCTGTCTTTTACAAACTGATATATGGGTAAGATTTTGATAATTTAAAAAAGCTCATAATGAGTGATATTGCTTTAACTTTTTGATTTTTTACAATTCATTCTGCATTAATCACACTAGATCAGTATCTGAAGAAAATGCAGACTTTTTTGAGGCATATGCACTGACAGCTTACGCAATTTTTACGTGCTTTGCTGTTTTTCCCTGCACAACCATATCACTTTTACCACTGTGCAAAATAAAAGTATGCATTTTGTTCACAAACTGAACAAAGTATTGATTTTTAAACAAACAGAAATTCAGTTTATTAACTTCAGGGGTTCAACCAGGTTTTTTGCCAAGGTCCTGTTTCAGGAATTTTGTGAAAACGAAGGGCTTGGAGTACAGCACAGCGTTCATAACTTCTATTACGGGCCAAAAATCTGGCAAATTCCATTATAAAATGAAATAACCATATTTTAAATATAATTTTCAAACCACTTTTGATCTTTGGATTTTTGCAAAGGGTCTATTTTGGGAATTGGACTTTCGTGAAGGGTCCTTTTTTGTAGATTATAATTTTATGAAGGGTCCTTAAACGTTCTCTCTAGATGAACCCCTGAAATATCTTTGTAAGTTTGGTTCCCACTCAATTTCAGAAATAAAATTCCCTGACTTTTGCAGGTCAATTTTGAAGATTTTTTGGTTAAAAAAAACTAGCAATTCACAGCATTTTTTTTTGGATATTTCTGGACTGTCTATTTTTTTCACTTTCTAGAGCCAACATACACGCACACATTAAATATTGTTCATTTTCCAGGTATTCTTTCTATGTTTTTGGCCAAAATGAACTACTTTCCCTGACCCATGGGAACTCTGGTTTTATGTTTTTTTTTTATCTTTTGATAACAACCGAAAATCAAGCATGGAAAGAACACCATGAAAAACAAATTACAAAACAAACTATTATTTTATGTAATAAAAACTCTTTCTACTTTAGTAGTAACGAAACATAAACTGAAATGAAGCATTTTTGGGGGAATACTGATTGAAAAAACTGTGAGGATTGTGGGGTCTTGCCTGACGGCGAATGTCTTTATGTCGTGGTTGAGGGCCCTCTCCCTCTCCAGGATCTCCTCGTTCTTCTTCTCGAGGTTGGAGCTGGCGTTCTCTATGTGCGCCTGCTTCTCCCGGATCTTGTTGAGCAGCTCCCCGATGTGGCTCTTCTCCTCCTCGCACGCCTTCTGCAGGAACTGGTACCGGTGCTCCTTGTGCTCAGACAGCTGGCAGTCACGGCAAGTCAGCTTGTCGCACGTCTCGCAGTACAGCTTCAGTTGCTCCTGAAACCACGAGGATAGATTATTACTTTAATTTGTGGTTCAATTAATAAGAAATGATGCTATTATCGCTTTGTTCCTTTGGGACACAGGGTGCATAGGAAAGTCCCCTGAACCTGAAAATACTCTTGAACGGAGAGAGCTATATACACAAGTGAGGTAACACTATGGTAAAGCGATTACGCCAGACATAATGCAAATGACCCCAGCGGCGAAATAAAAAACTAAAAGGAGATAGGTGCTCCTTGTGCTCAGACAGCTGGCAGTCACGGCAAGTCAGCTTGTCGCACGTCTCGCAGTACAGCTTCAGTTGCTCCTGAAACCACGAGGATAGAGTTCAGTTGATTATTACTTTAATTTGTGTTTCAATTAATAAGAAATGATGCTATTATCGCTTTGTTCCTTTGGGACACAGGGTGCATAGGAAAGTCCCCTGAACCTGAAAATACTCTTGAACGGAGAGAGCTATATACACAAGTGAGGTAACACTATGGTAAAGCGATTACGCCAGACATAATGCAAATGACCCCAGCGGCGAAATAAAAAATAAAAAACTAAAAGGAGATAGGTGCTCCTTGTGCTCAGACAGCTGGCAGTCACGGCAAGTCAGCTTGTCGCACGTCTCGCAGTACAGCTTCAGTTGCTCCTGAAACCACGAGGATAGAGTTCAGTTGATTATTACTTTAATTTGTGTTTCAATTAATAAGAAATGATGCTATTATCGCTTTGTTCCTTTGGGACATATACACAGGGTGCATAGGAAAGTCCCCTGAACCTGAAAATACTCTTGAACGGAGAGAGCTATATACACAAGTGAGGTAACACTATGGTAAAGCGATTACGCCAGACATAATGCAAATGACCCCAGCGGCGAAATAAAAAACTAAAAGGAGATAGACAAAAATATTCAAAGATAAAAACACACTGAAAAAAATTTCATAAAAATGTCTTTAATATTAGAGAGGATTTAGAAAGTGAAAATAGCACTTTTTCAAGCCTCAAAAAAGAAAAGAAAAGTTAATTTTTAAAATGAATTATTGGTGTTTACTTTAAGTGCAATAGTTACTTTTTAAAAACATTGAAAGCTGTCTTTTTTTGAACTTGGAGGACCAGCACCACTGGCACTGGTCCACAGGACTAGTTGTTTATCCCCCATTTTCTAACGCTGCAATGCTCCATTTTCGTGCCTGAGAACATTTCCTTGTTACAGGGGTGAGATTAGTAAAAAGTCTGAAAACTGCATGAATGACATTTGATCTCTTAAATTGAGAATAAATCGGAAAAACTAATTATAGTTAGTTAATATTAAATTGGCCAAGTATGAAAAGTCAAGAACATCAACTTGAATTTAGAAAAATAAAATTCCCTGCCAAAAATTTCAGTGCTAAGCTGATTTTTTTTTAAAAGAAAAAGTCTGAAAAATCTCATCCCTGTTGTTATTCCTTTTCTGACTTCCCATTGCAGTATGGTTCAGCCTTATTTTTAAATTATAAAAGCAATTCAGATAATTGGGAGTTTACTGCATCATCATTAAGGCTCAATACTCACGAGGCTGTGGTTGGGGCAGAAGAGGTACTTCTGGTTCCTCCCGGCCAGGACGTCGCTCTCCACCTCCTCCCTGGGTCTGACCGTGTGATCCTTGGTGACCCTCACTCGGGCGTGGGCGGACACGCAGGAGTCACACAGCCACTCCTGGCAGTCCTCGCAGAAGGCCGCCCCCTCCGCCCCCTCGTCGCAGCTGGTGCAGGGGAAGGCCCCCCGCTCCTCCGCTCCACTGCCCCCCTCCAGCCCCTGCACGTACTCCGACACAAACAGGTGGTCCACCACCTCCTCTCGCACCACGTCTTGCGCGCACGACGGGCAACGCACCTTCGACCCTGAAACACACAAATCACGATGAGGGTGAGCAATTATAATAAAAGAGAATAAAAGTCAACGAGTGTTCTTAAAATATTCACCCCTGACCATGGGCGCCCATACATAAGGGCAAAGGGGGGCCCGGGCCCCCCCTTGCACCAGAAAAGTTATGTAAACTCTTCCTTTGCCTATTATAAATTGGTGTTTTTATTGATCAATTTTTTTTTCATTTTAAATTTTGAACTGTAGCTATTAATCTTTTATGATTGTAAGCTATAATTCTAAAGCAAAATGTAAATAATTTCCTATAATATCATTATTTCATGAAATTTTACGGTTTGACGTAGGGACGATCCTATACAAGTCACCCAAATGCGGACCTGGAAAAAGTTGTAACCTTCCCCCGAACCTAATAAAATTTACCCGAACCTAATGTATTGCTCCTATGGAGCTGGCAGGGGCTTCCCCCGAACCAGGTTCGGGCACTTTTTCCAGGTCCGCCCAAATGAGTTAAAACACTACTTTTAAGAATAAAATTTCAAAACCTTTTCTGGGTAGGACTCTTAGACACTCCCTTTTTGCTTGAAATTCCAGTATTTTATGCAAAATTTTTCGCGTTAAGAGGGTCCGTCAGCATTTCGATTTGCGCCTTTTCCCACTAGATGGCACTGAAACTCACACAGTCACACGATCGAAAGTCAGCCAAGAACATAGCCGAATTAACGAGGGAAGCCATGGGAAGCGATATGCGCCAAATACTGGCACGACTGGTTCAAAGAGAGGAGAGAGCGGTTCTAAGAAAAAGGAGACGGGGAAAGATGAGATGTCCGAGAGGAGAGCGTTGGTTGACATTGACATCCAGGGGTTTCGCAAACGGTAAACTGCTGCATTTCCATCTGGGCGCGTTTTCAAAGATGTAGATCAGGGGTTCTCAAACTTTTGAACATCGCGACCCACTTTTTATGAACAGAATCTATCGCGACCCACCTCATCTTTAATTAAGGTATAATTTTTTTCAGACCAGCAACAGGGCATAGTGTGAAACTTATCTTATGATAATAATTAACTCAAAGACCTAGAACTAAAAATAAAAGTGATAGCACTGTTAATTATATAAAAAAATTAAGCCAAGTGGATTTTAATCCAGTTTTTGGAAGGAGGCTGGGGCCAGGTTGGAAGAGAGGTCCCTATTATTTCAGGACAAGGAAGCGGTCTTTATTTTCTTAGCCACTGTACTGCATTTCAAATTTCAATAGAAAACGCTGTTTTTCGTTTCTAAGAAATATTGTTTCGAAATGAATTGAGGGGTGTCTCAAAAACTCTTTCTTATTTTATTCAGCTGTGACAAGAAGTTGAATTTTTAGTAATCTTAAAAGTTGATGTTTTCTATTAAAAGTCAATAAAGAAAAGTTATAAAAGAATATTTAAACTATATTTTTTACTTCAAAATAAAAAGGATTTCAATTCGTATTTTCTGATAAACTGTTCATTTAAAAAATTTTCTTTTTAAAATCAATTCACAAAGATTTTAGTAACGTTTTCAAACTTCAAACGTTTTATTCTTATAATGAAGGGTGTATTCCAGGGGTCGGCAACCTGCGGCTCTTTTGGAGTAAAGTTGCGGCTCTCCAGTTCCATACGAAAATATTAATAATTTATTATCAAAACCCTTAAATATAAGTAAAAAAAATATTTTTAAATACCTAATTTTTCAATAGCTTTTATTTTCATAATCTAATAACAAATCGCTTGTGTGAAAAAATTGAATCTTTTAAAATTTCTGTGGGGGGTTATGAGTCAAGGGGGTTATTTAAAAAATTAAATTGTTCTTTTTTTTTCCCTAAATTGGTGAGAGAGGGAAGAAGGTTATTTACATGTTGTTAAGGTACTAGTGTATTTTAAAAAAATTCAGAAGATATATAAATTTTTGACCCCTATATAAACCCTATACATCTTTTAATACTTAATATTAATTAAAGATGGGTCTTCCTCCAGAAAATAGGGAGTTCGGCGGTCCTCCCCCGAAATTTGTTAAAATTTTAGTATGCTAAAAAGTGTTCTGAAGCTATTTTTTGGGGAGTTTTCAGGGAGCTTCGCGGGCTGCACAAAATGACCCGGCGGGTCGCATGCGGCCCGCGGTCCGCCTGTTGGAAATCCCTGGGTTATAATATTCAGTTTACCTGCAAGGCCCTTTGTTTTCAATCTTTTTTATGACGGCACACATGAAGTTAGAATTACAGGCGCCCTGGACATGTAAAGTTGTATGATAAAAAATATGTTTAAAAAATTTAACGAGATGGCTAAATCAGTTTTAGTTCATCTAAACTGCATCAAAATCACCTGAAAAGTCCACTTTAAGAAAAAAATTTAAAGGTCTTTTAAGGTTATAAGCTTTTTGAGTTTGATTTCTAGTAATCCTGAAAAATTCAATTATACCCATACCGTGATGATTGATAATAATGCAACTTTAATTCTTGAATTTTTATTTTGATTAAATTCGAGTCAAAGAGGCAAAAATATAAACGTGCTGAACTTTTGCTCATCACGAGGCACAAGTTTGCTAAAAAGTTCTGTCAGAAATATCGTGATTTCCCTAAGGATATTATTCCGATCGCAATTTTTAGAGTCAAAAATTAGCGTACTATCATAGATGCATAAATTTTTTAAATTATACACTTTTGAAAGTTTTATCCTTTTATATTCGGTAAATATAAGAGTAGAAAGTCTTGAGGTATCGAAAGTCGGTGTCATAAGTTAATTTAAATTTTGAACACCTTATTCAAACCTTTATTAGTGTTTTACTTTAGACTTCCCTAGACCCAAACCAGAACTTGCTGCTATAGTTCTGGACCGTAGAAATACACTAGTTTCACTGTTTCAGAATTGAAAACAAAGGACGGACTGTCACGTACATTTTTGTACATTTCGGTAGATATAAGATCCCCATGCAAGGAGGATTGAAGGAACCGGTTTGGGGGGTTGGGGTAAGCTCGCAACGATGCCATCTGTAAAAAACCGCATATCTGGAAGCGCCCATCTCACCGAAATTCACCTCGCTCGCTACACGCATTTTGTTCGATCGCCTGCCCGAAAGACTATTTGGTCGACACAACAGGACATTTCTCCAAAAAGGAAATTTTGTCGATAAGGATAAGACGTTATAGCGAACGGGACATTTCACTGATAAAATATTAGTCGTTGAAACGCCCTGTAAGCAAAACTGGTAGCTTTTAGAATTATTTCGCTATATATAATATAATATAGTAAAATAAGCAACTATAAATCAGAAGTCTTAAGATGTTGAGAAATATGTGTTGGAGGGGCTGGGTAGTAAATGTGTGCCCCTCCCGAAAAAAATTTCTATACTATATGCCACTGCGCCCATCTCACAAAAATTCACCTCGATACACACATTTTGTTTGAACGCCTGCCTCATAAAAGAAAGACTATTCGGTTGACAGGACATTTCTCCGAACAGGAAATTGGTACTACTGGAGAAGAGGTTCACGGGCCTCGTCGTCCGTCTGTGCTTACGCGCTTTGCAATTAGCAGCCCGCTCCGCGAGAACAGAAAATTTTGCCGATAGGCAGTGGTGTAACTAGAGATGACCCATGGGGGGTGTTACTCCGAACAGTCAACCCCTCCAACATATTACTCCCTTTTGAAAAGTGTCTCATAATATATATATTTTTTTTTGCAAAACTTCCGAATGGAAAACTTCATCTAAGAGGCTTAACTTTCAAGGGAAAAACACAGTATAACAGACGTAAAAATTTTAGAGGGGGATTTGGGGGTTCAGTGGAAGTCAGTGGCGGATCCAGAGACTTGGTTTGGGGGGGGTGATTTTACCTACATGCGCATTCGACATTACAATCAATTTTCACTTTTACATTCAATTCGTAAGAGGAAGACACATAAAATATATTTGGTGGAAAGTTCCACTTTCTACTGATTTAATTGAAAACCATTAAATGCATGATTAAAATAATTCATTTTCCCTTTTTAAAATGGAACTTCTACTTAAATGCATAAAGTATACACTAATATATAACAAGACAGACCAAAATAAAGAAAAATTAGAGAAACAGAAAAGTCACTAAAAGTAAAATTACCGCAAAGCCACGAATGCCTTTTTGCTGTTTATAATTATTTCTTTTAGCTTTTTCACAATTTAAAATTTAGTAAACCGGATTAAATCATTAGAACCTTGAAATGATAAGTAATAATGGCATTGAAAGCTGCCCTGTTAAGTTCTCAAAATAATAATAAAAACTTAATAAATGTACATACAAAATATTAAATCTATTACTAAATGATAAAAACAATTTTCTTTAGTATATGTATTCCGAATTTAGCAACCAAGAAGAAAATTTAAAATAGCAATTTTTCTTAATAATTGATACAGTGATATACTTGAGTTTAAAAAATTATAAAACATCGAAACATAGTTTAAAAAAAAGAAAAGTTGCGGAAAATGGCAAAACTACCTCAGCTTTATCTTCAAAAAAATCATTTCTTGGCTTTTTCTTAAAAAACGAAAGCTGAGTTCCACTGTTCGTTTCTGAGCACGACCATGTTCACTATTTCCGGAATCCCTTTTTTGAGATAGTAAAACGCCAAATTTTAATAAAACAGCAAATTTACTAGTACAGCTTGGCATATGTACGACATGCTCCGCCCACAAGTCTTGACTATCCCACTGCCAACAAATAGCTGTTATCCCCTCCCAATATGGGATTGCCAATCGCTCTGAAAAAGTTTTGATTGGCCCTTAAATAGATGTTGAAAAACAGTGAGATTAAAAAATATACAAACAAGCCGCCCGCTCTGGTTTTTGTGTGCAATTATACCAGTAATCAGCCTCGATATGGTTCAATTCACCCCGATACAGATTTCTAACACCGGCTGAAATTTCCGGTGACCAAAGAGTACCGAACCCCACTCTGTCAACCCTTTTATCAGGGCTCGGGAAGGGAGCCCTCTGAAAAGTGATCGATGCATTGAAGTTATCATTTAACGAGTTGCTACTATTGCCGAAAAGGGGCACTGCGAGAAACCGGAAAAAATACTCGCTCAGATGGTGACAGCGGTTTCTCAGTAGAGATTATTCACAAGTCAAGTTTATCGCTATGTTATCGGAGATGTGATTTTCTGCCGGAAATTCGGCGAGGTCACTTTGTTGGGGGGGGTGATCACCCCAATCACCCCCCCCGTGGATCCGCCACTGCTGGAAGTAAGGTATACCCCTAGGTAAGTGACCATGGAGAATCCATTGAAAGGACATACAGAACCCCTAGCGGCGAAATAAAAAAGTTAAAAAAATTAATTAAAAAACTAAAGGAGATAGAGCAAAGACCTCAGTGAGAGTATTGTTGCCACTTTTATAAGTAGCTCACTGAAAAAAATATCATGAAAATATCTTTTTAGATAAATGAATTAAAACTTTAATCAAAAAATCAAAAAAACTTGCAAATTTTTGAACTTTTTCCTTTTTGATGACTGAAAAAGTGCTATTTTCACATGCTAATATCTCCGCGAATATTCACGATATTTTCATGAAATTTTTTTCAGTGAGTTACTTATAAAAGTGGCAACAATACTCTCACTGAGGTCTTTGCTCTATCTCCTTTAGTTTTTTAATTAATTTTTTTAACTTTTTTATTTTGCCGCTAGGGGTTCTGTATGTCCTTTCAATGGATTCTCCATGGTCACTTACCTAGGGGTATACCTTACTTCCAGGACCCTAGGATACGTTGGTCCCCTTGAACCCAAAAAATCACTCATTAGTACCAAAAAAAAGTCCCAAAATGAGTTAAAAGTTAAAACCCTACTTTTGCTGGTCAAATTTACAAAATTTGGAGAGGACCCTCATAACCCCAGCAGTACCAAAAGGGGATCTTGAGTGATACTTTATAGAAAAATGCCAAAATTTTGATATTTTTTTCCTAAAGATAAAGGTGATGGTCTGAAAAAGTGCCCTCCCCATGGAGCCGTGCTGGATCCGAACCTGATATATAGATATAATAAAGTAAAGATACAAGCTACTCGCATTTATATTGTGGATTGGTTAGTACATAATATATTTTCCGGTCTGTGTGCTTGATCTCAAGGATCCGCTTGCATCTATATTAAAGCGCAAAGGGGCTTACGATTTTGGGGGCTAAAGTTCATTAAGTTGTGAACCAAATATATAAACACTCAAATAGCACTTCAAATTTGTATTGAAAACTTGCAAATGTGCGAATATTTTCTTTTTTTGAGGCCTGAAAAGTACTTTTTAAATTGCTAATGTCTCCTCGAATATTGAAAATACTAAATTCATGAGTTTTTTTGGCAGCTCGTTATTTAGGATATTGCCAACAATGTTTCATTGAAATTTTTCTTTTTATCTTTAGTTTTTTTTATTAACTTTTTATTTTTCTTATTTCGGTTGAAATTCGGTGAAATTTCGGCTAAATTGAAAAAAAAATCAAATTAGGTAATTAAAAATTGAGTTTTAAATAATTTGTGTTCCCCTTGTTTGGGTTCCATAAAAAATATCCCTTGTAAGCCACTTAATTTTGTAGGGAAACTTATTAATTACCCAGGCCAAAATATCGCAAAAAAAATATAAAGTCTATCATTGCCTCAAACTTGGTAAAACTAGGCACTCTGGGTAAAACCGCAGAAGTAAATTGAGAAATTGGGAACTTTTTGAGGAAGTGGAATAAAAATCGTCATGAGGAGTTAAAATCTCAGTAGCCATTCCTACCTACTGATAGTGAGAACTATCGCAGCGGCGACGGAACGCTGGAACTATCCCAATCCAATTCCCATTCAGGGAGGAGGGAACTGTAGGGTTGCTAACATTTTGCATCACCTGGCAGTTCAGATTTTGTTCGCCAAAGGTATCGCCAATATAGCGTATATTTTCGCCACGGAATGTATGAAAATACAGCGCTGAAGACTGTTGTTGAAATAGGTAGCACCTTTCACAACCTTCTTAAATGTTCCTAAAGTCAAAATAATGTTTTTATATTCATGAATTATTTTGAAAACCAATAAAAATTAACAGAAGATGTAGGTGTCGCTAAGTGTCGCTAGGTGTCGCTACCTCCCAATGGTTCGAAATTGGTTTCGTTTTAACAGACGGGTTCACTAAGAGGTGGTTTTATAAATATTACACCAAGTTTGACACCCTTTCTCTAACTTAAATAAAAAATAAGGCACTTTTATTTGATTTTAAAAAAAGAATGAGGGTTATAGGGACTATCTATTTGTAACACTTTGGGGCTAGAAAATTAACATTGCGGGTATAGGAGCGCTTGGGGTGCCATCTATCGACAGAAAGGGGAACCGTGTAAGTGACGGACCCTCTTAAGTACTCGTGACGGGCTCCTTTGAATAATTATGAACTAAAACTAACTAAACTCATCGGCGCAACAGCCCTATAGTGGGCCAAGTCCTACGATGCCCATCTTCGTTTTCTTGCCCTGGGGTGCAAGGCATATGTCCCGGTTAGGTGGTCAGTCTAACGCAAGACCCCCAGTGTTTAGTTCCTCAATTTATCGACCCACTCAAGGGATGAAAGGTTGAGTGGACCTTGCCCAGCCCGGGAATCGAACCCCGGACCTGTGGCACGGAAGAGCTATGCGCTACCACCCCTCCTTAAAAAAAATTAAGTCTAGTTACGGGCTTGACTAGCTAACTTGCAAAAATTTTTCTTGGGCCCCCTCCTGAATTCAAACATATGGGCGCCCATGCCCCTGACTAGGCTTACCATAAGTCCAGGGTTTTTAGAACTGTCCTGGGTCACAAAAATGTCCAGGGTTTCACACAATTAAGATTTGCAGGACATTTTTATAAAAAAACTATGACCAAGATGTTTGAAATTGAGTCAAACAAACAATTTTCGAAAATATGAATGTCAAATGAAATTACAATTAAAAAATAAAATTTAACATTACTTACTCCTATAAGCCCCAAAGTAGTTAACTAGTCTATTCAATTTCATAACTATTTTTTGCCCAAATTCTGATGCATCTTTTTTATCTATATCACAAAAAACGCGAAAAAGGGCATTTAATTCTGGTTATGGTATTTTGAGTACTCTACCATCTTAATTAAATTTGTTACAGTACAATTTTTTCTATATTTTGATAAAAATTTTAATAAGAATTTTTTTTGAAAGTAGTTGAAATTTTGAAAGTAGTTTCAACTAGTAGTTATTTAAAAAAGTAGTTAAACTATTACCTACAAGTAGGACATTAAAAAATAATCCTTGGCAGCTGACCCTAATGCAGCTAAATGGATCCTTGTAACGGAATAATCGTGAAGAAAATAATTGTTATTTATTTAAACACACAGTACAGTTTGAAAAGCTTTTTTCCCTGAGCAACACCTTATATATCTCAGCTAGTTCAACCATCAAATTAAAGGCCATTTTTAAAAATTTTCAACCAGAAAAGGGTCTGTACTTATAGACTTTTTGTTAAAATCTGTTCATAATTATTAGTAAATTTAAAATTAACGTCAAATCGTGTTCCTTTGACCCTGTTTTGTAATATTATAAAAAAATTAAAAAAGTACTTTGATCCTCCCCCCAAAATATTTAGTTTTTTGGCCAAAAAGGCAAATCCTTCGAGCAAAATCAACATGGAGCAGGGAGTAAGGTTTGGGGAGTTTAAACCCCCTCTTGCAATTTTGACATCAGTTTTTATATATGTTTTTTTCCTTAAGTTTTACATGTGGAGGGGTTCGGAATTGTGGTCTGCAATTATGATGATCCAAAAGGTATCAAAACACTACTTTTAAAGATCAAATACAAAAAAAAAGTTTGGGGAGGACCCCTAAGCCACCCTATGATATTTTGATACCTATTTCTATATTTCTTCCCTGAAATTTTAGGGGCTTACAAGGAACGGTCCCTCCTTTGAAGCCACTAACAATTCATATAAAAACTCTTGCTTTGTTTTTATGGCCCGAGGACTTAAATTAACTACAGATTAAAAAGAACTAAATCTTAACTATTAGGGGCCATCCAGAAATGATGTCACACTTTTTTCCCAACATTTTTGACCCCCTCCCTCCCTTATGTCACAGTGTCACACCATACCCTCTCCCCCCTTTGTCACGTCACGGACAGCTGTTTTTATTGCAGTTTAATTGCACCCCACCTTATAAGTGAACTCATTTCATTGGTATGAATTTTATGATAATGTCATTTAAGCTACATTTTCCAGAAAAAAAAAAAATTGTAACATAGTTTTATTTTTCAATGTGTGATGTCACCAATTCTTGAAACCCCCCCTCCTCCCTTGTCACAAAGTGTCACAGATTGATTAACCCCGTCCCTACCCTCTAAGTAAGCGTGACGTCATTTATGGACGGCCCCTTATTCTAATTATAATTTTAACAATCAGAAGTTAAGACAAATAATGAGGAAATTATAAATTTATTGATATAAGTATAGAAAATTAATTAGCTTAATTAATCAGCAAACTAACTCAATTTTAGAAAATTAATTAACTCCCAATAATACATTTTTAGTTTGAACCCCCTCCCGCAAAAGAAAAACCTGACTACGCCCCCTGGACCCTAGCTCAAGCCTCCGAAATTCACCAAAATGGCTAAAGGCTAAAATATCCGCACTTTGGCCTTCGCAACCCGAATTCTCGAAACTATCGATTGGGAAAAAGCTTAACAAAAAAAAACCCCACACCAACGCGAAGAATCCATTGAGAAAAAAAAAACTCGATATACTCTAACTCAGGGGATTAAAATTGCGAAACCACCCTCAAAGTAATTGCACGACATCCGAGACAGAATAATTAAATATTCCATTCGAAGAAATGAATCACTAGAGCGCCTCTACAATGAGCTCAGGATAGAGCGAAGGCCAGATGGACAAAGTTATTTGTATTGCATTCCACCTCTATCATTCCGCATACACACTCGTTGCAACACAGCCAATGAGAAATGCCAATTTCCCTCTACCTCTACATTGCTCCCAGAAGAGACGCAACGCACGATCGAAATTCTCTTCCACAGGGAAGCAAGTGAAAAGCAGCCTCCTCGTTTGGCACTTCTTCGCTCACTTGGCGAAAACGGGCGTTCGGATCGATATTCTCTGCGCTCAAGAAAGAAGTTTTTTCAAAACGTAGACTCAGAATTTTGAACTTATTAGCCGCTGGCTAGGAGGAATTAAAATTATCCGTTGATTATGAAAAGTAGATATTATTCGCAGTTAAAAAGTTAGGGAATTTATCTTAAACATTACTTTAATTAATTTCTTGCTGCAATTTTACATTACCGTTTTTTATAGAACCATAGTTTTAATTTTCTTCTTTCTATTTCTTTATTATAATTATATTACATAAATTGAATAAATTTAGCATCAAGATATTCTTAAATATACTATATTTATACTTAAAAATGACTCCATTTTTACTTCAATTAATATTTTTTCAATGACTCATTAGAGAAAATGTACTAAAGTGGAGATAACATTTCCCATGCTTTCAAAATCGAACTACTATTCGATAAGTTAATTGTTTCTTAAATATTGATACATTGGTTCTATGCTGAACTGCTTAGTTAAAAAAGAATTTTAATTGTATTGTTTTATAACAGGTTATAATGCCAATAAGGCTGTCAAGCTAGATACTTTTTTAAAGCGTGTAATGGCTGGGGATATATCTAAATGGAATATAGTTACTTGATGTTTATTTATACACGTGAATTCAAATAAAAAAAATAAATGTCTTGCTTTACACAATAAAAGGTAGATAAAATCAATTCCCCCCCTTTGGAAGTAATATTTGAATTAGATTTATTTCGCACGCTATATATTCTGTTAATTTGTCACAATAGTTTGTCTAAACATCATGAAATGTCCTGTTAATAATCAAGGTGAAAGTTAGTTCACTTAATGCTATTTATAACACTTTCTGGTCATAGAAGAAAACTTAAATGAACTGCTTGACAGAAACACATTGGTAGAATGCGAATTAACTCATTTTATATTGATTAGTTGATTCTGGGAGTCGCGAAAATCTGTGTGTTAGGGCATCACTAAAACAACTTATTTTACATTGAAAGTTCCAATACAGGGTGACCACAGAATACTTATTTCTAAGTTCCCTAATTATTCCAGGTTCTTCCTGGTAATCTGATACGATTTTTCCTGATATTTTAAAAGTAATTTCTAATTTTCTAGAAAGCGGGAGAAAGGAGGAAAATCTGTAGCTTAAAACTCTGGTAAAAAATAAAAATGAGATAGTTAGTAACAACACAGAGAAGCCCTCAGAAGCCTTTTTTGAACATTCGCAACCACACTCGCGATTTACTTCTAAAGAAGAACGGAAATGCACTTTTAAAATTTTTGAAAAATGTTAAATGAAAAACTTCGCACTTTCAGAATGTTCATGATAACTATCAGATTTTCTTTCTGAGGTTTCTTTATTCAGAGTAGCATATTTTACCAAAGAAGCAAGAAGATCTAAAAAAAAAGAAATGTGTCAAGAATCCTCTTTATATAATGCGGTAAAAACATCGCTTTTAGAACTGCTTTTCAAAAAAAAAATCACGAAAAACCATTTTTTAGAACTTAGTAAGCAACGCGGCGGGTTTTTTATAACGCCACGACAGCCATTCTTGGCGACTTCAGAAAAAAAACAGGAGAAAGAAACCGATCGCACGCTCTCTTCTGCATTTCCAGCAACCATGAAGAATCTTCCAAAAGAGCCGCGCCAGCCTTGTCCTTGATAAAGTTGCTAGGCAACGGTAGGAGAGAAAACTCGATCGATTATTCGTTCACTCCTCACACAACCGAGGGAAACCGGTTTGCCAAACTGTACAATGGGGAAATGCATAGAGTTGAATACGTGACTCATTCCTAGAGCTCTGAGCCGACGGTATAGCGGAGTGAAAACTTTTCTCCCACAGGAGGAGTTCCGAGTTTTTTTTTTCTTCGCTTCGCTGGCTCATCATTGTTCTCGTTTGAGGAGGAATCGAGAATGTAGAATAGAAAAGTCGGCGGACGGAATAGTTTTCGGTTCGAAAGAAACTGAAGATCTCGGGATGAAATAAAATGGAATACTTCCAACTCGGGAAAGATTTTAAGAAATGTACTGAACTATTTATTGGAATTTCAGACGGCGTAAGGGATTTAGAATTAAAATTTTAAGATACCGTAAATAAGACAAAAGACAGGGTTCCCACTATATTTTGGAAAGAAAATTCGCCTTCCTTTGCAGGTTAATTTTGAAGATTTTTCGGTCCAAAAACTAGCAATCAACGGCATTTTTCGGATATTTCTTGAATTTTAGAACACATATTTTCGGCAAATAGTGTATTTTATTTTTATTTTTCGGAGTCAAAAATGAGACACAAACATTAATTATCAATCATTTTCCAGGTGTTCAATATGATTTTAAAGGTTTTAGGCAAAAATAAGCAACAAAATATTCCCTTATTTTTTAGGTCAAATTACAATTCCCTGAACCGCGGGAACCTGAAAAGAATTGTACGGGAAGAAAAAAAAAACTTTCCAAAACACAAAAATTGGTTTTGGAGTTCAAGGAAAACAGTTTCTAGGTATAAAGGCTACAACCTTAGCTTTTTTGATTATGAAATAAATGCAAAACCTTCGAATTTTTAAGAGTTCTGAACAAAAATAAAAGAATTAGAAATGCATTCGCCTTATGATTTTGATTGGGATAAGAATTGAGCAATAAGAATAGTAGAAAATTAACTTAAAAAGCCAGCAAATATTCTACACGATTCAAAACTTAAAAAATAGATAATTACTTAAATTGAAAATTTCAAATTTAGTGCAAAATGTCAAAGTAATGCAAAAAAAACCCCTATTTAATGTTAAAATTAAATTACCTGAGTAATATCTGTTATGATGATTACCTCTACCTCTACCTCTACCTAAGGCATGGAGAACACACAAGGGAAAAGCATTAGACAAACACAAGCAATCACAGGGATGGTGCAGCAGGCAGACGAAAAGCAATAGCAGTGCAGACCATCACCAATTAATAAAAACATGCATTCCCATCAATGCAGCATTTCCCAACCTTGCGGGGCACGGTAATTGTAGAGTATACGTAACATTTCATTTTGTCTTTAAAAGTTGCATAAATTTCAAATTTTTACAGTTTTTCTGTGTTAATCTGATGTTTACAGGCTATGTTAGTAGGAGAACAGAAAATTTTGAAATATATACAACTTTAAAAGACAAAATAAAATGTTACGGACTCTACAATTACCGTGAAATGCCCCTTGCTCTAGTTTTAGGGAACCCCAATGTTCATGTTATGTCGCATAATGTTTTCAGATGAAAACAGAAAATAAATACAGTACAATTCACTCATTTCAAAACTAATGTACTTGTAAACAATCTGTGCAATTAAAATTAAAAGTTAAAGGAATTGCACATATATTTACAGAACATAACATTGTGAAAACTGCAGAAACTATTTTTAGAACACTCAGCAATTAGAACAGATTCAGGTCGCTTTTAAGTTTTATATGACAAGATCTCCTTCCCATAATTTAAATGTTTGTCATTCGAAAATAGAAATGTCTTTAGAAACATGGGTGATTTCACAAAATCCTTTCTAAAGCTCTAAAATTGAAAAGGAGAATGAAAATAATCAGTTAAAACTTCTTTGAACCTTATGGCTAAGCGCGCACGAGTGACTAAAATCACAGCGACCAGTATCACTAGTATCAAAAATATCACTAGAAAACAATGGATCTCTATGAAGAAATTCTTGGCAATCGGCCAAGTGTCGCGTCGCCTAGTGCGCACACTCTAACTTGTTTCAATAGCCATGGCGACAATTTTGTCCTTGTCACCGTGACAAAAGTCGCTAGTGCGCGCTCAGCCTTATGGCTTCAAAGTGATTCCCTATTTGTTGCAGAGCCCTGGTTTGGAAACACTGCATGAGACAGTCACAACATAGAAAAAAATAAAATAAATAGTTTTAATAAGATTTCCATGTATTTAATTTCTCTGGTATTTAAGAATCTTTAATTAGTCTAGTTATAATTGAAAGCTTTTAACCCTTATGTAGAAAAATTATGAATAGTCTGGGTTATGTTTTTATAAAGGGCGATATCATACCCCTTATTAAAAAAACCAAGGGGCGATACTTGAGCGAGTGCCTAGGTCGTTAGACCTTCAAACAACTCCAGTATAACCAGCCTCACTTGATGACTGAAAGTCACAGTCAGCTGAGGCCCTTGTTTCCCCAAGCAAACTTGGTTCTCATTTTATCGACCCCGAAGGGATGAAAGGCTGAGTCTGCCTTTTCTAACCCGGGCCTGTGGCGTGGCAGCGAGATCCACTACCACTATGCCACTGTCTGGGTAAAGTATTAGATTACAATTTTTGAAAATTCTTATAAATATAGTAGAACTGCAATTTCTATAAATGCAGAAAGAAATATGGGATAGTTTCTTAAACTGGTGGTTGGTAGCAACCAAGTTACAATTATATGACCACCGCAATTTAAGTCACAAAAATTTGTAAAATAAAAAAAAGCAAGAATAATATTTTAAGACATTGTCTTAATTTTTGTTGTTGCCTCGAATCAAGTATGACCAGAGATATTTCAAGGCACCTTGGATACTTGGTTGGTGAAATGATCAACTGCAAAATATGTATAAGTGTCTATTTTTTTTTTTAAAACTAGAAGCCAGGGGTGCTACCGACTTCAACTCAAAATCCCGGAAAAAAAGGTATCTGGAATTCTCAAAAATCCGGAACGCTTACAGATGTAATCATGCTTAGAACCGATTTTGGGACCGTATTCTTCATAAGAAAAATCCAAGTATTCCAGGATTCATACAGTTAAAAAAAAAACGTATTTCCGGGGCTATCCCGGAGAAATAGCATCCCTTTAGAAGACATGCTTCTAAATGAAAAGAGAATTAGTAGGTTACAAATATAGGAGAACAGTCGGAAACAGTTAAAAGTTCGGGAACGACAACCTTCAGCCGAGTCGATTATTGTGCGATAAACGGGTGGTCACATTGTTGCAACTAGCCGATGAATAATTTATCTTATAATCTGCGAGTTAACTGACCTGATTGTGTACGTTTGTGACCTCTTCCTCGCATTCCTGTAAATATTGAGATTAAAAACAAGTAAGAATAATAGCAACTTAAAAAAAAAAACTTAATGCAGGCAGTGCAAAAGGATCAACAGAACTGAAAGAGCCAAGACAACACCAAACATGCAAACACTGGACGGGGTTGAATAAATAAATAGCAACAATGCATAAAAATATTAACCTAAATTAAACACTAATTTAAAACAACATCTTTAAATATATAGATAGGTACTACTCCTTCAAAACAACTAATTGTAAAAATGCCACGATTTTCACGAAAGAGTATCTTAGTAAAATCTTAGAATCTACAACTACAGACTGCAAATTTTATCCTTTATTATTTATCCTCCCAAATGTCGCCAAACAAATCCCCCCGTGTTACGTAAACTAGGATTAAGCGACTTTTTTTAAGAGTGTGATTAAAATTCTAAACAAGTATAAAAGTGAACAATTATGGCATAACAAGCAGTGGCAGCTCGTAGCTAAGGTGCTGCTTCAGTTCTGGTGCAAGCTCAAACTTGGCTGATTTTAAAAAAGAATCAAGTAAAAGAGCTAAAAGCCTAATTCTACACTTAATTATAAGTTAAAAAGTAATAACCCAACTTTGCTTTCTAACCAGACACTAATAATTTGATCTACTAGTTAAGGGGGACTGTAAAATTACTAGGTACAAACTCAACATCCATGATGAAAATGGATAAAAACGGTCGACGGTATAACACGTAAGTACCGAATAAACAATTAAAGAAATGGGAAAAGCTGATACCAGTACTATTAATTTGATTTTTCTGATATCCAGCTATCACACTTTCAGAGTCATTCCACACAGTTGGGTCATCCAAAGAAGCCAGGCCTGGCACCAAAAATAGCAATAATAAAATTGACAACCCAGTTCTATAGAGGTTGAACTGCTTACTCGCCAATAAACGGCATTGGCAACACCAAATTTTGCTAAAAATGTTGTCCAGGCCCAGCTTCTTAGGATTTCCCGGAAAGTCAACTGGGTAATATTAATATATTAGAAATTCTGGGTTAGAGGTACATCACGAGCCGCTGAAGTTTAAAATGTTTCACCAGAGTTACTGCTCTTTTACACACTACTTAAGCCATAATAGAATACTTAAGGTAAAAATTAACTACGTTGTATCACAGCATTCCTGGACTTGATGAAAATAAAATTGTATTATGAGATTAGCTAGGTGCAACCACCGAGTGTTCCCCAATACTTTAAGCTATTTTTATTAAATCAAAATAAAAACAATCAAATATCTAAACTCAAGCCGTGTTGCTTTTGGGTTTGATTAACTTGAGGTACTTAACTGTCAAAATAAGGTTTACAATATATGCTACAATTCTACGCTAATAACAAACATATTCAACAGGAACACTTTCCGTAGATTCAAGACTACATTGAGAAAACGAAAGAATATACGAGTGAAACAACCCAATACTTTGGAAAAGGATTGAACTTAGAATAATAAAAAATACTGTTAATAAAAAGATCTCTTACCTGATGCCGTCGATGTAGCTCCATTTTCGGAGTTCGATTCGGATAGTAAACAAGATTCACATGCTGTGTGAAGACAGGGAAGGAGTTTGGGGTTTAGAATAGCTTTCAAGTCATTTAAACAAAATACACACTTAAATTCAACCCATAATTCTGGGTATTCGTCTTCAGCAGGAGCTCCACTTTCGGTCACTTGTTCCGATGAAGACCCCGGTAGAGAATTTGAGTTCTCATTTTGAGAAATGTCTTCTTCCATGCCAGGATCTTCTATCGCTGGCGAATGGGGTTCCACTTCCATCTGAGCGCCTTGTTCTATTTTACTTATCAATAACACAAAATTGAGATCTTAGATTCGTTGAAGTTGAAACTGTTTCCAGCGAAGAAAAGTTTCCAGAGTGGCGAATGTTTCCAGGATAAGTTTGAGGAGAAATGAACTACAACAACCTCAAAGATGAGCTAGCCGTGCATTAAAAGCTCATTAACTCAGGATAACTCAAACCTGCCTCAAACTCTATGTCTAGCAAAACTCAAACTCAAAGAGTAAATACAAAATTTTTGTTGCCAATAGGAGTTTCGGAATAATATTTGAGGGAGTAGATTGTAGTTTGAATATCTCAAAATTACATCCTCAGGATTTAAAAGCTTCAAGATAATATATGGTTGGTTGATTATGATTTTATGGGATTACGTTCTAGTGCAGATCATAATTAAAAAAATATGTTGTCTCTAATGAAACCTCTTGTGCTAAGATTCTTGTTTGCTGAGAACTTTTAACGATGCTTCAAACATAGAGGCTTCAAACGTAAACCGTACGGCCATACCTTACCTAAACTTTTGGGGGTTTTTTTCTTGGGGGATAACTCAACATCATTTTTAAGCTGTTTCAGTTCATAAAAATTCCCCTTCATTTAAATTAGTGTTTTATCTCCTTTTCAAACCCTTTGGAGAACACCTTTTGGGTACCGCTTATCTGGTAAGCGGCAGAATTTTTGAAATTTAACCCTCAAAAGTAGTGTTTAAACTCCTTTTCAGACTCTTTGGGTTACACCCGATGCTCCTTGTGGAAGTTTCAGAATTTTTAAGGGATTTGCATCTATTTTTCAGAAAACAAAGGAAACCTTAGGGGGCAATTGCCCCCTCAAATGACGCCCATGTGACATTGTGGGAAGATTAAATGTTGAGCACATAAGGCATCCTTTATGATGTTAAATAAAAACAAATCTCATAACACATAATAGTTGGTAGTTAACGTACTTACATCAGAAAAAGTGTATTTAAACCATGTCTGATTTTTATTTTGTGATGAAAATGCAATCCAGAAAACATAGAAATTTGTGCATTTTATTGAAGCTATTTGATAAAAACTCCATACCAGTTGCAAGCAGATTTCAAAAAAAAGTATTTCAAAATAGTGTTTTTACAAACTTGGGGTGCAATGCGACAAAAGGCAATCGTCACATCGCTCGTAAATTTTTTTTACAATTTTATTGAAGCTGTTTGGCTAAAAATAATCTGCACTACCCTGAACCAGGTTTCGAAAAAAGCAGTTTTTCAGTTAAAACAGTACCAAAATTTTCAATTGATATAATTGCATTTCACAGCTTTAAGAATTAAATAGGTACTTAATTGGAACACAACCCAAGCTGGCCAACATAGAAGCATTTTATAAAAGGTAAAATTTTAAAATGAACCAAACAAGTAGACTAAAAACATTTCACTTCTTTAATATTTCATAAGATTTCTTTTCATAAATGCAATAAAAAATACATCATCCATACCTACGATACATACAAACTTATGCGCTCTTCCTTTTCTGCCGCTGTAGTAATGAAGAAAACTGTACGTAAAATATATCAATTTATGAAATATACAAGCAATGGTTTTTTAGACGAAATGTACAGTCGCAAGCAAAGAGTATATTTTAAATACAGTTTTAAAATACTTCAGTAATAAACTTGAATAGATTTTAAAAACAATTATAGGCTTAAAACTTTAATGCACTTTCTCCAATCATGAGAATCAATTGAGAGTAATACCCACATAACTTGTGTTGAAAGATCTTGGGGCAAAATAAGCAGTAAAGAGGATAACTGTAATTATGTGCAATACTCAGAATTTAACTGAATCAGTCATTTTAAGAGTTGACGCCCAGATAACACAAATCCATCAACAAGTCGTTTAGTAGGAAAAATTAGAAATAAGCCCCCTTTTATAAAATGACCAATTCAAAAATGTGGTGAAACTAAAAATATACTTCAAAGGGGAGAAGTATGCAAGATATGTTTAAAAGCAAAATATAACATTTTAAAGAAGAAACCTAAGAAAAGTAAAAAAGATGCAAGGTTTTTAAAAACCCCAGACTTGGATAAAACAAAAAATTTTCCAAGCACAAAATTTTCTGCAATTTAGTTAAGCACCCCCAGTTCTTTAAATACATATTTATAATCACATTATTCACCTAAGTACTATACAATGCTTCTTAAGAAACAACAGTAAAAAGAAATAAATTGGTACAGCTTTAGAATAAGTCCGCTTTCCGCCATGTTTAACCACAACTCAATTTATGACCGACAACTATTGAGATCTAATTATTATTATTAGATCCTAAAATAATAGTAATTAGTATAATATTGTAAGAGATCTAATAGTACGATTAGATCTCTATACTGACAACGCTTAATCATGTTGTTTTTGGAGTTGTGGTTAAACATGGCAGCAAGCGGACTTTTTCTAAAGCTGTTCCAATAAATTTATTTATCAAAAATTTAAATTATTTTAAAAGATTTTCTGCAATATTTTAAAGTTTTCCACACTTGGCGAGCACATCTATATTATCCAAGTCTGAGAAACCATTTTAAATTTGAAAAGAAACATATAAGGTATATATAACCATGAATAGAAATTAAATAAGCCAATATAAATTTTCAACTTGAATTTTTCTGACTTTTTCATATGTCCTGTTCTCAGGGGTTAAATTCTAACCAAAGAAGTACCGGAGCGCTACTATTTCAGCATTACAAATATTTACTGATTAATCAATAAAAATTAGTAAATATTTACTGAAAACCAAGAAGTACCGGAGCTCCGCTCCGGTGCAATTTAAGCCCTGCCTGTTCTTCCAAAAGTATTAATGAAATGCTCCAACCACTTATGTAATTTAAGCTTATTAAATGCAATATTTATTTCCAGTGTATCACACAAGAACTTCTTTATTCTATCTTGGGAAAATTTAAGAGGCTCAAGGAGACATTGCCCTCACCTTTTCTACTGTATTAGCTTACTAATGTTACTCAGGCCCTGGGCCATAACCTGACATTAGTTGACTCAAAGCTATTTCTAAGGTACCCCCTAACAAGTCCATTTATACATTAAGATTTAGATCACTTAAGGGGCATATTATGTAAGCATGTTTTTGGTCATTTTTGACACCCTTCCCATCTAACCTCAACCCCCTTCATTTTAAGAAAACTGCCAGACCCTGCTGGGTTTTTTTGCACAAAATGTTTAACAGTGCCTAATAAATGCAATTTTTTTTTGTAAAATTTATTTTTGGTTGAATTTTGAAATTATTTATGCAAGAAACGAGAGATTTTCGAAAATCCAGTGTTTGTTACATCTTACGAAAGCATCACACCTATCCCTCCACCCTTATCAGGAAAAATAAGCAAATAGCAGACCCCCCTTAGGTGCTTACGTAACATTTGAACGGACCCTAAGAGTAATTTGAATTATGTTACATAAAATGTCAACATTTTACAATGTGAGCTCCAAATTAAAATGGAGAATACACTTTAGAATAGTAAGGCATTTTAAAAAACGTAAGAGATGGAAAAGAATTTAACTCAAAATATACTTATGAGAATTCAACACTTCCAGTTTAGTTTTAAAGGATATTTTTTTAACAGAATGATTGATGTATAGAACCATTTAATCTCTCTATGATATTTTTATAATTTTTAATATTAGTATTTTATTCAAGTTTTTAATTTAAAAGCATACATGGCTGATAGAAAAAAATAGGCATTTCAGTAAGGCAACAATCCTTTTCTGCAAGCACAGTTATTCAGAGGGTTTTTTTATACATTCAAAAGCAACCATTCTCTTAGCAACAATATTTATAACATTTATTTTTGAAGGGGATAAGTATCCTTAATGCCTTTGCACAACAAATCTTTTATGAGCCAGAAAAGTATTTAATTGGGGCTAAAATAGGGACAAGGGCAAAAAAGTACCCTTTTATTAAATAAAAAGGTTAATAGTCGAAATAGTTTTAGTAAAATCATGGTGCAAGGCAATTAACATCGCAGATTAAATATTCAATTTACAGTTGCTAATAGCCAATTGCCACTGCAAAATCAGATAGTTACAAATTTCCAAAATTTCAGTTTTTAATTCATTCAAAAGGAATTTTAAAAATTATAGTTATTTTTCCTCTGGTACTGGAAAAAAGTTTCGCTTTATATGGCATGATTGTATAAAAGAAATTTAGGCAAAGGAATGTTAGTTAAAAAATATTGTTCATTATATACCTTCGTTTTGCTTGTAATATCGCCAAATATTTTATTTTGTTTCTAAACTGTATTTTTATCACATCTGAGCTTGCTACAAACGGGTTCGATGCATTTCCAACATGCAGAACCCACCAAAACTGAAACCAATTATTGTCATCCAATAAACGGAAAGTATTTTTTCAACTCATCCACAGAGTAAATTTGAAATTCACAAGCTTTAGGACAGCTTCACCTTCAAATCCAAAAATGAAGAAATGTCGACTACAACGAACAAGGTTAGGTGCGTGGCACAAACTTTAAAATGACGATATGACAATTAACGATCCAAGGTACCGTTTTAATTTTAAAAAATCATGACTAAAAGGACCTTTAAAATACACAGGAAACTGTGGAAATCCATTTACTGTGTTGGTATTTAAAACTTTTCCGAAGATATATTTGTCCTCGATAGAAGATACCTCAGGACATATTCCATAGTTCCAGCCAATACATTTTTTTAACGAAATAAACTTATCCAATGAGGAAGGAAATGTTAGTTTTATGAAAAAAAGTTTTAAAGCATTTGTATTACATACAAGAAGAATACTTTTCCTATCACAAAAGTAGAAATATTTAGACTTAAACATTTTATAAATTGAACTTGTTAACCAAATTCAAACTTTTGAAAGGAATTCCATACAAGGAAAAGAAAAGAAAAAATAAATTAAAACCGACATCATTTTAATAACTCAATCGGACTTATGCAATCCCTTACGTTAAAAAGTACCAAAAATATCTTTTTAAATTCAAGGGAATTATACAACACACCAGATTTTTTTACCCACTTAACAAATTTATAAACCTTACGAATATGAGAAAATAGAAAAAAATAATCATTTCACAGCAGTTTGTTAATTTCAAAGACATAAAATTTTAGCAATACTTTGCATTGTACCTTTTCATATAAACTGTTAAGAGTTCTTAAAACATATTAAACTCTCTTTTTTGATTCAGGCACATAAATAATGATCGATTCATAAATACAATTTGAAATTCTGAACAAGGTATCACATGAGGATGATGAAACATTTACAAAAGTAGAAAAACTCAATATAACTTCAAAGCTGATAAAAATAATATAAAATGATCTAAAACACATAAACAAATACTTTGACAAGTAAGTAAAAAAGGAAACACCTGCGCAGCACAGAAAAATTTGACGATATGTTTCGATAAAATCTTAGCACAGGAGAAAAGTCGGACTCAACTGAACAAAAAAAAAACAAGAGTAATGGCACGAAATGCGAATAAAAAACAAAACTTGAGCTTTCCTTCAGTCTGCACTTTACGAAGAAAGTTTCTTGCATAGTTAGTTCGCAAAGATGACATTGGCTTAATTCTCTATTTCGAAGAGTCATCCCTGATTTCACAATGTAATAAGATATCGACTTCTTACTCATAATATACTTTTCTTTTTTTCACTTTTATTCTTCCGAACAATAATATTAACCATTGTCTAAAATTAGAAAACCATGGCAATATGAGTTGGGGACAGGGATGACCAATCATCGCATGCAAATGAAGTTCCAATGTGCGATGTTTAGAGAGCAGGTAAAACAACTATGTGTCCGATGATGAAACACTAATGACTGATGTCTACTGCAGACAGGCTTGGATTTTCTCGATCCACTCTTGGGCAGCCACACTGTCAGCTGCCATGAAGTTGTAGGTCCTCCTGATCGTGCGGAGCTGGAAAAGAATCCACAGGTCACTTTGGAATACTGCTCAAATAGTTTAACATTTACTTCCGCCCAACAGGAAGTCCTGTGGTGTAATATAAAATAGGAAGCCACTCAGCCGACTGTGCCTTTCAGCATTTACTTTGAAAATTGGCCAAAAAAAAAAAAAAATTGTGTAACTTGGGAAAAGTGAATCCCGAAACAAAAATATGAGAATGAAAAGAGGAGGGCAAAAAAAAAGATGGAAAAAAGGTACATTTTTGAATGACTGAAATTTATTTTTGGTATTTCAGAATCTACTTTTTCCCCTCTTCTCCCCCTTTTTTTAGCTCAAGGAGGGAACAATTTCTGCAGTGCCCCCCTGAATTTGCACTTGCTGTATATAGCCTCACCCTGTTAGGCTGGTTATACTGGAGTTTGAAAATCTGATTATCTAGGTTTACTCACTCAAGTATCCCCCTAGATCAGACATGGGCAAACTTTTTGAAGGGAGGGCCAGATAAAATAAAAAAATTATCTAGGCGGGCCGGAAATAAAAAAGTTAACAAAAAAAATTTATGAGTGATAATTTTTAAAGTTGATTTTTACATCACACGCAACTTATACACTACAATGGTAAAAAATTTGGGAAAAAATGTTGCAAAATTGATTGTTCTTTAGAAGAGTTGGAAGGCGCATGTGACAGATGAAACTGTGATAATGGGTTTTCATAATCTGGTAGAAACTGTGATGAGCTGATTAGCAGTAGTAGTGTAGCTAAATGGTGGTTATATAAAAAATATTTTGTCCTACGTGTAAATCGTAGGGGTTATTCAAAACCATGCCGCGGGCCGAAGGGCCATGCCAAAGGGCTGTACTTTCCCCATGACTGCCCTAGATTATAAAAAATATTTACATTACATTTAAGGTAATTTTTGAATTAATATTGTGAAATCGGGCATATTGTACCACCTAAAAACATACAATTTATCAATAAGAAGTTTGTAGGTTTAACACTAGAAGAGAGTAAAATTACCTGTTGGTCTAATATACAATTAACATAGCAAATTTAAGGGAAACAAGAAAATAAAACTGAATTGAGGATAAGGGGTTAAAAAATACATCTCTCTATATTAAAAAAAGTAACAGTCGCCGCCGCTGCTGTTTCAGAAAATCTTCACTTTGACAATTTTGAACTGTCACTACGCAAAAACTATGGGATGGAAAGTATTGAAATTTTGACCATTTGTAGACAAATGTATGAGGGTCTTTTTCGTTTCAATAGCTAATTAATGAGATAATTAGTTCTGGAGTTATTTAATGTCAAAGTCGAAAATTATTTTTTTCTGCTGCGAGTTCGCCCCCAGCAAAATCTATTCGCAGCAGAAATATGATTTTTTGCAGCCACATTCTCTTAGATGTAAAGTTTTGCACCTCGTCGCCCTTTTTTCGAATTAGTTTTGGAGTAATTAAGTTTTAAAGTTTCGAAATTTTTGACGGGTTTTCGGTTTCTTCGTTATAAAAGAAAAACTAATCACAGTAGAACTATGATATTTTGAACACACATACAATTATTTTTTATAAAAATATTGGCGTTTTGTTTTTCAAAAAATTCTAATTAGTTTTAGAGTTATTAAGATTCAAAGTTTTAATTTTTTCTTCTCTTTCTGTTGCCGTTCACTAGAGAAACAGGCGAGTTTTATGATGAGTCTAATTTCTTTTATTTTCAACAATGTTTTTTCTACAAAATGGTTGATGATTATTAGTAGACTTGCTGGATATTTCTTAACATTTCGATTAAATTATTGATAAGCTAAAAAAGGAATGTATTTCAGCAACATTTTTGTTGTTAATTTAGGGGAATGATACGAATTAAATTATTTATAAGCAAGAGAGAGGTATTTTCGGTATTACAAGAGGCTTAATTAAGTCGAGAAGAGTGTTAGGCTGGATTGTTGAGATGAACAAGCGAGCTCTGCTCGCTAAGATCGCGAAGCGATCTGAAAAGAACTGCGAAGCAGTTAAGGGGGTTGGTGAGCGATAGCGAGCAGGGGGCAGGCCCCCTAGTAACATAAAAAAAATTCATTTAATTTAACAATTTGGTATAAAAAGTTAAGGAATGAACAAATTCTCACATCGAAAAATGCCTTTTCATCCGCTTTCTTTGGTGCACCTTGGACCGATGTCGCAGGTGTGACAGACATGACTTCGGACAAGTCAACGAGTCCTTTGTGGTGGGAATCTTCCATGGCATCGTAGTACCGCAGCTGCAATAAAAGCGACACATTAACAGCTAAAACAAAGAGTTTTCCAAAGCAAATCTTTCATTTTTGCCCAACAAGAATTAGTCAAGAAGAGAAGACTAAATGAAATACTTCTAGGTTTTAAGAAGGTAAAAGAAGCAGTAAAATTCCGTAATAAAAGATCTTTCAAAATCCAAAATTAGTCAAAATCACGTCCCAAACGAGTTTTATGAAATTAAAAGTAGGTTTTTTTATGATTTAGTTTTACTTTCTGTAAGAAAAAACAATAAATATCGAAAACACGAATAATTAATATGGTGTGAGAATTGTTAAGATTTATTTCTTGAATTTTATCACATTTTTATGAAACAATAAAATACTTTGTCCCTCGTTTTAATTATGTATCGTGTAAAATGAAGGATAAATAAATGTTTTTTCTTTAAAACCGGATTGGATTATTATAGTTTGAGTCAAATATTTTATTTTATATATGTTGTACAGCACTTTACCCATAATTTTAGAAAAAAAAGTGTATGACCAATTGCTTTTCCACATACTCTTAAGATAAAAATTCCCAAGATCATTTCATTCAGAAATTATGTAGTTTGAAAAAAGAAATATTTGTATTCTGAAACGTAAGCGAAATAATAATGTTAGGAATGCAGAGATGAGAGAGAAACCTGGTGTTTGATGGAGTCCAGGACGAACCAGCGCTGCTTCCAGCCTTTGAGGAGGGCCCCTCTCTTGTAGAGGTAGCCTTCGTGGGTCCTGTTCTCGGCCACATTCGAGGAGAACTGTTCGTAGTACTGGCTGCTGCTCTGTATAGCTGGAACACCTGTTGTGGAATAATTCATTTCTCATTTTGAATTATGCAATTAATTCATTTCAAAGTTAATTTTTAAATTCAATTTTTTTTTTCATTTAAATTTTAACAAAGTAATAATTTTATTTTGAATTAATTTAATTCACCTAGAATACAGCAGAACAAGTTATCCAACCTCCTCACTGATCGCTCTTCTTTGCTTTACTACTCTCAAAAAAAGGTTTAGAAATTTGAGGTCTGAGAAATTGAAACACTAAAACATTTTTTTCACTTTCTAAAATAGTTTGCTTTAATTTCTTTTCAGACTAGAAATAGATATTTTTACTTAATTTTGGTTTCTCACATTGTCTTAGTAAATTACTTGCTTCAGTATCCCCTGATTATTCAGTCTTTTTAGCGTTTTGACCATAGCTTTGTCCCAAATGTGATGTTGTTCGACCGCATTAATAAAACTCGTGATTTGACAGTAAGAGTAACATTTGCATAGCTGACAATCTTCCGGTTTTTGCCGAGCTTTTCCCATGCTTTTATAGTTGAAATGAGCTACAAAATCATCCAATTGTTTTTAAACAAATGTGGGAATAGAGTTTGATTCCGTATCGTAAAGTGGATATCGAACAGGTGCTTTTGGTTGTGCCGTCCGATGGCGGGCAAAGAACTCTAAAAGATGAAGTGTAAATAGAACGGAAGAGAAGATATTGAGACGGGGCTTATTATTTTGTTATTAGTTAGCATGAAGTGGTTCTTAGGTCATTCATTTTTAATAAACCAGTTTTATTTTAATTGAAGTTGTCCGAGCCTTATTCATGCCCACACAAATTACATTTTACATGAAATGTTACATTAAAATAGCTGTATTATAATTTTACAGCTTATTTAAGACTAGCATAAGTTGAGGTCTATAAAAACCTGGGAGATTGGCAGCTGTGCATTTGTACAAAGAGATAAAAGACTCACTGGAGGTGACGGAGGCGCTCTCCACACTGCCCCCCTTTCCTGAGGCTGAGACGGAGGCGGCCCCCGAATCGCTGACCGACTTGTACTTGGTGCAGTTCTTGGGCACCTGCTCCAAACACCGCTCGTGGCAGTTGTAGCCACAGTCCATGCACCGCATGCCTGCAAAACAATCCACTCATTAACAAAGATACTTAGTTACTTTTTATTTTAGTAAATAATAACTGCAGTGCAAAAATTTTGGGATATAAGATAGGTTAGGGACGGTAGCCAGGATTTTCCCTTGGGAGGGGTCCAGTGTGAAATTTTTTTTTATTGAATATCAATAGTTTTCCTCAATTAGTTAAATTAATTATTTTCACATATTAGAATTACACCTAATATTAATTAATTAGTACAATAATTAAGATTGAGTACTAATTTTTAATGTCTAGTCCCATGCTAAGTGTTCATCAACAAAAATTTTTTTTTCTTCTTAATGTAAAAAAGAAAATTATAGAAATCATATAGAATAGTACAAAAGGGGGGTCTGGGAGTCCCCTCCCCCAGAACATTTTTGGAAATTTGACCCTAAAAAACAGGGTTTTAACCCAAGTTATCTCCCCAGTAAATTTTAACAATTTAACAAGCAAAAAAGTTTTATTCAGGATCTTTTAGGTTAGACCCAAAGAGGGGGTCTGAAATCGGGGACCCCCCTTGGCTATGCCCTTGTCCCTGTAGCCTAGGCACCTTGTTTGAGTGGACAGGGACCAATCCAGAATTTTAAACTTAACTCTCATTTTTGTGAAAAATTTACTTGGCATTTTATTTTTAAGAAGAATTGTAACAGCTTTTTAACCTAAGTGAAATTTTTATACCTATTTTTAATGGGAACTATATAAAACTAATGAAAACAGCATTAAATTACTATTTTTAAGGGAATAAATTTTAGTGAACATAGTTTTTTCCAAAGAAATTATTGCGAAGCCCCCTATTTTGGGCAATATTATTACATAGATGTTGATTTGTACGAAGAATTTTTGTGAAGGTACAGTTTTTGTTATGATATTTCTTGTGAAGGTGCCAATAAACGACACCAAAATTGATCTGTATTAGGGATCCTGATTTCCAGGTTCCCCTGTTTGAGTGTAGAAGTTACCTGTCTTGACGAGTCCCCAGAGCACGTGCGAGCAGAGGTCGCAGTAGGTGGGCGTGGTGTAGTTGTACTTCTCGAAGCGGTGCGGGTGGGAGTACACCTGGGGCTGAGTGTCCCCCCCAACCATCTTGCCCCGCACCAGGATCTCGATGGTGGACCGCTTGTGGATGGACCGCCCGTGCGAACGAACCATCTGCGTCGTGAACGACGACTGGCGCTGAAACAAAAACTTATATCAACATTTGTTTCTGTATTACGTTGTATAGTTTAATCTAGGGGTCTCCAAGCTTTTCAGCCCGAGGGACACATTGACTGTTAAATAGCAGTTTTGGGGCCGACTACAAAATACTCGAGGTCCAAATAAGAAAACCAAAATCAGTGGCGGGTCGTGGGTGGTTCAAATGGGGGTTCACAATCATGTTTTGAAAGAACAATTAAGTAACAACCTTACAATTAAATCACAATTATTATTAATTATGTAATTTTTGAGATCAGGCTCAAAGCTAGATTTTTGCACCAGGGAGAAGACCTAAAATTATCCCTAATGGTTTCCAAAAGGTGTAATGTGTACCTTTTTAATATATTTTTAGGTATGATTCTCATTTTGCTGAACTTAATATAAAATGAATGTGATTAATTGCGTTCGAAGTGCAAAAAGGGAGGTCTGGGTGTCCCCCCCAAAAAACATTTCAGAAATTTGACCCTAAAAAATAGGGGTTTAACTCATTTTGCACCCTTAATCCGAATTTCGGGGGAATCTTGGATCTTTTATTTAATCTTTTTCTTCAACATCTTGGATCTTTTATTTAATCTTTTACTTTAACATCTTGGATCTTTTACTTGAGTAAACCACATATCCGTAATTTTTTTTGTAGATAAAAAGGTATCCGCGGGCTGGATGAGAGGGCCTGGCGGGCCATAGTTTGGAGACCCCTGGTTTATTAATCTAATTATTATTTAAAATTATTAAAAAAACCTTCCAAAAGCAACAGACAAACAATACATACCGTGAGAGAATCTGTTCCAGGTATTTCCATTTTCTCCCACAGCATCAGCCATTTCTGAGGTAGTAGACCCAGCTCCGTTTCTGAGTTGTGAATGGCCTGCAAAATACAAACATCTCAGCTCCTCTTCGAGAGATTGAAAGCAACTCATAATAAATTCAAATCAGACAGTAATTCAATCTAAAATATTTCAGATAGCTAGAGGTAGATTAGTAATTTGCTTTCATCTAAACTGCACAATTATTTTATCATTATTTTTTTTTTTGACAAATGCAGGCACTAAACATATTTTTGATTATGCATTAGTTGATATATGTTTTCAATTAGTGTTTGCTCATTCAATTAGCAAATGCTGGCATTTTGCAAGTTGGCCATTTAGCAAAATGGTTGAAAATTTGCAATAAGATCTGATAAATCTTTAGCATGCTCCTGCATAAATCATTGAAAAAATTAAAACATTGCTCTTAACCAACCAAATTGCAAAAGAACTAACTCTAATAGTTTCCACTAAGATAGAATAAAAGAGAATAGAGCACACAGAGGTCTCATCCCCACAGACACTAATGGCAACTTTTAAAGCATTGACTAATTGACTTACCCAGACACTGGCACCCCCCCCCCAAACGGGACCATCTCCTAGCTAAATGGCCTCTGCCAATCCTCTCCCATAAAAGCTTTTGCCCTCCTGTCGCTCATGTAGCGTCATGCAAGTTTCATATCCAATCAGGAATAACTTTTGCCATTTTGCCTTCTTCTGATTGGCAGCTGGTAAACAGAGAGATAATTTGCCTCTAAAAATGAAGTTTCAGCTCATTTTGAGACCTTGTAAACCATAGAATTTTCAGGGATAAAATTATAAATAGACCAAATTTTTGAGGCTGAGGGTGCTCCCCAGAAAATGTTTTGAAGTATGCCCATTTAAACTATAGTATTTTGTCTATTTTGAAACTTCTTTGGGGGACACCCAAAAGAGAACAGCTTCTTCCAAGCGGCAGAATTTTCAAGGGAAAAACACTATAAAACAGAAGAAAAATTTTAAAGGAGTCCTTTTGGGGGTCCTCCCCCTGAAATTTTTTTGAATTTTAGAATTAAAAAGTGTTTTTTAAGCTATTTGTTGGAGTGGACCCACCCATGTCTGGGGGTTTCCCCCAGGAATTTTTTGAAATTTGGCCATTAAAATGCGGATGAAATTAATTTCCAGTCTCCGCCAGTTGCCGACCCTTTCCCTATACTCTGTGGCTAGCACAATGTCCATGGTTGGAACCATTTGGAAAACCAAACCAACGAGTGCTCACCTCCAGTATCTGCGTGAAGAAGTCCGGCTGGACGTTGGGGACGCTGTCGTAGCAGGAGCTGACGATGCGTCGTAGGGGGGCGGGGCCTCCGTCCGCTGCCTCCGCCTCCTCCTCCCTCTGCCTATCCATGGCCACCAGCTCCACGTCGAAGGAGGGGCCGTGCGCTAGCTCCTCCTCCAGGTAGTAGTCCCAGATCTTCAGGTTGGACACGTTCGAGTACGGACGCAGCACCTGAAACGACTTCAGTATAAAACTTCACAGAAATATCTTTTTCGGAGGCACTAATAAGGAAAACACACAGCCATCTGGAATTCATTCTGTTGGTGTTACCATTTCTCTGAATTTTCCATTCGTCGCATTTTGAAATTATTGCATTATTATGGGGTCCTGGGTCAGGACCCCCCTATTGGGCCTGACCTGAAACTTTTTAGACCCTACTTTAGGTGTTACAAGTATGATTAGCCATTCAACAGTGGCACTACACCCCTTAAAAGTGTCCGAAACACACTTTTGGGCTTGTTAAACTCTAAAAAAATTCGACTAAGTGGTGAAAAACGAGTTTTAAAATGCTGTTTTTAAGGGTAAAATTTCCAAACATTTTCTAGGGGAGGGTCCCCCAGACCCCTTTTTTGCTTGGACGACACACAATTTTTTACACCCAAATTTGTTTGAATTAATACATCCCATCCTCCCCTACTTTTAAACTTATTTTATATCAGTTTCAAGTCTCAAAACAGCTCAACAGTACTAGTTAGAAAGATATTTTTTAAAAAAATTATATCCCAGGGAGGACCTACTGTAAATTGAATATACGAGGGTAGTTTGATAAGTTCTCGGCCTCACCCAGAACACGCGCTCTAATTCGCGCGAATTTTTTTCTCCTGTTAGAACAACTCTTCAAATGAGCCTAATTAAATTTTTGGGTTGTTCTGATCAGAATTCTGCTGTCGGGAATTTTTCGAATGAGTTAAGGTGAGCTTATTTTCAATAATGGAGAAAAGAGAGTATCGAGCTGTTATAAAATTCTTTTTAAAAGAAGGGATATCACCAAATGAAATTAATTCTACGATCGTAAATGTGTAAGGAGACTCTTTACCTTTGTTTTCCCCGTGAAAGAATTAGAGTTGAAGCTTTAACATGGTTGCAAGAGTGTTCTTAAAGAACCATGTGAAAAACGTTCAAAAAGAGCCGCCATACCGAAAATCGTCCAAAAGTGCCCTCTATGATTTTAGAATAATGATGAAAGAAGGTGGGGACCTTTCTAATAGTCTAGGGATTTCAAAGGAGCGCAAAAGTAATTTTTTGCACGAGGAATTGCGCGTGAAACCAAGCTGGACAAGATGGGTGCCGCGAATCCAAATTGTGGCTCAAAAATGCATTGAAATGACGACTTCATTGCGATTTTTGACGCGATTTACACAAAATAAAAGCGTTTTTTTACGTCCATATGCAGAAATAGACATTACTTAGAACTTTTAAGTAAAATAATAATCAATGCAATGGATAAAAGTCAGTTTTTTAGCACCAAAACGTGCTATCGGCAGGAAAATTCATGACGTAAGAATTCTGGGGTTTCAGGGAAATTTTGTGAATGGATTTCAATGAGAAGGGTATGAATATAACAGCAGAATATTTATCTAAACTGTTGATGAGAATACCCGAGAAAAAAGACCCATTTAGCAGATTAAAATGCCATTTTTCATTAGAACAGTGCTTCTGTTAGCAAACGTTTTTTTGCGGTGGGAAAACTGAGGGATTTGGCTTAAAAATTTTAAAAGCACCTATCCTATTACCCAGATTTGGTATCTTCAAACTCCCATCTCTCCTCCAAAGTGAAAAATTTTCTCTTTGGTCACCGTTTTTCTTCGAATTAAGAAGTAACTGTGAGATGAATAGGTTTTTTCACGAAAATCTAGAACAACCCCCAAAAGAACGAAAATTAAGACAGGGCTGTCGTTCTAAGAAGTGAGGCAGCTTATAAGGAGGCAATGTTGAAAAATAAACCGTTTTTGAAACCATAAGTTGTCATTTTCATAGTCAGGCCGAGAACTTTTCAAACTACCCTCGTACCATCTAACCACCCCCACCAGGGTTCCCACTCAATTTCAGGATTAAAATTCCCTGACTTTTCAAGGTCAATTTTGAAGATTTTTTGGTCAAAAAACGAGTAATTCAAGGCATTTTTCGGATATTTCTTGCTTTTTTTAACATATTTTTTCAATAAATGGTCTATTTTTTTTCCACTTTCTTGAGTCAAAATTGAGAAGCAAACATTAAATATCGTTCATTTTCCAGGTATTCTGTACATTTTCCAGGTTTTTGGTCAAAATAAAACACTTTCCCTGAGTTTTGAGGTGAAATTAAAATTCACCGACTTTTCCAGGTTTTTTAGGCATTTCCTGACCAGGGGAAACCCTGCCCCACCCATAAAATTGCCTTAATTCGTCACTGCTTTGGGGCCACCCCTAGGGGGTAGAGGTTCTACACACATATTTCCACAAACAATGTACTCACCCCGTCGTCGGTGCCAGGCGGCACGTACCAGAAGTTGTAGAAGAGGGGGCTGCGGGCCCACAGCTTCTCCACGTAGTCCCAGAAGGAGGGTCCAGGGGAGCCGCCCAGGGAGCCCCCCTTGTTCAGGGGCAGGGAGTCCTCAGGGTCCTCCAGCCCCCGGAAGCCCCGCCTCTCCTCCAGCAGCCAGCCAAGCTCCGCCCGCTCTGCGTCGCTGTCCAGCAGGAAGGTGCGGAAGCGGCACGACACCGAGTGGTACGCCAGCAGCTTCAGGTAGTACTGGTTGAACTCGAACGACATCGGGAACTGGCGGTGGATCTGAGATAATGAAGAAATCTAATGTAATGAAAGTCAATGTGGGTTTGTTTGTCTTTTATGCAAATCTACAGTTTTCTTCCCACATGCAGGCCTGGTGGCATAGTGGTAGTGCATTGTGCCTCTACACCATTAGGGCTGTTGCACCAATGAGTTTAAGTTTATTTGCATCAAACTTGTTATACATGCGTGAAAAAAGCTCAAGAAAAAAACATAGGCTATGTTACAAAAAAAATTAATGACCCCTTGACCCTCTTTTGAGCCTTTTTAAGGTCATTTTGCTGAAATAGCTTTGTTTCTCCTAAAAAAATATCTATTTACTCCATTGTTAGAGAAAAACATAATGCAAAATAAAAAGTTTTAAAAAGAAAACCTATAGATACAAGTCTAGTTAAAAATCCTATTAATCTCTCTATATTAAAAAAAAGTAACAGTGACCAGTGGCGGATCTAGAACATGAGCAAGGGGGGGGCTAACTTAATCTGATTGAGGATGATTATGAAGTAACAAGCCGTGCTTTTTACAATATTCGTTAATGTCTTAAATATTGAGGGCAGTGTTGAATGTAAATGACTAGTATTGTTAAATATAATTAATTAATTAGTGAATTAAATTAGTTAATCATTAAATATATCAAAATATTAATAAAGGTTACAACCGGGAGGGTTTTTTTTACGATGATTTGAGTCAAATATTTTTTTTTCAAGAATATAGATCAAATGTGAATTTTCGTGCACTTAATTTCAATGTTTAGCGAATAATACATCCATCCCGAGGCATAAGGGGGGTTTGGGGGAACCTCCCCCAAGAAATTTTTTGAAAATTTGACCTTAAAAAGTTGTGTTTTGACTCATTTTTGGTTATTTGGGACCCTTTGAATGTCACACGAAAAAGATGATTTCTTGATGATGTACTCGTTTTCAAAGGAAAAAAAAACTGTAAGATATAAGAATTTCATGGGGGTGGTTTGAACCCCCTAACCCCATCTCTATTTTTACAGAGTAAATGTTTTGTAAGAGACTTAGCGCATTAGACCCTTTTAAAAGAGAATCTTATAAAAACCAGGGAGTTAAAGATCTTGCAGAGGGGCTAAAGCTCATAACCTTTAAGTTGTGAAACAAATCTATAAAAATGTAAGGGGCTAAGTATTTTGGAGGTTATGCTTTGTAAGGCTTAGAAAGCTCATTGGAATCTACAAGTTCTGAATCGCATTTATATTAAAGTGCTGAAAGCTAAAGATCTTGGAGGGGGCTAACGCTTTTAGGCTAAAGCTCATTAAATTGCGAACTAAATACTATAAAGCATCGCAAGGAGGCTAATTCTTTATGGGGGCTAAAACTCATTGGCCCCTTTAAATTGTGAATTGAATGTACACAAACTCAGGGCTACAAGCCTTGTAGGAGCTAAAGATCATGGAAGGATTCATAAGGGTTAAAGCTCATTAAATAGTGAACCAAATATATTTAAAAACGCAAGAGGGCTAAAAGCTTTGTAAAGGCTATTGAAGAGCATGGAGGGGGCTAATGTTTCATAGGGCTAAAGCTCATTAATTTGTATACAAACAAAAAAACGCAAGGAGGCTAATGCTTTTAGGGGCTAAGCTCATTGGGCCCTTTAAATTACGAATCAAACCTTCAAACATGCAGGGGGCTAATAATTTGTAAGGGCTAAAACCTATAGAAATCCTTAAATAGTAAATGGAGTTTATAAAAATGCAGGGGGCTAAAGATCTTGGAAGGGGCTTAATGCTTTGTAGACCCTTTGAATTGTGTAAAAGGCTACAAAAAACTGAAAAAAAGTTAAAAATTTTGAAAATTTAAACAAAATTTTCTAGACTTAATTTTTTTTTCGAAAAAGTTCAATTTTATGTAGTGTAAACTTAAGTCCCAAGGGGGGGCTATAGCCCCTATAGCCCCCCCCATAGATCCGCCACTGACAGTGACCGCCGCCGCGGCCGCCGCCGCCGCTGCTTTTGAAAATTTTATTTTTGAACACTTTGAACTCTCACTACGCAAAAACTATTCCACGGAAATTTGTGAAATTTTAAACATTTCTATTCAAATGTATGAGGATCGCTTTCGTTCTAAAAGCTAATAGATGAGATAAATAGTTCTAGAGTTATTTAATGTCAAAGTCGAAATTTTTTTTTTTCTGCTGCGAGTTCGCCCCCAGCAAAATCTATTAGCAGCAGAAATATGATTTTTTGCAGACACATACTCTTAGATGTGCAGTTTTGCACCACGTCGCCCTTTTTTCGAATTTCGAATTAGTTTTGGAGTAATTAAGTTTTAAAGTTTCGAAAATTTTGACGATTTTTCTGTTTTTTCGTTATAAAAGCAAAACTAATCACAGTAGAACTATGATATTTTAAACACACATAGAAATAATTTTTATAAAAATATTGGCTTTTTGTTTTTTCAAAAATTCTAATTAGTTTTAGAATTATTAAGATTCAAAGTTTCAATTTTTTCTTCTCTTTCTCGCCGTTCACTAGAGAAACAGACGAGTTTAATGCGTGTTTTATTGATGAGTCTGATTTCTTTTATTTTCAACAATGCTTTTTTCTACAAAGTGGTTGATGGTTATTAGTAGACTTGCTGAATATTTTTTTAACATTTCAATTAAATTATTCCGAGAAAAGGCTTCTGCTGGATTGTTGAGATGAACAAGCGAGCTCTACTCGCTAAGATCGCGAAGCGATCTGAGAAGAACTGCGAAGCAGTTAAGAGGGTTGGTGAGCGATAGCTCACCTATGTGTGATTTCTTTTATTTTCAATTTAAGTTAGGAAAGTAATATTTCAGCAATAGTTTTTTTCGGGATGATTTGGATTAAATTATTTATCAGCAAGAGTGATAAGTAGTTTCGGTTGTAAAGGAGCATTAATTAAGCCGACCAGCGGGGTGATTGGTAAGATGAAACAAGCGAGCTTTGCTCGCTGAGATCGCGAAGCGATCTAAAAAGAACTGCGAAGTAGTTCCGGGGGTTGGTGAGCGATAGCGAGCAGGGGGCAGGCCCCCTAGTAATCTAAAAAAATATTTCAACAAAATTTTAAATAATTTAAAATATTTGTATTTGTGAATTTAATTTTTAGATAAAAATGTTTCATGGAGTAACATTGTTGTTAAAACAGTCTCTATGGAAATGATTAAAAGTCAAAAGATTTTGTAGCTTTTAAAAAAGTTCGTTAACAAACCAAAAACTATTGAAAATCCCTTTTAACTGGAAAATATTTGGTTTCTTAAATTGTAAAAATGGAAATGCTTTAATTATTTAATAAATTTACTGCAAAAGTTAATTAAAATTATCACAATTTAATTAATCAAGGGCTCTAAATGAACATATTAAATACTTTTTGGACTAATATTTTTTCTAATGCACATTGGTTTTTATTCATGGGGAAACTCTAGAAATCATTCAAAAATTATAATGGGATGTAATACCTTTCATCCAACAAAATTTAGGTAGGAAATGTATTAAAAAATTTAAAGAAAGAATATCTAACTTCACCCGTGCAAGGCCGGACGCATCAGCTACAGCAGTGTTTCTCAACCGGGGGTACGCGTACCCCTAGGGGTACGCCGAGAGCTTTTAAGGGGTACGCAACGAATTATTTATTTTTCAACTTTCAATGATTTTCAAGTTTTTCAACTTAATATATTTAACTTTTGAGGAAGACCGAAAATTCGCCGAATGTGTTTCTCCAACCTTTGATGATAAAGGATGGTGCCAATTACCCAATAGCAGTTAACATTAGAGGCGTATAGTGTAAGAGGGGAACGGATATATAATTTCATTTAGAATAGGTTGAGGCCAGTGCTGAGAATAGGAGGACATCATACCAAAAAAAAAGTATTTTGTTTCTAGCAAAAAAAATTGCAGAAAAAGCATAGAAAATTTGATTTTGAAATTGTCAATCATATAACACTGAAAATGAGTTTGACCTTGTTTTAAAAGGTCAAATTTCAAAAACTTTCTGGGGGAGGACCCCCAGACCCCCCTTTTTAGTAAAAAGTTACAAACAATTCACAAAAAATTGGGACAAAGGTTAAAGAATTTATTTAAAAGCACCTTAAAATCATTGAAATATTATTTTTGGGGTAGTTAATCATGATTTTGTAAAATCCTTCTGAGGAGGAATACCAAATCCTTCGGTCGCCCCCCCCCCCCGAATTTTCAGGAGCCGACGACGCCAACTGCATGCTAGGGGGTACGCAGGGAAATATATTCTTCCTTTGGGGGTACAATCGTGAAAAAGGTTGAGAACCACTGAGCTACAGCTAGTTCACTTCAACTCAAGCCCCTGGAAAACTATTAGAGTTACGAACTTTTCATCCGGAATACCAAATTCAGAATTGCTCCAAAATCCAAAACGTTAAAAAAAATCCCTAAAGGTTTTTCCCACCAAATCGAAAGCAGTTACGATGTTCTTCCTCTGTATAGAGGCGATATTAACCAACAGTATTTTATTAAGAGTATATTAAACACAGTCATCCAAGAGAGTCGTTTCTTACCTGGTGAACGGCGTCCAGGAACTGCAGGAATATGGGGGCGAATCCGCTGGCCAGAGTGGCTGCGGTGTGGTTGCTGCGGTGGGTGAAGCGGTGGCCGAACGCCAGCCACTCCTTCTCGATGAGGGTGCGGAATCCCTCCAGCGTCCGGTAGTAGGGGTCCAGGCACAGCTGGGCCAGCGAGATCACCTAACAACAAATTCAGAGCTTTTTCAAGGAGCATCCATGGGGAACTTAAAGCTACTCTCAGGATTAAGTGCCGAAAAACACAATTTAACTCGCAGTTATTTAGACAAAGAAGAAGGGTCACACAGGGGCATAGCCAGGATTTTCCCTTGGGGGGTCCAATGTGAAAAATAGTTTTTACAAAATTAGTGGAATTAATTATTCTCAATCTTTAATTAGATCTATATATTAATTAATGTTTAATAATTTATTAGTGTATAATTGCTAAGATTAAGTACTAATTTTTAATCTCTAGTTCGATTCAAAGTTTCCATCAACAAAAAATATAGGTTTTTCTTAATGTAAAAAGTTTCTTTAAAAATATTATTAGCTTGATGTAAAAAAATCGTGTTTTATATGGAAATCCAAGTACAAAAGGGGCGTCTTGGGGGTCCTCCCCCAGAAATTTTTTGGAAATCTGATCCTTAAAAACTGCATTTTAACCCAAGGTATCGGGGATTTCCGTCCTGGTAAACCTTAAGAGTTTAACAAGCAAAAGAAGTTTTTTACAGGCTCTTTTAGGTTAGACCCAAAGGGGGGGTCCAGACCTGGGGACCCCCCTAGTTATGCCCCTGGGGTCACAGCTTTGGGCTTTCTTGCTAGTTTGTCAATTTACTTCACCGATGTAGAGTTTCTTTGGTTTTGCTCTGGCCTGCTGGTTCAGACCATGATTGATATTGTTAGATACACATCATTCTCCCCATAAACACTTGTATTGATAGTGATTATTATAAACCTTTACACTCGACTGAACTTAAGTGTTCCATGCCTTAAGATAACTGACCTGTGTGGTGACGTCCCATCCGTCCTCCAGGCAGATCATGACAGAGGAGCCCTGAACATCCATCAGGTCCACCACTGCACCGGACAGCTGGAGGATCCCTTGCAGCTGAAACGGCAAAACAAATAATCAATACAGCTGTTTCAGGGTTCATACTCTAAGTAAAATTCAGGAGTCTTTCCAGGAATAAATTACTACTTTGAATGTCACCAGCAAAATGAGTTCAGAATGAATTATTGAACAAAGAAGTGCAAAAAAAGGTTAGAATTTTACCTTTTGACAGAACTTTACCGATTTAAGAAACAATAACTTTCACCTTTCACCAAACTTCTTCAGTGCAAAAAACACTACTCCCCTATAGCAGGGTAGTACAGTCAAATTAGGGTTTGAGGTAAACATTTAGAAAAACAAGCAGAGACCCCCTGGGATGTATTAAGGGGGGTCTGAGGATGCCTCACCTGAAAATCCCAAAAAATCCGGTGACGGGTTTTCCGCCATTTTGAAAAATAAGTCGGCCATATTGGATTTTTCCATAGTTCATAAAAACAGCTATAACAGGCGAACTAATTGGTTTAAAATGTTCGTTCTTGTTTTAAAATGCGTAATTCAGTGCGTTCTTTAAGTTTCATGCATCAATTATTGGTTCTAAACCATAGATTTTTTTAAAATTAAGCTAAAATAGCAATTTTTTTGTAATTTTTTCGGTTGTAGTTTTTTCGTTTAATACTGTGTCGTAACTATTATAAATATCAAGACCGAAACAACTGGAACTTGTTAAGGAAGGTCTTAGGCTATACCATACCAAATTTCTAAGAAATCCCTCGATTAGTTTTCCGCCATTTTGAAAAAAACGGCAGCCATACTGAATTTTCGATATTTCTTAAAAACTGCTATAACAAGCGAACTTATTGGAATAAAATGCTTTTTTTTTTTTTAAAATGCGTGTCTAAGTGTAGTTTTTTGAAATATCATGCAGTAAGTTAATATTCTTGAAGATTTAATTTTAAAAACTAGGGAAAACAGTAATTTTTCGGTCTTTTTCTGTTGTAGTATTTTTATTCTTATTATTGAAGAAGGTATTTAAAACAACTGGGTATGATGCTTTGGGATTTGTTTAGGAAGGTCTAAGGATGCCCAATGTAAAAATTTTAAAAAATCCCTCCACTGGTTTTCCGCCATTTTGAAAAAGAAGTCAGCCATATTGGATTTTCCTAAACGACAATTACAGACGAACTAATATAGATAGAAGGTTGATTTTTTTGAAGCATGTGTTTATATGTGGACTTTTTTATAAATATCATAAACATATTTAGGTTTAAAAAATTTAAATAATTGAAAAAATTTAAATTTTAAAATAACCGAATTTTAATGAATTGATCCATAATTTTGATTTTCCCTTCTTTTTGTAGAAAGGTTCTTAAAAAATTAAGATAGATATTAAAATAAATAGTCAAAATAGTTCAGAATTCGATAAAAGAGGTTTGAAAAAGCCCTGTATAAAAATTTAGATATCCCTTTTCGTATTTCCCCCTAGTTTGAAAAAGAAATAATACCCAAATGTTTTCAACAATGTGCATAAAAGTGCTTGATAAACTACTTATATTGAATGATTAGTATTTTGAAATACCTTATACAGAATTTTTTTTAATAAACTTAAGTCTTACTAATAATAATGAGATAATTAATATAATATAAGTCTTATGTTAATCTATTAATAAAAAGTAAAAAAAGTTAACCTTTTCAAGTTTTGTTATGAAATCACCACACAAGATAGTATTTAATGTCCTTTTATTGTATGAAATAAACTTAAAAAATTAATGGCAAAGTCAAAGTTACATTGATGAAAAAAGGAATGAAATTCTTATGCATCGTTCGTCCTTTTCTACTTGATAAGTTAGAATTTCTCTAGAACTTTGAACTTTGATTACTTTGAACAAGGAGTTAATTGATTTCATCTAAATCAGTTGAATTTAGAGAACTTGCTTCTGATTCATCAGCTGCATCTGCATCACATTCAGTTTCATCAAATATTTGGGAACTGTCACTGCGTCCTGAACTAGCACATTGTCCAGTGTCCACACATAGAATAAGAGTACTCAAGTCCACTTCTTCTACAGTCACAAAATCTTTCACAAGAATTTTTACAGTTGCATATAACTAGTTTTAACAGTCCATCTGGAACAACATTTCTTGACGGCGGAATTGGAAAAAAATTACCATCAGATAGCTTCCACCCCCATTCCGTTGGCAATAGACCATTGAACCTCCACTGCTGGACCTAAAGATACACGCGTAAAGAATGCTGACGTGCAGCATCTGAAGTAGGTGGAAGCACAGCCAAATTGAAAGTACTGCTCACTTTTTGTTTTCCAACAGTGGATAAGTATAGGTGATGTCTTGCTTTGTTTAGATTTAACGTCCCTTTCGGCACCTTACATGGCCAAAAAGAACTTTTCTCCGTCTTCCGAAATCGAGTCCGATGAAAAATTGAAAACATTGAAAACATCCATCTGGCCACGAAGAGGCTGGTCTGAAGAGAGCAAATAAAAGCTTTCTTCCCTTTTCTAAATGGTGCAGATGTAGAACCGCATCCAGTAAAGGCGTGCAGTACCAACATGTACTCTCCTAGACTCTTCTGAAGTTCTTGATCATATTGGCCTTTTTTACCAAGTATTAGTATGTAACATTCTTTTATTGCATGGGCGCAATCCCTAATGCAAAAAGATCTGAATATTCTCCAACAATTACAGATGGGCAGGAATCTGCTATTTTAATAGCTTGAGAAACAATCAAAGTGTCAGCTCAGCATCACCGACTGCTTGATTAACATCACATCCGGCAGATTTCAAATAAACTTTTAAGAGCCTAATAAATGAGAATTTGTTCTTCTCATTAGAAAGAAAATCATGTTGAGATGCAAAACCATAATTGCATTCTCCAACATTAACATCAATTGATTTCTTTAATCACCCTCTTAGGTGCTCCACGTCTTTTATACTAGGACCTCCATCATAGCCGTCAAATACCACATATCACTTTCAATAATGTTATAAAACAATAGTGTTGTAAAATAGTAATGTTGTAAAACATAGGAAACGAATTGCTCACATATACCGTATAATTTGCTGGACGTTGCCTTACAACTTTGTGTAGTAGGTGTCCCCCATCAATGACATACGTACGATTATTGGGGATTGGATACCCCACCAAGCAGTTCGAGGAAATTTTGTAGAACATTTTAAACATGTTCTAAACCCCTCTATGGTCTCAGTAAAGTTCAACGAAACATGAAGGTCAAACGCGATTTTCAAATGGGGTCGTATTACAGGAAATTAGGAAAAACATGAAAAGGGATTTCTAAATTTTTATACAAGGCTTTTTCAAACCTCTTTTATCGAATTCTGAACTATTTTGACTATTTATTTTAATATCTATCTTAATTTTTTAAGAACCTTTCTACAAAAAAAAGGGAAAATCAAAATTATGGATCAATTCATTAAAATTCGATTATTTTAAAATTTAAATTTTTTCAATTATTTAAATTTTTTAAACCTAAATATGTTTATGATATTTATAAAAAAGTCCACATATAAACACGTGCTTCAAAAAAATCAACCTTCTATCTATATTAGTTCGTCTGTAATTGTCGTTTAGGAAAATCCAATATGGCTGACTTCTTTTTCAAAATGGCGGAAAACCAGTGGAGGGATTTTTTACAATTTTTACATTGGGCATCCTTAGACCTTCCTAAACAAATCCCAAAGCATCATACCCAGTTGTTTTAAATACCTTCTTCAATAATAAGAATAAAAATACTACAACAGAAAAAGACCGAAAAATTACTGTTTTTCCTAGTTTTTAAAATTAAATCTTCAAGAATATTAACTTACTGCATGATATTTCAAAAAACTACACTTAGACACGCATTTTAAAAAAAATTGAGCATTTTATTCCAATAAGTTCGCTTGTTATAGCAGTTTTTAAGAAATATCGAAAATTCAGTATGGCTGCCGTTTTTTTCAAAATGGCGGAAAACTAATCGAGGGATTTCTTAGAAATTTGGTATGGTATAGCCTAAGACCTTCCTTAACAAGTTCCAGTTGTTTCGGTCTTGATATTTATAATAGTTACGACACAGTATTAAACGAAAAAACTACAACCGAAAAAATTACAAAAAAATTGCTATTTTAGCTTAATTTTAAAAAAATCTATGGTTTAGAACCAATAATTGATGCATGAAACTTAAAGAACGCACTGAATTACGCATTTTAAAACAAGAACGAACATTTTAAACCAATTAGTTCGCCTGTTATAGCTGTTTTTATGAACTATGGAAAAATCCAATATGGCCGACTTATTTTTCAAAATGGCGGAAAACCCGTCACCGGATTTTTTGGGATTTTCAGGTGAGGCATCCTCAGACCCCCCTTAATACATCCCAGGGGGTCTCTGCTTGTTTTTCTAAATGTTTACCTCCGGCCCTTTTTTCGCCTAATTTGACTGTACTAGGGAGAGAATCAGGCGATTCAAATCTAACATCCCAACTTTGACAGACCAGGCCGAGGATAATTTGTAATGCGAGCGAAAATAAGCAAGAACTCGATGACAAATTATATTCGCGTCTATTTGGTTCATCGATCAAAATAATGGTTGATTAACGAACGTTTGTGCTTGTTTCGATAGATGGCACTCCAAAACACTATCAGTTTGTGAACACAGCATTAAATATTTAGTACGGCTCTAACATAAGTTTTGAATGTAATGAGGTCATGAATCAGAAGCAACGCAGGTAGTGCGTTCTAGCTTCCAATCCTTTCTGATTGGTTGACACTAGGAATCAGTCCTTGGATATAAATATGACCGTTCTCCACACAATTCTAGCATTTCTAACAGTAATTTTTCCGCTGTATGCTTATAATTCCATAATTTGTGCTTTCAAACGTTTTTTCCTATACAATTTTAATTTCTTAAGACATTTTTGCCATTTCCCATCAAACACTGTGCTTGGTTATTTATACAAGTTTTCGCAGTAAACTGGGCTTGCGTATAATTTTGAGTAAATTGGCAAGAAATCCAACCTTGTAAAAATTTAACAGAAATCTCCTTTAAAAAAATACTTAAAACCAATTTTTATAAATTTTACAGCTTAAGACAAAAACATGCACTTAAGAGAGATTTATAATTGGATGTGGGTAAATAAATGGGGGAACACTAACCTGAGTGAGCCATTCAGAGTTCTCGACTGCCCTCAAAAACAGCTGATCTGGGTCAGTCACGGGAGCACTGGGCACGCAGGCTCTCAGGAGCTTCTTGAAACTTGCTTTCACCTGACGAACTTCGGGGAATTCAACGGGTATGAAGTCACAATTTGGAAAGGACTCCGCTTTGATTCCCTGAAACAAACAGACGAGGAAAATTAAGGCAAGAGAAATTTAGAAACCCCCCTACAGCTTGGAAACTGCTACGGGAGAAAGTTAGAACATTTTCTAAGACAGAATTAGATAAACCTTTTCATTGAAAATAATGCTTTTATGCATATAATCTTCTAATTACCCGAGTTAATTTTTTTTCCAAGAAAATTGCTAGGAAGGACAGTAGCCCTAGCGCATCTTCATTTATTTATTTAAGACTTTAAAAAAGTTAACTATCCATATGGTGCCTCAGGATATCACTTCTTGGGTATCATACTTAAAATTACAGTTTTATTATGGTTACTCCTAGTATTTACACATGAGATTGCGAGAGGAAAAATTATATGAAATTTTCTTAAAGCATCTTAATTTGTTTGTTAATGCTGCAGCTTTGCACTTATTTTTTAACTGGCCCTAATTTTGCGCTTTTTAATATGCTCAAGATTCTAGAAAATTTTGGTAAAACCCAGAATTCCAAGATTTGAGCAGTTAAAAAAAACCCTGGCTACTCTGGAAAAGGCTTGAATGGCAATGGACAATTTATACCCAAATTTTTTAAAAATCTTAATGTGTTGAGTACAGCTTAAAACCTCCAGAAAACTTTTTAATATACCTTTCAAAGCGCTAAATTATAAATTATTTTCAACTAAAAACAGCTTCTTTTCGGCCTGAGCTGAAACGACAACCATTCCGCTTTGAAAGACATTGCGCTTTAGTTTTTGTTTTCCATGGAAACGGTATTTCCCACATTTCTGACGTCTAATGTCAGCTTTTCTGTAATGAATATTGTAAAATTAACTAAAAAAAATTTCTAGGAAAAGACGAGGGTATTTTCGGATTCAGGAGAGAATTTTCAATAAGTTAAAATTGAAAATTTCGATACTTGAGAGATAGCATAAAACTCATTAAGAGTCTGCATAGGGTAGAGAATCACAAGAGCTGACCTTTATTTGCGCCTTGTCCCCGAATACGTAGAGTGCCACGCGGTGCAGGGTGGCAGCGTCCAGGATGTCCGGGATGTCACGCATCGTCCCTGACGCCATGAGGCTGGAGGTGGAGTTCTGGCGGCGCTCCTTCAGGCTGCCCCCGCCCCCCCAGCGCAGCTCGGAGAACGTGGACGTGGCTCGCCCACCGCGAAGATCCATCTTGGTGCCGCTCACTCCTGCAAAAGAATCAACTGCTTTCAATCCAGAAATAAATACTTTAATGTACACAGGGTTCATACTCTATCTAACAATAAGATGGTAAAATTCAGGAGTCTTTAAGGAGTAAATTACAAAAAAATTACGAGGTAACTTGAACAATTATTAACCTAACTACTTTAAATATCACGAGCAGAATGAATTATTGAGTAAAGAAAGGCAAAAAGGTTAGAATTTCATCTTCCAACATATTTTACTGATTCAAAAAACAATAACTCACCATATTGATATTTAAGCTTCCTTTTGCTTTTGGATAGATAAATTTCAGGAGTTTAAGGGGAAATTCAGGAGAAAAAACTTAATTTCCAGGAGTTTTAAGGGCCCTTAGAAAATTAAAGAAAACTTTAGAGTTTTTTTAAGAGGCGTATGAACCTTAATAAAGCAACCCCTTTATGAACGGACAATATACAGTTCTTTTTTTGATGAAATGAGGTAATAATGGATAAAATTATCCGTATGATGATAAATCGGTACTTTTATTACTAGTCTTTGTAACGCAGGGTTTGCTATGTCGAGAAGTTTTCGTAAAGAGGTTCTACTGTATTAAGTTTCAAGAGGGATTAATTTGCAAAAGTAGTAAAGAGTGATCTTACGTTTCAGGAAGAATCTAACCAATTAATTAATTTTAAGGCTGAGTAAAAAAATTGAATACTTTTCAATAGTACATTAAGTACAGTACCACTTCATTCATCCAGGCTAACTAAGCCAAAAGGCAATCCACAATTTAGGTAATAAGCAAAACAAAGCCTTAAATTTACCATTTATTACGATAAATGTTTATAGTAAAAAGTACAATAGCTGGTTACTCACTTCTGCCGGCCTTTCCCCCGGAGGACCTGAGGCTGTTGACGGCCTTCTGCAGGGGGTTCCTGCGGGCGGCCTCGGGGGTGAGGGTGGGGTAGCCGTCCAGCAGCACCAGCGAGGAGATGGAGAGGGTGGAGTCGTGCAGCCCCGCCACCCCCGGCGTCGCTCCCACCACCGCACAGATGAACTTCTCCTGCTCCAGGTGAACGGAAGTCTCGCCACCCGCAGACGTGCCTGCAACAACGCAACAACATTTTACACAACAAATAGGATAGTTTTAGTTGTTTCCCACTCAATTTCAGAAATAAAATTCCCAGGCTATTTACGGCATTTTTCACATATTTCTTTTGCTCTTATGAACATATATTTTCAATAAATGGTCTATTTTTTTACACTCACTAAAGCCAAAAACATAGAATGTGTCACAAAATATGTTCCTGATTGAGATTAGAAAAATAAAAAATATCCATATGGTTTTGGAGTAAGAAAAGTGGTAGCACAAAATGCTGTAATCAGGAAATTTCCCTGATTTTTCCAGATCAATAAAATTCCCCAATTTTTCCCTGAACCATTTTTTTTTTATTATTGTAGATGAGAACTTTAATTTAACTACAGATTAAAAAGTACTAAATCCAAACTATTATACTAATTGTTTTAACAATTAACATTCAGAACTACAAATAATGAGGAAATTATAAATTTATTTATAGTTATAGAAAATTAATTAACTTAATTAATCAGCAAATTAAGTCAATTATAGAAAATTAACTTCCAATATCTTAAATTGAGCAAAAGAAAGGAAACAAGTACTCGTGGATGAGGGGTGGCTCTTCAGCATTCCCATCACGCCCTTGCCGTGAAAGCTGCTCGCTCGCAGCAGTATAGACTTGGTCCTCGGGTGGCGCCACGTAATGACCGGAAACCTGAAGAGGATTCACTGAGATGAACAAACATTCGCAACAGATGTCATTCATTTTAAATTAGGTTACTTGGAAGATTTACTACCACACACTAACTTCACTTTCTTATCACAAACAAATAAGTGGAATTCAAACCAAAAGAAACATTCACAACAGATGTCATTCATTTTAAAACACAGGTTAAATCTGCAGTTTGAAAAAGGGAATAAGTAAAAAAAAAAGGGCAAGTTTACATTTTGTGCTTGAAAAAAATCTCCCAAGCTTTGCTCTACACGTGACTGAAAATATAACTGCCCCCTATAGGTAGATAAAGCCCCTGAAATTTAGCAAAATCAATGTTCATTCATTGTATTTTTCATTTAATTTGAAATTTAAGTTCATTTGGCTTTTTTTCTTATTCTTTCTTTTGTAATTTAGGTCAAATAAAATTTGTTTTTAATTTCAAAGTGTTTTTAACTTTTTTCATCCAAATTTCCATTAAATAAGTGGACAATAGAAATGGTCTTTTGATTATGCTGATCAAGTTTCATGATAAATTATCTCAAAGCTTCCGACTTAAATTCTATCATCATGCGAAAAAAAACCTCTCTTCATTTTCTTTGTAAGTTACTGCCACTTTTTATTTTGTTTGTTTGAACCTTAATTTGCTTGGTTTACATTGAAATTCTTTGGTTTCTAAAAGTTAAACTACAGATTGAGGAGCATGCAACAACAAGCTAGCTCTAACAGCTTAAGTTGCTGAGAGCACCTCTGTTGAAGGAAAGAAATCAAAGAATTTCTGTGTAGTGCTGAAAAACAAACACTGTTTTCAAGCATATTACAGCAGCTTATATTCTTAGTAACTTTTAGTAGGCTTAAAATGTCAATATTTAGTACATAGTATACATAAAGAGAAAACCTTCAAACAAAATATGAATATGCTTAATAATAAGAATCATAAAATCTAAGAAGAATCATAAATGGGGTACCCTTAGAACACAAATAGCAATCACAATACCCGAACGCAATACCATACTTGTTTAAAAATATACATGAATCATTCTAAATTGAGAACTGATTTTAAGAAAAAACCAATCAGTATTAAATGTGAAAACCTCTCAGAAAAATAAATATTAGTTAACATTCACAGAAATTAATAAAATCTTCTTACCTTCCATGCCTATGACATCTACAAATTTTCCTTATACTTTCATCACTAAAATTGTGAGGAACCACTAGCAAGGCAGGGTAACTAAAAAAAGAAAAGTTATATATTTTCACAAAAATTAAATTACATTAACTGCTTTATTCTGTACTTTCTGGTTAACCACCTGGTAAACAAATGATAATTTGTTTGGAATAATTTAATTTGGAATGCTGAGTTGTATGATCAACTAACCAACATTTGACAGTGCCCCCAGAGCTGGCGAACTAAGGAAACTGCTGGCTATAAAAAAAGCTCTATAATTTCTGCTTCCTATATCTAGTATTTCTTGCTTTGACTAGGGTGCATAGGAATTTATTTCAATTAATTTATTTTAAATCGATATTTCTAATGCTCTTTGGCCAATAACTGTTCATGCGTCCATATTGTAGTAAAGAAGCTACAAACTGGGTAATACTTCTGTAAATGGGTGTCAGACCTTAAAGATACAAAAGGACCAAACATAAATGTTTAGTACAGACGGCATTCGTTCAGCTGGGTGCATAGGAGATTGTTTTTATTAAGTTAAAAAAAAAAATAACACTTTAATTTTGGTGCACTTTAATGTTTAGGGGACGTCCATAAATTATGTGAGGTCGAAAAGAGGGGTCCAGCAGAATCTCACCAGGGGGAGACAATTAAAATCTCACATCAACTTTTAGTTTAGAAAATACATGTTTTTAATCTTATCTTTTTTAGCACAAGCTTAGGAAAAATGCACAGATTAGTCAAAACAGAAAATCATTAGTGAATCATCAGATGATCATGTTAAACAGGATGTTAAATGTGATGCCAGTAAGACAAAACTAACGTGGCTAGAACACATGCAAGAAATTTATTTATTAAAAAGTTATCGAGAAAATCTCATGTGAGAATTTGAGGGAGGAGTCCAAAATTTAGAAAAAGCGCCTCACATAATTTATGGATGTCCCCTTATGTGTTTTTGATTACTTTTCATGAAATCTCCTCCAATATAAACACTTGAATGCAAAAATTTAGGTCTGGTTTCCACTGCACCAGGTTTCTAGGATTGAGCACTTTTTTCTAGGTCCAGGGAAATGAGGGGTCAAATTCTGCGAAATAACTCATAGTTTTGAGGGGGAAAAACAGTTTGGGACGTACCTGCGACACACAGCATACGAACTGTTGATGGAGGATATTCTGAAGCCTTCCGATTTGCTCTTGTTGTTTGTTCCATTCAGCATTCCGAGCCCTAGACGTTGAAAATCTTTGCAATAGCTTCTCTCCGAAAGCTTTTCCAAAGTCTTCGAGTCCATTTGCTGAGCATAGGTCGGAATGTGTGGAGACGACAGGGCCAAATCGCTCTCTTCTATCACTGCAAGATGTAAAAAGCTGGTGATTCAGTTCATAAAAAACAATTTTATTTACTACCGAAAAATTAGTTTAAAAAAACTCAGCGGGGAAAGGAGCTAGCTGTAGGCAATATTGTTAGTCAAATCATCATGAAGGCATGGGTTTAAAGCAGTGGTGCTCAACCTTTTTTGAACAACAGTTTTGTTGAAATTTTACAAAATTCAATTAAAGAAGGTAGTGTACTCAAATTACACATAAGTAAAAACATGTGTCAAGAAAGAAATTATGCAAACATTTTTAGAAGTGTCTAGATTAGTTACAGTGGTATATATAGAAAATTATTTCAGGAGGGACCCAAATTATTCCTAAGCCCTTTCCCATACAATAAGTTCAATTTAGCTTTTTAATATAACTAACTTTTAATTTAATTTTTAAGATAGGATCTTACTAAACTAAATCTACAAAGAATTGTGAATACTCAAGATACAAATACCATAGGGGGGTCAAGGGTTCCTCCCCCAGAAATTTGACCCTAAAAAAACAGAGTTTTAACTCGTTTTGGTACACATTATGTCAGCTCCAGACCCCCCGCAAATTTTCAGTGTGCGCAAAATTGAAAAATATCGCAAATGACGACCATTTTAGCGCACACTCAGCCTCCACTCATTTTCCGAAAACAGAACTGATTCATTATTATACCTTCAAATGAAGTTACTTGCTTCAAATGGACATTTTTAAAAGGAGGCGAAATATTCCGATTTTTTTCCAGCTTTGAAAAATTAATTCCCCAAGCAATTGAGCGGAATATGAAATTTCAAAAAAACGGGATTCCGATAATCACTACCTCTGAAATTAGCAGATTTTCGCTAATTAGCAGAAAAATCACATGCCTGCTAGATGTTCACAGTAAATAAAATTCAAAATGGGTCCACCTACTGGACAGATCGTCCTCGTAGAGGGAGGAGGGCCGGTCTGACTCGCTGTCAAAGCCGATGGAAGGCGTTCTGCCGGGACTGGGGAGGGTCCTGGAGTCCCCTCCCCCCTGGATCACGTACTTCTGCTTCCGGGAGGAGGGCTTGGGCTTGAAGCCCGCTCGCATGGCAGTCTTCAGCAGGGTCTTCTTGGCTATCACCCTGCAACAGTCCAACAACACTTCAAACACACATACAGTAGAAAACTTAACTTAAAAACTTAACAGATAACATTTTATGGCACTGTCTATTTGCCTGGCAGTTATACTCTCGAACTCTAGTCCTGTTTACCCGGCACTTGCCCGACAACAGTTCTGATTGGACAGCGAGACCTACGGCGCATGCGCCAACTGCTGGTTTTACCGTCCTAATAGACACTTTGATATTTTATTGGTAATTAACGAGAGATTCAGATGACAAGTGGGAAGAGTGTTTGCATTAAAATCTCTATGTACTTCCAGGTTTAAGATATTGCAGGTTTTTGGTAAAAATAAGCTACCTTACTTAACTATTTCAGGATTCCCTGACCCGCAGAAGCCTGGAAATAAAGACAGTTTAATTTTTTTCTTTTTAGGTTAGGTGTCAAGAAGAACTTCTCGTATCAAGAAAAACGCAATTCTGGCACTAAACTTCATAAGCAGATTTTTTCACCGTACTAAGACTAAAAACACCATACAAGTGATTAGTCTGACTATGAATTGGCTAAAAATATTCAAAATTTTTTGAGGGCATTGCAATTTTCTTTATTTCAAGTGGAGGGGTTCCATCATCTTCTACTTCCTGAGATCCGATCGCAAAAACAAAAGCTAGAGTTCAATTTTTTAGTTTAAATTTTAACTGCTTTTCATAATATCACAATTTGTTGTTGATTCTACTTAAAAGCCAGACTACTTAACGGCCAGAGCTTTCAGCGAAAAACGATTGGACATCAGAAAGAAATTATGAAGTGGAATTTTAGTTTTGAAAATAGAATCATCAGATTTTAATTCTACCAAGCAAATTGGGGGAGTAATCACATATTATATGAAACACTGCCAAGTTCAAAAAAATCTCATCGCTGTCAGTAATAAAAAAAAGGAAAGGAAAATAAGAATTTAATTATTTCAATTTCTGACGATACATTTGGAGAAAATTTGAAAGAGGAAAACATACGAGTTATCTGGGGTGTTAAAACCCATTTAGATGACCAAAAAAAAAATCCACTGATTTTGATGATAATAATAACATATACAAAGTGATAACGAAACAAGAAAAAAAATAATAAAACACACACACACAAAAAAAAAAAACAATAATAATAACATACAAAAAAAAAAAAAGAACACAAACGTACAATGAGAAGAAAAAAAAATTGAAATTGAAAAGAAAAATTGGCCCAGCAGCTAGGCATAAAAATTACTCTGCTTCTATAATTTAAAAATTAATGGTTTCAAATTACTTTTGTATTCCCCGCCCCAAAACTGTAACCCTGTAATTTAGCAAAGAATAAAACCAAAAATTTCAACACTCACTTGAGGGTTGCGTTCTTTTCCTTCTGCTTATGGAGAGGCGTCTGGGGGACAACCAGGTGTCCGCTGAAGGCGAACACGTGGAACACGCTGGGGGGGCAACGGGCGCGGTTCAGCAGCTTCCGGAACGTCTCGATGTTCTCGGAGGTCACCTCCTCGTCAAAGGCTATCTTGATCAGCTGCCACAGAGAGAGAAACACAGAATAGTCATTTTACAGCCATTGAATTAAACAAGATAAATGCAAGTAATAAAACACAGGGCCAGACTTTTGTTTTGGGAGGGATTTTGACTTCATATTAATTCTGAGGTGCGATTACTTACACATAGTATTTAAACTTTATTGCACTAAATTTCAAAAGAATGTTTACAATGTCAATCCAAAGTAAAATTGGGGAGTCTGGTGGGCCCTCCCGAAGAAAAATTTTGGAATTTATAGCCCTAAAAGTAGGGTTTTAACTCTTTTTTAAATCCTTTGAGTTGTTTGTTAAGACCCAATTTTCAAGGAAAAAAACACTATAAAAATTAATGTTAAAATATCATGAGGGGTTTGAACCCTTAACACCCCCCCTGATAAAACAGCCTAAAATTAGCTTCTTGTAGTTTCATATAGAAAGGGAAATTGTTTTACTTTTTTTTAATAACCAACTTTTAATTACAGAAAAATATTTAATAACGATAATGTCTTTATAAGATGACACATTTCAATGTAACAAAAGGCAAAAACTTTATTTCAAAAAAATTACCAAAAGGTAATAGTTAGTCTTTTTATGACAATGAAATTTCAAATAATACTGTTTTTTCCACAGGGAATATACATTAATATTCTGTAAAATATTGTTCAGTTAGTTTGAGTTTTTCTCCGTTCGATCGTTTGATTTGCATAAATAAGCAACCACTTGAATTACCTGTTTGCAAAATCCAGGTTTATCCAAGTAAGAAATAACACAGCTGAATACAGCAGAACTCCAATTTTCCAAATCAATTGGGAACAATCCCCATTCGGATAATTGAATTTTTTTGGAAAAAAAAAAAAAAGAGTATTTCAATTATTTACTGTATGTTTGTTGAAAATGGGAGAAAAGTATATTTCCAGGAGATTTTTGGTGCTTTTTCACATTAGGGATTAAAATTCGTCGTACCACTCGGTAAACAATGCTGCAGTCATCCAATCCTTGGACTGGTTTTTATAAAAGAGGGGAAGATTTTTCACATTATTAAATGATCTTGGGCTTTTGCACTGTACTTCAAAGGTTGCAAAAGTTACCTGAAACGTGTGGGATCGCAACTGAAGCCCTTCTTGGAGGAACTGATCCACCTGAGTCAGGTACTGAACGTTCACTCGCTTTTCTTTGGTCAGGGTGGAGACGGGGAAGCTTCTGACGATTATTTGCTCGCAAGCTGCAAGAGAAATCCACAAAGCATTTTTTAAAGCATCCAGCTATGTCAACTGATGAAATTTGTCAAGGACAGCTTAATTTCACCTCTTATGATTTCAAACGACGGATATGTATCCCCCAAAAATCGAATAATTCCTCTTAAAAAAGGGTTAAATTTACCCCATATTCCCCTCCAAAATTTACACCTGAGGTGGAACCAATTGTACAATTAATTATAGAGTAGAAAAATAAATATTCCTTAGCTATGCATAGTAAAGTTAATTTTTGTTCACTTTTCATTTTTCTGGGTTCTAATCTTGACAATAAAAACAAATTGGTAACATCTCAAAATTACAGAAACATTTTTTTTAGTAAAATCAACTTATTCTTAACAGATATTTTAATTTTAGGTTACTGACAATATAATTCTATTTTAAATGCTCTACGAGTGTTTTTTTATTACTACAACAAGCAGATTAATAAGACAAGCAGATTAATTGAGACTCAAGTACAAAAACTTAGTTTCGTGATTTCTGTCACTAAGTTTATTTGTTGGCAAAATGCTCTAACCTTGAAAAAATAATTATCTTTGCCAAGAGCATTCCAAATATTTCTTGTCTAAACAGGTTCTGGAAAAATGTCAGCGTTTTGATTTTGAACACGAAAATTTACATGATGTATTGCAGTTTACAAAGTGAAATTAAGAATATCCTTCACAGCTTTTAAAGAGAACACTTGCTGGACAAAACAAAAAGAAACAAAATAGTTTTAATGATACATTTACACCCGTATCGACCATCTCGAGTTAGTTTATAGAGTGTTTTCAGGTGACGTCACGACCAGATAATTTCTTTTAACTGTTAACCTTTGTAGGGCTTTTAACTGTTGCTAAGGTGGTTGCTAGGTAACGAGGTATATGTTGCTAAGGCGGTTTTTAAGTATAGGGTCACGTGATTGCAAATACTCCAATAGAAGAATTCCACGGCCTGTCATTTTCTGTAACTGTTAACCTCTGTAGGGCAAAAAACTGTAACATTTTCTGTTGCTAAGGCCGTTGTTAGGTCCGAGCCATGTGATTGAAAATGCTCTATAGCTAACTCTAGAGTAGGTTGTCTCTAGAGTTAAGCTAACTCTAGTTAATAAGTTTTGAGCTTATTGACCAGCATCGAATTAAGATACTCTCGAGCTAAATGTAGGAAAGTAGTAGGCCTGTTTCTGATTGGACCGTCACGATGGACAAGGCAATAGAAGGCCGCAAATACCTCACAGGTCATTTCAATGAAAAAAAACTATCTTAAAAAATTATTAATTCTAACTTATTAATAATTTAATCAGAATGTTCTCTTTAAAAATATTCAGAAAAAAATATTGTTTACCAACTTTCTACAAAAAAAATACACAAATAAATTTTTTAAACGTAATATTTATCTAGTAACTTGTGAATACAACTAGTATTTTATAATAAATATTTTTTGGTTAAACAATACCAATTAAACCAGTCAAAATGATGAGGAAAAAAATTACACGGCACTCAATGTTTACAAACGATTTCAGATATCAGAATTAAATTTAACAAATTTTAGGCAAAGAATGTGTGAAATTCTAGCATTAAATAGTATTTTGTAAGTTTCTACAACACTTTTGCACATTATCCTTAATCCTTTCTGCTATTCAGTGTGCTAACATATCCCAGACGGCCATTTTGTTTTTGTTAACTCGGGAAAATTGGGGAGTCAAGTTCAGTGCTGTTTTTCACTCTAGAGTTAAGGTATTTTGGACTGGTCGATACCGTTAACTCGAGAATGCGAGATATCTCTCCTAATACGAGAGTAACTCGTGTTGGTTGATACGGCTGTTAGTAAGTTTTTTTGCTTCTCATATTTTCAACCTCAAAAAAGAGCTTATCTCTGTGAGAAAAAAATATAATGGAAGGTTATAAAAATGAATCCCAACACGCAAGGCACTCCATGCTGTATCACACCAACCAACCAAAGCTATTGAAAGGCAGGAATGAATATTAATGTCATGCAAGAGCAGGGGTGTGTTAACCTTTCAGCTTCATCGGGCCACAGCAAACTGTTCGTTAAATCACCTCTTCACAAACAATGTCGAGTCCATTAAACAAACTAATGAATGGACTCTAACCGTCTGACGTCACACGGAACCAACACGTGACCTACTGAGCATGCGATTGGTTACCACAGATACTACACTAGTAGATCTACTAGTGTAGTATCTGTGGTAACCAATTGCAAGCTCAGTTTTAGGTCACGTGTTGGCTCCGTGAAGTCTCGAACCAGATAGGCGGTTAGAGTCCATTGAACAATGAGACAAGGCTTTGTATTACATGAAGTTTACTTATTTTTTCCATTCTCCATACCAATGTCCAAGTCAGGAATGAGATATAGACTTGATTAATTTTCTACAAATGACACGAGAATAAATGTTTCAAACCATTTTTGTTGTATTCAAATTACATTTAGAATGCTTTTTAGTTAACTTATGTGAACAAAAGTTCAAAACACCATAAATTAAAGAGATTTTCCACCACAGTTTAGACATGTGTTTAAAAGTTCAATTAACAAAACCATTTAAGTAAATCCAAATTAATAATTACAATTTTTAAGGGTTGTTTACAGTAGTTGGATAGTTTTATGTATCAAAAGTCTTTACAAGAAAGCGATAAATTAACTGAACATTTTCCAGATTGCCTTTGGTTCCAGTTAATCTGGATAAACAAGGTTGTTACTGATTCATTGATTGATTATTCAATGATAACTTCAATAATAACACAGTCGACTCCGACCATTGTCCAAGAGTAGAATGATAACAATAAGCAATTTGTCACTAGAAAGTCTCAAACAGTGCAAGTAGAGTTTTGCATTAGAATCACAACTATGTAGACCAGGGTTGGCCGATACATATCAATATATTTTAAGCTAAAACCTCCCAAAATTCATTTTTGAGTACTTTGTTGACACAGTAATTATGTTATGAAAAAATAAATACCATCATAAAATTGTAAAATCATGTAGTTAAAATATCATATTTTAAATCTGATTAAATCTTATAAACAAGTTAGCATAGGAAATTTTGATTTTAAAAACAGGGTTTTTCTCATAGCATTCATCAATACAGGTTTTTTATATTTTCACCTCATTGTTTCTCTCTGATAAATTTACTTTTAACTTTTACATTACAATATGAGAGTGGGACATATATTACTACTAAATTAATGACTCATTTCGTACGGTTATGTATTGATATTGACCTTCCAACGGGAAAAAAGGAAGTTTTTAGGGGATTTCACCAAATTTTAATAACATTATCCTATGGATAACATTAACCGTGATCACATTAAGCGGACTCGACTGTAGTATTTCAACTTTTCTTAAAGAGAGACCAACTCCAACTTACCGAAGGGGTCGCAGGGAGCCCCCTTGAAGATGACGCGGTAGTTGGAGAGGAAGACGGCGCCCTCTGCCGGGAGCAGGCTTGGCCCTCCCAGCACTCCCCCGGAGCCCTCCTCTCGGCCGTCGGGGACCAGGTACACCCGCAGCCCCTCCATGAGCAGCTCCTCCCCCTGCAGCAGGTGGGGGGTCAGGATCTTGGGCTGAAACATCAAGAACTTTCTTCAACACATCATCCGACAATTGAGTAGCCTACTGCACTGAATTATACTCTATTCTAGAGGTTCTCAAACTGAGGGTCGCCAGTCAGTTTTTTGGTGGGCCACGACAAAATTTTCATTTTGTCTGAATATAGTAACTTGGGTTTTTTTTATAATTTTTACAAAATGATTGTTGGCTTTTGAAATTTATCAAACTACTAATTAGTATAAAGAATAAAAAGAGCAATAAGAAAAAAATACCCTTCACGCAAAAGCATACCTCTACGCAAAAGGCAATTAAAGGATATATATGTGTGTCACTTTAATGTGCAAAATTAAGATTTGAAATATAAAATTAGTTTTTTAAACATGGGCTCCCCAACATCAGGGAGGGACAAATACAAATTTTAAGAATTTTCTTAAGAAACGATGCAATTTATCCCAGAGTACTAAAAAGCAAATAGAAACCCTTTTATAGTCAAATTTTAAAAATCTCAGACCTCCTTTTTATTGTGGGGCTCATTGTTGCTCCCAGGTTCATCCTCCAAAATTTTCAAAAATTAATGGTGTCTTATTTTTATACCAGAAAAACTTTTAACACAGACCCCCACAGTTTTTGATACCTGCCCTCGAAAGTTTGAAAACACTAATTGACAGGTAATTTTTTATCTCTTAAAACAGGATGGACTTACCTTAGTTATGGGTGGAAGACGTTTGCTTTCCTTGTGCACAGCTTCAAGCGTTTCCATCTGCATGGCGACCACACCTGCAAGTAAAGATCATGCAAGTTGAAGATTTGAAAAAGAGGAGAGAATTTCATAAATTTGTGGCTAAACACATTCAGTTATGTTTATATCAAGGTTATTTATTGAACCACCAAAATATTTTGAAGATCATTAATAAGTATCTTTAGATACCAAAAATTAGTTAGTCAATTTGCAAAAATTTCCTTGGGGAAACTCCCAGACCCCCTTTTCAATATAAAGCTATTAATAGTTTTTAAGTTCTTAAAACAAAAGTTAGTGTATGGTTTTGAACCTTGTTATTCAGGAGCTTGCTAATATGCCCTCAAAAGCTAAGCTGTTTGGTTAAGATGTTAAGCTAATGATGCTAAGATGTTAAGCTAATATGCCCTCAAAAATTGAAGATCAATATGAATATTGAAACTCACCAGGTATCATCTGGTGGAGAGCCTTGATGTGTGACTCGGTCACTCCGCTGTCAGTGCACACCTTGTCCACAAACCTGGACACGAACTTGATGACACCGGCACCCACTTCGGAGCTGTCCTCTTCGAAACCACTCTCGGCATCTGCACTGTCCGTTTCCGCCATGCTGACAAAGAAATAAATTCAAATGATACAAAGATCTAACAACAAGATTTATAAGCTGGAAAAAAATAACCATCATTTTCACAAAAAGTTTACATTCCAAATTGAAATTATGACTATCAAAATTTTTTAGCAGCTCAAAAAATATAACTACTAAACACACAAAAAACTCATTAATTAAAAAACTTAAAAAAAACATCATAGAATGTGCTTAAAGTGCGAATAAAGGGAAAATCAGAATCAATAGCCTGGTGGCGTAGTGGGAGTGCAAACCGGGAATCAAATCCCGGTCCACGGACAAAGCAGACTCCTCCAGGGTCGGTAAAATGAGTACCAAGTCACTAGGGGAAATCAAGAGGGGGCTAGCATCAAGCTAGCCACTCAGCTGACTGTGACTTTCAGTCAGCACACTGTAACAGCTCTGCTCATGGCCTCACCCAGTGAGGCTGTATATAGTACTAGAGCAGGGGTTCCCAACCTTTTTGCACCTGCGTACCACTTGACTTTTTGAGAAATTTTGGCGTACCACCAGACATAAATATTTTAATAAACGTATAACATTTACTCTTCTTAAAGTGTTCAAAGGCTTTTTGAATTAAATTCCTGAGAAAACATCATACTTAATGGTCAGATATTTGTTTATTTATAACAAGCTTATAATAAAGGAGAAATAAAAAGATGAAAATGGTATTAATTTACAGTTTTATTTATTATACCCATAGGTCAACAAACATACAAATGAAAAATTAGTACAAACTCAGCCAAAAATTGATCATCATACAAAATAATTTATATACTGACTCACTCATACCACCTGAATTGTTCCCGCGTACCACCGGTTGGGAACCCCTGTACTAGAGTTTGAAGGTCCAACGACCTAGTTCTTCCCTCAAGTATCCCTCTTGGTTTTTTTAGAATCAATGCATTGAGTGGACATTCGCCCGCAGTGACTTTTGCGTGGGTGTGCCCCCACAGTTTGAAAATTGCCGATCTATTTCAAACAAAAAAATTAAAGAACTGCTATTTGTAAGAGAAATTTCTGTACCTGTTGGTGACGTTGCTATTGCTGTTGCTCTCGAGGTCGGTGGCGCTGCGGGCACTCTTGCTGACGTCCAGGGGCACGCGCAGCGCCACCATGCGGTTGGCGTAGTGGATGGCTTGGCTGTACACCGTGGACTCCTCCGTGCCCGCCAAATCCTTCTGCTGGTCCTTGCCCAGACCACTCCACAGACGCATCTGAAACACAAACACACTATTAATGATTTGGCCTCTTTCACACACAAAACTTAAGTTCAAAATTACCTCATAATCTGGTAGGATTTTCCCTGATATTTTAGGGGTCTGTCCAGATTTTTTGTGAAGGGTCCAGTTTTTGTAAAATTGTGAAAATCTACTCATTATTTCGTGAATTTGAAGTTAAATTAGTTAATTAAGTTAAGTTAACGTTAAATTAGTTTTTTCATGTTTTCGTAAAATTTGTGAAAAAAGGGTCCCCTATTTGTAGTAATGTGCCAAATAGTGTCCGTTTAAAGGCTAAAATACTTTCCGTTTTCACAATGAAAGATTTGGAGATGGATCCAAAACGGACCCAAATTTCTTCTAAACAGACCCCTGGTAAATTCTAATCATTTTAGAAAGTGGGGGAAAAAAAAGAAAATCTGAAGTCTCTAGCATGAGTCATGAGGGCTTAAAATTCTGGTAAAATACAAATGAGATTTCCAGTCTTTTACAACATTACAATAAATGAACCCTAGGAAGATCTTTCTGAACTTAAGCAACCACGCAAATTTATGTGCATTCAAGATTTTATTTTGTATGAAGGAGAACGGAAATGCACAATTTAAAAACTTGAAAATCAGAAAAATGTTGAATTTATTTTTAAAACCAGGCAGATTTTCAAAATTTCCCCGATTACTATCAGATTTTCTAAAAAGCGATGTTTTGAGGAACTCACTTGCTCCGCAGCTATTTCCAGCGCACTCTGTTCTGGCTGACGGCCGAGATTGTTGGATCTCGTCTCCGCTCTGCTCCAGGCATTGTTCATTTCTCTGCTCTGAAAACAACGAATGGAAAAATAAAGCTAACTTCAGGAGTATATCAGGAATTTCAGGAGGCGTACAAACCCTGATAATTAGAGTTCTACTACTGTAATAGCCAGTGTTATTCCAAGGATTTTTTTGGAGGAGTAAAAATACTCCTTGACTTTTTTAGGAGGAGTGAAATACGGAAATAGCATTAACTACACATACAGAAAAATTTTCTGTTAAAAACGCTTACTTCTTAATGGACAAAATGAAATTGAAAAAAAAAATGAGGATGCTTTTTTGGGTTCTAGCAATTATAGAATATGTTAAGTATTAATAGAAAATATTAAACCTTATACACGCTGCATTTTTTTAAGCTAAACCTTCGTGAAAAATTCAATGAGTGGAAATACTCCTGGCTAGTTTTTAAACAGTAATTCCGATTTTCAAGGAGTGAAATGCTCTCTCAGAAGAGTTAAAAATATCTCTGTAATAGCTTTCTGAATGGACGGGTGGTCTCACCTCTGAGCGCGTGGGGGAGTGGTAGAGGGCCCGGATGTCCCTCTGCACGTCCTGGTAGAAGGCGGCCTCCCAGAACTGCTGGTTCTGCCACACCGCGTGCTCCTGGATGCACGTGTACGCAAACTGGATCACTCCGGTGCATAACTTCTGCAACAAACAACATCTTTTTTTCTTTAACAGTAACTACAAATCATACTTCCCACTCTTTTGTGAGTACAAGAAAAATCAAGTACTTTTCAAGGCTCATTTTAAGTTTTTCACGGACTATTATCATAGAAGGACGACAGAGCCATTTACGAGCAACAAAACGTGTTCTCTTTTGTACCCCTGCTTCAGAAAAACATTTTCCTCAAAAACCTTTTTTATAGTGAAGACTACATTATATTACCATTCATATATTACACAATTTCAAACATATTACTATATTTCATTTGTTTTAGGAAAGTTAAACAGAAAAATTAAAGTAGCCAAGTTATACCTGTTCTACAATTAAAAAAAAGAGTTTAGCAAGTATAATATAGTAACACAACACAATAATTTGAAATAAAAATTGCTTTAAAAATTGGATGCACACACATTCATTTTTTGGTTCGAAAAATTTTGTCATGACAAAGGTTTTTGCAAATCTTTGACATATGTATAGAATTTAACAATAGAGAAATAATTAAGGGGAAAATATTTTTTGAGAAATAGAGGTTTCAGGCATATCTAGAGTATACTGTACATTTATCCAAAATTATAATCTTTGCTTCTTTTAAAAATGCACTAGTACAGGGTTTTTTTTTTCTATGGTGAACAAGAGATTCCCAAAAAGGTGACCTTTTTTAGTGGGCCAAAAAACACATATGCAATTGAAAAACTGATCTTAAGTTAAAATTTAAGTGAAGTCTAAAAGTTAAGCTTACTCTGCAAAAGGCCATAGCTAAAGGTAAAATTGCTGCAGCCACGCCATACTCATCCATGGAAGAATCGTCCTGAAAATAAGAATAAAGAATCTGTGAATCCCACAAACTGGCAACTTTAAAGCAAACAAAACAGGCTTTTAAAACAGACCAGGTATCTGTCTCCATAATATCAAAGACCAAGAGACCGCTTGTTCATAGAACCCCTTCTAAGAAAAACGGCAAACTAATGTAATAAAATAAATCCGACACAATCCTTTTCCTATCCAACTTGCTTACATTATAAGAAAATTTGACCATGTCTTCCTACAAATAAGCACTTTTTAATGACTCATGTTGCGAGAAAAAAAAAAAGAACCATAAATAAAAATTAAGTACTTTTTAAGAACTCTATTACACACAAAAACAAAAAGTAAGCACTTATTAAGGTTTTTAAGAACTGGTATGAACCATGATTGTTTTCCACAGCCTAAAGGTGGCTTTAATAGCTAGATGCAAGGAATCATTCACACAAAATTAGAAAGAAGTAATTTCAGTTCGAAACCCAATTTCTTTAACATTAAAAGTCTGAAAAATCTCATCACCGTAATATCCACTCTGCTAGACAATGACATAAAGGGCTGACCTGCCCTTAATTAAATGCCTTAATTTTAAAAAAAAAGGGTCTCCGAGTTTTGTACCTGCAGTGCGCAGTTCATGAGCCTGACCACCAGGTCGAACTGCTGGTGCTCCAGCATGGCCTTGTTGCCCGTCACGTGCAGAGACAGCTCCTGCGTCAGCGCCAGCCGGGCGTTCTTGTTCTTCAGGGCCCTCAGCACCGCAGGGAACGTCTGCAAAAACAAACCACCTTCAACATCAGCTTATTATAGACTGACAACAACAGCGTCAGATTGAGGATAATCACAGAGAATAGATAAGTTTACTATATTTTCTTGAATCCAACCCAGGAGATATTTTTAAAATTACTTAATAAGTACCATATCAATTCATCAAAGATTAAAAACTAAGTAATAAACCCAGGATTCCCACTCAATACCAGAAATAAAATTTCCCGACTTTTCCAGGTCTATTTTGAAGATTTTCTGGTCAAAAACTTGCAATTCATGGCATTTTTTTTTTTTGATATTTTTTGCTTATTTCAACATACATTTTCAATAAATAGTCTATTTTTTCACTTTCTAGAGCCAAAAATGACCTGTGAACATTAAAAATTATTCATTTTCCAGGTTTTTTGGCCATAATGAGCAACTTTCCCTGACTTTTTTGGTCTAGTTATTATTCCCTGACTTTTCCAGGTATTCCCTGACCTGTGGGAACCCCGCATTATCCGACTGATAATATTAAGCGGAGTTGACTGTACTTCTGAATCAGTGGCGTATATAAGAATTTATTTCGGGAGCAGCTACCTGCCATTAAAAAAAAATTCGGGAGGGGCCCAAAATTACTCCCCAGCCCCTCCCCCACATATTTAACCCTAAATATTTTTGACCCTAAAATACAGTGTTTTAACTTGTTTTGTTACACCTACACCTTCTCCGAATTTTGGGGGAAATGAAATTTGACCCTAAAATATAGTGCATAGCTGCCAATTGAGTTTATTAAAAAACAGAAGATTTCAGATTAAAAACATAAAATTTTTTTATACTCATACATCACATCGATATTTTATAATAAATCGGTCTTTTATCAACTGAAATAAGTAAAATTTTGATTTTTACAAAAAACATGCTCAATATCAGTCCTTATTTAAACTTTTCCTTGATTTTATACAATTTTGTTTTAATAGAACTTTGATCAGTATCTAAAGAAAATGTAGGCTTTATTGAGGTAGATATTAGGAAAAATATTATTATATTCACAAAATTTGGAATTATCCTGAAAAATGCGAAAAACCGGGAAAAACTTGTTTCCGGCCGTAAAACCGGAAAATGATTGAAAAACCGGAAAACTCCCGGGTAAACCGGGAGAATTGGCAGCTATGACAGTGTTTGAACTTGTTTTGTTACACCTTGTCCGAATTTTGCGGGGGGGGGCATGGCTCCCTCGGCCCCCCCTTATACAGGGTGATTCGAAACTACGTGGACAAACTTCGAATGGGGGTAGAGGGGACCTAGACAAGCATATTTTGAAAAACTAGAGGGGGCGCAGATGCACCGTTAAAGAGCTAGGATATAATGTAGTGCGATGGATTTACAAAAGTACGTTTTGGCAAAGCCCGTGTAACGAAACAAAATATAATAAAATGAAAAAAAAAATATTGCATGAGGTACAGCAGTATCCGTACTACTTACATTATAAATTTGATAGAAATCGGACCACTTGCTAAACCGTGGGGAGAGTTTTAAAACGTGCAATATTAATATTTCAGCCAAAGAATGGAGTTCCCTTACATTAGTGTAATGGTATTTAGAAAAATGATGATTGGGGAAGGAATTTTCAATTTTCATACATTGATCATTGAAACTGTATGATCATTGAAAATTCCTTCCCCGATCATCATTTTTCTAATTACCATTAAGGGAACTCCATTCTTTGGCTAAAAGATTAATATTGCACGTTTTAAAACTCACCCCACGTTTTAGCAAGTGGTCCGATTTCTTTCAAATTTATGATGTAAGTAATAAGGATACTGCTGTACCTCATGCAATATTTTTTTTCATTTTATTATGTTTTGTTTCGTTACACGGGCCTTGTCAAAACGTACTTTTGTAATGCCATCGCACTACATTAGGTCCTAGCTCTTTAACGGTGCGGCTGAGCCCCCTCATTCCTATGCGAAATATGCTTGTCTAGGTTCCCTCTACCCCCATGCGAAGTTTGTCCACGTAATTTAGAATCACCCTGTATACGCCACTGTTCTGAATTGCAATCGCCAAACGAAAGAGAAAGAGGTACCTTGCGAGCGTCTGAGATCTTGTTCTCGAAGATGCAGTTGACGCAGCTGCGCAGCACCTCCAGGCGGCGGGCGCTGTTGGTGAAGAGGCCGCGGCTGTCCAGCCACGACGCCCCCTGGGGCCCCGTCGGAACAATGCGCGGCTGCTGCGGCTTGATTGCAGAGAGTCTGAAAACAGAAACGCATTCTCACTCATCTCTCTGATCTGGATCAAATCAGATCGTTCGCCTTAAAAACATCGAGGACAAAAGATTAAGGTCCTCTCACACCAAGTTTACATGTTTAATTAGATGTTGTGAAGAGGCCATGATGTTGGGAGGTCCTAGTACCATGTACCATTTTTATACCTGGTATCATTTTTAGATATCCAGTGAACGGGCAAGCCAAAGCAGTTTGGTCTCTCCCGTCACCAACAACGAAACCTCGATTTAAATGTTCTTACATAGTCAAGCTACTGTCTGAAAATTGATAATGAAGATGAAGTGGGTCACGATGTTCAAAAGTTAAATTAAAATTTGTTAATTAATTTGTTTAAAAAAAATTTAAATTTGTTAATTTTTCCTTTTACTGCCAATGATTAAATTTGTTTTCGTTCTAACCATGCTTATGCCAGATAATAATTTCTGTTCTTCCTATTATCCAACATTACTATTTTCCAACTACTATCCTACATCACTTTTATTTTCCTTATATGTAAAATAATTTTGTATAAAAAGTTCATCCTATTAGATAGAAGTGCTCGCACTTCAGCCACTCATGGCCTATATTTTAGGAGATTTTACCCCCTAAACATGGTTGGTATGGAGTAATTGTTTATCCTCATGATGCCTACTTACTATCACCCCTCGAAGTTTGACAGTCGAATAATGAAACACCCGATATAGGTTGAAGTTTATTACTATTAATTTTCAAATAAATCCTATACCATAACTTAATAAAGTTTCAGCAATATTTTAATTTTTGAAAGCAATATTTTAAATATTTTTTTCAATGAAATGGAATATTTATGTTAAGTACTGAAAAAAACCCCTAAAAATACATATAATAAGAGTTAATCACAATTCCTTTTCGGAAAACTTTGTCATTTTTTAAAATAAAAAAACCTCCTAATTACTCTTAAATTTCCTAAGCACTGATTTTGTCCAATTTTTAGTACATTATCACTGAAGTCATTTTCAAGTGAAAACTGTTGGGAAAAACCTTTCTGTAGCAATTTGTTTCAGGTAACTACGAGTCTTGATTGCATTTCACAGCGAAGACTGCATCAAAGAGAGAGAGAGAGAAAAGGTAGCAAACACTCACTGTGCTCCGAGAGGTGGTTTCGACAGTCCCTTGTCGATTATGCTCTGCACCGTCTTGGCACAGATCACAGGGAAGGTTGGCTGGTGTATCCTCGTGAAAGCTCCTTCCGTTGGCTTTGGTATTTTCTGTACATATGGTTGCGGGTTGGGATTTTCCTGTCACAGAACATACTTGGTTCACACAGAGCACTTAAGGGTTTTGCAGAAAATCTTTCTTTATAACTTTTTTTTTTAAATTTTTGATGAATAAATTGAATTCTCCCTACTGTTGTTCCTCAAGAAGCATTATCAGAATATTCAGTTAAACATACAGAATGGTATTAAAACATCAGCCTAAAAAATTCTACAGTACTGTTTTTTTATAAAAAAGGAACTACGACTGTTTTTCTGATTTCTCCAATGATATAGTTTTGTATAGTTAGTGTTTTTTAAGGAAAATCCTGATTATTATTTCCACCGAAAAAATAAAGTTCATAAAAGCAATTTCATTTATTTGTTGATAGATATTTTAGATTGATGCCAATGATTTTTGGCAAAAAAAAAGACACAAACAATGTGACTTTGATAATGTCTCAAGTCAAAATTTAAAGGACTGGGGGCAATTAATTAATTTTCAGAAAGTATTTGAAGAAAGTTGTAGTGGTTCGTTGAAATAAATAATTCAAATTTGATAACGATAACAATTTATTTAAAATTAAAACGAAAATAGAGAAAGAACATCTGCTGGTGCTCCGTCCTACTCGACTGGAGTCCGCGTCTCGAATGAATCACAACGAATACTGCCAAATGATCGGGGAAATAATGTGGCGGCGCAGCGCCATCAAGTGGCCATTTGCATCACTAACACTACAAAAGTTTTGGTGTTTATCCAAGTCTGGTGAGTAAGTAGTTCAACCACGTACCCCCTTTTAACACAGCATTTCAGAAAGTTAAGGTGAATTGATGGTTCCACCCAGGGCTTAAATTCTAACCAAAGAAGTACCGGAGCGCTACTATTTCAGCATTACAAATATTTACTGATTAATGAATAAATATCAGTAAATATTTACTGAAAAGCAAGAAGTACCGGAGCTCTGCTCTGGTGCAATTTAAGCCCTGGTTCCACCACACACAAAAACAAATGGAGCAATAATAATTACAGAAATTACTTTCCAACCATAATATATCTATTAAGATTATAATCACCACTTTTGTTTAAGATTTTTTTTTAAAATTCCTAATTTAGTCAAATGATAAGAATTACAAGATTCAAACTTAGCAGCCGATAGTTTTACTGGGGGAAAAGATCAGGACTCACATTTGAATATAAGTGTTGAGCCAGATCCTGGATATGTTTTATGTCTGAAGAAGAATTCCTGGATTCTACTTTCAAAGTGTCTATCATGCTTGCATATATCTGAAAGAAAAACAATGTTTAAAAACCCACAAGGAACTCTTTTTTATATAAATTAAATTCATTTCTAATTTCGTAGTTATATTTTCCCAGTAAATATGAGGGGAAAAACTTCTAAAAAAAAAGCACATTTTTCTTAAAAATGAAATCAAGTATCAGTAAACAATAACCTAATGTGAATGCAAGAAAAAATAAAGAAATGGTTGTTAAAGCATCATAAAAGAGCAGTGTTCATATGTAAAAAAAGAATGAAATAATTTTTTTTGAAAGAGATCACAATTGGTTAGAAAATAGGGTAAACCGAAATTTTAAGGGATTATTTCTCTTTGGAGGTTTTTGTAATGGGTAGAAAAGGGAAAGTTTGTCAGCCTTGGTAAAATAAATATTTCCTTCCAAATATTGAAATTGATAATGGGGTGTAGCTAATTCCAAACCCCACAGTTGGGAAAAAAATCAAATGTAGTAGGAAATAAAGTAAATTGAAAATCATTAGGAGTTGGTGAACACTTATTAATGTTTCTTATTTACTTTTTCAAAGTTTTTAACAGCTAAAAACCAATTGAAAATGTGAGGTGGATTACTTGTTTCTATTTATAGCTTGTTTTTCTGAAAGGCGATTAGTATTGTGCCTTCTACAACACAAAATTTTGAAACACTCAGTCCCCTTCCAAACAAAAACAAGCTATAACTGTGATTTAAATCAATAAAACCAACATCTTTTTTTTATGTGGGGGATTCATTCAGTATAAGAACTTACCTCATCAAAAATATCACAGACTCTATAAGGAGGACCCCTTTCGGAAACAAATGTGTTGAAGAACATGCAGTCAAGAACTTTGATGATGAAGTCACAGTCTGAGAAGGGTTGCTGACCCAGAAATGCTGCCTGCAAGAAACAAACATTTGGAGCTCATTAGAGAACTTAAAGACATCACATTGAAAATATATTTTCTTGAACATTAATATAAATGTGTTACTTTATTACAGTTTCAAAATATACTTGTGAATCCCCCTTTGACCAACTCACGAGCTGCCACTGCATGCTATATGTGCTCAGGGCTGCCGAGAGCCAAGTCGGGCCCCGGTGACAGCTTAGGCAAGTTTTAAAAATTCTCAAGTAGTTTCTATATTTAAAGATAAATAAAACACAAATAAAGAGTCTTCTGATTCCAATTGAATTCAGAGTTCATGAAGAAAAATTTAATAAATAATTTTTTATATCCAAGCACCCCAAGAAGACTGATGGTCATTTGTATTTGTATATTTTAAAGATGCATTTCATTCTTTAACTAAATTATTGAGTCAACTTGTGCTGTGTATAAAATGAAAAGAACATACTGACCTTATGAAAAGTAATGAAAGGTTTGGGATGAATTCGGATGATGGTGAGACATGAACGATATCCTTGAAGAAGTTGAGCAAATGCTCGAAGGAAAATAGCTCTAATTTCTTTATCCTGAAAAAAATATATAACTGTGTATATTTCTTAGCATCAAGGAAAAATAAATTATTAGTTTTCATACCAGAATCATTGCACTCTTTAAAGAGTAGAAAAATTAAAATATTAAAACATCTTTATATCCCGTTTTAGAGTTTTTACTTGATGTTAACAATTGAAGAATTTAGTTAAAAGTACAAAAGGATATTAAAACATCAGCCTAAAAAACTAATAAATAAGTGTTTTTTATAAAAAAAGGAACTACAACTGTTTTTCTGATTTCTTCAATGATATAGCTTTGTGTTGTTACAGTGTTTTTTATGGAAAATCCTGATTATTATTTTAACCGAAAAAATAAAGTTCATAAAAGCAATTACATTCATTTGTTGATAGATATTCTATATTGATGCCAATGATTTTTGGCAAGGAAAACAAGAGACACAAACCAGCACATGTTGACTTACAAGCATATTTGGTTGTGAAGGTTTGGTTTGACCCGGAGGAAAAGCATCGTCAGCAGTTCTTAGCTCAGGACGCAGAACCTGTTGAGGATGAAGATTATTACTACTTTAAAAAAAAATCTTTCACCAAGTTTTCAAAGAGCCAAAATCCTACATGTTTTGTCTGTATCTATTCATGGGTAAAAGCTAGACAATTTGCTGAACATGAAAACCTTTTCATAAACCCAAACTTTTGAAAATTACAGTAATCCCAATCAACTCAAATAATATTATTGTAAACAATCTGGTAAAAAATTTTAAAACATGACAAAAATGCGTTCAGTGTAAAAAATAATGAAACCAAAGTTTGATTTTTCTTCTTTAAAATACATAAAAAGTATTTTTCTTCACTCTTTGGACGCAAATTGAGTTATTATTTAACTACTGTTGACAATTAGCACTCTTGCACAAACCAAGTGCAGCCCGGGCTACATATTTACACTCTGCATTGACTGTTACAGTGCATCAGTCACAGTATGGTCTGAGTCAGGGCCATATCCAATAGGGAGGTTTTAAGGGTTCAAACCCCTTCCGAAATTAAGGCATCCATTTTTATACTATTTTTTCATTAAAATTATGTGACTCACAAGCAGCGGTGTAAACCACAGGGTCTAAAAACGAGTTAAGAATAAGAATTAAAGTTAATGTTTAAGAATGAAAATTCCAAAAATTTCTTGAGAATGACACCCAAATCCCCCACAAACTTTTTTAATCTATTATGTGCTGCTTTGTTTGAAACTTCTGTGACTTATGAGGAGTAATCCTAATTTTGTGTAGCATAGTCTAAAAAATAATTAATTTAAACACTACTTTTAGGGGCAAATTTCCCAAATTTTTTCGAAGTAGGATCCTTAAACCCCTTCAAATTTTTGCTCTTTATTATACTATACTGGGTTTCTTTGAAAATTCAGCTGCTTACAATGAGCCGTGTTCTAAGGGTGTAATCCAAAACGCCTTCAAAATGAGCCATTTTAAGAGGGAAATTTCCAAAATTTTTCTGTGGGAGGTCACCAAACCCTCCAATTTCACTTGGAATTCATATTGTTTATAAAGTTTTGAAATAAAGTTCACCAAAATTTATATAAACTGGGCAAGCCATCTAAAACTTGACATAAAGAAGTACTCCAGAAAAAATGTTAGGTCAAAACCCCTCCCGAAACAAAAGTCTGGTTACGGCCCTGGGTCTGAGTACCCACCCCGCACAGATGAGAGTAGAGGTGAGTGTGCAGCGGTTCAGGAAGCCTGGAAACGTTGATGCATTCAGGAACTATGAGTGATCCACCATCCAGATCCACAACAATCACATCTAACTGAAACAAGAAAATATTTCTTTAAATAAGCTTTTCGTTTATCAACATTACGCAGCTGTATATTTAAATTTAATTCAAACCACTAATCAGGGGAGTTGCTTCATTATATTTTTGAGTATGTCCAGATCTAAGAGTCTGTGCTAATCTTTTTTTGCAATTTTTTAAATTTAGATTGCTTAATTTACAAAAAAAAAGCAAAGGGGGTCAGTCAGTTTTCTTACATAACTATGAGAGGGGGTTTGCAGTTTGCTTATCTTTGCTGACAAGGGGAGATGTGGGTCAAAAATGACCAAAAACATGCTTGCGTAACAGTTGAATGACCCCCTATGATTCTGTGTAAAGTAACAGAAAGGATGTGAACAAGTTACAAAAAACAACCAAGATTCATTTTTTTCATGCACGAACGTACTTACCAAGTCTAGGATTTCTCCCTTGAGGGAAGAGTGGACCCCCATGATGAAGGGGGTGGGGGTGCTCAACACTTCTATCAGAGCTGATGGCAACAGGGGAATATATACATGACTGCAATCAAAAATTCATGCTGTGAGAAACAACATCTTTGCACAATATAAGCAGACAATATACAAGGAAAGAATTTCCATATGCGAATAATTTCGTCATTGAGTGTATAAAACCAGTATCAGCTCAGATCATGCGTGGCAAGTAAACATTTTGGTCTGGCTACTTACACTACCTTTAAAACTAAAATTTCATGCCCTGGTGGTTCCCACTCAATTTTTTAAATAAGAGTCCTCCTAACTTTTCCAGCTATTATACTTCAAAATAATTCCAGCTAGTTTAAAACCAAATATTTTCAAGTGAAATCATTCAAATTCTTTTTTGCACAATAAATAGACAATATCCAAATAGATCCTCATCTATGTTTTAATATAATTTTAGAGAGTTCAAGTAAAAGTAAGTTATTGTCAAGACTTTTTTTTTGATTACTAGGGGGCCTGCCCCCTGCTCGCTATCGCTCACCAACCCCCGGAACTACTTCGCAGTTCTTTTTAGATCGCTTCGCGATCTCAGCGAGCAAAGCTCGCTTGTTCCATCTTACCAATCACCCCGCTGGTCGGCTTAATTAATGCTCCTTTATAACCGAAACTACTTATCACTCTTGCTGATAAATAATTTAATCCAAATCATCCCGAAAAAAGCTATTGCTGAAATATTACTTTCCTAACTTAAATTGAAAATAAAAGAAATCACACATAGTGAGCTATCGCTCACCAACCCTCTGAACTGCTTCTCAGTTCTTCTCAGATCGCTTCGCGATCTTAGCGAGCAGAGCTTGCTTGTTCATCTCAACAATCCAGCAGAAGCCTTTTCTCCGAATAATTTAATTGAAATGTTAAAAAAATATTCAGCAAGTCTACTAATAACCATCAACCACTTTGTAGAAAAAAGCATTGTTGAAAATAAAAAAAATCAGACTCATCAATAAAACACGCATAAAACTCGTCTGTTTCTCTAGTGAACGGCGAGAAAGAGAAGAAAAAATTGAAACTTTGAATCTTAATAATTCTAAAACTAATTAGAATTTTTGAAAAAACAAAAAGCCAATATTTTTATAAAAATTATTTCTATGTGTCTTTAAAATATCATAGTTCTACTGTGATTAGTTTTGCTTTTATAACGAAAAAACAGAAAAATCTTCAAAATTTTCGAAACTTTAAAACTTAATTACTCCAAAACTAATTCGAAATGCGAAAAAAGGGCGACGTGGTGCAAAACTGCACATTTAAGAGTATGTGTCTGCAAAAAATCATATTTCTGCTGCTAATAGATTTTGCTGGGGGCGAACTCGCAGCAGAAAAAAATAATTTTCGACTTTGACATTAAATAACTCTAGAACTAATTATCTCATCTATTAGCTTTTAGAACGAAAACGATCCTCATACACTTGAATAGAAATGTTTAAAATTTCACAAATTTCCGTGGAATAGTTTTTGCGTAGTGAGAGTTCAAAGTGTTCAAAAATAAAATTTTCAAAAGCAGCGGCGGCGGTCACTGTTACTTTTTTTTAATATAGAGAGAAATCAAATTTCCAGACAATATTACAGGATTTCCCAAATCTATACTGCATACAACTAAAAAGAGCAGCAGAAGCATGCCACAGGCCCGAGTTGGGAGAGGCAGACTCAGCCTTTCATCTCTCAGGCGTCAATAAAATGAGGACCAAGTTAACTTGGGGAAACAAGGGACTTTCAGTCACACATTGTGTAACAGCTCTGCTGTATGTAACCCAGTGAGGCTGGTTAAACTGGAGTTTGAAGGTCTAGGTACTCCCTCAAGTATCCCCCCCTTGTCTTTTTGTGTAGGTAGACGAAAGCGGGCTATAGTACCTGTATTTGAAGGGGTACATCAAGGCAGTGACAGCATGGCAAGCGTCGGTGAGGCGAGAGTAGCTACTGGAATGGAAGAGGATCTTGTGTTCCGTCATGGCAGCACAGAACAGCGAAACCACATTGTGGATGCCTAGGGGTGGAAACAATATTCAAAATTAGAGATAATGGGGCATTTCAAGGTAATTGTAGAGTCCGTAACATTTCATTTTGTCTTTTAAAGTTGTATAAATTTCAAAATTTTAAAGTTTTTCTGTGTTAATCTGATATTTACAGGCTATGTTAGTATGGAAACAGAAAATTTTGAAATTCATACAGCTTTAGAAGACAAAATGAAATGTTAATGCTCCTAATGTTACCACAGACCTGGAAAAAGTGCCCGAACCTACGAACCTGGTTCGGGAGAAGCCCCTGTCAGCTCCATAGGAGCAATACATTAGGTTCGGGTAAATTTTATTAGGTTCGGGGGAAGGTTACAGCTTTTTCCAGGTCCGTGTTACCACCACACTAAAACCATCAATCTGATTTGTTGTTTTGAGAGAAATGCATTCAAAGTTTGTCGAGGATTGTCATTATTTCAACAGGTATGTGAATAAATTGGGGGTCCGAAATATGCCTGATCTTGAGATCCAGAATCGGAGTGAAATTACTATTTCAACATATGGAGGGTTCAGAATAGAAGTGAACCAAGTCCACTTTAGCTACTTTTGAGCTACAGAGGTTTAAAGTTCAAGCTACATAGGAAAATTAATGTTAACAGTTTTTAAAATTAACATTTTTTGCGGATATTATCAGAACTAGGACTTGGTTCTTTATTGCACTGAAATTTTACATAGTTGGTGCATGTTATAGCGTTGCCAACTCAAAAATGACAAAAAGTCACTTTAATTCTGAGCCCTCCATATTTAGATTTTAACAATGAATTAGAGAGTTCCAACAAGAAAGAAAAACTTTTAAAGCAAATTTGAATTGAAAGTGGAGATAACCTGCTTTTAATTGATAACTTAGTTGCTAAAATTAGGTAACATTTTTGGTGTAGGACAAAATGATTAAAAAAAGAAAAGGAGTGGAAGAGAAAAGGCCTCACCGAGCTGTTCAAAGAGCTGGAAGACGGTGGTGTTGGTGACCAGAAGGGTTGGGATGACAGGGGGTTGGAGGGCCTGCCTGTCACCAGCACCAATGGAGAACCGGACCTGGGGACCACCTGCAATCACACAGAAGGAAAAGGTTGTGATAAAAAACTTCAGATTGAAGTTTGTTCCTTCTTAAATGTATGAGATCAACACATATTTTAAATATAGAAAGGCTTGACCAATTTTGAAACGCTTGTTGTTGATATTATGTGAGCATTTAATATTAGTAAAGATAAAAGAGTGATTCCTATTTAATTTTTAGACTCAAGACTCCATTTTTGGTTCCAGACCCCACACCTACAAACTTGGATAACACAAGAAACTTTCAGTGAGTTTCCCTTAAGTTGTTAATGCTGCAGCCCTGCACTTATTTTTTTTAATTAGACCTAACTTTGCTCTTGTTGAGCTTGAAAATAACTACCCCAGAAAAGTAGTGCAGCCAATTCAATAAAAGGATATATCCAATGAAACGTCACTCACCAGGGGGAGGTACTTGCACACAACCCAGTATGTTACCAATCAGGGTCTCCATCTGCACAGCTACCGTATCTATATACACAGTATAAATGATACCTAAGCAATTCTAAAATGGAGAAAAGAGCATTTCATTAAACAAGAATTGGATAGCAGATGCAGGATTAGCTGCTTTAGATCCATAAATGATGTCACACTTTTTTTTTAACATTATTGGCTTAATCCACACCATGGATCCTTCTAAATGTGTCTTCAAAATTTCAAAGCTCTATCTTAAGAATTTATTATCCATTTCTATATCATTTTCCTGATGCTAGTCCGGGGTGTAAACAAAAGGAATGCAAACTTTAAGTTGAATTTTCTCAATGTTGTATTTTTGTGCATTTACAATACTTTGAATCCCTAAGGCTTGTTAAGGATGTTCTTAAATATATGTATTATAGAACTGTGCATGGGTTTAGCTCTAACATTAACAAGGTTAGATTTTTTTTTTTAAATATTTAAGTTAAAAATGTTGAATTTTTCAGATTTTTTATTGTTTTTAGTACTACAAATTAAAGTAATAATACTAAAAAGAAACCCACGCACAGTTTTACATAGTATGATGTAACAAATAAAAAAAATGAAAAACAATTATAAAAATATGCACAGTTAAAAAAGCTTTAGGGATTTAAAAAATGGTCAACAATTTAAAAAAAAAATTGATTTTTTAAAATTCTGGTTATTAAACTTTTTTTTAGGGAATGGTTATACCATATTGGCTCACCTAATATGCAATTAAAGTCAAAATAATAATATTAAAAATGAAAAATCTCAAATGATCTCAGGGTACTGTATTGCCGTAAATATTTTAAATTTCGAAATGAATCTGATGGGAGTTCTCACCCTGAACGTGGCGAAGTAGTCTAGGCGCGAGACCAGCACCAGGCACTTGGGGGCGTACATGACGGAGTGGTGCTGCACTCCCCCCTCCACCGCCTCCTCCTCCCCCTCCTCGTCCACCGGGACGGAGGGCGTGAGGGACACTGGCTCGTTGAACGACAGGCAGGCGCAGTAGTGCCGGTCCGCGTCGATGTCCGTGAGCACAGACACGAAGAACGTAGGCTGCTGCCTCGCCGTAGACAGGTTCCATCCCTGGGGCTGGCAGAACTGGAAGCAAACACACACTCATCAGAATCCAAATATAAACAGAATACAGTAGAATACATAAAAACGTAACAGCAGAGCTATTAACGCAGTGTGTTACAGGTAGTTTAGGCACTCATCAATCAAACGTTTTAAAATAAAATAGTTTACCTAAGGCAACAAAAGAACTTGGTGAAAATACAGTCTCGGCTCTGTCTCATAGTGATAGTAACATTTGTGACGATCCCGTTGAGAAGAAGGTAACCACCGTATGATCTTGTTAGAAGAAGACGACCACTCCGTTACGTCACGTTGATCTTGTATAAAAGCAGTTTGTTGAAGCTGCTCGTGGCACATCCCTTTCCCCTCTGCCGTTAGGGTTTGTCATCGTTGGTTTTAATATGTTTTAAACTTTTAATAAAGGGTTTTCATCTTTTAACCGGTGTGGTTTTGTCTGTCACGTCACACATTGTGACCCAGCAGTGACCATCATAATCTCTGATTAAGATATTTATACACTCTCAGAAATTTACATATCCGACCAACCATTATATTAGCATAATACTCTAAGGAAAAATAAATACAATGCACAGAGTAAGTACTCACTACTCGGTTAAAAAAAACATAAGAGTTCGATTACGGAGATGCCAGGTGAGCAGTACACACATTTCAGTTGCCTAACAACCTTTTGATAGCTCAGCCAAGAGTTGGCGTTTGGTGATTTGGGAGGGATTGCTGCGCCTCCTTTTCCAATAATAGCGATGTTTTAACGACCTTAATCGACTGAATCTGGGTTGGGATCTTTTCCCAATACTATAAAGTTAGTGGCAGTTTGGGATCCCACCTGCTTATCCTTACCTTACAAAGGCATTGCCATTTTAAACTTTCGGTTTTCAATGATTTAAACAGCGGTAGAGCAATGGGCATCATCACCTAAGCTCTTTTCCTTCTACCACGAAGAAGAAGGAAGCGCCTCCATGAAGATGAGAACCTTGATAGAACGACCCCTTCTGGGACCAACAAAGTGCAGTCGTTTTAACGAAAGGACTGTCTGTATTTCTTCACTAGGCGGCAGGGTTGTTACAGTTAAAACACTTTGTTTAAAACACTTGTTTTAAACACGTTTAAAACAAAGCAAAAAAAACATTGTTTAAAACACATGTACTTTTTTAGTAATTCTTTTTTCTATGAACAGATGGCATTAGTATTATAAAACTTAGTATTTACTTTCAACTGATTTTTATTTTTATTTGATTGACTTTGTTTGATTTTTTTCAAGTTATTTAATAAAAAATACAAATAAACTTGTTTGAAAATCATATTTTTTTATAATTGACCTGTTCTTTATGTTTTATTTAAATATTTTAATCAATGCTGCTAATGTCGTCAAAATATGCAATGAACTGAAAAGGACTGATATGAGTATGCATATAATAACTTATAAATGTTCAGATTGTATCTTAAACCTTTTAGCAAAATATATTGACATTTCTAATGTTAAAGCTGAAGTTGTTGACATAGTAACATATTTCCAAAACAATCATTTTACTTTGGCCAAGCCCCAAGAAACAGGTGCTAAAAAAGCTCAAGATGCCATCTGATGTCAAGGGTAGCTTTGTTAATCCATTTTCAATTTTAAATACTTAATTTAATTTTTTTTAAATCATGGGGTTTTTTTAGAATTTCTGTGTCCAGGGTAAAAAAAACAAATAAAACGTTTTAAACAAAAAAAAAACACTTGTTTTTTTTTTTTGTTTTTTTTAGAAAAAAACATGTTTTTTTCCAACCCTGCTAGGCGGTTAGGAAAATCCAAGTTTGAGTAGGGGTGCGGGAAATCTAGATAGCAAGCTAAGGTAGGGAGTGAATGGCCTTGCTCGTTTGGGGTTACACTAACCGCCTAGCAAAGAAATACAGAAAAAATAACTAGTCGTCATTTATTTTAAGCAATGAAAAAGGTTATTACTTACCAATTCAATGCCATCAATAAAAGGGGTATCATTCCAATCCTTCTCGGGAAATCTTTGTAAAACTTTGCCAGAACTCAACCCACTTCCTGTGAAATTAGAGATGATATATATAAGAATCTTGGGTACTTACGTATAATCTGCATACCATTGTCACTTTATAGTTTTTCAAAAATAAAATTGCAAACAATCCAAATGGCAAACTAAGTGAAGGTTTTTAGAACACAGACAAGCAAAAAAAAAATTGATAAACACACTAAAATCTTTAGTACTTAATTGCTGACATGCGGATAATGCATATATATAATGAATCTTAATAGTCTCATATTAGTGGCTTATTAATTAATAGATCAACAATAGGCAAATTATGCATCATGAACGAGTTGTCTTTTCAAGGATTTACAATAAAAATAAAATTAAATTAAAGAGTAGGTAAACAAAATCCTTCTATTTATTTAAAAACAGAGTTCAAATACTAAACTGACTTGGGTAAATCCAAACAATCCAGGCGTGAACGACATTTTTGGAGATATTTTGTTTGGAACAGGGTACAATTTCGTTCTCTCTCTCTAAATATCGCCTAGCTGTTTTAGACGTCAAATATTAGAAAAATATCACCAAAAATTGCATACTAAACTATTTAAATATATATCTAGTTTAACCAATGAAAATCATAGAAATTGGTTGATATTAGAAAATTTTTCGTACACCTAAAGTGGAGTTCAGAATTGAACCTAGAATAGATTTGATGTAGGTCCTCCATGGTGACTGTTCTATAGCCTTACTTGTATAAAATTTAGCTTTTCCTATTATTATGAACAACAATGTACAGCAATTTACACAATCTGAAGTTTACTGAAAACATTTTTGAGATCTTGACACTTAGCCAATTAAATACAATCTACGAAAGCAGCAATTGGAACTGAGTTATTGCTGAATTCCAAAATAATACGATCGGGTTAATGAAACACATATCCGTAGTAATTCAAGGTCGATTGTCATTCATTGTTTTTAAATGAATGGTGGGATAATTAAAAGAAACAATACACAAAGCCACAGCTTAACTAAAAAAATATCATGATTCAAACACTATTTCCAAGTTATGAAGAATGTTGAACATAAACACTCCCTGCAACAAGTGAAGAACTCTTGTGATCAGTTTCGTTTTTCACCATCAGTATAAATTCCACACACATATTATACTGTTCAAAACAATGAAAAGCCCTCCAACTATTTATTTGGAAAACGTACGAGCCCCGAACTTTTATTAGCAACGATTATCAGAATGAAATGTAAACATTTCCCCCCAAGAACAATTTTCATAAGATCGACTTACGTTCCTTGTCGTGGTCGAAGCCGACTACAACAAAATAGTCAGCTAGGCGTGACATTCTTCCCACGCAAAACACAAATATGTAACTCCCAACATAATCATCATAAAACCTCCATTTTTTTAAAGTATTACTTCTCCCATTGACATCGAACTCCCATGTTTTCCAAGTTCCGAATTTCACCCACAAAAAGTAACAAGCAGCAGACAATTTTTGAAAAGTAGAGATACAAAACAACCCAACTTTAACTTCCCTTTTCAAGTCTTTTTATTTTTCTCATTGGTTACAAGAGGACGCTCTTCACACAAATGAGCGTATCTGAGTAGTTAGTTCGTATTATTAAAAAAGAATACTATATCTTTACTATTCAATTAGGTATTAAAATAAGAACATATTTACTAAAAACTATGATTCTTACAAAAATTCCTTCATTTGTAGCTGACTGAGAAGATCTAACTAAAAAAAATCAAAACGAAAATATAAAAATAAGTTAATAAGCATGTTTCATGCTTGTAAACGGTGACTGTGACTGAAAACTGTGTTGTTCATTGTTTACTTTTTTTCACCACTTTCACTTAGTATTAGAAATTAATCTATTCATACCTTGTAAAAATTGTAAATTTGTATTTATTATTTTTGTTTCTACTACATTAAGTTCTTTTTGACATGTCGGAACAGATGGAGGTAAGATTTATTACTCTTTAGGGTGTTAAACTTGTTAATCTTGCACAATGCTGAAAAATGCCGGTAAGCCTAATAAATGCCCAAATTAAGATATTAGGATTTAGTAAAGTAAAATTTTAAGTTGGCATTTCAAAAAGTTTTACTCTGGGAGATTTATAATTCATACTACTCGTTGTTTTCGTTTCTCTAACTGTAAAACATTATCCCTCATGAATGATGCTGTTTAGATGCTAAACTTCCCAGGTAGTACGCTATATCAATATATATCCCTACGATATCAACCGATGACTTAAGTTGATGTAAAATGATATAGCTATGCTACCTGAGTTGGAAGTGGAGTGTTTTGCTACTATGGGAACAGATTTAGAAAGAGTCCTCCAGTTGCCATGTGTAACCACAGCAACATGATTTAAGTATTGTCAGAATAGAGATTTAATTGTACTATTAGATCTCTAACAATAATATAACTAATGAACTATTGTTTTAGAGTATAAAAATAGTAATATTAGCAATTAAATCTCTGGTTTTTGGTCATAATTTGAGCTGTGGGTAAACATGGCAGCTGGAGGACTCCTTCTAAAGCTGTACCGATCTATGATACCTAAAGAAAAACGTGTGCTCGAGACTGCTACGGTAAAAGTAATTTCCAAAGGTGCTAATAATAATAATAAGTGGGATGGTATGCACCAGTAGTGTAGCCTTATAAAACTATCATCGGACCTGGAAAAAGTTGTAACCTTCCCCCAAACCTAATAAAATTTACCCGAACCTAATGTATTGCTCTTATGGAGCTGGCAGGGGCTTCCCCCGAACCAGGTTCGTAGGTTCAGGCACTTTTTCCAGGTCCGACTATCATTGTTTGTCTTTTCTTGCTAGGCAGTTAGTGTAACCCCAGCCAAGCCATTCTCTCCTTAGGGTTGGGGGAGATATATACTATGTGTAGAGAGAGAGCCAAACTGGTTACTTGCCAATAACTTACCCCACCTCACTATTTTAAAGATTTGGTAAATGGTAAAACGCCGGACTTGTGCGACATTTCTGGTGAAATTTGACGTTGCCAATGTGTCATTTTTTGGCGAGTAAGCAATTCAACTTCTATAGAACTGGGTTGCCGGAATTTACTATTTTATCGCCATTTTTGGTGGGCCATGATGTTGCCAATGTGCCGTTTATTGGCGAGTAAGCAATTCAACTTCTATAGAACTGGGTTGCCAGAATTTACTATTTTATCACCATTTTTGGTCCCAGGCCCGGCATTCTTGAATGAGCCAAAGATTTTTAATAATTCTCACTCGCATTGATGTTTTATTTGTGCAGGTTGGTGCCAGCAGTGAGAGCCAATGCCCTTCCAAAGGGGAGGGTTGCCAGAAGGACGAGGATGGGAAGTATTGCTGGAGGTGCCAGAAAGAGATGCACGGCCTCACCACTTATAAGCCAGAAGAAATGACTTCCAAAGACTACTACTTTGATTCGTACGCTCATTTCGGGATTCACGAGGTTGGTTTTCTTGTTGAAACTAGAGGTGCGAATGGTCGTAAAAAAACAGGAAACTTTGGGGGGGACATGCTTTTTTCCAAAGGGATTTATTTCTTTCCGGAAAAATTGAAAATGTTGGTTAAAAATATACTGTATTAATAATTATATCACTAATTGATATCAAATAAAAATGTTTTATAATTGATTTTCATATATAATTTAGTACTTATAAATGAAATTTTAACCCTATAGTAGTAAGCATTTTCCCCAAAAAAGTTTGATTCCTTGATTTGATTGACTTGGAAAAAATGGAAATTTTGGAATCAAAAGTAATGTTTTAAGAAATGTATTATAGTTTCTATACAATGCTTTTTCTTCAGATATTTTTTTTGTATTTTATAGCACACATGAAAATATTTAACTTAGAAAATGTAAGCTGCAAGTAATAAACTAATTTCACTGTACTTACTACATCAAAATATTATTCAGTATTTACCACATTTTTTTTTTACTTAAAACAAAAATGTACCAGTAAAGTTATATTAATGAATTAGAAGAAGAGTTACACAGAAAAAAAAATATTAAACTTGATGTTCTTATAAACAACTATTACATCCAGTACTTTAAAAGTAAAATTTTAACCATATAAAAACCCTATTTTCTGTTGTTGTATTTTTATCCCAATTGGTTTACTATTTCCATTTGGAAAAAATTAAATTAATGATAATTGATTTATTTTTTATACAATGAATGGTTATTTAGTTTATTTTATTTAAATATGTGAAATTAATGGTTATTATTCCCTTTCTAAAAAAAATATGCGTGCAAAAACCTTTCTATTTCATGCAAAAAAAAAGTCAATTTTTGCAAAAATTTTCTCCCAAGTTACTGAACTTTTGATATTTGATTTATAATTTTCTCTTAGGAAATGTTGAAGGATGAAGTGCGAACAATCACTTACAGAAACGCCATGTATCACAACAAGCATCTCTTTCGAGGAAAGACAGTTCTGGATGTGGGGTGCGGAACTGGAATTCTGTGTATGTTTGCCGCCAAAGCGGGAGCTGCCAAGGTTTTTGGGGTGAGGCTATAACTCTTATCTGATACTCTTTAAATTAATTCTGTTATATCTTGAGAATTGAGGATGCCCCGGCTATGGAATTCACTAATGTTCAGGACTTTGCTTGACTTTCTACAAATAACTTTGTCTATAAATTTGTTTAAGTGTGAATTATTTTTGGTATTCTTGCAGTATGCAATCTACCAGTTTAGTTGGCTCATTTTATAATTAGTTAGTTTATGAGGATTGGTTTAGTTAGTTTACTAAGATTAGTTTGTTTTTAAGTTAACTTATGTAAAGGAAAGTTTTAACGATAGGTTAAGTGGTTATGGAGAACAATAAATTTCAGAAATCTAAGCATTACTAATGATTTTAAACAAAAAAGAACAAAAGGGGGTTGGGCAGTTTTTTTACGTAATTATGAGAGGGGGTTTGCAGTTTGCTTATTTTTGCTGACAAGGGGGAGGGGGGTTAGAAACTTGCTTACGTAATATTTGAACGGCCCCAATGTAATTTCTTTTCAGGGGGCCTAACACTATTTCTATCCTTCAGTGACCACATATACAATAGCATATTCAATATAGTGTATACAATAGCTTCTTTTTTACAAAACATTTTGTGCAGTTCTTAAATGAGGGACTCAAAGTATAGATGGTAAATAATTGTTCAGAATTCATTCATAAGATGGTTTTGGGGAATCAAATAAATTAAAATTTGATCAACAAACATCTTGATGCAGTCGACATCTTCTTGTGGAAAATTGAGAAATGTCACAAAAACTTTTTAATCACTTTATTTACAATTTACCATTTCTTTTCTTCAGATTGAATGCTCAAGTATTGTGGAGCATGCTGAACAAATTGTGAAAGATAATCACCTGGACCATAGTAAGTAGTTTTCTATCATCTGTTTGACATTTGAATATATACCAGTCTTATTCAATAAAGGGTAAAAACTACACTATTATTTATTTTAAGTTAATAAAACAGGGTGGTTATAGAATCAGGGAATTTTACTAACCTGGAAATGTCAGGGAAATTCTTAAAAATCTGGCAAATTTCCTGATGAGAGCATTCTGTACTTACCATTTTTCTTCTTCCGAAACCTAAGGATTCATATACTGTAAACTCCCGTTAGTACACCGTTCAAGGGGATTTGTGAAAACGTTGTAATAAGCGGTACGACGCTATATGCGGAATTCCATAAAACACCGTTTTGGCGATATACCTAATACCCGTAATACCTAATCTTACCTAGACACCTTTTTAAGCGGGATTTTATCACTAAAATAGAAACGAAAGAACAATGTCTAAAAACAAAACAAACATTCTTACTTTTACAACTTTTATTGGTATACTATTTAAATATAACACTTGAAAATCATGACAAAACAAATAAAATGGTGTCTCTCTTATTTCATTTTGTGAGACTAAAAAGTTATTCCCAGCAAAAAACTCCATTTTTTTTCCTGAATCTATCCAGCCAACCCGCAGTTCCACTAAAGTCTGTTACATTCAAACTTTTAGCAATTTCTCGTTGTTCTACTCGCGTTTTCAACGGTTTCTGTAGCTCATGCATTATTTGAAAGGAACTCGACGACGCTATAACCGGGATTTTTCTTCGGGGGACCGGAGAAAAGCGTCGAAATATGCGGGAAGTCGTTATAAGCGGGGGCGCTATAAGCGGATAGTTTTTAATGATAAAAGGCCTATTGGTACCAGGGACCGGAGAAAAACGTTGTAATATGCGGGACGTCGCACTAAGCGGGGGCGTACTAACGATAGTTTTCTGTATTTGACTTTTCTGATCTGAATAATAATTTCTGTGACGCAATGCTATGTTTAGACTCAAGGTTAAAATTATTATTACCCTATTTTACTATTTTATTGTTACCCTATTTTTGCTGAAAAAACTAATTTGACGCTAACTTCAAATTCACAAAATTATGAGTAGATTTTCACAATTTTTAAGAAAAACGGACCCTTCACATAAAGTCTGGAATAACCCCTGGTAATGAAACTTTTTGTTAACCCTTAATAATCACTACTGTACATTTGCTAAAGAATCTCACTTAAAAATACAGGAAGGAAAACTATTGAATTACGCATAAAACATTCACAGATACACTATCAAAATGTTTAGAATCACCTGTTACAAGTAGAAGTTAAAGTATATATCAATCACAGATAAATTACTAGTAGAAATATCTATAAAAATAAACTGTTGCAAATGCATATCTGTGCATTTTGTCCTTCATGAGGATTGAGAATCTTGTCTTCTTTCAGTCATCACCATCGTGAAGGGGAAAGTGGAGGATGTCGAGTTGCCTGGGGTGGAGAAAGTGGACATCATCATTTCGGAATGGATGGGCTACTGCCTCTTCTACGAATCCATGCTGGACACTGTCTTGTACGCTCGCGACAAGTGGCTGGTGCGTACCTCAACTTGGAAGCCATAGCCATCTAGAACAAGGAGGCCTGGACACTTGGTCTCGATAGTCATTCTCAGAGGTGGTGAAAATTGAATAAGCGTGCGGTTCTTCTTTTTTCCCCCAGCTCTCACCCCAATCACACGGGCCAAAAAAGACTGAGAATGAGTCATCCTTTTAGCTGTTCCGGCCTGTCTGTTCTAGATGGCTATGACTGAAACCTAACAGCGTGTTTAAATCACCACATCAGGGTGTCTAGCAACCTGGAAAAGTCAGGGAATTTTAAGTTTCTGGAAAAGTCAGGGAATTTGCTCATTGATCTGGAAATTTTTTTTAGTTACTAAAATCATCAAAGGAGTGAACTTTCCAAGATTTGAATGGAAAGTAGAATTCCGTTGCAATCGATGCTGTCATGACAGGATATTGAATTGTCAGGACTCGTGACAGTGGAGGGGGAACTGGTTTGAATTGAATAGGAGGCGGAGTTCGCGGAGGGGTGTTAAGAGTATTCTCGGCTCAACTTGGTTTCCCCCGCCCCTTCTTTTTTTCTTGTTTGTTCATAATCTCCTAACAAGAGTGCTTAGAGGATTAAATTGTTTTTGTTAATGTAGCATAACAAAGATCAATATGTCGAAGACGACAGTGTTTCAAGAAAACTGGTTAAGTGAATCTTTATTTAATTTATGGCTGGTGAAAGTACCTAATGATAATACGGTGGCAAGATGCAAACTTTGCCAGACAACTTTCAACTTATCAAACATGGGTCGTCAGGCATTAACTAGCTATACGAAAAGTGAAAAGCATCAAAGAAATGACAAAGCAACAACACAGTCTGCATCAATGGCATGTTTTTTTGGCCGTTCATCCAAAGATCAAAGATTTATGTTTTTAACAAACATTTGAAGGTATTTTTGGAGCGTATACTAATGCACGTTATTAGTCAGGGAAATTTAGTTATTGGTCAGGGAATTTTGAGATTGATAATCACTAGACACCCTGCACATTTAAAGCATTGTTTTAAACATACTACAGTCGAATCCGCTTAATGTTATCATTCGGATAATGTTATCGAAATCAACAAGTCCCGATCACTCCTATTTAAGTTAATGCAGAATGTATCATTTTATGTGATCAATATATCGCTTAACATTATCAAAATCTGGTGAAATCCCCTAGGAATTCCTTTTCTCTGGTTGGAAGGCCAATTTTACTACATAAACATACAAATGAGCCATTTATTTATTAGTAATATGTGTTCTATTCTCGTATTTTTCTTTAAGAATGAATGAAAGATTCTCTCAATATTTCATTTCAACATTAGAAAATTACCTTGAAAGTTAACTTTGGCAATCAGATGCCTTTCTATCTTATTGCTGCATTCATTTTATAGCATTAACTATATGAAATTTACCCTTAATATGACATTAACTATATTATAAGGGTTAAACTCATAATTTCTTGTTTTGTTGACAGAATGTTACAGGACACTATCAAATCTTGACTTAAAATTTCTGTCTGTTTTTACTCTTAAATATTAATGAGTCTCTTATTTCTCTAGAGACAAGCTAAAAGTCTGTTGGGAGCTAAGTGGTAACTCTAAACAAGTCTTAAATGTAAAGAATTAGAGTATTTATTTGACAAGGATTTGGATCATTGCAAAATGGCTTTTGTTTTACTATTAACCTACTTATTTCCTCATACTGATTTAGTATTTTAATAAGCCAAATTTAAGTTACTTTTGCTTCTAAATCTTTTATTCAACACTTTTTTTTATGTTTCAGAAACCTGATGGAATGCTATTTCCTGACAGAGCTACTCTATTTGTCTTGGGCATAGAAGACAGGCAATATAAAGATGACAAGATTTCTTGTACGTGCTAAAAGTATTTTTTTTGGATAAATATAGGTATAAAAATTAACTCTCTCGACATCAAAATATCTCAACCTTATTTAGTTGATGGCACGCTAAAAATATCTGGAAAATTTGGCAGAACAACTGGATACAAAACCATAATTTATTTGCTAAACTCAAGAGAGGTCTAAGCCAGTTTTCTTGTGCAAATTTTATCGAAATTGCCAGAAAAATTCACATTTCATTGGAAATATTAAGATTTATTTAGAATTTTAGATTTCTTTTAGTTAAGTATTGTTGAAAATCTTAATTTTTTAAACCTTGAAGATGCAACCAATGAATTCTAATGTTTTCTTTTGAGCTGCTTGTTAAAAAAATCTTCAACTTCCAAATTTTATAAAAATTTAAAGCAGTAAGTTATATTGTTTCTCAAATCACATTGAACTTTTCTGTTCTCAAATTTGGTGTGGTACAAATGAATTGGTAAACCATTTCTTATCTGTCAATTTAAGGAAAATGGCTTTCATAAGAGTGGTTATAAGTTTTTTAATTGCAATTTTTATTTTTAAACTGAGGTTTTTCAGCATCCTTCAAGTATTTTTAACTAATTTGAATATGTAAATAAAAGATATTGCTGGCATCATCGGATAACCTCTTATCTCAAATTGAGGGAATCTACAGTATGAGATATGTGAGTTCATGCTAACAAACGGTGCCAGCGATATAACTATTTAAATACTTTTAAAAGATTAAGTTACTAATGTGCCACTAAGAAAAGAATAACTTACTTATAAAAAATACTTAGATCACATTTGAGAGTTTCTAGCAGCAATGCAGATTGAGAATTATGGATTGACTTTTTTTCCAGGGTGGAACAGCGTGTATGGATTCAACATGAGCTGCATACGCAAAGTGGCCATTACAGAGCCTTTGGTGGATGTTGTTGATCCCAAGCAAGTCGTCACTTCCAGTTGTTTGTTAAAGGTAGGTGGTTCGATCGTATCAATGCCTTTTGGTGTATCACAAGAATGCTCAATGATGCTAGTAGAGCTTTCCATGCAAAGCATGCTATTTAGTTTTCTTGAGAATTACCCTGCGTGACTTTTCTGTAGGAAATCTCCCGATTTTTTGTTAGGGGACGTCCATAAATTACGTGAGGTGTTTTTTTTCTTCAAATTTTGGACCCCTCCCTTCCCCTTGGTGAGATTTTGATGCAATATCTCATGTGAGGTTTTCTCAATAACAATTTCTTGATATGTTCTAGCCACTTTTGTTTCGTCTTGTCGACATGACAACACGTAGCAAAAATTTTGATACAAATCCATGTTGAAATCAAAACTATGGTTTATACTTGAAATTAGCACGACTGACTGGCTAATCATTTCATGTTTGGACTCAGAATAAACTCATATTCCATAAACTAAAAGTTGATGTGAGATTCTGCTTGATCCCTCCCCCCTTTTTGACCTCACATAATTTATGGATGTCCTCTGATTGGTGGAAAACTAGTTTTTTCGTTCTTTAACTGCCAATCAGAACTGGTCAGGTTACTGGTGAATACGGCTGTAAGAGTTGGAAAGTGATAGTTTGAATCTATCTTTGCAGGAGATTGACTTGTACACAGTGAAGGCAGAGGACCTAAACTTCAAGTCTCCCTTCCTGCTGTCTGTTCAGCGGGACGACTACATCCAGGCTTTCGTCACCTTCTTCAACGTCGAGTTCACCAAGTGCCACAAGCGAGTAGGCTTCTCCACCGGTAAGAACCACCTCACTCCTCATAAGGTTTTTCTGTCCCGTTTTAGGAAAATAAAGAGCCAACCACAGAGTTCATAACAAAGCTGGCAAATTCTATCCCAAAATGATGGAAACACATTCTGAAAAAAAATTTTGTACTTTTGTGAAGGGGGGTTTGCTTTTGAAAATCAGAATTTTGAGAAGGGTTCTTTCTAGATAAACAAACCCATAATCAGGGAAATTTTGAAAATCTGGCTAGTTTCAAAAATAAATTCCAATGTTTTCCGATTTTCAAATCTTTAAATGTGCATTTCAGTTCTCCTTCCTTTAAAATAAGATCTCGAATGTATATATGTTACGGGCATTATTAATAATGCCTGCATATTATGGGTAAAGTGATAAATACTCATTCATAAATGCCTTTGAATTTATCACTTTGCCTGTGACATATATATAAATTAGCAAGGTTGCAAATGTTCAAATCAAATAAGGATTCCAAGAGTTCTGTGCTCTAAGTAAGTGGCTTTTTTCCCCCCATAGCTCCCGGCGCCCCCTACACGCATTGGAAGCAGACTGTGTTCTACTTGGACGACTACCTGACGGTGAAGAAAGGGGAGGAGGTCTACGGAGTGTTCAGCATGCAGCCAAATTCCAAAAACAAGGTAACAATATTTTTTTAACTGCGTTTTGTGCTGGAAGGGAAAGCACTCTTTTGAGATACGGAGTGGGTATTTCCACGAAAGTTAAAGCATGTGCAGTAATAGGAGTTTGTTTACCATATTCACAGCCATCAGCGTCGGTGTTAAATCCTTGGTCAAAGAAGGGTTCCACCAATCAGAGTAAGCGAAAAGCTAATTTTTCTTTCTTTAGCTGCTAGTTAACACTGACGCTGATGTCTATGAATATGATGGCTATAATACCTGTTTTATAACATTAAAATTATGTTATTGATCAATCCTGGCATCAGAACCGATGGCCTAGTGGTACAGTGTGCGTCTAGTAACCTAATGGTCCCTGGTTCGATTCCAGGCTGCTACGTTTGAGTATTTTGCTTTTATTTAGCTTGTAACTTTTCAGAAGTAGCGAGATTAGTTAGAGTTGAGTTGTTACTTGCGTAGAAATAACCAGTGCCAGTAATTCTATGTCTTTTTTTTAAACTGCTTTTTGGGCTCGAAGGAGATGCACTTTTAAAATGTTCTGAAACTACACTCATGTCCAGGATGATTAGATTATAATGCCACTAATCTTAGTAAGGTAATTCCCAGGCGTAACACTCATATGAGAGCTTCTAACAATACAGTTTACCACCCGCCAATGACTTGTATCTTGTAAGGGCTGAAATCCGCCTCAAATAAAGATTGAGGATGTGTCACTTAATATCGTCAAAAATCGTACTTAAAAGATATTCCACGCACGCACTTAAAATCATGCTGGGAGTTCAGAAATAGTAGCATATCCTTTACAAATAACAGGGAATTTTTGCTCAATGACTCTCACTTATAGGCAATATTAAAGAATACTACAAAATATGGGAAAATATTTTTCCTATACCTAATACATGCAGTTTATTTAGATTATTTTGGGGGGAATATGGTATAGTTCATAAAGATATTATGATCAATTGATTCACAACTTAACCTATCTGTGAGCCTACAAATGAACTTCAGCTGCCAATTTGTAGTGGTTAAGTGCCTGCCTGCCTGCTTCTTCCAACAACAAAAAAGGAGCTGCCATTCGTTACGGTTGTTGTTGTTGCAAATCTCCTTTGTTTAGCAACGCTAAACCAGGTCCATGAATTCCGTCACTCTCAAAAAGTCTAAAACTAAAATTGGATCCGTCAACAGATCCAGCCTGGACAGTCCCAGGCAATCCAGAATATGGTCAGGAGTGGCCTGATGGTCAGCACACTTCACACAGGCTGGAAAAACCTTTTTTCTGTTGGAATACGACATTGAGCATTATGTATTCGTTACTGCATAGGACAATTAATTTCAAAAGAATCATCTCTGTTATTTGTTAAGTTTTTAAAAAGAAATGGGGACACATTTACCTGGCCCTCTAAAGATGACTTTGATTATGTTATGGAGGCTGATGTTTGATGACTCTACCTGAACCATAAATGGATCTTAGAGGTCATTTAGCCATTCAAAACAATTACTTTATTAACAAATATAATGTTTTAGGTAAATATAATGCTGTATCTATACACTGTAAATCAAATTATTTGTATGAAAAGCTTGATTTTCAAAGCATGTAATTCCGTTACCAGTGATGTAATTCCGTTACCGCTATATAAAATTCAATTAAAAATATTGATTAATGAGTATAAACTCAGTAACAAATGTTTTTTAGAGGTTAACATGTGGTTAATTAAATCACATAAAATAAAGAAAAAACTTGGGTAGATTCACAGGAATTTGAACTTGACTAAACCTTACTTCTAACCATGTCTTTTTTATGTAATTCCGTTACCAAGCATTTAAAAATTTCTCAAAAAACTATTAATTGTTCTAGAATTATTTCAAATGCATATTTTTTTCTATTACTGTACTTATGTCTGCAAAAAATTTGATTAGAAAAATAATAACTTAGTCAAATTAAAGTAAGAAATTGTGAATTTGCTCCGATGTGTAATTCCGTTACCAAAGAATTGCCCTTCAGCTGACCGATTGGCAGCAATTTGTACTAAATTTCAGTACTTGCATCGCACATTTTGCCCAATAATAAACCTGTTGATACAGCTTTAGCTTAAAATTTAAGGATATTTTGTAAGTTTTTCTGCAATTTTAAAAAAAAAATTGTTAATCTTGGGGAAAACGATTAAAATGTCCAGTCTTGCAACTTTTGAGGAGCTTTGAAGAGCGGCACTTTAGGCGAAGTACTTAAATTCCTTTTTTTTTTCTTTTTGCAGAGGGACCTGGACTTCTCAGTGGACGTTGACTTCAAAGGGGACCTTTCAGAACTGTGTGGGACTTATGACTATCGGATGCGGTAAACTGGAGGAGCCGCTGTATTTTTACCGTTTGATGTTATCAAGTCTTTCATATTTTGTTTTTTACTTCGACATGTCTTCCCTCTTGAAGCATCTCTCTTGTTAGAGCATCTTGTAGATGTTTTACAAGACAATTATGCATTTTAGTCTACATATAATGTATGTTCCATGTAATATACGTAACATGTTGCTGTAGTGTATATAAATAAAATTTTCACTTTCAAAAATTGTCTCTAACAGTGGTCTGTCCAGGGCAATTTTACTACCGTTTTTAGGTACCTTCACAAATTCATTATTCGATAGATAAATACTTTCACAAATTCAGTTTTAGGAAAAAAAGGTACCTTCACAAAATACGTTTTGAAAGAAAGTTCTCTGGTAAGGTATATTCTCTCAATAGTTAAATTTTTAGCCATCTATCTTCTTGTTTTTAATGTATAAAAAAATATGCATATGTTTTTATGTTGATTTTGCACTTAAATTTTCACAAATTTACAGTAAAGAAAAGTACAGTTAAGTATAAAGTAAAGTAAAATAACAGTAAAAAAAACCTAGACAAACCCCTGAGCTTAATTTTTACCAACCCTTTTCCCAAAAGAAGTTTTCTAACTAGAAACGTAAATCTATCCTAGTAATTTTCTTCAGGATGTAACTGGAAGGCAGTTATTAATCCACTTGGGAAGTGAAAACATGATTTGTTTAAATGAAAAGTATTAACTCTGTTTTGTCGTGTCTGTGTTTCACCCGTGGGATTGTTCCTTTTGTCATTTTTAGTTCAATTTCTTTTTATGACCTGTTAAATATTGCCAAGCCTTTTGGAAGCCAAAAAATTGCGAACCAACCGATTAAAACAAAGAATTATGCCATGACAATATTTCATGATGTTTGAATATTTGGTAACCAAAATAGCTTGGTCATGCATTTCAACTTTTCAGAATTATTCAGGAAACTCCAGAATATCACTTACATTCCCCCAGATTTTATAAATATCCCGAATTTCATCCAAAATCAAACTCCCTTAAAAAAGGAATTTTTGACTAGAAATAAGGAGATTTCTATCAAAATCCCTATTGGTGATATTTGATGGGAGAAATAACGGAATTGAACCTTTGTTACTTTATTTAAGGTGATTGAATGATGTATTCAAAAAAAAAAAAATTTTGTAGTGATCTAAAATTTTTAAAGTCAATGTATACCTGCCTTACTTCAGTAATCAAAAGCTTAACATTTTTTCCTATTACTTCTCAGTTCAAGAATATGTTCTCAATTTGTTCCTTCTCAACCCTTTCAGTCCTGTGAGAAGTTTCAAGAAAAATTTGGAAAGAAATCTTGGTAGTCTGGGTTTGAAAGGATTAATTCAAAAATTTAATTCTTAATCTTATTTTGAGAAATATCACCCTTGTTTTTCTGTTTGTATCTATATCTTTATCATCTACAGCAGGGGTCTCCAAACTACGGCCCGCGATGCCTTCTGGATCCGGATACCTTTCTATCTACGAAAAAAATTACGGATATTTGGTGTACTCAAATAAAAGATCTAAGATGTTAAAAAAAGATCCAAGATCCCTACGAAATTCAGACTAAGGGTACCAGAATGAGTAAAAATCAATTTTTAGTCAAAATTAATTTAATTCAGTCTACCAATTAAGAACTTTTGAAAGATTACACCCCCTAAAAAATTTAAAAAGGTATGTAATTTCCGTAATTTGTTTTAGTTGGTTTTGTAGATGAAAAGGTATCCGCGGGCCTTCGTTTGGAGACCCCTGTCTTAGGGTCATGGAAGTAAGGTGTACCCCTTGGTAAGTGACTCTGAATGGTATGCTGAATCCATTCATTAAGATGGCTTTATATCAGTGCCCCTAATGATGAAATAAGAAAGTTTAAAAATTAATTAAAAAATAGAGGATACCTATAGAACAAAAACTTCAATGACAAATTCTTGTCTGTGAAGTACCGATGCACACCGAATTTAGTTAGTTTTCTTGAAATCTTTCTTTTTTTAGAATCGCTTTTGTACATTCTATTAATAATTTTATTGGAATTCCATGCCACTCTTGGGATACCAATAAAATTGTCATTTTTATTGAAAAAGTCTTGTGAGAATCTTCTCGTTTATTTTATAAGTAATAGTATCGTATCTTGTCTTGTTGCGGGTATTTATATTTATTAATTTGTTCCTAAAATTTTTCTCCCAAGAAATAAAAACTTTTCGTTGAGAAGCTTTCTGATTACAAAAGGCGCCTAAAGCTTTTCTATACACCTATCAGCTGGTTCCATGGCTGGTTCTTTGAACGTTAAAAAATCCAGCTGGCGTTGATGAAGATACCATATTCCATTCATTCATAACAGACTGTAATAATAATAATATTAAGAAAACACCAGAAAAAATCAGAATGATGTTCAGAACACCTGCCATCCGTTTGCCAGTTGTTCTGCTAAAGAACGTTTACGTGGTCTTTCTTTCGCCCGAGGGACCAAAGCCAATATTTGTTCGAAAAAGCCGGAATTAGATCCTTCTTGACTCATGCCACGAAATTATCCTCTATTTCGGGTGTTTTTAAACAAGTGGGAGAGTTTGTTTAATGTGATATAATCGGAACTCCCAACCCCTTTACATGCTGTGACTTCTTTAATTTTGCCGAATATTTTATTTTTAATGATTTAGGACGCAAGGTTTATTTTTGAACACCTTGAACTGTCACTACGCAAGAACTATAGAACGGAAATTTATGAAATTTTGACCATTTGTAGACAAATGTATGAGGGTCATTTTCGTTCCAATAAGCTAACAATTGAGATAATTAGTTCTATGGAGTTATTTAATGTCAAAGTCGAGAATTATTTTTTTTCTGCTGCGAGTTAGCCCCCAGTAAAATCTATTCGCAGCAGAAATAAGATTTTTTGCAGCCGCATACTCTTGATATGAAGTTTTGCACCTCGTCGCCCTTTTTTCGAATTAGTTTTGGAGTAACTAAGTTTACGGTTTTTCGGTTCTTTCGTCATAAAAGAAAAACTAATCAAAGTAGAACTATGATATTTTAAACACACATACATACAATTATTTTTTATAAAAAGATTGGCGTTTAGTTTTCAAGTAAAAAAACCGAATTCATCCCCCCCTAAAAAAAACTCTTAATAACCCTTTCTTTAAAATTCTTATTTTCTGTAATCTTATGTATGTAACACTACATTTAAAGTCTAAAAACCCGTTCAAAATCTAGAAAAGGAACTAGAAGGGATTTTTTATTACTGTTCAAATGGTCCTCATCTTTATATCTGCGGTCCACGTTTTAAAATCAACGTCACTATGTATCAAGTTTCTTTCTCGTGATAAACAACTTTTGAGAGAAAACGAATAAATGCAGGTATTTGCCCAGCTCTCCAGGAACATTATTTAATTTCCTCTCTCGCAAAAATATTTTCCTGCTCTTTTGAGACGGCGCAAATACATTTACCTCTATTTGCGTTAATCTTCGAAAACCTCCACCGCAGTCGAGTATCAATAGCTTTCCTTTTTGCTTGATATCGCATCGCACAAAATAATTATGATCAAATGACCTAACTTTAAGTAAACTTTAGATAAATTAACTTTAGATAAATTTTTGAATAGCTTGGTTTAAATTTTTGGATAATGTATAGTGATGTCCTTTAAAAACAACCCACTGTTTTATATTTTCTCCATTAAAAGCTTAATAAACAGGATAACTAAATCGAACAAAAAACTGTGCTAACGGCTCATCCTCCCTAACATTTTAGTGCTAAGCATTTTTAATTCCAACTCTCATTACAAATTGGCAGCCAATTAAGTAAGAATTTGAAAAAAAAAAAACACTTTTTCCTATTAGAAGGACTCTAATTGGCGGACTGAGCAAAAACTTTAATATTTTATTCTCATACTAGCTGATTTGCCCGGCCTTGCACGGGTGAAGTATATAAAATTATTTTTATGCTCTCTCAAGTTGCGAATCTAATTTTCTGTATCAGCAATTACCAATCATCCCGGTGTCCCTGGTGCCTTTTTCCTCCCAGTTTCCCAGTACTTTTCCTCCCGGTGTTCCCGGTACGTTTTCCATCCCGATGTTCCTGGTACAATTTTTATCCCAGTGTTCCCGGTATCTTTTTCATCTCCGTACTCCTGGTACCTTTTTCAACCCGGTGTTCCTGGCACCATTTCATCTAGGTGTTCCCGGTGCAGTGCATCACGAAAAAATTCTTGGAAAGGAATTCATTCAACAACTTCCGAAAATATAGATACTACTCCCATTTGTCTATTTTGACGAATTTCCCAGTAATTAATAAAAAACAACTGCATAAATAAAAATATTTAACATTCCCCTGTTTAAATTGAAAAAAAAATATCGTTAAGCTATCATGGAAAAAATAATGATGGAGAATAAAACTTGATCTGGTTTTTATTACCAACTTTTTTAAAAGCTACACTAAAATAATTCAAGTTTAAAGATTAATTTCAACATTTCAACAATCTAAACTTTCAGTTTCAACATAAAATTTCAAGGAAAATGAAGTTTTTAATATGAAAATACTGTCATAAAGTTTTTTATAAGGACAGTTTTCAATTTCTTTAATTATTAATAACGTTCTTAAAACAATTTCAGTCCAGTTGTATCTTTAAATACTTTGTTTATGTTTAAAATTGTTTTTGTTGTATTATTTGCAACAATGCGAGTTAAACAGATCTTCTAAGTGGAGAAATAAGGCGAATTTTACAAAAAGGCCTAAAAGGGGGTGAAGGGGTGGTTTTAGGAATTAGAAATTGATGTCATTGTCTTTCCCCCGTCCCCATACCTATGTGTACCAAGTTTGGTTCGATTCGGACGGGTAGTTTTGGAGAAATTGAGCCAAATCTGTTCCGGACAAACCCAGGCAGGAACCCAGGAACCCAGGGACACCTTCATTATATATAGAGAGATAGTAATGGGATAACATAAAAACGCGCGAAAAATGCCCTAAAATCTTTATAACATACATTTTTACAAAATCTGTAAATCTGAAGCACATTTTTCGCCAAAAATCTACATTATCTCAGCTAAAAATAAGTAAATAAACCGTTCTTTGACCAGTTTTTACATCCCTGACACTCTAAGAGGCATAGAAGGACAGGGTACATGAGATGGTAAAATTATTTCAATTATTTAATTAAAAAAATCTCAATGGGTTGTTTTTAGGGTACAATTTGGAGTGGGTTGTTTTTAAAGGACAACACTATAATTATTATTAGCAATCATAAATAGTAACATTTTTTAGTAAAGGTTCCGTGCTGGATCCGCGCCTGACAGAAAAAGAGAGAAAGGATGATCAAGTTTTCATTCAAATTTAGTTCAAATTAAGATTGTCTAATTTCATGAATGAGTCACGCTACAAATGAGCTAAATTTGAATCTTAAAATCACAACCAAAGGAGTCAACAAATGGGGTTTAAGGGGTGAAAATCACAAAAATTGTGAACCCTCGAAAATACGTTCAGAAAAAGACATTTCTGGCAAGCTAAAACGCTCGGTTCCAGCATTTATTATACCCAAAACCGACTGAAATGCTAATAATAATTCTGATTTTGTATAATCTGCACGAATGGACAGTTCCTGAAGGAAAAATCGACTCAAACCCTAATTTTTAAGGAAAAGCTTATGCTAGAAAGACAAATAAGTTGTTATTTAATCCTGTTTTAACCAATTCTTTAGATAGAAGATCCTTTTCTGAAACTCTTTTCCTTAAATCTGTGCACTCGGATCTGTCTTTGTATCAAAAGCCGTTCAATAAAAATATGGATTGTGTCGATTTTTGCAATTGTGTATAATCGTGCAGATTTTACAAAATCAGAACTGTTAGCATTTCAGTCGGTTTTAGGTAATAAATGCTGGAACTGAACATTTTGCCTTTTTTTTTAGCCTCACCTTACAGAAGTGTCTTTTTCTGAACGTATTTGCGAGGTCCACTGCTTTTCGTAAATTTCATCCCCTTAAACCCCATTTGCGACCCCTTGTTCTGTACCCATTCTTGTTCGTCTCCTATCATACTACATCCCTCAAAGTCTGTTGGGGGACGTCCATAAATTACGTGAGGTGTTTATTCCAAATTCTGGACCCCTCACTCCCCCTTGGTGAGGTTTAGTGAGATTTTGCTGGACCCCCCCCTCCCCCTCAATATCTCACGTGAGAATCTTCTTTCAATAACTTTTAAATAAATAAATTTCTTGATATTATGTTCTAGACACTTTTGTTTCATCTTGTCGACATGGCCCTCAACACACACACATAACAAAAACCTTGTTACAAATCTTTGTTGAAATCAAAATTATTGTCTTATCCTACTTGTAATTATCACGACTGACTGGCTAATGATTCAGAAAAAAAACTCATATTCTCTAAACTAAAAGTTGAAGCACACAGACCGGAAAATATATGTACCAAAAAACCAAACTAAAAGTTGACGTGAGATTTTAATTAACTCCCCCCTGGTGAGATTCTTAATTTCATTTATTTTAAGATAGATTTTCTGCTCTTGACAAAATCTGAGTTGTGACTCACACTACCCTTCCCTGTTAGTATCCACACGATTTTTTTATTTACTGAACGGGATGTCCCTTCGCGTGCTTATTCTCAATCATCAAGGCTGCTGCAAGAGGGTGGACTTCCGGATAGAAAAGATCCAAGGTTAGTGGTTTTCATCAACTCAGATAGAAATGTTCGATAAGAGTCCTCCAGCCGCCATGTTTACCCATAAGCTCAATAATGATGACAACACTTAAAGCATGTCGTTGGGAGGATGTGTGTAAACATGGAGGCTGGAGGACTCTTATCGAAGCTGAGCCGAAATGTTTAACAAACGTTTATGGGGATGTGGACGACCAGAATTATTGAGGGATCTATCTATATTTTATCTTAAAAATGGACGTTGTAAGGATAGTGATAGCTAATTCCAATTGTTGCATACTGTCCACTATTGTATTTATATTAAACACATCCTAAGCTTAGTAGTAAAAATCGTTTAATTAGTAATTACTTAGGAGCAGATCAAAAGTTGTGCAGATCATGTCTTGTTCCTACCAGTGGGGGTTCGTGGGTATTTCAAATGGGGGTTTACAATTAAATTTTGAAAATACAATTAAGTAAACATATCACAATTAGAACAGAAGAGGGCATGGAAGCTCATCCTGAATAAGCTGCAAGTTGGAATAGATTTTTATTAGCATTTCATTTATGTTATTTTTGACTTATTTCAACTTTTTTTATTTTTTATTGGGGGTTTATGTGCTCCTGTGCTCCTATGGACGAGCCGCCACTGGTTCCTACACAACATAATAATAGGTATTTTCGAGGTGGTTCTAACAGGCTAACGGTTGAATTTTTGACTTAGAGACAGCTACAACGAAGTTTAATTTGAAAATTTATTGCCTTACTTACATCTGTGTAACGAGTTGATTTGTAAGTGCGATCCCATGCGCAAAAACAGAACTAGTTTCTATAATAACTAATAATCAGAAAAAAAAAATAACGTAAAAATTTTACACAAGCAATGTTCTAATTTGAGTCGTCTAGTTTCAAAACCAGATATAGATCCATTTTTTTTTCAATTTTCAGTTTATGTTCTGATTGTTAAAATACAAATCTAGCAAATAGCCAAGTTTTAAGCTTCAACAAAAAATATAGATATAATGTTTCATGACTAACACTAATTTGGAGGGAAATCTGTGACAAAAAACAGTGTTTTAAAACTTTTATGCTGAAAAGTGCTCCAACTAAATGTATTGAATTTGTTTGAATATTTAGTTTTTTGTTCTTCCTGAAAAATTAGGAAGAAGTCACTTATCTGGTTTTGAAACTAGACTGCTCATTTACTCTCTGCTGGTATAAAATTCCTGCACACAGTCACCTTATAATTATCATTTGTATACTGTAATCGGTATAACGTTATTAAAATGTCAGCTAATAAAAAAACCCATTTGGTTATCATGAACTGTACATTTCCTGGTTGACTATGATCTTAAAAAACATAGTTTCAATAGTATAGTAAACTGCAAAACTAGCTGAATTTTTGTCCTGGAGAGTGCGACGTAAAAATTTTGGGAATGCATCAAAAACGCAAATCGAATGTATCGGAACACCTGGGGATGCAGGCAGGTGATAGTCTAGTTTCGAACGCGAAATAGCCTTGTATCGGTTATCGTGTATTTCCACGGCTGCAGAGACATCAGCTTGCTCCATAAGTGGCAGAGTGTTTTTTTTCTTTCTGTTCTGTATGTTAAAGCATGGTTAAAGCTCGATTTCCTCTTTGAAAAGGTCAGCCGGTTATTTTTTGCGTTGTTTTCTAAAGGCAGATGTACTATATGCCAATCCACAGAACACGCTACCCTGTAGAAAAGGGAAACATGTAGTGCAGGGGTTCTCAGACTTTTGACCCACTTTTTATAAAGAAAACCTAACGCGACCCACCTACAAGACTTTAGATTCGAACGCGTGGGGTTTGGTCACTATTTTTTTGTTACAAAATAAGTTACATCCATGTATAATAGAGCCCAAATTAACTTTTTAGAAAATTAAAAGGAAGAATTTTGGAACTTGAGCGTATCAAATTGTTTAATTGTGGGAGCAACAATCATCTCCAGAATATTGTGAGGGTAATGGGGGTCCTCCCCCAGAGAGAATTTTGAAATTTGACGCTTAAAAGAAGGGTTTCAACTCGTTTTATAGTAATCTGGGATAAATTGCAGTTGCAACATCAATTCCTAAAGAAATTCTTAATAGGGGACATCCATAAATTACGTGAGGTGTTTTTTCCCAAAATCTGGACCCCCCCTCCCCTCTTGGTGAGATTTTGCTAGACCCCCCTCCCCCCCACGTGAGATTTACCTATAACTTTTTAAAAATTATTTGCCTTTCTCATACTTAAAAAAACATAGAAAATAGTATAATTTCTAACTTAAAAAGTTGACGTGAGATTTTAATCGACCCCCCTCCCCCCTTGGTGAGATTTGATGAGATTTTTCCAAACCCCTCCCCCCCCCCTTTTTTGACCTCACGTAATTTATGGATGTCCCCTTATTTGCATTGCTTCCCTTGGTGGAGAGCCTTACGTTTAGAACGCTTCAAATGTTATTTGAATAACCCACTAATTTTACATTAAAGTGGCACACATATGTAAGAGTTTCATCTTAATAGTAATAAGTGTTTTCACACATTTTAGACCCTACATTTGTCGGGGATTTTGTGGTACATACCACAATGTACGCCCACCAGTGGGTCGGTCATCTGTTATTAGGGCCGTGGCGGATCCAGGGGGGTGGCACTCTGGAAAGTGTCCCCCTTGGACCCAAAAATAAAATCACTCATAAGTACGAAAAAATCCCAAAATGAGTTAAAACCCTACTTTTGCAGGTCAAATTTCCAAAACATTTTCTGGGAGAGGACCCTCATACCCCCCAGCGGTACCAAAAGGGGATCTTGAGTGATACTTTTTAGAAAATCCCCAACATTTTGACATTTTGTCTCAAAAGGTAAAGTGATGGTCTGGAAAAGTGCCCCCTCTTGGAGTCGTGCTGGATCCGCGCCTGCCAGTGGGTAGGTCATCTGTTATTAGGGGTTGCATCGCCCCCCCCCTCCCGTGGATCTGCCACTTGTGAGAGGGGGCGGCGAAAAAAAAAACCTCTCTCACCTGAATGTTCGTAGAGGAGCTTTTCTCGTGGGTGGGTTTTCTCTGCCCGCCCCCCGTCCGTACGATGTCGAAGCGACGGCCGCCGGTAGCCCCGCCCTCCCGGTGACGTCATTGCGCGACAAACTTGTCCGGCCGTTTTTCGTTTTGGGGGGACAACTTTTCCCGAGGTATAAAAGGGCGCTGGGACCGCGCGAAGACGCAAACGATTTCAAAAAATTCATTCCATTCCACAAAAGGGCAGAAAAGGAACCGAGAGTTTTCCCCCCGTTGTCGGATCGTACCTCGAAACTTCACATAGGTAATTTCGGCTTTTCTGGCATGTTTATGGGCACGAAAGACACGTTTTTTTAGTTTCTAATACGATAGCTCTAAAAATTTCATCATACTTTGGAAGAAAAACCTTTAAAAAAACACCCTGCTTAGTAATTTTTGTTTCAATTCCGTTAGAGTTCCCCCTAAATATTGCCCGGTTCTTTTAGAGACAACAAAGTGTAGAAATATTGATAAATAATTTCAAACTCCTGAATTAAAATGTTTAATTAGATCAATAACTACTATTCAGTTTATTAATAAAAGTCAGAAAAATTTGTTGATATTTGGATATAATGTGTCCAAAAGAACCGGGCGATGTTTAGCGGGAACTCTAACGGAATTGAACCGAAAATCCTTTAAAAAACATTTAACTTTAAAAAAAATAATTTTAAGTGATTTTTAAATTTAAAAAATTAATTTTATTTTTTTATTTCTAAATGCTCCTCGCGCTTTCCTAATTAAAATGATCTAACCAAAATAATTTTAAAACAAGTTGAAGTTTAAGATAACGAAGGATTGAAACTTGGTTCCGACAACTTACCTGTTACCAACAACAGTAGTTCCAAAAAACAGGATAAAAGTATCTTTTTTAAGGAACAATTTTTTTTAACTTAAATAGGTTTATAATACAAAATATTGACGACCAACTACGGGCGTGAAGCACAACAAGGTTGGCCTATTTAACTCAAACTACCGGATCCCCAAAATTTGTTCAATTTTTTCCTTAAAATCCTTTACTCCTAACTATCCTTTTTAGTAAACTGTCCTGTTTAGTAAATTTATTATTCTGATAATCGAAATTAATTGTAAACATTAAGTGGTTATGTAGGTTCTGTTTCTTATTATTTTCAATGGTATTGTTTGACAAATATTCATTGGGGGTGTCCGTTTTTTTCCCAGAATGTTGATTACCAATAGAAATTAATAGACAAGACTTGCTGGATATCTTTTAAGGAAAACATTTTGATTAAATTACTGATAAGTTAGAGTTAATAAATATTCAAACTTTTAAGAGTTCAGTGAGCTGGGTTTAGTGTGGAAGCAATCCAAAAGGTCCTGCGTATGCAGTTTACGGGGGTTGGTGAGCGATAGCAAGCACGGTAGCTCCCTAAAAAAATGTTTAAAAAGTATTTAAAAAAAATTAGAAAATGCTCACTATTGAAAATTTTAATCTTGATGCGTATAACAGAAGATATACAACCGCAGTATTATTTTTCTTACCCTTCTCCTCACTTCTTAAACTTAATTCCTTATTCTTTTTAAGATGCGTGTAACACAACTTTTTCTATCGTTTTCACTAAAAAAAAATGTTTTTTTGATCCACCGATATTGAGTTCTGTGACTTTGTCCTAAAATCAATCAGAAGTAAGTTTAGGATCAAAAACAATTCCCAAACTTTTTTCGGTTTGTTCGTAATGGTGATTTGATTTTCTTGGTTCGTTTGATCGCTCTGCGATTAACTTCCTTCACGAATTAGAGGTCCAATATAGGAAATCAATCAAAGAGTTCAAAGACTAAAAATAATTTTGCGATGTTGGTTATGATGGAAGGCAAAGCCAGGATTCTTTAGAGTTAGATGGGCTGCTGAAAAACCTCTTGACGAAAGGCCTATATAACTACTCGGGTCTGATTCTTAAAATACTCCATGCTTTCTTTATACAGGGTGATTCAGCTAAGTGTTTCATAACTTCTAGGGGAGGTAGGGTACATCAAGACGATCAAGAATTGAGGTAGGTTACGGGGTCGCAAGTGGGGTCTAAGGGGTTAAAATCACGGGTGAAAATTAGCAAAAAACCTCGCATATCTGGGCAGAAAGAGATACAATTGTTCGATTCCGGAATTTTTTACATTCAACCAATTCAAATTTTTCATGCAAAAACGAGATGCAAGTGTTTATTTCTAATCAAAAACAGACCAATAATTGAATGAGGCATGCGTTATAGGTAGATTAAAGTTACAATTGTCCCTTGGTCAGATTTTAGTTCTTTGCGCCATATAACTCCAAACAACCAACAAAACTCTAGTATTAAGATGTTTTTGTCGTGACACATTCTACTACAGTCTATCAACTTACAACGCATGCCTGTTTCTTGCGACCCCCTAACCTATACCGATTCTTGTTCGTCTTTATGTACCCTACCTCCCCTAGAAGTTATGAAACACTTATCTGAATCACCCTGTATTGTTTTATATAAGCTTAAATATGTAAAAAGATGCGGGTCCTTTCTGCATCTGCAAAAAAACGTCTTTAAAACGACTTTAATCGAATTATATTTCCGCTTAGTTTACAGCACAAAAGAGAAAAGTAGAAAGACTAAGACGAAAAATATTAAAACTTGTAAAAAAAGCTGAGTCTTTATAATTCTTGCGATGATTGTTCCGTATTCTTAACAGTGTCATGAATTTCTTGTAAAAATTTGGTGGCTCTAGGATATAAATTCCATTACTTATACAGTTTTTTTCGATTTTCTCATAACTTCGTTTTTGGACTTATTCCCTTATTCTTCTAACTGACAATTCAGTTACACCCGAACAGCTAATAAAAACGTGGAAAAAGTTTAAATTTACGACCCAAACTTTATATGTTGTTCAATCTTTACTTTCCTTTCACATTAGAATGTTTCCATGGGGTCAAGTGAGATTAACACTGTCCCCATCAAAACCGCGTTCCATATTCAAGAGACAGCACGCAATTACTCTCGACTGGGATTTGTTGAGAGGAATTAATTTATTTCGTCCCGGCGGTAATTGCTCGCTGAATTTCCTGGGACGTCTGATGGGCACGGAAACAGGAGTCGAACAGTTTTTCCCTCAGATTTGCCGGGTTCAAAGTGAAAAACCACTAGTGCTAAAGAAAGGGGACGTCCATAAATTACGTGAGGTCAAAAAGGGGGGGGAGGCTAGGGCCGTAACCAGACTTTTGTTTGGGGGGGGTTTGACTCAAATATTTTCTAAGGTACCTCCTTACGGGTACTTTTATACTGGATTGAAATTTTGATGCACTAAATTTCAAAATTGTATAAACAATATGAATTCGAAGTAAAAGGGGGGTCTGGGGGTCCCCCCCCAGAAAATTTTTGGAAATTTGCCCCTCAAAAGAGTTTTTTAGCTCATTTCTGAGACCCTTTAGATTACACCCATAGAGCACCACTCATTGTAAGCGGCCGTATTTTCAAGGTTAAAAGAAGGTATATTGTAGGAAAAACCGTATACTTAATTAGATTTCAAAATTTCGAGGGGGTTTGGGGGTCCTCCCCCAGAAAAATTTTGGAAATTTTACCCTTAAAGTAGGGTTTTGACTCATTTTGAGACTCTTTGGGTTATACCCAAAGAGGATATCGCTCCTTGTGAGACATAATTTTCAAGAAAAATAGCAGTATAAAAATGGATGTCAAAATTTCGGGGGGGGGGGGGGTTGAACCCCTAACCCCCCCCCTTGGATACGGCCCTGGGGGAGGGGTTTGGAAAAATCTCACCAAGGGAGGAGGGTGGGGGTTAATTAAAATCTCACGTCAACTTTTTAAGTTAGATCATCTTTTTAGTTGTATCATTTTAAGCTAGATATTGTATAAATTTTAAATAGTTTCGTGTGATTTTTATAATAAAGAAAACCGGATTATATCATAATGTCCTTTCCCCCCACATCATTAATAACGTAAAGGTTTTCGGTGCTTTGAAGCGCAAAATGTAAATGAATAGGATATAGAGAATCATTTTTAAAAAGTTGTAGGTAAATCTCACGTGGGGGGGAGGGGAAAAACACCTCACGTAATTTATGGATGTTCACAAACCTTTTTCCCCTAACGGTATGTCCGGTAGTTCTGGTATGTTTCCTCAAGGGGTGGGGGACTTCCCCGTTATTTTTTTTTTGGTGGGTCGCTACGAGATTTTGAATTAATGTGTTATTATTTCAATTTTTTTATTTAACCATATTTATTAACGAGTTTTGAAAGCACAAGACAAGGGAGTCATCTAGTTTCAAAACCAGATAAGTCACTTTTTCCTAATTTTTCAGGAACAACAAAAAACTAGATATTCAAACAAATTATGCACTTACAAAACCCTTATTTTTTATTGAAGATGGTAGGAGCATTCTCAACGTGTATAAGTTTATAGATTTAGTTGGAGCACTTTTCAGCATAAAAATTTTAAAACACTGTTTTTTTGTCACAAGATTTCCCTCAAAATTAGTGTTAGTCATGAAACATTAGATCTATATTTTTTTTTGTTGAAGCTTAAAACTTGGTTATTTGCTAGATCTGTATTTTAACAATCAGATCTCAAAACATAACAGAAACTGAAAATTGAAAAAAAAAAATTGATCTATCTGGTTTTGAAACTATAGACGACTCAAGTAAAGAAAAGCTTGTCACTGGTGATGCAAAATATTCATTCACGTAACATAAAGTTTTATTTTTTTTTAAAAATTCTCCATTTAGTAAAAATGTTTCTTAACATGCGTATTCCTCACTGGAAGGCGCCATTTAAAAATTTTGATTATTTTCCTTAAGAAATGCTCAACTGCAAATTACCACAGATTATTAAAAAACGAGTTTTTAAACCCTTAAAAAGCTGTTTTTAACAGACAAATTATTTGAACGGCCCCCTAAGACAAAAAGTTAATTCAATATGGTTTCGGACCTTATGATTTAGTAGGAGGAGTGCTGAAATGTAAAAGAGTTTGTTTATTTGTTGCAAATAAATCAAGGTTCTGTCCTTCTGGGGAGAGGAATCTCAAATTCCCAGATCATCCCCTCAACATTCTCCTGCTGGTGTCACCCATTCGTTTGAGCCTTATCATACTTATTAAATATTTTATTAATTTTTTAAATAGTATTGCTGTGATGTGAAATGGTTTTAACGGCAATCAACGGTTAACAAGTTTTTTAAATTTAATTAAGGGGGTAGGCTCACGTTTCAGAATCTGTATCTCCGTAATGTTAAAAATGGGCATTTTAAGGAACATTTATAAAAAAATCTATTGAGTGAAACATTCCAATTTTTTTTACTGAATATTCCTTAATCTATGTTACATAATTTGACCAGAGTTTGTGTTATTCTCATGCCTAGTTATTTTAAAAAAAAAAATGTTATCTGCATGTCTGTGTGATTTTTTTTTAAAAACACTAAAATTTCACTACATTTATAGCCATAAGTTAAGTTCATATGTTTTGTTTGAAAAGTTATATTTTGTTTGAATTTTTTTTTCAATAATAAGTGTACACAAAATTTGAAGTAATTCTATACAGTAGTTTAAGAGAAAATGTTCCTTATAGAGCAAAAAATACAGTTTGGAGAAAAATGGATTTTTGTAAAAAAAAAAAACGTGCTTTGACAGAGGAGGGAAGCTATTTTCAAAAAATAATTAAAAATACTTCCACAACTAGTAGAAACATAATTTTTACATCATTGGAAGCGTAAGAATTCGTATTTTAAGAAAATGTAAAAACTGAAAAAGGGATTTTTTGGTCAAAAAACGTGAGCCTACCCCCTTAAGAAGGCAGTGTACTCAAATAACATCTGTAAAAAATATGCGCATATCTGAAGATAAAACTTTAAAAGGTATTAAAAAGTATTTTTCTTGGGACCTCGATGAAAGTTCTCAGAATTGTTTGGACCCCACGTAAAATTACTTGCCGACCCCTGATATTTATACTAGACAGCAACTTAAGTTGATCCTATGACGTCACTAACAAAGTAGTTCCCATCGCGGTGTTAAAAATATGATTAGTTTGTTAAACCCATGTATATATAGTGTCTTTTCAATCCCGATTTGCGTACCAAAACTCCTCCTAGCAACCCAACATGCTTTGTGTTTACCCATATTCTCCTTCTGCATTAGTGACGGGTTCAAGAAACGTTGCTGTCGAGTATAATAAGACGTTTGCCACCAAACTATAAAACTCAATTTTCATTCGCTCTACTTCTCGTCGGCGGGAAGAGAGGAGTTGTCTTATCTCCTGCCTCCGGTCTAACCTACCGTTCGAAGTAAATGGCCACGCAAAATACGTATATTTTCTCCAAATGTTTAGCAGGATTTCTCTATCGGTGGTTTTGTTGGAACGCTTTAAGAAAAATTCGATTCTCCCTCTCTTTCATTCCAAAAAAAAAAAAAAAGATGAAAAAGGGGGGAAAGGTATAGATCAGGGATGGCCAAACCGAAAAGGAAAAATTTGGGAAAATAATGTGACGTCATCAATGAGGTTTCCCCTCTTAGCTTAGTTTTCTCTGAGAGCATAATTCCTTTTTAAAGGTTTCATCAACGAATTTGAATAAAATCTTAAGTGTAAGAGTTCATGCGGGACACACATCTCTTTTCAGGTGCCTGAAAGATAGAAAATTAGAACATTCGGGGTGGATATAAGGTTACTAATTAATTTAGAACCAGCTTTATAAGATAGCTTAAAAACTTGTATAGTTCTCTTTTCACATTGAGGGCTTATTCCCTGTAAGTAACTTTTTTCGTGGGTTGAAGTTATATTGATTCTAAGGATTTTTTTTTTTTTTACATCATTTATTGTTTATTTCAAAAAATTACAGTCAAAACGAACAAAACAAGAAAAATATCCATATCACCTGGGATCGCAGCGATCCATGTAGGTGAACAAAACATGCATAGAATAATTACAAAAAACTAAAACGTGAAGTTATGAACTAAAGAGAACAATACATAAAAATAATACAGGAACAGTATAAATATAAATGTATTAACAGGGGTGGCAAACAGGGTGTCTTAATTTACGGGTTTAATATCTGTCATAAGGGGGTGGTGCATAAAAAAATGAGGATAGTTGATATTATACAATAATATAAAATTTAAGCAAGAAAAATTTCAATATTTTCTATAGAAAACAAAAACTCTTTTAATTTCTTTTTAAATACATGTTTGGATGAACTATCTTGTATTTCTAAAGGTATTAAATTAAAGAATTTAGGAGCTAAATAAAAGAAATGTTTACAAAAAATAGTTTTTTCAGGTTTAGGTATATCATATACTATATTGGGTCTTCGAGGGTTTATTACGTATCGCCTTTTGCATATTTCTGAGTTTAAGTAAAGATAGAGACTTGTTTTAAAGAAAAAGAGGTAGCGAATGGGTAAGATATTCAAAAGTTTGAAGCTGTTGACGGAAGGTGCTTGTGGTGATATCAATTTTAAAAATCTTTCTTGGAGCCTACAAATTCTTTTTAAATTTATCTGATAGTCTCCACCCCATATCGTTAGGCCGTAATTAATTCTCGATTGAACCCAAGAATGGTAGAGTTTTATTAGAAATTGGTTGTTTACTTTCGGCTTTAAATGGTAAAAATTTAGCATAATTAGTCTTAATTTGTCTGCAATATAGTTAGTATGTGATTTCCACTTTAAGTTGCAGTCAATATGAAGTCCAAGATATTTTATAGTAGACACTTTATCTATTGATTTACAATTACAATCATTGTAGTTATTACACTGATAAACATGGTACTTTACTGACAGCTGAACTGGAGAATTTTGTTTTAAATTAAAAATCATATATTTTGTTTTTTCGACGTTTAATCTTAGACAATTATCAAAAAACCAGTTACTTATCTTGACGAGATCTAAATTCATCTTTTGGATCAAATCTTCATAAGAGTCCACGGAATATAAAAGAACTGTATCATCGGCAAAACTTATTATTTTACCGTGTAAACTGAGGCTACATAAATCATTTATAAATATTAAAAACAGCAGGGGACCTAAAGTTGAGCCTTGGAAAACTCCATAATTTATTGGAAGGCATTTGCTTAAGGTGTTGTTGATCTTGACAATTTGTATACGATTTGATAAATAGGACTTTAAAAAGTTATAGAAGTGCCCTCTGATTCCCGCTGAAGTCAATTTATGTAACAAAATACCGTGATTCACCGAGTCAAACGCTTTCGATATATCCAAATAAAGAGCAGCAGTTTTTTTGTTTATATTTACACTATTATATACAGTGGAAGCTCTTATAGCGACCTGCTCTTATAAAAATACTCTCTTATAAAGACCCAAAAATTAGTCTTTATAAGAGCACTTTTGTGCTCTTATAAAGACTAATCTTCGAATCGATTCAGCTTATCGAATACTTTTCTGGATCGGTTTGTGTGCGTCATACAAGAATTAGCCAATAAACAAATATCATAGTATGACAAACAGCACCAAGTAACGATCGCATCTTATTCTCGCTTGCTTTCGCCCGGGGTAACCGGCTACAATCCCAAACGAAACCTTTCGCTACCTAATGTCCTTGTTGATTTTAGACTTTAAATTTATTAGCGTATTCATTTATCTTTCTTTATTTCCAATTTTTTGACTTATATTTAAGACATAAATTTTTCAAATTGCATGCAGATGCAGGTGAAATTGATGTAATAAATTTTGTTAAGCATCAGACCTTTCTAAGGAAGCTAAGTTTTGCAATAAATTAATATCAAAATCAAAATTTAAAAAAGCAAATATTTATACTCTGTAAAATATTGATCTTTAACTTTATATAAATTAAAATAAAAGCAAAAAAATAAGGTAATATAACATGAAATTGGAAGTATCAAGACTTCATAAAATAAGAAATCATTGTTTAAAATGAGGAAAGATCAATTGGATGATTCGAACTGTGTTCTAAATCCCAATGATATCGTTTTCAGGTTGAGATTTCCTCCAGACTTTATAAATTAGTCTACTAAAAATACATCATTGAGGGAATCGAGTCCACCTTCCCGAAAAGCATCAAAATTGATAGTTTAGCTTAACGAGTTTATTGCTTTTAAACGAGTGATATTCTACACTCGAGTATATCACTCGAAGTTTGCTCTTATAGCGACAAAAAACTCGGTACGGATTAATTACGCTATAAGAGCTTCCACTGTATAAAGTTTGTAAACTCCAGCAATGCTTTCTCAGTGTTTGATTTGGGTAAGAAGCCATACTGGTTTTCAGAGAAAAAGCTTACATTTTTCAAAAACGAGACTAATCTATCTTTAATTATTTGTTCGAATATTTTCGAAAGCAAAGGCAGGACAGAGATAGGTCTATAGTTAGAAAAATCCTTTCTGTTTCCCTTTTTAAAAATAGGTGTAATTATGGAAGTCTTCAATGACTTAGGGAAAGCACTTTCATTTACTAAACTATTAAATAACCTTGTGAGTATATTTAAATGATAATAGGATAAAATTTTAAGAATTTTCGCATCTATACCATCAGAGCCTGGGCATTTTCTGAGGTTTAGATTACGAATACAACATAAGATTTCTGCATCATCCATCTCAAACCAGACAAAGGAATTTAAATTTGTCACTAAGTACTTTTTAAAATTTTCGTTTGGATTTGAGATACTGTTGTTTATAGAGGAAAAGTATAGGTTTAAGTCGTTTGCTAAATAAAATTCATCCGAATGATCAGGCAGGGTTGGATTCTTAGTACTTTTTCCTAGGATGTTATTTATTAATTTCCACTGTTTACGTGATGAGTCACATTCATTAAATTTGGTTTCATAGTATAATTTTTTTGCACATTTGATTTTTTGTTTTAATACTTTAACTGTAGTTTTATAGGCTGTTTTGAAAAAATTATCACCAGGGTAACGCAAGGTTTTTTTGTATAATGCTTGTTTGGATTTGATTATATTATGTATTTCTAAGTTAAACCATTTGTTTTTGTCAAATCTGGAATTGTTTTTAGGTACAAAGCTAAAGTTATGTTTAATTGCGCTCAATTTACTATGAAAGTCTGAGAAAGATGATGCAGCATCAGATTCAGAAACTCTAAATACATAAGTTTTTAAAAAGTCTTCCATCTTACTATAGTTTACAAGTTTAGATTTTATTTCATCATTGAACTCATGATTTGTAGTATTTCGTGGGGAGCTCAAAACTAATTTACAGAGAATTGGGAAATGATCAGATAGGCTATTGATTAGTTTTGCACAGTATATTTCGTTTACATTTGACAAGCTATATCGTACTAGAAGGTGGTCGACACAGGTACCTGAAGAGATACGAGTAATAACATTTATAAGAGAAGAAAATCCATGAGCACTGATAAGATCCATGTAGTAGTTACTATGATTATTTAAATTAATTATATCAATATTTATATCTCCCACAATTATAATATTTTTACAATTAAGCTTAGATAAAACAGATTCAAGTTCAGACACAAATGTATTGATAGTAAAAGAATGTGAACGATATATTGAGATTATGCATAAATTAAGAGATTTACTTATAATTACAACTATTTCAGCAGAAGACATAACAAAGCTAATATTTTCAAAATCATATTTACTTTTATAATATACTAAGACTCCTCCTGATCTGTTGTAGTATCTATTACACAGTAAAAGGTTTTAAATTGATCAATACCGTAAAATTTAATTTCATCATCGGAAAGCCAAGTTTCCGATAAAACCAGAACATCAATAAGATTCAAATGATCAGATAATAGGCTAATTAATTCGTCAAATTTTGAGCGAACACTCTGAATGTTAAAATGCATAATGTTGAAAGATACATTGGGTACAGGGTAAAGAAGGAACTTATTTAGATTTTCAAGAGAGTCTAATGTAGAATAATTGGACATAAAAGCAGAAATTATAGTTGTAGGATGGGTATATCACTTAAATCCGATTCTTTACGTACTTTGAAAACTCTTGAATTTTCATTCTGACGTAGGAAAATCTTTCCATCTCTAACCCAACAAAACTTAAAGTTTTTCTCGCGTTTAAACTGTTTGCTCAAAAATAAAAGTATTTTCATTCCTGGTGCCAAATGTTCATTTAAATAAACTGGAGTAGAATCTAGACGTTGATTTATATCCGATGCCAGGAAGTGCTTTTCTTTTGATGCCCTCAAACATCTGTCTCTTTCGTTTTTGGTAGTAAACTGCACGATTATTGCTTTATGCCTGTCCTTTCGAGAAGATGGGACTCGATGGGCAACGAGAACACTATCTTGATTGTTTAAATTTAAGGCTTTTAATATAGATGTTACTACCTGCTTTGTGTCTTCATTCGGCACCTCGGGGAAATCGGAAATTTCGAGATTAGTTCTTCTTGAATACTGTTGTAACTCTAGGGTTTCTGATTTTAGTAGCTCGATTTCTGCTTTGTTGCGAGATAATTCCGATTTCAGGGTGGCATTTTCTTCCTTTACAATCTTGACTTCGTTTTTTAAGTTATTTATGGCTGTTGTAAGATCTCTGACTATATCTTCTTGATGGTTTAAACTCTTAGAGTATTCCCCAAACTGCGTTTCAATAAAAGATTTAAGATCCTTGATCTCGTTCAAAATTGGATGACTGTTCACGTCTGGGTTAAGGTTTCAGATTCTAGAACGATAGGTTGGTTCGTGCCCCGTCGGGTTTTGCATCCCAAGCATTTCCAGACTTTTTTGTCTTGACACTTTCTGAAAGCATTTTCAGTAAGACCGCCACAATAAAAGTGGTAATGACCTTCACAATCTCCAGAGCACTTAAGAGCGTCGTCGGGTATTTGGATCTCCTCTTGGCACGCACAGCACTTCATGATAACTTCAGACAGACTTATAAAAGTTGAAATGACACCAAACTGTTATTGCTTATTTAATTTATAATAAATAATTTAAGAAATATTTAAAATATTATATATATTTTTGATGATAAACAAGGGAACGTAAACAAACAGTTGCAGCTGACACACAGCTGTTGCCACTGGTTTTAAAACAGTGAAAGTGAGTGAGTTTTTTGAGTTTTTTTAAAACAGTGAGTTTTTTTAAAACAGTGTTTCAAATAGAGTTATTACGAAGCCCGGTGGCGTAGAGGAAGCGCTTTGCGCTCCCACACCACAGGCCCGGGGGTTCAAATCCCGGTCCACGGGCAAGGCAGACTCAGCCCTTCATCCCTCCGGGATCGACAAAATGAGTACCAAGGTTACTTGGGGAAATCAAGAGGGGGGTTAGCATCAAGCTAGCCACTCCTCAGCTGACTGTGACTTTCAAGTCACATGTTCTGTAACAGTTCAGCTCATAGCCTCACCCAGTGACGCTAGTTATACTGGAGTTTGAAGGTCCAACGACCTAGGTACTCCCTCAAAAATCCCCCCTTGAAATGAGTTATAAGTCCGTTTTATGGGAGAATGGAGGAGTACCCCCTATAGTACTTTAAAATCTCCACTAAGCAGACTTACATGAAAAAAAAAATTATTTTCTAAAAATTTCCACAATAACTATAGGAACTGTCAAAATTTTTTGCGGGAAGACCCCCATAATTACTTGAGATTCACACTGTTTAACAAGATTTTACATACACAATCTTTTTTTCTATCGGTATAGGCCGAATTTTCCACACTTCACAACTCTATGGAGCATCAAAACGCGTTTTTTTTTCTCGCTAAGAAACGGTAAACGCACTTGTTGTGGGAGTAACGTTACACTCTTTAAGATTTCGCAGCACAAAACAACAGAAGATGGGGATGCTCTGGCCCTCCCTAATTGGCCCGGATGTAAACAGAGCCGATCCAAAGCCGATGTGGACGGAAATCCCGCGAAGACTTCTAATCCGACTTAGCGACCAAAAAGTGTCCTCTTACCTTCGCCCATCGTCCGATTCAGATCGAGACAGTGATTAAGTCGACTTTTTTTCCCCCTCAATGTTCACTACAGTCACAGGAAGTATTCGGACACCCAACAAATTTGCACTAGTATATCTCCCATTACGGCTTAATTACACGTAGTATGTTATTATTTATTATAATCTACCAAAAAAAAGCAAAAAAAATATCAGAACAGTTAGAAAAAAATTATTTAAAACTGAAGCGATTTGAAAAGCTATTGATGTTATGAACCTCAAGAAAAAAATTGAATGCACTTGCTTTTAAATTAGGATTAGGAACGAAATATGCTTTTCAGAAATGCAATGGTCCCATGTTAAAAGTCTATGGCTACGAATATTTGTTTGGGCTTTCAAATCACTTCATTTTTTAAAATATTTTTTTTTTCTAACTGCTCTGATATTTTTTTGGTAGATTATAATGAAGAATGACCTACTATGTTAGGATAATTTTTGTTTGGATTTTGCACTTGGAATTTAGTTGTAATAGGAGGAATACTAGTTCAAATTTTTAGGGTGTGCGAATACTTTCTGGAGTGACTATATGTCATCAAGCCGAAAAACGATCGGTTGGTGCCCTCCGAAATTTTGACTTCTCTATATATACTGATTTTTCTGCGGCTTACAAGGAACGGTTTTCTTTGGGTGTACCTTCAAGGGTCTCAAAATGAAATCATGTTTACAGCACAAAAGTGAAAGACATAAAATCAAATATTACTGATGAGCCATTAAGGAGCTATCAATGGAGATGAATGTCAATGGAGAGTCACTGGAGTCAAATCTCTCATATAAAAGCCCACGTCACTCACTGACTCACTGACTCACTGACTCACTGATTCTGGAACGCTCGCACACTATGATGCCATCTCGCAATAATAATCATAATCATCAGAAAAATATAAAAGCCCACGTCACTCACTGACTCGATGCCATCTCGCAATAATCAGAAAAATAAATAAATAAAAGTAATTAAAATTTTAAAATAATATAATAGCTTTTAAATAAATATCTTTCAAGAAAGTTGGTTTACTTAATAAAGGTTAAAAAGTTACTTTTAGGGAAGTTGGTTTCTAATTCAACAATAATAAATTATTAAAGTTAAACTTCTTATTTAATGTATAATTAATAGGAACTTGAAGTAGTAACGAGCGAAGCTCGCATAAAAGGCTAGCCTAGCTGTAAGACCCGGCTTTGCCGGGTCGTAACAGCTAGTTTTATAATATAAACTGTTAAAATCCCTAGACCTATTTTACCCCACTAGACTAGACCCATTCCCCCCCCCCTACTCAAATAAATTGCAACATTTATTAAACCCATTTTTCCAAAAACAAAGTAGTTTTCATTAATAGTAGATTGAGATGGTAATCTTAAAAACTGTTTAGTACAGTGGATTTTTACTGTCTTAAATTAATGGAAATCTATATATATTGGAAAAATTTCGATAACAGTTTTTACTTCTCATTAATTCACATTTAAAATGCTACTTCAAATCCTCACAAGTTATTGATTTCAATTCGTAGTGCAATAGGAATATGAGATTTACACGGGTTCGAGTATTCTAGGGGTTTTCCCTTACGCACGATTTATCTTCCCTTTTTCTGCCCCGCATTAGGATTTCCCCGATTAAATAACGAATTCAAACGAACGATTTAGAACGTTGCCGAAAAGAGTGTTTGACACCTTTCGAAAAATCTAAATTAGATTCCAGAATATACCAGTAGGCGTTCTATAGACGCCGAAAAATATATTTAGCACCTTCAAAGAGATAACAATCGAATCAAAGATCGCACAAAGGGATCTTTTTTTTCCCTGCAGGAAGAATAATTTAGAGCCAAAAGAGTTTAAGTCGGAAGAACGGGGATTTGTAGGTTATTTATGCATTCTCGCAGATCCACATTTTATTTTTCATCATGTGTTGAAGATTCTGAAAGGGCAACTGATATGAGCCCCCAATTCGTAAAATACAGAGAAATCTTTTTTTTTTCGGTTCAAAGTTTTTGTGAGCAGATTTTTAAACAAAAATCGAGACACATTATCGCTGATATCGAATGATGCTGTGGTTGGTTGAGAAATGTGTTCGTCACTTTCGGAGGGGTATTAGAGGATTGAGGTTCTTTTTTTCCGCCTCTCGTGTGACGTGACAAGGGAGGCTCGAGTTTCATGAGTAGTGGATGCGATTCCAGCGCCACCAGAGGCCTTATAACAAATCATATCCCATTTTCTTTTGATTTCCATTATCGCATGTATGGCCATATGGACTCTGGTACTCTGTGTTTCAGCCACAGCGGGACAAAGTGCCAATAAAATCAGCATGGGCGCCCATATGTTTGAATTCAGGAGGGGGCCCAAAAAAAAATTTTTTTTTTGTAAGTTTAGCCAGTTTCTTAGCCTAGACCCAAGTTTCTTTTTAGGGGGTTGGTTCATAATTATTTCAAAGGACCCCTCACGAGTTCTTAAGGGCGAGCGCGCACGGGCGACTTTTGTCACGGTGACAAAGACAAAAACAACGTTGCTAAGGCTGTTGTTAGGGGGCGGGAAATAGAAGCATCCAATAGAAGCATTCGCACATGACATCACTGGAGGATAAAAACAACGTTGCTAAAGCCGTTGTTAGGTAAAGTCATGTGATTGAAAATGCTCTATTGTTTTCTAGTGATATTTTTAATACTAGTAATCCTGGTCGCCGTGACTTTAGTCACTCGTGCGCGCCCAGCCTAATGCTAAAAATTGTGTAAAACAATACTGGAATTTCGAGAAAAAGGGGTGTCTTAAGTCCTCCCCCAGAAAAGGTTTCGAAATTTTATTCTTAAAAGTAACTCATTTGGGTGACTTATAAAATAGGATCGCTCCTACGCCGAGCCGCAAAATTTCAAGTCAGAAACTAAAAGGGAGATTTTACGTAACTTTTTCAGTGCAAGGAGGGGCCCGGGCTAGGGTTTCTGATTTCCAGGTGTTTTTGTCTTCCCGGGAAATTCCGGGAAATACCGGGAATAACAAGATCATTCCCGGGATTCCAGGGAATTGATTAAAATTTTAAACTTCTTCATTTTAAGTTATTTTTAAACATCAAAATTATATGAAGGTTCCTAGGGTGCATAAATATTTCTTTAAAAATGGATTCAATTTGAGTAATATTGCTATATTAATTAAAAAATATTTTTTCATGATTCCAGGAAGGATTAAAATCTATTAAATTGAATACAAGTTTTTCACAAGCACAGAAATTGTTGCCATGTCTGGCAATAAATTCTCTGAAAAATACTTTGGCATTTCCCGGGAATAGTTTTAAATTGAGAATTTAATAATATTTTTTTTTCCGGGAATGCATTTATAATATTTACAGTGAAACCCCGATTTAACCTCTTTCAAGGGACCAAAGAAAAATAACGTTAAATGCGGGAAAACGTACAATCGGAGTGGGACAGTAACGTAATACTCATTGGGGACCAGTGAAATCTGACGTTAAATGCGGGAAACGTTAAATCGGGTTAATAAAATTTGAAATATTAATATTTCTCAGTAAACTTCAATATAAATTAGAAGTCCAATGATTAATAATCCAAAGTAAAAACATGTAACAAAATTTTTATTTCCTCGTAATATTACCATAAAAAATGAATTTTCCTATTGATTTTCACTCTTTTTCATTTCCCGGGAATTCCCGGGAAATAAGATTATTTCCCGGGATTACAAAATGTAGGAAAACTTAGCTATTTCCCGGGATCCCCGGAAAGAAACCCTAGCCCGGGCCCCCCTTTGCCCTTATGTATGGGCGCCCATGAAAATCAGGACTGTCACGCCGAAAGCGAGACTGGTCAAAAGTGGGACTTACTCCACTCTGGCTGCGAAGACGAGGAATTCTGGAGAAGAATTTCGCTTTGAAGTTAATTAAATGGCAGGGGGGGAGGAAGGTGGAACACTGGAGATTTTTTCCCCACTAAACTTGTAGGGAAAAAAAAGAGATGGCGGTTTTTCGATAAGAAACGCTCTAATTTAGAAAGATTGATAGAGGTGGGGAAACTATTAGTGGTTGTAAATCGTGATTTTTAATTGAGCCAAAATACTCAAAATTTTCTTTTTTTTTCCTCCATTGAATCTGTTTTTCTATCGGTCCTCATCAGTGTCTGATTTTTCACTGTTCAGAACTTTGAACTCTGTAGGTCGTGAATCTCTCTGTTCTAAAAAAATAAGTTTCTGGTGAACGCTTTCCAGAGAAAAACTTTTTAGTTAAATGGATCCGAATGACACATTTCTGGTATCAAAATGTCCGGATTCTTTCGAGGATGCGCAATAAGCTGTTGTATTTTTTTTAAAGAAACATTCTCAATTTTAAAATATTTCCATTTTTTTTTTTAGATTACGGATAAGGTTATTGCAGTTACAAAGCAAGTACTGTCAAACAACTTATTATGCAACTAATCACAACGACCGATTGACGCCATATTTTATGATGAAACACACTTTTTCACGTTTTAAAAAAGTACTACTTTCTAAATTAAATATCATTCAAAGCCTAATAAAGTATTCTAAAAACTCACACCAAAATTCTTCTAAAGTAAATTTGAATTGAAAGTGGATGGAAATACCTGGTTCCAGCACCAAAGACCACAATTACTCAAAACCAATGGAACACTTAAGACTAAAACTGGAACCTTCTCAAACCACCCTGCAAGAGTTCATTTAACATGAAAATTCTTACGATTTCCTTAAATATAACTATTGTGAGCATAGGCGTAACGAGGGGGGGGGTTATTGGGGATGTAACCCCCCCATTGAAAATCAGCTCGAAAACGAGTTAAAACCCCTGTTTTTAAGGGTCAAATTTCAAAATTTGTCTGGGGGACCCCCAGACCCCCGTTTTGTACTTGCAACTCTGTATCACGATTTCTAAAAGGCTACATAAGGTTTAAGGACATTCATAGGTGTAATGAGGGGGGGTTATTGGGGATGTAACCCCCCATTACATCAACGGTTTCTAAAACATGAAAAACTGAAAAAATTTCTCTTTACAAGGAAGGTCCACTTGCTATCCACCAGTCCACCCCCCAACTATTTCCACCCAATCGCCGCTGAGGTCATCACAGGTATAGGAAAAAGCAGGTGGTTCACAAGGAACTGTTCTTTTAGGAACTCACCCAAAGGGCCTCAAAATGAATTTAAACACTACATTGAGAGACAAATTTTTAAAAATTTCTGGGGAAGAACCCCCAAACCCCCCTCTAATATTTTTACGTCTGTTATACTGTGTTTTTCCCTTGAAAGTTAAGCCTCTTATATGAAGTTTTCCCATCGGAGGTTTTGCAAAAAAAAAATTTATTATACCTACATTATGAGAATTTTTTTAAAGGGAGTAATATGTTGGAGTGGTTGACTGGTCGGAGTAACACCCCCATGAGTCCGCTATAAGAGCTTCCACTGTATAACTATTGTGAGAATATAATTTACTTCCTTTAATAAAATTTAAATATCTTACATGTAAAATGTTCTTATGAGCTACAACATTTAATCTACAATGTAAGCGTGGTTGAGCGGGGGGGGGGGGGCCTCCGGAAACTAACGTCTAGTGACGGACCACTTCCATAGCTTTCGCGGACCAAATATGGTCCGCGGTCGGAACTTCGCCCACTGTCATTCCAAGCAGAGTGCTTAACAGTGGCGGATCTACGGGGGGGGGGGCTTTTGGGCTGAAGCCCCCCCCATAAAATGAAAAGTTCTACACTATATAATATGGAATTTTATGCACCAAAATTAGTTAAAACCTTGTTATTTTAAGGTCAAATTTTCAAAAATTTTACGGGGGAAGACCCCCAGACCCCCTTGGTACTTGTAACTATTATTACAACTCTATTTTATATTAAGTTTGTCAAAACGCAAAGTTCTACCATAAAATCTATGTCCGAATTTCGGATGAGGCGTACCAAAACAAGTTGAAAAAGTTGGGGTTTTTTTTACTTAAATTTTCAAAATTTTCTAGGGGAGGACCACTAGAGCCCCTTAGTACTTGTAACTCTATTATTTTAACTCTGTTTCATATTAAGTTTGTCAAAACACAAAACTCTACCATAAAATCTGTATCCGAAATCGGATGAGACGTACCAAAACAAAATGAAAAGTGGGTTTTTTTTACTTATTTTTCCAAAAAAAATTCTGGGGGACGACCCCCAGACCCCCCTTTTAGTGGTTGGAGCAGGATAGTTTTACATTTTCCATATTAAGATATAATTGGATTATGAAAATTCTTAGCCCCCCCCCCCAAAAAAAAAACAACAAATCCAGGATCCACCACTGGTGCTTAAGGAGGCCTTTTTCATTTATTTGAGAATCGAATAACGATACCCAGAAATTACTCCAAAAAACCTTCTCTTAAACCCCGTGTATGATTCCATCCGCACTGAATATTCAGCGTTCTTGATGATGGAAAATCCCGTTCGATTTTTCAATCTGTGTGCGTCCGATAAAATGGAAATGAGACAACACACACCGAGCCCATTTTCAGGAAATGCTGTAGTATTTATTATATCTATGGCTTTTGAAATGGGTAGGAGGTTATGGTAACGAATTTCTAGTATTTTTGTAGTATGCGATCTTAACATTGGCATGGAAAAAATTACATAAAATATTACACTTTTACAATGTGGAGCAAATACTGTGAAAAGCTCAAAGTGCCTTCTATAGTTCTGAGATTTATATCATCGTAGGTTTGTTTCGTGCCTGCCACTTCTTCATACTATAGGGATGAAGGTTTTTCCTCCTAAAGAAAAAGGGGAGATTATCCCTGAGGTAGGGGATTTCCTGGTCACATCGGTGGATGCCTTTCAGCTTGATCCCCTCTACTGTCTTCTTGGCCGCGGTGTAATCTGAGTATTTCGTCGAATACACAAACGAATCTTCAGTTTGAAAAAGGGAATAAGTCAAAAAAAAAAAAAAAAAAAAAAAATGGCAATTTACTGTGCATAATACCCTCTTCCTACTTGAGTTTGATGAAAGCTCTTATTGAGATATGGTTATAGTAGTTGAAAGTAAGGTTTTTTTTTAAAGATATGGGTTATATATGTTACGGGCAATGTGATAAATCCGGGCATTATTAATAATGCCCGGGTAATGTGATAAATTCAATGGAATTTATCAATGAAATTTATCACTTTGCCCGCCTTCACTTCGGGCATTATTAATAATGCCCGATAAATCACTTTGCCCATAACATATATATTAGTTTTGGCACTGGGGTTATTGCTACGAAAGTAACAACTAAACTCTACTCTAATCTCGCTATATTTTGAAAAATTAAAAGTTACAAAGTTAAATTAAAGCATAATAACAAATAAATAAAATTCGAACCGGGGACCATTAGGTTACCAGCCTCACACTCTACCACTACCCAAGTACACGAATGACGTCATTTATGACGACAAAATCAGGTCATATTTTTTCATATGACGTCAATTGGGAAAAAATCACGTCAACTATGACGTCTTTTTTGAGTCACAAAAAATGACGCCAATTTAACACGACATTTAGACGTCATTTTTACGTCACCTAGAATGACCAAATTTTAATGAATGGTGATAATTTGGTCGTGTTTACGTCACTTGGAATGACGTGAATTGTATGACGTCATAAATGTGGTCATTATTACGTCACTCTAAGTGACGTAATTTTAAACACGTCATGAATTTGGTCATTTTTGCGTCATTTAAAATGACGTGATATTTAATGCGTCATAAATTTGGTCATTTTCACGTCATTTTAAATGACGGGATTTTCAAACAAACCTTAAATACGGTAATTTTTTTGTCACTTAAATGACGTGATTTGTAAGACGTCCTAATTTGGTCATTTTCACGTCACTTTAAATTATGTGGTTTTTAAACACGTGAAAAATTTGGTCATTTTTTCGTCACTGTAAATGACGTGATTTTTAAACACGTCATAAAGTAGGTAATTTTTAGTCACCTTAAATGCGCATGCGTTTTAGTGCTATTGCTATTCAGTGAGGATTCGCGCATTCTCGGCGTCATGTTTTAACTTGAACAAAGACAATTGAAGCCAAGGTTGGCAGAGTTGGACCCCAATGGGTTTTTTCAAAACAAACATTTGAAAAAACCCACTTTTTGAACCCATTTTTGGGTTCTTTCAAGAAAAATCATAATTTTGCCCAATTTTCAAAAGTAAACAAAACTATTAATGAAATAATGTATCTAAAATTGCAGTTGCCCTTTAGTGACCCCCTAATGTAGTCCACCCAGCTTTGAAAAAAACTCAACTAGTTTTTAAACAACCCATGAAGATTTGAAAAAAAACACTTAATTCTTAAAAAGCCCAGGAGCTTTGAAAAACTTAAATTTTAAATATTCCACAGAGCTTTGAAAAATACCCACCTTATATTTTAAACAGTCTATTACAGAGCTTGGAAAACCCAACTAATTTTTAAATTTTAAACAACCCATGGAGTTTTGAAAAAAAAACTAATTTTTGAACAATTTTTGACGACACGTGTCAATATTCAAACGGATGTTTCTTCCTTTCTAATTGAGGTACATACTTGAAATTTTAAAATGTTGTAATAACAGTGAATCTACCTAATCTATTAAATTTTCCGGGTCCGGGGACAATTAGGGGGTCGTATACAAATTAAAAACCGTTCAATATAGAAAAAAGGCAGTAAAATTTCACACGCCACTTTAATGCGATACCCTGTTCGAAGCGTTTCTTTGAGTTGAACAACATACTAAAATATCATCGAAATCGGTATGCAGGTTTTTGAAATGGAATTTTTTCAAGTATTAAAATACACCTGATGTGCAAGTAATTAGGCTAATTAAGGAACTTCCCATAGAGCTAGGACCATGAAATTTTAATATGTTGTTCATGGTGTGAATCATAACAATCTATTGAATTTTCAGGGTCCAATTTCAATTACGGGGCCGTATACATAATAAATACCGTAATAAACTTGAATAATTTATAAATCCATAACTAATTCATCAATTCCTAAATGCGATACACAGTTTTGTTCGTCTAAAGGTCTACTACAACATCTTAAAATCTTAAATATATATATCCATATTTGGGCAAAATTTAAAGTAAAATGAAAATTCTTTGAACCTAAATTACAAGCGCAATATGTATATATTTTCCTTAAAATTTCCAATTCCTGGAACCATTTTTTATAAGCTTTCTAAATATGTAAAGCATTAAAATCTAACTTAAAAAGTAAACAAACCAAGAACTCAAATCTGGGAAATATTTCATAGTCATTCGCGTCAAGGACCAGTACGCTCTATTCTGCTTTCAAAAATTCTCAATTACGTCATAATCACCATGGAAACCCGTAATTCTGGAAAAACTTTGCCATAACAGTCCTTTACTCATAAGTAAAATCAAAAAAATTTTTTAAATAATATTTATATATTTATTAGGCAAAAAGTGGACTTGTCTTTTTTAACGACCCTATAAATTTTTTAATAAGTCTAATAACTTACTAAATTATAAAGATATAGTCATGAAAATCGGATATGACATTCATCTAGATGTATATTTTAAGAATCAATCACCTTTTAAACCATTATTTAAAAATAAACCGATTTATTTAAGAATTATCGACGTTTTTCGGTAAAACGCCGGACATAATAGAATCCGTTTAATTAGAATTCCGTTAGAATTTTAATTTTTAAAGAGCCCAAGGAGCTTTGAAAAAGCCCAAATAATTTTTAAAAAATCCTTTTGACAAAAAAAAATCCTCCCTTAACCTTAAAAATATCAAGTAAAATTTGAAAAACCAACTTATTCCATATCCGTGTGTTTTTTCAGGGTTTTATTTTTAAAATCCGAAAAAAACCAACCCACTTGGTTAAAAAAAAAAACGGGCTTTTTCGAACCCTGATTGAAGCACGATGGCTGACGGACTATTGTGCGTGGACTCACCTTTTTCCCTAAAAAACACTTATCTTCTAAAATTTTGGTGCATTATTTATTAGCATCGCTCACCGATAGATGGCTGTACTACTGAAGTATATTTGCACAGTGCTCTTGCACAATGTGCTCTTCGCTAAGTAAGTAAGTAATTTTTATGTTATAGTTATAGTTATATAAAATAACTTCTGTCAATATATTTTTAACTGTCAATACTTTATCTTTTTAAATAATTTGCACCAGGATATATTAATTTTACGACTATGTGATTAAGACGCCGAAACAGATCGTGTAATACAAAGACGCGGCGAAGCAACGGCTTTACAAAATGGCGTAGCAAACTTTCCTTGGATGCTGTGCTTGGAATTGTTTTTTATTTCTCCTAAGAGTGAAAGTCCTTGTAATTAGTTAATAATGACTGAATTGAATTTTGCGGATTTTAATTATCGTATTAAATATTATTTATTTAAAAAATCTATTCTAAATTTACTCTAGTATTAATTAATTAAGTTTTGTATTTTCTGAAAGTATATTTTAAATTTCTACTGTAGGAAAGCTGACTCAAATTGAAGACCTGAAGACGATCTGAAGGTGAAAGGAAGATGTCCTCACACCAGTACCCTCCTTTGTGCAACCCACTGCAAGAAAAATAATTTGGAAGTAAGTAATATATTTTCTTAATTTTTGAAACATAATTTGTATTCTTAACCCCAACCTTTTCTATCTTATATGATAATATATTGAACAGTTAAAAAATACTTTATTAAATTTTACACAAATATCTAAAGTAGTATCTTGGAAAAAATAGTTAATGGAAATACTATATATTTGGGGAATTAGTATTCAATTTATACTGTCAGGAAAAGAAAAATTTTATGCACTGCAGAGAGGATACATACAGAAATTCCCCCTAGACATAAAATATTTCCATTTTACTTCAATATATTTATTTGAAAATCAAGCATTTAGAATTCATCAAGTAAAGCCCTATTATGTTGCAGTTTTAATAGTATTTAGAGGTCTCTGAGCTTAAAAGTTCAGTCTTTACAATATTTTTCCCTCTAACGGATCCTTTTTATGCTCCTCTGTTATTATTTTACCATGTTAACAAATTTTAAAATATCACTTAACTAGAAACCTGTTTTCTTAAAAATATGGGACTGGCTGATAGAACTCAATTCAACACTGATTTTTAATTTGAAAAGTTAATTATATATTTTCAAAATTTTGAAAACCTTTTAACCTTAAAACCTTTTAAGAGAAGTCTAGACAGAATCCCCTATATTTAATTCTAAAATATATATTCTTTTGTAAATGATCAATTATGAAAAAAGATTTTGAAATTAATTGAATCCACAGGAAATTGAATATATTGGGATGTTTTCCTCTCTGGGTTTGATGTACAAGTTGTAAAATAAAAAAGTAGTTTTCTGGCCTTTTGTGTTAAATGTTAGTTTTATTCCTGATGATTTTATATTGATTTCAGGTTGCAAATGGAACTCTGACAAAGATGTGGAAGAAGATGAGGAAGACACATGGATTTTTTGAGGCTTCTGAAGATTTTTGTGTAAAAGGATGAATTGTAAGTAGCAAATATTATTTAAATAATTTTAAAATAAATGTTTTGAAAAACAAGAAATAATAATGTTAAGAAACTGTGTTCTTAAAATGAAAAAGCAAACAATTAAGACATAATAATAAAAATTTTCCAGAAAAAGTAAACGAAATGGGTGAATTTTTCTTTGAAATGGACTGAAAGTGATCTAGAACTGTAAATAATTTTTTTTTATTAAAATCGTATTTTATGTTACAAATGTCTTTTGTGAGTACTGCATGAAAATAATCCCCTTTTTATTGTGGTGGGGTGGACCCCCTTTTTATTGTGGGGCTCATTGTTGCTCCCACAATTAAATTATTTGTTACGATGAGGTTCAAATGCTTCCTTTTAATTTCCCGAAAAGTTAATTTAACCTCTAATACACATTCATGTAATTTATTATTGTAACAAAATAGTTGGTGACCAAACCCCACACAAATGAAGCTAGAGTCCTATAGGGGGCATGGAAAAATTAATAGATGAGGTGGGTCGCTTTAGATTTTGTTTATTATAAAAAGTGGGTCTTTATGTTCAAAAGTTTGAGAACCCCTGTATTAGGATAGGATGTTTTCCTCTCTGGGTTTGACTCACAAGTTGTAAAATGAAAAAGTAGTTTTTTGGCCTTTTCTGTTAAAAGTTAGTTTTATTCCTGATCATTTTATATTGATTTCAGGTTTATAATGCAAAAAGAACTACAAAAATGTGGAAGAAGATGAGAATATATTTGACAGATGTGGATAAAGTTTGGAGGGAAGGAAACTTGGTCCCTATCAGAATTTACTGAAATGAATTATTTACTATTTTTAAGAATTTACTGAATTGTAAACAACTGTGTCCAGTTGTGATGATGCTGGAATGAAGATTTTGGTTTAAAAGGATAAATTGTAAGTAGGCAATATTTTTTTTAATAATTTTAAGACCAATGTTTTGAAAAACAAGCAATAATAAGAATCTTTGCTCTTAAATGGAAAAGCAGAAGTTTAGAACATATTTATAAAAATTTGCTAGAAAAAGAGTAAGCGAAATGGGTGAATAATGGACTGTAAGTTATCAAATCAAGAACTGTAAACAAAACATATTTTTTTATTAAAATCGTTTGATTAAACATATATTTGAAGATGAAAAATTATTATTTGATGTTAGAAATGTTTTTTGTGAGTACTACTTTGTTTTGTAAATCTATTCCTTGCATTTTTATTATAGTATGCAAATTTTATTATTTTTATAAACAAATTTCCAATAGCCAATGCTATTCTTACCTATTATTTATTATTATTTTATTTGTGAAAACATTATTTAATGTTATATTCGTGCTTTTTGAGAGTGCGTGTTATATTGTATGTTATATTCGTGCTTTTTTTTATTTAATTTATTCTAACTAAATTAAAACTACACTTATCTTGTAATTACTGTTGACTTTCCAATCAAGTCTGTATCCCTTTCCCTTATTGTATTTTCTTCAATTTATTGATAAATATTTTAAATGAAGCCATAAACATTTTGCAGTTTTTCAAAGTTTAAAAAACATTTTCTTAGTAGTAAAATCTGAATCAATATTGGTTGGAAATGTAATATTGAAATATGCTTTAATTAAAACTTTAACATAGCATGCTTTGGAAATGCATGCAATCTCTAAAAAAATAATTATTTTAAAAATATGATTAATTGTTTAACTTTCACGGGCTATTGAATCTGGTTGCATTCAGAATATTAACAATGGTCTGAGAAAAGGAAAAAAAATTCTTTCCCATGTTAAATTTTATTGGGGAATTATAATGTTGGCAAAATTCCTCAAGGAAGTCAAAACCCTTCAATTTGTGTACTAAGAAAATTATACTGATAATTCTTTAAAAGGAAAAATGTTTTATTTGTATTCACTATATTTATTGTAAATCACTAAAATGTGTTGTATGTGGCTGGTTTTTCTTGTTCAAATTCTGTAATATTGTAACTTATTATGTATATTTTTAATTTGCCTTATATTTTGTATACATCCCTTCAACTGGCCCTTGGGATACCAGAAATGCTGTTTTTGTCTAGTTTGTGAAAATCTCTGTTCAATAAACTTATTTTTGTGTTACTACTTGCATTTAATGTGTTGAAATAAATATTTCCTATTTTCTTCCAATCTTTTTCACCTAAGAAATTTTTTTCCCTTTTTTGGAATAATTAATATTTTTGAATAGATATTAATTTTGTGGGAAAAACTTAAACTTATTTTCATAATAGAATTATTTTATTTATGCTGTTAATATTGTATGTCTTTAGAGAAAAAGAAATGGCTCACATTAACTGAAAACAGTCTCTTTCAAGTAAAGAATTGTAGTAATTTAGATTTTTTAGAAAATATTATTTCTTGATTGAATAATCATATGTCGTGAATTATTAGTGATAGAATGACATGTTTCTTTTGTCTTAGCCACTGGTTAGTCATAAATTATTAAAATATGCTAACCTTAATTCAAATAAAATCCATTTTATAGATATATTTTGGCAATTCTATAAAATGGATTTTATTTGAATTAAAGTTAGCATATTTTAACTATTTATGACTAACCAGTGGCTAGGACAAAAGAAACATGTCATTCTATCACTAATAATTCACGACATACAATTACGTGAAAATCACGTCCTTTAACCACGTATAAAGAACGTCATTAAATCACGTGATAATCACGTATATTTGATCACGTCCAAGTTGACGTCACATATGTCGTCAAATTCACGTCATTTATGACGTCGAAAATGACGACGAAAGGTTGGACATTCGACGCAAAACATGACGTGTCACGTCAAAGTTAACGTCACATATGTCGTCAAATTCACGTCATTTATGACGTCGAAAGGTTGGACATCCGACGCGAAACATGACGTCAATTTTAAGGCATAAAATCACGTCAAAGTTCATGTCACATATGTCGTCAAATTCACGTCATTTATGACGTCGAAAATGACGACGAAAGATTGGACATTAGACGCAAAACATGACGTCAATTTTAAGGCATATTTTGACGAAAAAATGACGTCATAAATCACGTCATTCGTCTACTTGGGTAGGCCATCGGTGCTGATGCCGGAATTGATCAATAACGTAATTTTAATAATAACAAACTTCTCCAACTGTTCATGCTTCAACTTTAGTGGAAATAACCGCTTCGATTAGTTTTTACCTCAAAGGAAACTAGTTTTGCTACTCAATTTATGAATGACCCCCTTAGTGCAGAAAAGTCCTTTTGATTGTGCGCATTTTCCCTCAGAGCAATGCGATCACAGCAGATACAGCTTTGGAGAGAGAGGCAATCGTCATCCTCTGGGGGTGACATGCTCATTAAGAGTGCGACTTTTAACAGCGAATATTTCTCTCTCTGATGACAGCTATTAACCCCCGAGACACGTGTCGTAGTGTCATTTGTGTGTGGGAATAATAAATTCACGCTTTCTCTCTCATCATCTTGAGCAATATTAGCCCTAAATCTCTCTCTCTAAATGCAAATTCCGTCACCGACAAGACGAAATCGTTTATTTTGAAGAATATTCCCTGTACTAGTAGTAGACTGTGCAACGTTACTTAACCCTGGAGAAACATTCTTAGAGCAAACAATAAAGACAGTAGTTCAAAGCACGGTGTCTGAATTTAGAGTGAACGTCAATTTAGAAGTATGATTAGTTCGTTAAAACCACATATACTATACTATACTATAGTGTATAGCGTCTGTTTATCACGATTTGCGTACCGAAACTCTTCCTATACTCGACTGCAACGTTTCTTGAACATTCAAGAAACATTGCAACCAAGTATAGGAACTAAAGTTCTGCTTTAACAAAAATTAACTTTGAAATGAAAAGAATAATTTTCGCATGAAGCGGTTTCATGGAGCGTTTGTAGCAGAAAAGACAACATTCAGAAACTTTACCTGTCAATGTTGTTTCCTTACTACAGTACACTTATGACAAGAAAAACAACATTCAAAAACTTCACCTGTCAATGTTGTTTCCTTACTATAGTACACTTACGGCAGAAAAAACAACATTCAGAAACTTTACCTGTCAATGTTGTTTCCTTACTATAGTTCACTTATGACAGGAAAAACAACATTCAAAATCTTCATCTTCCAATGTTGTTTCCAGAACACTCATAGCAAGAAAGTCAACATACAAAAGCTATTAGAATTCAATTTTAAAAGATTTTTAGAGTGAAAACAATTCTCTCATAGTTTATCAATATTTACTTTTTAATTTCAGAGTCAAAAATGTTGTTTTCCTTATTCTCTATACGAAATTTGATTCTTTAAAGTTAATTCTGATTTATTAGTTACAACATTTTTTTGGCACACCAAGTCCCAATTTCGAGTAGGTAGAGGCCAGGACCCCTTCACCCCCCCTTATATACGCCCTTGTTTAAAGCATTGGATTATAGATTTGTTACTTTACTGAAAGAAACTACTCAAAACTTGTGGGTTGGGGTTGTGCTTATCTGAAAAGAGCGTTCTCCGTGTTTCCATCAGTGCTCCTTTCTCTTCACCTTTATTTTCGAAAAAAAAAAATACCGCCTACGAAAATTTGCCGCCGTAATGCCTATTGCTACTATAGAATACGGTAGAAATCCGCTACTGTGTCCATCATTCATTGTATTATTGATTAAAAATTTGAAATATAAGTTAATTTGCATTTTTTTTCTTATTATTTGTGGTGTAAACTAAGTAAGCCAAAATTAAATTTGTTTTTAATTTGAAAGTATTTTAGCCTTTTTTCCCAGTGAATGTTAGACTCCATTCACAATCACTTACTCTATATTGATACTGCCTTAATAACTCAGTTTCATAATAATTTAGAATTTTATTCTTTCTATTTCTCACTTTTTTGCTGCGAACTAAGCAGAAATATAATTTCAATGTCAATTTAAGTTGTTTTTAAAGATTTTTCTTCGGTTGAAATTTCATGAGGTTGTAAAAGTGAATAAGTCCATCAACTTTCTCAACTGTAAAATATTACTTATATTTGTTTCCATGATTGCTTTATTTGTTAATAGGGTGTCGAATTTTCAATAAAACTTTTTGTGTTTTTTTTTTTTTCGTTTTTCTTTTTTGGATTTATTCCCTTTTTCAAACTGATGACCTCCCTAAAATGCTACAACGACCCATTGGGGGCACTTTGGGAACCACTAATTTACAGGAAAGTACTGGTTATTTCCACGAAAGTAACAACTCAACTCTTACTCTAATCCCTCTACTTCTGAAAAATTACAAGTTAAAAAAATAAGCAAAATACTCAAAAGTAGCAGCCTGAACAGTTATAACCATTAGGTTACTAGACGCACACTACCACTAGGCCATCGGTGCTGATGCCAGAATCAATAAATAACATAATTTTAATGTTTTAAAACGCATAATAACAAACTCCTAATACTGCGCAAGCTTCAACCTTGTGGAAATAAATACTTCGTTCATATAACACTTCTCCGCTCTCTATAATAACACCAGGTTTTCGTTATGTTAGAACTCGCTAATTTTACAGTTCGTTACATCAACACAGCCATCAGCGTCGGTGTATGTAAAATGTCAAAGAAGGATTCCACCAATCAGAGCCACCGAAAAGCTACAATTTCTTTCTTTAGCTGCTTAGTTAACAACGACGGCTGTGAATATGGAGTTTGGAGGATGTATAGTATTTTAAGAAGCTTTTCACTCTCAGAAATTTAACACAAAACGTTGACAAATGTGCCGACCCTGTTCAGAATATTCGGATGCGACGTCATACGTTAGAACAAACGAATTTCAGCAGCTGTCATCGCTCAGCTGGGGAGTTATTAGCACCTTTGAAGTGATGAGGCGGGAATTAGGAGAAGAATATTCATTCCGCGGAATATGAAGGGGCGCGTTCAAATATTACGCCACCCGAGGGAGGAGGGAAATTCGCCGACAGGGGGAGGGGAGATACAATCAGTGGCGGAACTAGAGTTGACTAATGGGGGGTGTTACTCCGACCAGTCAACCTCTCCAACATATTACTCCCTATAAAAAAAAATTCTCATAATGTAAGTATAATATTTTTTTTTTTTTTTTGCAGAACTTCCGATGGGAAAACTTCATCTAAGAGGCTTAACTTTCAAGGGAAAAACACAGTATTTAACAGACGTAACAATTTTAGAGGGGGGTTTGGGGGTTCTCCTCCAGAAATTTTTAAAAATTTGTCTCTCAATGTAGTGTTTAAATTCATTTTGAGGCCCTTTGAGTTAGTTCCTAAAAGAACAGTTCCTTGTGAACCACCTGCTTTTTCCTATACCTGTGATGCCCTCAGCGGCGATTGGGGGGTGGACTGGTGAATAGCAAGTGGATATTCCTTGTGAAGAGAAAATTTTTCAGTTTTTCATTTTTTAGAAACCGTTGATGTAATGGGAGGGTTACATCCCCAATAACCCCCCCCCTCGTTACGCCTATAGATACAAGAAGAGATGCTTCGAAACATAGCCTACTATATGTTTTTTCTGGGATTGTTTCACGTATGTATACCAAGTTTTGTGTAGATCGGAAGGAAACTGGGGATTTGTATAAAAGACAAGCAAATACACACATTGATTTTTATTATATCAGATTTAAGTTCCGAGAGATGATTTTATTTCTTGTTTCAGCGTCTCAGGGATGTCCGCCGCCCTCTGCTCACTGCTGCTGCTGCTGCTCATCGCGATCACGTGCCACGCCATGAAGGAGCCCGACTGCTCGTGAGTACTTCTTCCTCTCAAAGCTCATCTTTTAAAAAAAAAGTATCGGTATACACTAGATAGTGTTCGGCACTAGTTAACTAGAACTAGTTGCAACTAGTAGTTAACTACTGATCAACTAGTAGTTTAACTACTTTTAGTTTAAAGTAGGTTCAACTATTATAGTTTAACTACTTTTTTAATTAACAACTAGTTAAAACTACTTTCAAACTTTCAACTACTTCAAAAACAAATTATTTAAAATTTAAAGAGATATTTAAAATTTTTATAAAAGGTAGAGTACTCAAATTCCATAACCAGAAATAAAGACCCTTTTTGCGCGAAGTATAAACTTTTTTTGTTACATAGATTAGAAAGATGTATTAGAATTTTGCCAAAAAAGTAGGTTATGAAATTAAATAGACTAGTTAACTAGTAGTTAACTACTTTGGGATATAGTTAACTACTAGTTGCAACTAGTCCCAGGAAAAAATAGTTAACTACTAGTTACAACTACAATTTCCCAGACTAGTTAGTAGTTGGTAGTTGCCCACTAGTTGCCGAACACTAATACTAGACCAGGCATGGATCCAGCACGGCTCCAAGGGGGGGGGGCACTTTTCCAGATCATCGCCTTTACCTTTTGAGAAAAATGTCAAAATGTTGGGGATTTTCCAAAAAGATCACTTTTGGTACCGCTGGGGAGTATGGGTGTCCTCCTCAAGAAATTTTTTTTGAAATTTAACCCGTAAAAGTAGGGTTTTAACTTATTTTAGGTACTTTTTTTGGGTCCTAAGAGGGGCACTGTCCTTGGATCCGCGTCTGTACTAAACATCAATGTTAGTTCACCCTATGATGTCACCAACAAACAAAGCTCGGTGTCTGAATTTTGAGCGAAATGAAGAACGTCAATTTAAAAATATGATTATTTTGTTAAACCCATGTATATGTATAGTGCTTTTCAATCACGATTTGCGTACCGCCTCCTAGCAACCCAACAGGCTTTGTGTTTATGCAGTTACTGCTTTCAGGAAACGTTTTGCTGTCGAGTATAGTTTGTCACAACACTCCTCTGGCCTCTTTTAGACGATCTGCTTCGGCTTCTTACTTCAAAACAGCAAAAAAATAATCAACACAGAGATACCATGTTATTAACCTTGGCTTCAACGCTATTTGTGTTCTTTCCAAACAAATTGCTGCTGGCGTTCAAAATTTTATAATTTTTTTTCTGGGTAAATGTGTAACTGTGAAAGTTTATTTGTTCTTCTTCATTAGGATTTTCTCCCATCCCTCAAAATAAACCCCCCAAAACCACATATGAACGGTAAGATAGCTAGAGGCTCTTTTATAGGTGATGTTTTTCAAGATCTCCCTATAAAATAGAAACAGTAAAAAAATTGTACCTCTTCGTTTAACGATTCCTTAATGAATTCCGCTCAATATTTTTTGTTGTATGAAAGCCATATCAATATCATAATTACTGAATTTTCAAATCTGGCATTTATGTCAATGAATTGAGAATCTGAAGAAAATAAAATAAATTCTTTCGTAAAGAACGGAAACCCCCATGAATAACATCTTTTTGATTACAAAAGAAATAATGATAAGTGTAATAAGTAGCAATTTTTAAAGGGTTTAAAAATCGTATCATCGTTAAAATACTCTTTTAAATAGACCGGTGTAAAAAAAAGGAGTGTTCTGATGAAAGTTGGAAATTAATCATTACCATCTCGCGGCAACGGAATAACGACCCACGCAACTGTAACCGAAGTGAAGAGGCGGAAAAAAGAAGTCTATCTGGCGATCTGTTATAACAGCTTTTTTTTTAAATTGTCTACAATAAATTTGATCACCCGAGTTGAAAGTATAAAAAGTTCAAAGCAGCAAGGTTCAGAAAAATGGTTTCATTCAACGAAATTGAAACATTTATTTAGATTTTAATATTGTTTTTATGTGCGTCTTGGGAATAAGAATAATTTAATAACAAAATAAAGAATACAACGTTGTTCTCTCTTCGTTTGGTGATCTCGTCGTAATCATCACCGATGGTGATCATAATTATGAGTTTTATTTTTCGAACCAAAAAATAAAAATAATTTTAAGAGGAACCTATTTTCTGAAAATTTAGTAAGAATGTGTGAATATTTAAAAATTTTGTGTACATTTTTCTTCAAATTTGTAAGAAATTTAAGTGCAAAATCAACATAAAAACTTGTGTAAATAACTTTTAAGCATCTAAACAAAATAAAATTTTAGTCTTGAATGGCTAAGTAATAAGAAGAATATTTCTTATAAGAGAACTTTTTTAAAAAATGCATTTTGTGAAAAGGTACTTTTTTTTCCTTAAACTGAATTTGTGAAAGTACCTATTTATCAAATTGGGAATTCGTGAAGGTACCGCAAAAAGGTAGCCAAATTGCCCTGAATCGACCACTGGATGCATCATGAGTTTTTTTTTATTTATTTATTTTGCCCCAAACCTGGTCCGAATTTTACGATATTACTTAAGATTTAATCGTTAAACCAGGTTTTGGCCACCTGAGGATAGTATCATACTCGCGGCTTGAATAAATTTCTCCGATCTGGCTCAACTGATGAAGAACTAAAATATTTGCGGACCGGCGTTTTTCCATGCGTTTTTGTGACCGGAAACTCAAGGAACGCCGCGGGGGGGATCTGTTTGTTCTACTGTTCACGTGACCACCCTCGAGGATTGGGAAAGAGCATTTTGTTGGGATAAATCATCAAATACATTCCAGGGTAATTTACATGCTTATTCATAAGAGATTTAAAATTTTCCCTGCATCTTTCTTGGTCATTGAATTATGTCTTGTATGTAGTCTTTTTATGCTTCAAATTTGTGCTGCTTGTATCTCTAAGCCAGTGGTGGTCCCAACTGGTGGTCCGCGGACCATAGGTGGTCAGTGGGAGTCTTGAAAGTGGTCCGTGGGAGGGGCCCGGCCTAGCAAAAAAAATCCAATAAATACAAATTTGAGCGAATAGAACAAGAAAAGATTACATCCGTGACGATGACTTTTGGGAGAGTAATTTGTCACCACTAAATTATTAACAAATTTGTGTACTAAAAGTGAAATTAAGAGCTCTGAAAAAAAACTCGGCTACATAAGATTTAATTAAATCATATAACAATAATAATTCTGAACTCTTGTGAACAATAACCAGTTTATCCATATGCTATTTAAATCCTGTAACTTATGTGTTCAGAAAATCTCTTGAACTCTTGAGCAAATGAGAATGCCATATTTTAACACAGCAGAGCATCATATTCATATGGAATCAATCCCAAAAGCACCCCAAAAATATCTTTTATGGGCAATTTTAGTTTAAAATAAGAGTAAAAATTCTCTAAAACTCTTCAACTAGAATACATACTAAAGTATCTAATTGATCAGTTGATAACCCATCAATCAGTTGATTCGCATACATTTGATACTTTTTGTCAAATTCAAAAGGAAATTCATTTATACAATAAGGATATTTCTGCATTTCATTCATCTTATGGGTAGCGCATCTAACCAAACTAGGAATTCGGTTAATTAAAAGAAACTTAGAGTCGTATATTCCAAAGTATCTGCTTAATGACTCGAAAGTAAATTAGACAAACCCCCCAAAAGCAATTACAACTGTTAATGATCCTGATTGGTCGCTTGTCTTATTGTCCGTCGTTAATGGTTGGTTCGGCTTGCTTTCTGATATATATGCATCGAAAAAATTGAGTTTCAGGAAATTGTTTAGGTTCACTTTAAAATAATTTTCATTAATTTATAATCATAGATCGTATTTATATAGATATTTTTTTATATTTCATTAATCAATTTAATGTCTACGAAATTTCATGAAATCATTATCAAACTTAATAATTTCTAAATATGATTTTTTAATCCTTAACACACAACTTGTAATGCTTCTTACCCCAGATTTTAAAGTCCCTGTTTATTAAGAACCTTATTCTGTGTAAAAGATACGAATTTGTGTTAAGAATCTTTTAGAAAAGAAACTTTTGAATATAATAATATGACGTGCTAGTGATATGCATAAATATCCCGTTATTTTGGCTAAGAGCAAATTTGCTTATCTAAACTAGGATTTGAAATTCTTATCAAATCAATTCAGGTGTGTTGAATGAACTAAACTGAATTTAAAATTTAAGAAACTTTAAATTACCTTTAAAAATGGTAACATCCAAGGATATTGTGAAATGGAACATATGTGTTGACAATAAGAGTTGGGTACAAAGCATATAATAAACCAATTTGTATGCTAGAATTATAAATAGATAATTTATTTATAGAAAATCCCTTTTAAACATGAGTTTACCACATTTTAAAGTACTTACATTAATATATTGTGAAAAACGCAATAGTAGTAAGTGTAATCTAATGACAGCCATATAAGTCTAGGTAAAATTTTTGTTTTAAATAGTGTTTAATTGGGACCAAAGAGTAAAAAACTGTTACTTTAATTCAGTGGAAAATTCATAAAATCCTAGGTGTGTGATAGACATAAAACTAAAAATATTATTATGCATTGGGGATAAAAACCAAAGTTATATTTTGACCTAAAAGGCTTCATAAAGCCCAAGGATTAGGAAAATATTTTTCTTCGTCTAACTAAAATCTCTTCTTTAGTGCTATTATTTTTTTTTAAATCCTGATGTTTTCCACCATTACTAGTCTTTGTTAGCAGCGTACCTATAATGCAAAATTTTAATATTGTTTTGAGGTACAATAGTTTGTGACCTAAGAAACTAATTCTTAAGCCTGATAGTATCAAAGAAGTCTGTTAATTAACAAGAACAAATTTATTTATTGACAAAGAAAGAAGGATTTTACAGTTGAACATATATAACCTGGAGGAAATAATCCTGTGCAGGTATAATAGAAATACAATGAGATACAATAAACAAACATAAAATTACTGGCAAAATTGATACTTAGAATTGAAATACGAGATAATGAAAAATGTGAAAGGAAAACAAAAAAAAAAACCGAATAAATATGTATTAAAAAAAAGGTGTACTAAGCGTTGGCAAGACGGTACGGTGTCGGGGAGTTATCAATTAATTTCAGTCAGTTTAAAAAAGTTGTTCAATATCAGTAATTGTTAGTAAATATAATTTTAGATGTTTTTTGAAGGTTTTACTGGTTACACTATTTTGTATATTTAGTGGTAGGCTATTGATTCGATGACAATTCGATGACAATAATGGATTCATGACAATGAATAATATTCGATGACAATTCGATGACAATAATGGATTATCCAATCCAATTCCGTAGCCAGGGTTGTATTTGAAGAGATATCCTCCCGAAAGTAAAAATTTTTCCTTTTTTTACCATAGAAAAAGACAAAATTTAAAATTATTGTTAATAATTAAGTGGTGACTATTATCCCCACGAATTACTCCAGACGAATGTCATCTTGGCGGATATATAATTCCATCTTTTCTCGTTCAATTCGTTCCAATTTGTATTTATTGGAATATTTAAGCGGACCCTTCGCGGACCACTTCCAAGAATCTCACGGACCACCGGTTGGGAACCACTGCTGTAGTAGACGAATCATTTTAAGGAATCATTCTTTTCCTTTCTCTCATTCCTCGAATCTTGTTTTCATGGAGGTTAACTTTTAACCCGAATCCAAAAAAAAAAGAACACCTTCAGTTCGCCCACGAATCTTCGATTAGGGGACACCCTCCCTCCCCCTCCTTCATTACAATAATTCTCGCATTTAGAATGCAACTCAATGGGCGACAAATGTGACAACAGACCTCTCTGCAACCCCTTCCCCCCCGAACAGCCACGAAAAGGAAAGAAAAGATAACGAAATTACACCCTCAGAGTTTTTTTTAAGTACTCCCCCCCTACGCATTTTTTAGCCTGATCGTTTCCTGGAAAGCAAAAATAAATTCGCCCCTCTTTCCTGTAATGGCGAATTACGGCGCTGATGTACTCTTTTTTTTGTCGGTAAGTTCCAAGCGTGGATTTACTCCCCCCCCCCTTTTCGAAACTTTGTTACTTTATTTGAAAGAGTAGGATCGTTAATAAATTTTTAAGATTCTGACTTGGAAGAGAAGTGAATGGATGATCTTGAGACAACTGGATACTCATTTGTGATGGTTCAGTATAGGAGGTATTGCAAACTGTCATTAGAAGTAGAATGTGTTCTTTGAGCTCGTTGAAACACAATAATGTAGAAAATATAATCTTGTATATTTATTAATGTATATTTCTCTTCGACTGTTTTTCCCGTTAAAATCATTATAGGGGAAAGGAGGGTAAGAATACGCACAAAAATGATTTGGGGCTATGAAATCATCCGATGACGTCACAATGTCCCCCCCCCCCTTTTCGAAACTTTGTTACTTTACTTGAAAGAGTAGGATCGTTAATAAATTTTTAAGATTCTGACTTGGAAGAGAAGTGAATGGATGATCTTGAGACAACTGGATACTCATTTGTGATGGTTCAGTATAGGAGGTATTGCAAACTGTCATTAGAAGTAGAATGTGTTCTTTGAGCTCGTTGAAACACAATAATGTAGAAAATATAATCTTGTATATTTATTAATGTATATTTCTCTTCGACTGTTTTTCCCGTTAAAATCATTATAGGGGAAAGGAGGGTAAGAATACGCACAAAAATGATTTGGGGCTATGAAATCATCCGATGACGTCACAATGTCCCCCCCCCCTTTTCGAAACTTTGTTACTTTACTTGAAAGAGTAGGATCGTTAATAAATTTTTAAGATTCTGACTTGGAAGAGAAGTGAATGGATGATCTTGAGACAACTGGATACTCATTTGTGATGGTTCAGTATAGGAGGTATTGCAAACTGTCATTAGAAGTAGAATGTGTTCTTTGAGCTCGTTGAAACACAATAATGTAGAAAATATAATCTTGTATATTTATTAATGTATATTTCTCTTCGACTGTTTTTCCCGTTAAAATCATTATAGGGGAAAGGAGGGTAAGAATACGCACAAAAATGATTTGGGGCTATGAAATCATCCGATGACGTCACAATGTCCCCCCCCCCTTTTCGAAACTTTGTTACTTTATTTGAAAGAGTAGGATCGTTAATAAATTTTTAAGATTCTGACTTGGAAGAGAAGTGAATGGATGATCTTGAGACAACTGGATACTCATTTGTGATGGTTCAGTATAGGAGGTATTGCAAACTGTCATTAGAAGTAGAATGTGTTCTTTGAGCTCGTTGAAACACAATAATGTAGAAAATATAATCTTGTATATTTATTAATGTATATTTCTCTTCGACTGTTTTTCCCGTTAAAATCATTATAGGGGAAAGGAGGGTAAGAATACGCACAAAAATGATTTGGGGCTATGAAATCATCCGATGACGTCACAATGTCCCCCCCCCCTTTTCGAAACTTTGTTACTTTACTTGAAAGAGTAGGATCGTTAATAAATTTTTAAGATTCTGACTTGGAAGAGAAGTGAATGGATGATCTTGAGACAACTGGATACTCATTTGTGATGGTTCAGTATAGGAGGTATTGCAAACTGTCATTAGAAGTAGAATGTGTTCTTTGAGCTCGTTGAAACACAATAATGTAGAAAATATAATCTTGTATATTTATTAATGTATATTTCTCTTCGACTGTTTTTCCCGTTAAAATCATTATAGGGGAAAGGAGGGTAAGAATACGCACAAAAATGATTTGGGGCTATGAAATCATCCGATGACGTCACAATGTCATTCGGGTCTATGAAATTAGTTGTAGTTATATTGATTGTTATAAAGGCCTCTCTTTTAACTTATCAGAACCCTGAAGTTTCTTCAAATAGCGGAAAGTTTCTATCATTTGACCGAAAAAGAAAAAAAAAGATATTTCCTTTACATACAGATAGATACATTTTATTACAGATATACAGAAATTAACTGGCAATTTCCGTTATTTGAAGAAAGAATATTTTTACAGTGTATGCCAGGGGTTGGCAAGTAATTTTACTGGTGGTTCAAATAATTTGAAAAAAAAAAATTTTCGAGGTCCAGAGAAAAAAAAGGTACTTAATTAGTTTTAAATTATTATTTCAGATACACATGTTTTTACATAGGTGTAATTTGAGTTGTTGTACACTATCTTCTTTAATTGTTAAATTCATCAAAACTCTTGTTAATTGTTGTTAAGTGCATTCACAGCATCACTAAAAATCAAATCAAATTTAATAAAAAAAATATAAAAAGATATATTTTCAAAATGTGTTGGTGGTCCATCAGGAAATAAACTCCCGCGGTCCACCAGTTGCCAACCCTTGGTGTGTGCATTTGATGCAGTTTTTTCGAGTTGATAAAGTCATTTCCTGACCCTTTGAAGACGTCCTCAGACTCCTTATAGCCTTAAAAGTTTTATCTCATTTTTAGACCCTTTGGGTTGTTTGTAAAGACACAATTTTCAAGGAAAAAACACTATAACAAGTGGTGCAAAATTTCGGGGGGTTGTTTGAACCCCTAAAAGTCCTAAAACCGTCCCCCTTTGGATACGGCCAGTGTTATTCCTAGGATTTTTTTGGAGGAGTAAAAATACTCCTTGACCTTTTTAGGAGGAGTGAAATTGAATTATGAGGAATGAAATACGGAAATAGCATGAACGACATATACAGAGACACGAAAACCGTAATCAAACACCCTAAGCATCAGAACAATAAATGAAAAAAAAATACTGTGGCTTGTATGAAAACACATTTAAAAAGAATGATAATTAGGGTGCCGTGGCTTTTGGCAATTGGCTTAGGCAAGAAGTAAGGCTAAAATATCTCCGCTGAGATCAGTTGGTGTTTTGAGTAGAAAAATATTATTTGTTGGTTTCGGTGGGGCATTTTTTAAGCTGAACCATTGTGAAAAATTCAAAGAGTGAAAATACTCCTGGCTAGTTTTTTAAAGAGTAATTCCGATTTTCAAGGAGTGAAATACCCTCTCAGAGGAGTTAAAAATATATCTGGATACGGCCCTAGTTTTTTTTTTCGAGTTGATAAAGTCACCGACATTCCCTGGCGGTGTCATTTGAAGACGTCCTCATCAGCGGACCTGAGTTATGGGGGGCTTCTGTCCGGTTTTGTCCATCATAAATCCTGGCTTCAAATCTATTGTTAGCGCCCCGAGCTCCAATTAGAGGCGACACTCGCGCTGCCGTAAATCCCCACCTGCGCTTCAATTTGAGGAGCACACGAATCCGTTCCGATTCAACAGCTGCTTTTTCTTCATTAAGGGAGGAAGGCCCTTCACAAATTGGTCTCGTACGATATACAAAGGGAGGAGAGTTCACACATCACACCGGTCTTACATTGCTGATATGAAATCCTAAAAAGCAGTGGTTCACAACAGGTGGTTCGTGATGAAAGTCTTGGAAGTGGTCCGTGAAGGGGACCAGTAGCTCACGAAAACTTTCCAATAATTAGAAATTCAACTACTTCCAATGATAAAGAATTAAATGATATCCGTGACGATGATTTTTAGCTGCTTAATCTGATGTAGGGATACGTCACAAATAATTTGTTAACAATACAAAAACCTCTCCTATAAATATTTAAAGTGAAATCTCTTTAAAAAAAAAACAGCCACATTTGTTGTAGATTTCGAAGATTTATTTATATCACAATAAAAAACTATCTCTATTGAGATTAAATTAAACATTTCAAATGGTTGAATTTTAGAGCAACGTATAAATGTTTAATTAGGAAAAATTAACGTTCACCTTGCAATATTGCGAGGGTAAATATTTTAAGTCATAACGGGGTGGTCCGTGAAGATTCCAATTTTTTAGGCTTAGTGGTCCGAGGACTTCTCCGAGTTGGGAACCACTGCTATAAAGGAAGCATTTTGCCGCTTAAGGGGCCGTCCATAAATGATGTCACACTTTTTTTGCCCATTTTTGATCCCCCCCTATGTCACAAACTGTCACACTTCTCCATAGCCCCTCCCCCCTATGTCACATGTCACGCTTTCAATCGATCAAAAATTAATTTTTTTGGATAAAAAAAATCTTAGGAAAAAATTCTGTTTTTGTTATTTTTGGTTGATTTTCAGTTTTGGGTGGAGGATGTGATGTCACAACTTTTGAACCCCCCCCCTCCCCCTTGTCACAAATTGATTAACCCCCTCCCCCCTCTGAGCGTGACGTCATTTATGGAAGAAGCAACACTACTTGTTAAAACTGCGAATTACTTGACAGTGGTTCCCAACCGCGGGCCATTGGTATTCCGTGAGAGTCTTTGGGACTTTTTTTTAATGATTTGTCCCCCCTGGATCCGCCATTATGGTTGCATTACGTCACCCAGTTTCGCTTTTCGCGTTTCTGAGTTTAACGCGAAAAATTTTATGTTCTTAATCAAACGTTTCTTGCCCAAGCTTGCCGCAATATATAGCTAGCTGATGTGCCCGGGTGTGGGTCAAAATCCCGACACTCAGAATCCCGACAGATCAGGTTCCCGACGGTCGAAATCCCGACAGTTCATAATCCCGACAGGGTCAGAATCCCGACAGTTCAAAATCCCGACAGGGTCAAAATCCCGACAGGGTCATAATCCCGACAGGTCGAAATCCCGACAGGTCAAAATCCCGACAGGGTCATAATCCCGACAGGTCGAAATCCCGACAGGGTTAGAATCCCGACAGGTCATAATCCCGACAGGGTCAAAATCCCGACAGGGTCAGAATCCCGACAGGTCGAATTCCCGACCGGGTCAAAATCCCGACAGGGTCAAAATCCCGACAGGTCAAAATCCCGACAGTGTAATGTCACTCTTGAGCCGTGAGAGCATGAATTATTGAATTTTTTTGAAATTTTAAATTTTTTAAAATTGATTAAAAACTGGTTTAATACTACACTCCTGCGCGTGCAAGACTTTTTTCTAGGCAGCTTTTCAGTGCTGACTACAGATGTTTCTTCAATACTGTGGTTAGAAAGATTTTAAAATTTTAAATTTTTTAAAATTGATTAAAAAATGGTTTAATACTACACTCCTGCGCGTGCAAGACTTTTTTCTAGGCAGCTTTTCAGTGCTGACTACAGATGTTTCTTCAATACTGTGGTTAGAAAGATTTTAAAATTTTAAATTTTTTAAAATTGATTAAAAAATGGTTTAATACTACACTCCTGCGCGTGCAAGACTTTTTTCTAGGCAGCTTTTCAGTGCTGACTACAGATGTTTCTTCAATACTGTGGTTTGAAAGATTTTAAAATTTTAAATTTTTTAAAATTGATTAAAAAATGGTTTAATACTACACTCCTGCGCGTGCAAGACTTTTTTCTAGGCAGCTTTTCAGTGCTGACTACAGATGTTTCTTCAATACTGTGGTTAGAAAGATTTTAAAATTTTAAATTTTTTAAAATTGATTAAAAAATGGTTTAATACTACACTCCTGCGCGTGCAAGACTTTTTTCTAGGCAGCTTTTCAGTGCTGACTACAGATGTTTCTTCAATACTGTGGTTTGAAAGATTTTAAAATTTTAAATTTTTTAAAATTGATTAAAAACTGGTTTAATACTACACTCCTGCGCGTGCAAGACTTTTTTCTAGGCAGCTTTTCAGTGCTGACTACAGATGTTTCTTCAATACTGTGGTTTGAAAGATTTTAAAATTTTAAATATTTTAAAATTGATTAAAAAATGGTTTAATACTACACTCCTGCGCGTGCAAGACTTTTTTCTAGGCAGCTTTTCAGTGCTGACTACAGATGTTTCTTCAATACTGTGGTTAGAAAGATTTTAAAATTTTAAATTTTTTAAAATTGATTAAAAAATGGTTTAATACTACACTCCTGCGCGTGCAAGACTTTTTTCTAGGCAGCTTTTCAGTGCTGACTACAGATGTTTCTTCAATACTGTGGTTTGAAAGATTTTAAAATTTTAAATTTTTTAAAATTGATTAAAAAATGGTTTAATACTACACTCCTGCGCGTGCAAGACTTTTTTCTAGGCAGCTTTTCAGTGCTGACTACAGATGTTTCTTCAATACTGTGGTTAGAAAGATTTTAAAATTTTAAATTTTTTAAAATTGATTAAAAAATGGTTTAATACTACACTCCTGCGCGTGCAAGACTTTTTTCTAGGCAGCTTTTCAGTGCTGACTACAGATGTTTCTTCAATACTGTGGTTTGAAAGATTTTAAAATTTTAAATATTTTAAAATTGATTAAAAAATGGTTTAATACTACACTCCTGCGCGTGCAAGACTTTTTTCTAGGCAGCTTTTCAGTGCTGACTACAGATGTTTCTTCAATACTGTGGTTAGAAAGATTTTAAAATTTTAAATTTTTTAAAATTGATTAAAAAATGGTTTAATACTACACTCCTGCGCGTGCAAGACTTTTTTCTAGGCAGCTTTTCAGTGCTGACTACAGATGTTTCTTCAATACTGTGGTTTGAAAGATTTTAAAATTTTAAATTTTTTAAAATTGATTAAAAAATGGTTTAATACTACACTCCTGCGCGTGCAAGACTTTTTTCTGGGTTTTTTTTCAGTGCTGATTACAGATATTTCATCAAAACTGACGTTTGAAAGATTTTAAAATTTTAAATTTTTTAAAATTGATTAAAAATTGGTTTAAAATTTTAAAATCTTTCAATCGTCAGTTTTGATGAAATATCTGTAATCAACACTGAAAAAAGGCCCAGAAAAAGTCTTGCACGCGCAGGAGTGTAGTATTAAACCATTTTTAATCAATTTTAAAAAATTTAAAATTTTAAAATCTTTCAAACCTCCGTTTTGATGAAATATCTGTAATCAGCACTGAAAAAAAAACCCAGAAAAAAGTCTTGCACGCGCAGGAGTGTAGTATTAAACCAGTTTTTAATCAATTTTAAAAAAATTAAAATTTTAAAATCTTTCAAACGTCCGTTTTGATGAAATATCTGTAATCAGCACTGAAAAAAAACCCAGAAAAAAGTCTTGCACGCGCAGGAGTGTAGTATTAAACCAGTTTTTAATCAATTTTAAAAAATTTAAAATTTCAAAAAAATTCAATAATTCATGCTCTCACGGCTCAAGAGTGACATTACACTGTGAGGATTTTGACCTGTCGGGATTTTGACCCTGTCGGGAATCTGACCATGTCGGGATTCTGACCCTGTCGGGATTTCGACCTGTCGGGATTTTGACCTGTCGGGATTCTGACCCTGTCGGGATTTTGACCTGTCGGGATTCTGACCCTGTCGGGATTTCGACCTGTCGGGATTTTGACCTGTCGGGATTCTGACCCTGTCGGGATTTTGACTTGTCGGGATTCTGACCCTGTCGGGATTTTGACCTGTCGGGATTTTGACCCTGTCGGGATTCTGACCCAGTCGGGATTCTGACCTGTCGGGATTTTGACCTGTCGGGATTTTGACCCAGTCGGGATTTTGATCTGTCGGGATTCTGACCCTGTCGGGATTTCGTCGTCGGGAACCTGATCTGTCGGGATTCTGACTGTCGGGATTTTGAACGGAACCCGATGTGCCCGGCTTTGCACGGGTGGAGTGTACTTATTTATTTTTTCAAATTCTTTCAAGATACAAATCTAATTTTCTATATCAAACATAAACAATCATCCCGGTGTTCCCGGTAATTTTTCATATCCCGGTGTTCCCAATAACTTTTAATCCCGGTGTTCCCGGTAGCTTTTCATCAGGATGTTCCCGGTAACTTTTTCATCTAAGTGTTCCCGGTGTTTATTTAAAAACTACTCTCTAATGAAATCTAGTAAAGTTAAAGTCTAGTGACCCTTTCATATGAACCAATGTACTATAGAGCATTTTCAATCACATGACTCGGACTTAACAACGGCCTTAGCAACAGAAAAGTTACAGTTTTTTGCCCTACAGAGGTTAACAGTTACAAAAAATGACTAGCTGTGGAATTCTTCTATTGGACCATTTGCAATCATGTGATCCCATACCTAAAAACTTCCTTAGCAACAGATAAACAACGGCCTTAGCAACAGTTAAAAGCCCTACAGAAGGTACACAGTTAAAAGAAAATAACCGGTTGTGACGTCACCTGAAAACACTCTATTTCCAACTCTGTTCCCATGAAGATAATTTGCTTTTCCTTAATATATTTATTTTAAAGAAAAATCTTAAAATAAAGGAAAATAATGATTGGAAATTAATTATTTTAATTTATTTTGGTGTTTTTATAGGTGATAAAAGTTTTAAACAGACAATTATCGAGTTTTTCGCATTAAAATATTTAATTTTGAGGTTTTCATCTTATTAACATAGTGAGTCAAGCAGGTCTACTCTAGTAGAGAAATGGAGAAATAAGCATTTTTGGCCATAAAATCGTTAATTACTCGTAAATATTCGATTTTCGAACTTTTAAAAGTTGATGGTCATCGTTCCCGCCTCGAGATACGTCTATATACCGAGTTTTGTGCCCCGAGTGTAAGGGGATTGCCCCTTGCTTAAGATATTATAGTAATTTGAGGGGGGGGCATCTCTATTGGTTTAGTTCTATAAAACTATAATTATTTTTGTACGAGAGTGATATTGAAGCAAACTCTGTTGCAGGAAGATGGTGTTCCATCCAAAATGCAGAGGCATCAGTGCGAAAAGATCGTCCAGGATGCCGTGAGTTTTTATTTTCTTAAATTAATCCCTTCTTCTTTTACTCTATGATATAACTACATTGTATTAGAAATAGGCTTACCATATTTTCTTGAGCTCAACCCAGGACACTTTGTCGACCTATCGGTCCATCAAAGATTAAAAACTAAATAACACCCAAATTAAAAAAAAAATAAACATTTAAACTGAAATAACATACTTTATTTAATCCTTTGTACTTTTCACTTGACATCACTTTTTTTCAAAAATTCTTTGGTAGATTTAATTAAATCATAAAATTCACAACAATAAGTTCAGAGTTAATTTTCACATTTAAAAGGTGTTTGACAGTACAAATAGAGAGTCTGCCCCTTTCAGCAGTCTAAATATGAGTAAAGTGAAGCCGTAGAAGTAGGTAAAAAAATGCAGTTCGAAAATTTTTATCGAAAATTTCACAAAAAATTTTGTCCAGTCTTAAAATTACGAAAACCCAGGACACACATTTTGGGACCCAGGACATTTCCCAGGACAGCCTCCGAAACCCAGGACTGTCCTGGGTAAACCAGGACGTATGATAAGCCTAATTAGAAAGCTGCATATAGTGTATAGCTGCGGAAAAAACCAAAAGAAATAATTTTCGGTTCTTACGTAGAGCATTTATCATAATTCGTCCGACCATTTGTTCAATTTTTTTAAACACGATTTTAAATTTTAAGGCTTGTTTAGTTTTAAGTTTTGTTTTCCCACGGCCATTTTTTTTCTCGGGAATCTCCATAGCTCCATATAAATGAGTATCGGGGTGATATCTTTTTTTAAAAAAAAGTCGTGTTGATTGTTTTCAGATTCTTCGAAGAAACGGACGATAACACGGACGACAGCGTCGAGGAGTCTTACTGGAAAAACAACATCGACAGAGACCTCATGGTGAGACTATTTACTTTATTTTAAGGTACTAGGGGGCCTGCCCCCTGCTCGCTATCGCTCACCAACCCCCGTAACTGCTTCGCAGTTATTTTCAGATCGCTTCGCGATCTTAGCGAGCAGAGCTCGCTTGTTCATCTCAACAATCCAGCCTAACACTCTTCTCGACTTAATTAAGCCTCTTGTAATACCGAAAATACCTCTCTCTTGCTTATAAATAATTTAATTCGTATCATTCCCCTAAATTAACAACAAAAATGTTGCTGAAATACATTCCTTTTTAGCTTATCAATAATTTAATCGAAATGTTAAGAAATATCCAGCAAGTCTACTAATAATCATCAACCATTTTGTAGAAAAAACATTGTTGAAAATAAAAGAAATTAGACTCATCATCTATTATGTTCCGATTGTCATGTCAATGAAACAATGGAACACTTTATAACGATATGTAGTAGATACTCTGACCTAAGAAAAATACTGAGAGGAAGACTAGATTTTGATCTAAATGCTGACATAGACCTCAAAAAAGTTATGGAAAAGGGGATGGAATCTAAGAAGAGTTTGTTAGCTATAGGCTCCTTTTTAAAGAACTTATAGAACAAAAGTGCAACACCGATCCAAAAAGCGAGTTTAGAGTAGCTTAGGGAGAAAGAAGGTTAAGCGGCTCTTAAGAGCAAGCAAATACCTCTAACAACTTTCAATTTCAATTAGACTCATCATAAAACTCACCTGTTTCTCTAGTGAACGGCAACAGAAAGAGAAGAAAAAATTAAAACTTTGAACTTAATAACTCTAAAACTAATTAGAATTTTTTGAAAAACAAAACGCCAATATTTTTATAAAAAATAATTGTATGTGTGTTTAAAATAAAATATCATAGTTCTACTGTGATTAGTTTTTCTTTTATAACGAAAAAACCGACAACCCGTCAAAAATTTCGAAACTTTAAAACTTAATTCCTCCAAAACTAATTCGAAATTCGAAAAAAGGGCGACGAGGTGCAAAACTTCACATCTAAGAGAATGCGGCTGCAAAAAATCATATTTCTGCTGCGAATAGATTTTGCTGGGGGCGAACTCGCAGCAGAAAAAAATAATTTTCGACTTTGACATTAAATAATTCCAGAACTAATTATCTCATTAATTAGCTATTGAAACGAAAAGGACCCTCATACATTTGTCTACAAATGGTCAAAATTTCAATAATTTCCGTTCCATAGTTTTTGCATAGTGACAATTCCAAATTGTCAAAGTGAAGATTTTCTGAAACAGCGGCGGCGGCAGCGGCGGCGGCGGCGACTGTTACTTTTTTTTAATATAGAGAGATAGCTTGAAACTTAAAAAAAAAGTCGCCTGTTCACAAATGAAAGCCGGTTAGGGGCCATTCATTAATTACGTAAGGCTCCCGAGGGGGAGGGGGGTTGGAAAAATCTCTACATACCCTTACTTGGGGGTGGGGGGGGGTCAAACGCATTCTTACGTAAGATTTTCCAAGTTAACGTAAACAAATTCCAATTATCTAATCAAAATTACTACTGAATAACCCCAGAAAAACTTAAAAATGCTGACGATCTCGGTATATTATCGATGCTTTAATTTTTTTAAAAAAATGAAGGTATATCAGATGTATTTTTTTTATTGGAGTAGCATTAAGTTAAGATAAAAAATAAAACTGTTGAATCCATCTTACAGTTGTCAAAATTTTATTATTTTGAAAAACGAAATGGAATCTTACGTAAGAATGGGGGGAAAGGTTTGAAAAATCTTACGTACCCTTAAATGGGGGTAGGGGGGGATTAAAAATTGCCAAAATCATCCTTAAGTAATTAATGAATGGCCCCTTAACACCGAAATTGCTAATGAAAGAGGATAGTAGAAAACAAATTATGTTTAATTGAGAAAATTATAGCCAAATAAAGACACATTTTAACTAAAAATACCAAATATAATAAACTTGCAAGGTTGCGCACTTTTCTTTTTTGATACCTGAAAAAGTACCGTTTTCACGTGCTCCTCGAATATTGAAGATATTTACGTGAAATGTTTTTCTGTGTTTTTTTTAATATATTGACAACAAATTTCTCATTGAAGTTTTTGTTCCATCTCTTTTAGTTTTTTAATTACTCTTTGTAACTTTCTTATTTCGCCACTGGGGGCGCTGCTGTCATTTGCATTATGTCGGGGGCTGCAGTCGCCTTACTGTACCGTTACCTCACTTGCATTGCTGTAAGTAACTCTCTCCGTTCGATTAAGAGGGACTTTTCTACATGTTTAATTGGAGCCGATTTACTGAAAGAAAATGAACCCGTTAATGAAAGTTGTGATGAAAGGGAACAAGTTGCAAAAATGACAGGAGACATGTCTCGGGTATTTTCCGAAATGGCTAGCGTTCCCATTTAAGTATTGTTATGGAACAAAGACCAGTTGACACATGCCCTGAGAAATCTCGGATTAATAACGTTAAAAATGTTGCCTAATCTCTGATGCATAAACATGGTTTTCTACATACAAATGCTTTTAGGAACTGCTGTTTAATTTTTTTTAGCAGTATTAATTTACTAGCTTAACTTTCTGAAATAAAGCTACCTAATTGTATAATCATAAAGATAAATTATTGCAGGTCAAGACTTAATGTAATGTAACCCAAATCTAATCGAATCCAATCGAATCATATAGTAACTTAAAATGGGGGAGGGTAGAAATGTAAAAAGTTTATTTCTTCGTAATGAATAAATCAGGGTTTTGTAATCGTTCCGGGGTAGAATTAAGCTAATTCCCTACACCCCCCCCCATTCTCAACAAAACAGCTGTTCATTCGTTTGAGCATTATCAATGTTTTTTATACTTTATGAGTTATTTGATTTTTTAAAAATAGTTTTGCAGTGATGTGAATAGATTTTAACGGCAATTAACAACAGTTTTGTTAAAATTCAACATCTGGACCTTAATAAAATTTCTAAAAAAAACTCTTAATCTGGACCCTGATAAATATTTTCAAAATTATTTGGACCCTTGTCGACTCGCACGACCCTATTTTACAGGGGGGGAACCATTCATTCATCACACACAAGGACAGAAACTAACATCTATGCCAAACGGGGAATCGAACCCCCAGACGTACGACTTCGCATCTGTCAGTTACTCGTATCCACTAGGCAGGTCCGTCGGCAGTCCTGCAACTTTTTTCAACAGTAAAATGTTTTTGAATACTATACTTATTTTTTCGATGATTGTCCTGTATTCTTAACAGTGTCATGAACTTCCTGTAAACATTTGATGGCTATAGGATAAAAATAGTGTTCGGCAACTAGTGGGCAAAAAATAGTTAACTACCAACTACTAACTAGTCTGGGAAATTGTAGTTGTAACTAGTAGTTAACTATTTTTTCCTGGGACTAGTTGCAACTAGTAGTTAAATATTTCCCAAAGTAGTTAACTACTAGTTAACTAGTCTATTTAATTTCATAACCTACTTTTTGGAAAAATTCTAATACATCTTTCTAATCTATATCACAAAAAAAGTTTATACTTCGTGCAAAAATGGTCTTTATTTCTGGTTATGGTATTTGAGTACTCTACCTTTGATAAAATTTTAAATATCTCTTTAAATTTTAAATAAATTTTTTTTTGAAGTAGTTGAAAATTTGAAAGTAGTTAAACTAGTAGTTAATTAAAAAAAGTAGTTAAACTAATAGTTGAACTACTTTAAACTAAAAGTAGTTAAACTACTAGTTGATAAGTAGTTAACTATTAATGGACTCTAACCGCCTATCTGGTTCGAGACTTCACGGAACCAACACGTGACCTACAACTGAGCTTGCAATGGACTCTAACCGTCTGACGTCACACGGAACCAACACGTGACCTACTGAGCTTGTGATTGGTTACCACAGATACTACACTAGTAGATCTACTAGTGCAGTATCTGTGGTAACCAATTGCAAGCTCAGTTGTAGGTCACGTGTTGGTTCCGTGAAGTCTCGAACCAGATAGGCGGTTAGAGTCCATTGGTTACCACAGATACTACACTAGTAGATCTACTAGTGTAGTATCTGTGGTAACCAATCGCAAGCTCAGTAGGTCACGTGTTGGTTCCGTGTGACGTCAGACGGTTAGAGTCCATTGCAACTAGTTCTAGTTAACTAGTGCCGAACACTAGATAAAAATTCCTCAGATTCAAAGTCAGATGCGCTCTAACCAATAGGCCAGTACTTCGCCTCCCCTTGTTTTATCCTTAACTGTAAAAAGTCCCCCATGTTCCTTCTTTTCTAGACAAGACTATGCATGTGCATGTTCTTGTTCAACTTCTTAAAACGCTCATGCTCATCACAAACAATAAGAATTAAAATTAAATTTCTCGAATTAGGTCATCATAATAGGAATCAAATGAGCGTTTTTAAGTTCAGGAAAAACATGCCTAATCACGCATAACTGCGTTTTTACCGAAGAACGAAATTCTCTACTAAAGTAAACACACTTTTTACTCTTCGTAATATTAAAATATCTTACTCAGCAAAATTCTCCCTCCGCGAAAGCTTTTAATCGAAAAAAAAAACAACTTAAAACTCTGACAAAACAGGATCGGAGGAATAAGCTTATCATCATGAATAGTGTTCCGAAACAAAATGGCGCTGATGTTCAGATTCAGAATAACATTTTCTCCCAAAAACTACTAAGAATGTTTTCTGATGGGCGAGTATTCGGATGTCTTTTCTTTAAAAAAACAGAACGCGCGCAGGGGGAAATAAAAAAAGTGTTCCATTAGAAGATGTTTAAAAATCAATAGTTTTGAGGACACACGCGGCTCAGCGAATAAGTATCGAAGATGGCTCGAGTCCATGTTTTAATGCAGCGCAGTACTACTTAAGAGCAAAATAATGTACCAAACACAGAAGGTTTTCTACTTTTTTTTTGTTTAAAAGTGGGTATCGCATTAAATTTGCATTTCTCCCTGTGCAGTTATTAGAAAACATCTTTATTGGTTGATTTTCTTATCAATTAAGCTTGAAATGAACTAGCAATACATTTTATTATTATTATTGTTAAATTATTATTGACGATTAATTTACTGTGACTTAGGTCCACAGGTGTCCATTGAGTAACGCAAATTAAGTACTTTTAACCTTGGCGCATGGGCGTAGCCAGGGGGGTGCAGGGAGGGGCTGCTGCCCTCCCCCTAAATTCTCAGTTTGTTAAATTTTTTTGAGAAACTTTATTAAAGTAATAGTACATTATTTTCCTTGAAAACTGTGGCTTACAAGAAACGATTCTGTTCGGCCCAGTCTCAAAATGAGCTAAAACATTACTTTGAGGGGCGAATTTTAAAAAAATTTCTGGGGGAGGACCCCCAAACCCCCCATTTTTAAGCTCACATTCATTACCCATACCTTTTACGTTAGGTGTGCAAAAGTTCAAATCCTTTGTATAAGCACCCTAAAATTTAGCGTGTAAAAGTACTCGCCATGGGGTATGGGGGGGGCCTGGGAAATAATGTTGAGTCAACCCCTAGTTACTAGTATTCGCAACATCAAGAACACAGGTAAGTGTCCTTGCCCCCCCCTAACATGGAACCTGGCTACACCCATGCCTTGGCGTCATATATGGAGGAAGGATTAATATCCAAGTATTTGCTGCTAACTTATTGTTACCACTGAAAAATTCAACTTAACTAAGGAATTTCAGAGACTCCAACTTCCAAAAGGAAATTTTCCGTAGTACCGTAAAAGAACCTTCTATCTGGATATCTAAAATCCGAAATCCCCCCCCCCGTTCTGCAGGTTTTAAAAATTTTTTTAGGTAGCTTAATTTTTATCTCGAAAATATTTTTATTTTTCCTCAAAGAAGGTGGATGTATGCCGCGCACGATGAGTTTGCAAAGTCGGGAGTTTCGGTTACCATGCAATGCCAACTGAAAAGGGATTTTTTATTATAACATACAATTTTCGAGAATGGGAGTCGATTATATAGGGAGAGAAAGCTTTTAATTTTACAGGATTTTAAGCAGACCCGCGCGCGAGTCGCGGATGTGCTTGTACAATGTACAGAGCTACGTGAATCTGAATTTTTTTTCCCTGCCACATCGATGTTGGGAGGGTTTCCGTAGTTTTCTCGATGATTTCCGTAATCCGTATAGTATGAAAACAACCCTAGAAACTACGGAAAATTTGGAGTCTCTGGAATTTTACTGTTAAGTAATTTCAAAATGAATAAAAAAAAACATGGTAAGCCAATATGAAGTATGGTTGAGCCCTGTGATGATGTCTTTGCAGGAGCGAATCCTGAAGGACGTCCTGTACGCCAACAAGAAGTACAAGGCGCGCCAGCAGCCCCCCTACTACGACGAAGAGATCTAACGACGGCATCATCACTGTGTATAAAAGACCCGATGGATGAAAATAAAACTTCTTATCATATTTTAATACATTCTTCTACATATTTTATCTAATAGATGGACGAAATAAAGATGTATGATTGCTATATACTTTGTATAGAAGGATTCCTCTCTCTCTCTCTCTGTCATGGTCACCGCGTTTTAAAACGCATATTTTCAGGGTCTGATTAGGCCCACTATGCCCGGGCCTAGGGGCCCTACAATTTGGGGGCCCCCTAATTTCAAAAATTTAACAAAAATTTATAGTATAAATAATCTTTTATACTTTCTTGAATGTTTTTTCATTACTTAATGAATTATAAAAATAGAACAAAGGGGCGGGTCGGGCAGTTTTCCTATACATAATTTTGATATGGGAGATTTGCGGTTTGCTTATCTTTGCTGACAAGGGGGGAGGTGGGTCAAAAATGACCAACAAATTTGTTAACGTAATATTTGAACGGCCCCTCGTATTTCAACAGACACCCCCACTCAATTATTATTTCTAATCAAAAAATGTAGTATCGTAGTTTGAAATGGAGAGAGGCATGATCTAAAAATAGAGTATAATGACTTCCAGTTTTATTACGAGAAGTACTAGGTATATAAGGAATCTCAGTAATTCGGACGGATATTTGATACTTCTTTCTAAGGGTTTTCTTTCAATTAACCCTAAGTTGAAACCGCCTCCAAGTAACGGCAAATTACTGAGGGGAAGAAGACCATATGAGTTTGTAAAAAATATCCTAACTTTGACCAAAACTAATAGTTCAGAAAATGTTTTTGCAGACAGGTTCAGAGTGGAATTCTCAACCGGAAAGATGGATATAAACACTTTATTATTTTTAAGTGCTCTTCTCTAGGCGAATAATCTGCCAATCAGACGATGTTGTGTTAATTAATGGAACCTCGATATAGCGACGGGACCACCAAACAAGGACGTTATATTGAAGAAAAAAAAAACAATTCGAAAAAGGGGGACGTCCATAAATTACGTGAGGCGTTTTTTCCCAAATTTTGGACTCCTCCCTCCCCCTTGACAGGGCCACATATTTAGAAAATTTGGAACACTAGGCCCAACATGCAGGAAGGGGCCCCCACGTTGCCATCATATTTGGTGCTATATGAATGTATTAGATGCGTGAAAATTATTGTTTGATTAGTGTGAAAATTCACTATCGTCAGGGTCAGACCCGTTTTCGGTTATCTTTTACGTCTTTTACATTGCTAAAATGTTTGTTTTTTTATTTTCAATTTTAAAAAAAGTGATGAGAAAACATTCTAGGAAGTATAAAAAGTTATTTCTACTATAAATTTACTTTAACTTTTTAAAATTAGGGGGCCCCTAGGCCCGGGCCTAATAGTAAATCAGGCCCTGCCCCTTGAGATCAGGGGCGGGTCCAGGGGGGGGGCCTGGGGGCCATGGCCCCCCCCGAGAAACCCTAACAAATAGCTTAAAAAACACTTTCTTAATGTTAAAATTCAAAAAATTTTCTGGGGGAGAACCCCCAAACCCCCTTTAATATTTTGAAATCCATAGGCGCCAACTTTTATAAAATATTGGGGGGGGGGGAGGGCCAGTACAAGACATTAAAAAACAAAATTAAAAGAAACAACCATTAAGTTTACGTGCCTAATTACCTAATTTTGTATCAGATGTATAGATTAAATTTCGTTACATGTCCCTTTAAATATCGCCAAGGTGTAATATTTTGAGGTGCATTTAATGTAAAAGTTTTGTGTAATAATGCGAGCTCGAAATAAGATGGGGATCTGGGCGATCTCTCCCAGAATAATTTTAGAAATTTCTCTGTTAAAAGTAGCATTTCAGCTTAATTCCAAAGTTTGGGGGCTCTCCCCAAGAAAATTTTTAAAATTTGACCCTTAAAAGAAATTTTTAACACATTCTGAGACCTTTTGTGGGTTACCCTCTCCTCAAATAACCGCTCTTGAAGGGGATTCCAAACCAGAAAATATCCAAACATCGCAAAATATTGGGGGGGGGGCTTAGCCCCCCTTCAGCTAACATTGGATGGGGCTCAAGCCCTCTCAAACCGGTAATACTATAGTTTAAATGGGCGTATTTGCAAAAATTTTCAGAAGAGGACCCCCGGCCCTTTTCAAAATTGGGCATCTATTTATAATTTCATCCTTGAAAATTCTGTAGTTTACATGCTTTTATAATGAGCTGAAACTTTATTTTTAGAGGCAAATTTTCAAAAATTTTCTAGGGGGCACCCCCCAGACCCCTTATTAATTTCTCATGGTTACTTATTTACTGTTTTCTCCTTGAACTTGTTTCTCTCCTCTCCTTTTAGGAGTACAAGAAGTTACCCTCTTTAGGAGTTATCCAATGGATACCAAATGTTCAAAAATGAGTATAGAAAAACTTCTATTTGAAGCCAAATTTCACAAAATTTTCTGGGGGAGGACCCCCAGACCCCCCCACATTTGCTTTCGAGCTAGCATTATCTGAAGAAACCTTTATAACTTTAACAAAGTTTCGCATTTTATTTATGTTATACTTGGAAATTTGGGAGCCAAACACCTCGCGAACACAAGTATTATTATGGCCTTACAAAAATGTTTCACCCCCCCCACTTTCTAAAACAATGGCACGGGCCCTGCCCTGGATATCCTCTAAGTTACTATAAACCCCTAAAAAGCTGCTTGAAAGCAAGCACTTCAAAAAACTTTCTGAGGAACTGAAAATTTCGAATGTAATACCCTCCGACTTTGACATGGCCCCCCCGAAAATCTGGTCTGGAACCGCCCTTGCTTGAGATTTTGCTGGATCCCCCCCCCTTCGATATCTCACGTGAGATTTTCTCAATAACTTTTAAATTAATAAATTCCTCGATATGTTCTAGCCACTTTTGTTTTGTTTATTGGTATGACGCTTTAACATCCATGCACATTGCAAAACTTTTGATACAAATCCAAATGTTGAAATCAAAACTGTGGCCTTATACTAGTAATTATCACGGAGACTGGCTAATGATTCCACGTTTGGACTATTTGAGCATTTTTCATGAACTTTTGCTAAAAAAGATAAGAGAAAAAACGCGAGGTATTCTCTTCACTGAAAACTTGAGGTGGCTCTGGTGGTGCTGGGATCGCGCATCCACTACTCATGAAACTCAGGAGAGGCGAAGAAAAGGAATCTCGATCCTCTGATATACCCCTTCGAAAGTGACAGATTGAATGAACAAGTCACAGCGCAGCGTGATCACCAAAATGTCTATCCATTACAGGCGCGGATTCAAGGGGGGGGGGCACTCCGGAAAGGGCCCCTTCCTTGGGCTGCAAAAGAAAGAGAAAAGGTGTAAAAAGGAGAAAGTAGATTCTGAAAGACCAAAAATTTTCCAGTCATTTAAAAAGATGTCCCTTCTTGTCCCTTCCCTTTAGCCCAGGAGTTCATTTTCCCCTGATTTTAGAATGTAGCATTTGCAGTCATGTGGCTCATACTTAGCAACCACCCTAGCAACAGGTGCGTCTCCACCAGCAGTTAACAATCAATCAAATCAAATTTATTTACAAAAAGTCACATAAAAAACATACACACAAGAAAAATAATAATAGACATTGATATATGGCTATCCCAAAGGAGCAACTGCTCGTCCATGGGTAAGTGGCATATCTAGTATATTTAAGTCAGGTAAAAAAAAACAGTGGAAGAATTGGAGAAGAATTTATTTTTTTACTTAGAAAGAAAAAAAAATAAAACGAGAATGACTTGGCTGGCAATTAAATTTATATAGGAAGTAGGAAGAATAAGAGAACATAGATTGCATGTAAATCTGACAAATTAAATTAGGGTTTCAACATTATTTTGGTCTAGTATAAAAGCAATACAAAGTTTTTTAAATAATCTGATATTAGATTCTGCTTGAATTTGGCTTGGTAATTTGTTGAAAGGTAACAGTTGAAAGAAAATAACTGGTCGTGACGTCATGTTCGAATGCTTCCTTTGGAGCATTTGCAATCACGTGACCCCGACCTAGCATCAGGTATGTGTCCACCAGCTAATGTCATGTGCAAATGCTCCACTATTTTTATTTTAGGTATTTGAAAGCAGTCAGTTATAAAGCTTACGTATCTTGCTAGTGAAACAATTTATAATATATTTTATCATCATGTTTTAATTGCTTAATTTTTCAAACATTTATAGCTTTTTTTACAACATTACAAGCTCCAAACTTCATCCCCAACATAAGTAATTTATAAAATTAAGATTGCAGGATTTAAACATAACAACTTTTGTGTAAAATTATTTATTACATTATGGTTAAAACCCGCTAACTGTCCCACTATATATCACCAAACTGTTTTAGACACCAAATGATAGAAATGTTATTGCCAAAAATTGCAAACTAATGTATTGAATTATATTTTACAGTTACAATGACAACCATTAAAATTTGGCTTAGAATATTTGGAGTCTAAAACAGCTTGACGATATTTAGTGGGATAGTTAATGGAATTGAACCAAAATTTTAGAACGTGTAAAAATTCATAAGGATAACACTTTTAAAAACTGAAGAGAATCCATATTTGAGGAAGGTCTCATGATGAAAAGGGATATTTGTTATAGAATGGGCCACTGCTATAGAACACTTGCCATGGAAGACCTCTTTCAAATTGGTTCCCATACATTTTATTAGATTTAAGATTTTGTTCCAAGGAAGTGCCTCGATTAAAAGAGTGGTAAATCCAAACAGACAAGGCCTGGGCAACATTTTTTGCTAAATTTGGTGTTGCCAATGCCGTTGTTTATTGGCGAGTAAGCAATTCGACTGATATAGAACTAGTTTGCCAGGAATATAAAACTTTGATCTATAGCAAAATGTCATCAATCAAAGAAAAACAATTAAATTTACTTATGGAGAGTTCCACCAATCCATCTGGTGGTATTTTGTAAAAAAAACCTGGATCAGGGTGGCTACAGAAACTGAAAAAATAAATTCCCTGACTAAACTTACAGAATTTCCCTGATTTATAGGAACTAATTTTATTACTTTTTTTGTTTTCTCTGTACTTAGAACCATTATGTGTGTACAAAATACATTTACAAAAAATCATTACTTGTTATTTGAAATGAAAAAACATAAAAATTAATTTTTAAACCTTGAGTGATGCTCGAATCCAAACTTAGCATGTGTTGCAGAATATGTTCCTCATTTAGATTGGGAAAGTAAAAAAAAAAAATTACATGGTTTCAGAGAAAGAAAAATGGTAGCACAAAATGCTCTCATCAAGGAAATTTCCCTGACTTTTCCAGATTAAAAAAAAATCCCTGACTTTTCCCTGAAATCCCTGATTTCCAGGTTCTGTAGACACCATGAGGATGGACTCTCCACTCACTATTTTATCGCGATTTTTGGCGCAAGGCTCGGTATCTTTTGACAACCCAAAAGAGCTTTTTCGGAGAAAATATTTTAAAGATTTTTGGTACTTTAGGATGATTAGTTGGGTGGGCGCAAAAGTAGAGTTTTATGCTAAATCGCAAAAAAAATAAAATCTCAAAATGAAACACCATTAAAATGTCTCAACTGGTGGTGTTTCTTTTAATTTTTGTTATATTTTTATGTGTATATAATAAAACATTGCCAATATAGTCCAATTTGAGAGATTTCTGCACGGATGATCCTAAAGTTATCAATCAATTTTCCTCCTTGTCTTATAATTATGGCTTAAAAATCCTTAAAAAGAGGCTGAAAGGCAAACATCCACCTTTCTTTATTTTTTAAGAAGGAAAATCTACGGATAATTATTGATTTTGCTTGATGTAAAGACATTTACTGAAGCGTGAGCAAACATAAACAAATATAAAATCACATCATTAGATGTTTGCTCCTTCTCTTCTGACTGTTAGTTAAAAAAACCTGCATAATAATTAGGTTTTTTTTCAAATAAGTATGATATAATAATTTAAATGTCCCCAAAAAATTAAAGATATTTTATATAATGTTGCAAAATATAATAGTTTATTTTTAAACTTATGGATCATGAATCACACGAATCACATAAAAAAATTTAACCGAAGAAAAAATTACAAACTACATGGCAGCACCAGAAATGCACGAAACCGGAAGTCGCAGCCAGTGTGAAATCCCGCTTGTTGACATAATATTCATGTTGACAGAAGAGGGGTGGATTCTGGATTGTAAATATTTTGTTGACAAACGTGCCTTAGGATTCGGAATGACATTTTTGTAGTATAGACAACCCGGGAATCCATAGCCGCTTTCCACAAACAAAGGAGTATCAAAAATGTGTTCAAATGAACGGTTTCGAGTTTGCCGAGTATAGGTTTGCGAAACGTAGATTTTAATCGTTTACTTCGTAACATGCGAGAAATTCTATCGCTTCTCTTGAGAAATGCTGGTAAAACCCTTTCATGATTGATTGAATTCCCCAGAGAATGAATGCAAACGAGCATAACATGAATACGAACGTGAAGGATATCTTAAAGAAGTTCGAGCACATGTCGGCGAAAGAGAATGGTGGAAGTGGGGATTCGCCCAAGACTCCTGTAGCCCCCGCACGACGTTCGAAAACTAGAACTTCGAACTCCTTTGTCAAGTCCGACAGCATTACGCTCAGGAGTTCCTTCTCCGATAAAGTCACCCAGAACCAACTCCTCGTTTCTAAACCAGCTCCCAAGAGGCCTTTTTCCGTGAAAGAGAGATCCAAGCTGTTCGAATCGAATACTGAGTCAAGCTGTGATCGCCCCGTAGCTCCTCTGAATGGGGTCAATAAGCCTAGTCATTTATCCAGAACCTTCAGTGGTCCCAAGAATGATAGAATTGAACCTTCGCCTATTTTGCCTCCAGTGAAACCTCCTAGAACTTTTACTAGTGTTGAAAAAGTAATTTGTCTTTTTCTTTTCATACATTTGAGTACATTTTCTGATCATTCTTGAACTGCATCTAAATAGTTTTGGGTTTACAAAAATGTGTTTCTTGGTTTTATGTTGCTAATAACATTGTTTGCATTGGAACAGTTTTAGAAAGAGTCCTCCAGTCACAATGTGTAACCACAGCAACATGCATTAAATGTTGTCTTCATTTGAACTGTCTGTAATTATTACACATGGCAGCTGGAGGACTCTTTCTAAAGCTTTTCCGTATGGGATTCCTCCAGCTGCCATGATTACCCACAGACATAGTTGGATAAAACTAAAAACTCTCTGCGCACAAAAGTTCCTTCAAATATTTTCTGCAAACTAATTAAATGCCCCCTAGTCTTTTGAATTTTGACTTAAAAACATATTGATAGTCCCATTGTTTCCCTAAATACTGTAATAATGCTTCATAAGAGCAACAACAGTAAGAAAAAATCAATTTATTTACCAAAAATTTAAATTATTTGAAAAGATTTTCTGCAAAATTCTAAAACTAGCTGCGCTCGGCATGCGCGTGTGCTTCTATATTATCCAAGTATGCCCACAGACAGCTCAAATGAAGACAACACTTACTGCATGTTGCTGTGGTTATACATGGTGACTGGAGGACTCTTTCTAAAGCTTGAAAATGGTGTCCGTGTAATACTTTGTGAAGGGTCCAGTTTTAAGGTAAAATAATTTTAGAAGGGTCCAGTTTTAAAATAAAGTATTTTGTGAGGATCCGAAGGCAGACCCAAATTTCTTAACAGACCCTGCAGCTGCAAAGTGTACCATTTACACAGGTAAGGAATCAAAATTTGGGTAAGTTCTTACATATTATGCATGCCATTGCTATGCTTGCATAAAACAGGAACAAGAAATTACAAAAATCCGATTGGCACTAATTAAAGGGTACTTACGTATTATCCCGTCTACCGTTCAGCGGCCGTCCAATTCAGCGGCACAGTAATAGTAAAGTCAATGGGATTTGATAAGTTTTCGGATTAAGCGTCACGGCCGACGGGATTATACGTAAGTACCAATTAAAGGTTTTAATTTCAGAACAAAATAAAACTTGATGACACAGTAAAATTTGATGAGAAATCCCTAGCATGTGGATAGTGCGTAAGTACCTTTGGGGGTAATATCAAAGTGCTAAGTAACTAAACAAACTAAAGTAAATGTGCTAAATTATTAAAAATCTATTATTTATCAAATAATATTTTTAAATGGTTTGATAATACACCATCATTTTGTTTGCTACAATTATACATTCTTTCATGCCAAAAATAAGAATAACTCCAAATTTTTTTCTGAACCTGGCTACTAATATCGTACTAGATCCTTTTTTACATTAATGGTTAAATCTAAATGCGTAATGGGTGACTGTAAATTTCTGTAGGTGAATCCAAATAGTGCCTCTGAAGTGAACTCCAAAAATGTGGAGTCCCCGAAACTCAAGACTCAAGTGCCCCCTAGTAAGAAGCGGATTTTCTGCAGCTATTTGAAAACCCTGTCGGGTGCAGCGCTGAAGAAGTCCCCCAACGTGTTTGTCGACCTGACCCCGACGACCGTGAGTCCTCCGAAACACTACGGAACCCTCAAGAGGAGCCACAGCGAGGAGCACATCTACGCAGAGCCCTACGCTGGGGGGAGGGGGAAGGGCCCCTCGCCCTCTCGGAAGGAGTCGGAGCCCCTTCATTACATGGTGAGTCTGGTCTCTGCACACTGGCGGATCCAGGGGGGGGGGCTTGAGCCCCCCCCAAAATGAAAAATTTTACACTATTTAATATGGAATTTTATGCACCAAAATGAGTTAAAACCATGTTATTTTAAGGTCAACTTTTCTGGGGGAGGACCCCCAGATCCCCTTGGTACTTGTAACTCTATTATTACAACTCTACTTTATATAAAGCTTGTCAAAAAGCAAAAATTCTACCATAAAATCTATGTCCGAAATTCGGATGAGGCGTACCAAAACGAGTTGAAAAAGTTGCTTTTTTTTTACTTAAATTTTGAAAAGTTTCTAGGAGAGGACCCCCAGACCCCCTTAGTACTTGTAACTCTATTATTACAACTCTATTTTTATTAAATTTGTTAAAATGCAAAAATTCTACCATAAAATCTATATTCGAAATTCGTATGAGGTGTATCAAAACAAAACGAAAAGTGGGGTTTTTTTACTTAAATTTCCAAAAAATTTCTGGGGGAGAACCCCCAGACCCCCCTTTTAGTGGTTGGAGCTGGATAATTCACTACCTTTTCCATATCAAGATAATCTAGAAGATACAATTGGGTTCTTATGGAGAAACCCAATTGAAAATTCTTGGCCCCTCCCCCCAAAACCAAATCCTGGATCCGCCACTGTCTCTGCACTTTTTATTTGCCAATGGTGGATGCTTGGGGGATCCAGGATTTTTGTCTAGAGGGCTGAGGTACCTAAAACTTGTACATTACTTTTACTCAGGGTTAGCAAATATCGTGATATTTATATAAATATCAAAATATTGGATATTTTTGGATCGGATATATATCAAAATTTTGATGTATATATTCGCATTTTTAAACTAGAAAAATACTGTTTCTTTCATGTGAATTGAACCATTGTGAATGAAACAAAGTATTACTACTTAAAGAGCATTTTTAAGTAATTGTCCAGAGCCTATTTAATAATAATTGTGAAAAAGTATCAATGTTTTTAGGTATCAATTAGTTTATCTTTAATTTTTTATGATAATTGTAGCATTCTTTACAGTATAGATAAAAAATATTTGTGGTAATGTTTTTAATTAATCAGAGAAAGAAACAATGAGATAAGAAAATAAAACCTGTACAGGCATTTTTAAATGCAATGTGCCAAAGATAAACTACTTACAAAATACACAACTTCCTATGCTAACTTGTTAAATTGTGAAGAACTAATCAGATTTGATAAAATAAGGTATTTTAACTTCATGAATTAACTATTTTATGGTCATTTAATTGTATAGATTTTTTCATAACTTAATTAACATGTAAAAAAAACAATACAATTAAATTACCATAAAATTGTTAATTCAAGAAGTTAAAATACCTTTTTTTATCAAATCTGATTAGTTCTTCACAATTTAAAAAAAAACGTTGTAAGTATAAACATTAATTAAGCATAATTGATTAATTATATTTTAGGAAAATGTTAAAATGAGTGTTGTAGGGGTAAAAATATGTTTATCGTAATTTGTGGTTCTTATCTGATCAAGTAATCTCTTTTTTGAAAAAAAATACAATTGTTCCTGATTCAATTTCCTTATAAAATACTAAGTTGATTTAATTATTCTGTGATCACGTAAAGAGAAATATTGATTGTGTAAAATCTACTTACTCCATTTCAGTGCACTCCTCTCGTAAAGCCAAAAGTGCCGGAGAGAATGTATGAATCCAATGTTTCCACTAGGAAAGTAGTAAGTTATCTTTTCCATCATTTAATAATCCTTATCTCGTGAGCACGTCCTATCACCTTAACTATCAATGTTTTGTTTTCAAGGTGAGGAATTTAATTTACGACTCTTTTGCATCGCTGAGAAACATGCCAAAGGAGGACCAAGAATCAAAAGTGCCTAATCTAGGTGAGATTTATTTTGCGGATTTATCTTTTTGGGGGGTATTTTTTTTACCAATGTTGGATTTTTATTATTATTATTATTAAACCCCTTGACATCAATTTTCAGTTTTGCTAGTTATTTGTATTGATATTTATAACTTACAGATTAGATCAAGGTTCATACGTCTCCTGAAATTCCTGACAAACTCAAACAAATTCTGAAATTTGCTTTATTTTTCCAAGGGCCCTTAAAACTCCTGAAAATTGATTTTTCACCTGAAATTCCCCCTATAACTCCTGAAAAACATCTATCCAAGAGCAAAACGAAGTTTTATTACTGATTTGGCAGAAATAATTGCTTTTTAATTCAATAAAATTCCACTGGAATTTGAAATTCTAATCTCTTATGCAATTCTTTGTTACAAACTTGATTAGGAACTCATTCTGCTTGTTATATGTAAAGTAGTCTAAGGTTAATAATTATTCACTTTACCTCCTGATTTTTTTATAATTTGCTCCTTAAAGACGCCTGAATTTTACTCTGCTAGATAGAGTATGAACCCTGTTAGATACTTTTTGTCAGTCACTATGGTACTTAAATGAAACAAAAAACTTTCTGTTCATTCATTTTTTTTTGCAAAGTGATCCAGTCTGTTAAGTTTTGCCCTTAAGCAAAATGCTGATGCCATTCTTATGCTGTAAATTATTTCAGAGCCTTCTGACTCGGATGTATCGATGAAAGCCATACAAGACCGCATAATTTATGTGAAGTCTATTAGGCAGGTGAGTGTCTCAAGAAGTATCGTCCTTGTTTGTATTTGTGTTGTTGGAACTGTTCGTAAATGACGTCACGCTTAGAGGGAAGGGAGGGTTCCATCAATCCCGCTGATCTATGCTGATAAACATACATACTAAATTTTGTAAAAAATCATTGTAATCAGGGAAATAATTTTTGATGTGTACTCTGTATATCAGGGGAATCTCGGGGAATTTTACTCTGATGATTCTGTAACCACCCTGGATAATTAAAAATTGGGAAATGCCTGAAGGCTTAAATTCTTAATTAACCTTGTCATCAAGTGTTGTGTATGTTTGAGTAAGACATAAAATTGAAATAAATATACGAGTAGGAGAAAAAGCAAGCGTCAATGCAGGAAAAGTTTCAAGTATGGGGTAAGCAGATGCACCATCTATTCCACATTTTGGCCCTATATTGCAGGCAGAGCTTGAAAACTATGAAAAAAAATTTTTTAACGTCTGTGCAAAACAAAGCTGCATCTGGCCCTATAAGTATTGTTATTGTTTTCATAGATGGTGAATTATTTAACTCCTTCTTTGGTTCTTTTTGTAGGTTTCTGGATCGAGCCTTTGCATCGCTCCCAAGCTGTACGAGGCGCTGTACATCATAACTGTGTCTGGAGGGCAACCTGAACCCTCTCATTCGTTTCCTCTGAAAGTATGGCCACTCAAATTGATCTCTTATGTAGTTATTATTTCGTAGTTGTAAATGGTGAAAGATTTAGATTAAATTATATACAGTAAAACCTCTATTGAGCCACCCTGAGAAAAATCGGTCATTAAGAAGGGTGATCACTCAGAAGGGGTAAACTTAAATTCAGAAGGGCTTTCAGCTTTACAACTTAATCAAAACATTTTTTAAAGTATTATAGGTAAAAAAAGCTCCATAACAATTGGATTCCCACACATTATAAATACAAAGAGAAAGAATATAGAATAATATGTTACATTTTAAGAAATGATGAAAAATCTTTTTCAAAACCCTGGTAAGCACACCTGAGTTTTCTGCCCAATAATGGAATTGTAAATCTCTCTCAAGTAATGTCACTTTTTGCCAGTTCTATTGCTTGAGAGGGACCAATTAAACTACATGTAAATGGGTAGGAAGTATAGTTGGATAAAACAAAAATCTCTGCACACAAAAATTTCTTCCAATATTTTCTGCAAACTTATTAAGTGCTCCCAGTTGTTTGAATTTTGACTTAAAACATAATGACTCCCCAGTATTTGTTTGTTTATGAAATGATATATTCCTGATTTAAATTTACTGTTAGTAGTTTTGAGGTTTTCATTTAACAGAAAAGGTCCTAAAAAAGCATGGGAGGAATAAAGTAATTACTTAGTGTATTTCTGAGTGCAAAGTTACTGGTTTTAATTTGATAGATAGATTTTGTTTTTGAAGATAAAAAGAATCAAGCGGGAAATCTAACCTTAAATATGGATTTAGATATAGAATTATTTTTTAATATGAGATAAGATTTTAGTTTTTAAGTGGATAAGAGGTCTAATATTATTATAGTAATCTGAGGCATAACAAGTTGTTCCATAGCTAATTAAAGATTGAACCCAGGGAAAATATAAAGTTGTTAGAAATTTGTGGTCAATAATAGAGTTAAGTTTAAAGAATTTAAAATTAATAAACCAACCATGATATGTTCTCTAGTTCTGTCATTTTTTGTTTTAGGTTCCTGAAGAATTCCGATACCGTCTACTTCCACACATCTGTTTCCCAGACCCCCAACTGTATAAAGCTGCAACGGTTTATCAAAGGTATGTCTGTGAATGTTATTCCAATTTGCAAAGAATTTCGATCAATGAAGTTAACTTGTTTTTACAGTTGACTTTGCTTTATGTGATTGCAGTTTATCTTATCAATCTGATAATGTTGTCAAAATTGACTGGTCACTTCCGTTTAACTTAATGCAAAATGTATCATTTTATTTTATCAACATTTTATTCAATGCAGGGTTTCTATAAAGTGTTCAAAAAAAGACTGATACATTTTAAAAATCAACAACTAATAACTCAAAAACTAAAAAATAACAAAATACGCAGTTTGTTGCATACTAGTTTTGAGACTCTCATGAATTTTTAATACGTTCCTTATTTTGTTGGGTGAAAGGTATTAAAATCCATCCGTCAATAGTTTTATTTGATTGATTTCTACATTTTACCCCATGTAAAACAACAAAAAATGTTAGAAAATGTTCTCCCAAAAGTTACTTCAAATGCTTATTTAGACCCCTTGATTAATCATATTTTCAGGATTTTAATTACTTTTTAATGAATTTCAATAACTAAAGCATATACCAGCAATTTAATAAACAGACAATATTTTCTAGTCAAAAAGGGTTTTAACTTTTTCTATAGTTTTTGGTTTGTTGACCAATTTTCTTACAAGCTACACATCTTTTGATTTCACATCCTCGTTTCCATGGAGACTATTTTAACAACAATGTTATTCCATGAAACTTTTAATTTAAAAATTAGATAAACTCTCAAATAAAAATATTTTAAACCAAATGTGGTGCAAATTGGAAGAAAACTGTGGATTTGTATAAAAAACAAACTAACACACAAACTCATTGAATTTAATCACACAAGATGTTTTGGTATAAATTGGAAAAAGTGGAAGTGCCATCCCTAAGTTTTGTTTCTCAAATAGTGGCACTCTTTTCAAAAAGGTTGGCCAGCCCTGGTTTAAATGATAAGAACTCTTTAGAAGTTGGTAGTCAAAGATAGCTTGTTTTCTGTACTTAGGAGCGTAGGCCAAATTCCTTTCTCTGTATAGTATTTATAGATTCATATTTATTTTAATATCTAAAGTATTTGAATACAATAAGAATAAACATCTGACTGAAAGTACTACTTAGAAAAAGCAGCTGCATTTAGTTCTTCTTTGATAGTGGTTATTAATGTAATCTTTTACTGAAAGGAAACAATTTTTTTTTCATGGCCTATTGTTTATTTCCCAAATCTTGTATTTCAGTGAAACCTTCAATTTTACTCTTTTGAACAACGGTGAAAGGATACAGGGATACTGCCTGCGGATAATGGTAAACAACTATGATTAAAAGTCATTCTAACCCATTTTTACAAGTTTAGTTTGGCTAAGAACCATTTATACATGTTTTGATGTTTTTATCTATCACAGGGATATGCTGAAAACAATGCCAACCCCTTGTTTGTAAAACTTCCTGTTGCCATTTGCATCCTGAGCAAGTTCAATGCTCCACTGTTCTATAGGAAGGTGAGTTTGATGTTGAGTTTTAGTGCAGCGATCGTTTTTAGTGTTTGCATCTCACATCTTATAAAACAGGTTGGCTAAGAATGATTTCTTTACTGTTGCTTAGTATCATTTTGAATTACATACAAGTCCTTTGAAACGTCTCCTGTTAGATTTTCTTGCGGTTATTCAAGTCATGTAATGCATTCATAATTCATGTAATTCCAGTAGTCTGATTTACTACTTTTTTTGCGGTGGTACAAATTCACCATTTGATAAATAGGTACTTTCACAAAATACATTTTAAAAGAAAGTTCTCTAGTAAGCTATTTTTTCTTAATTGTTAAGTTAATGGAGCCAGCCATTCCAGACTAATTCTTTTTGTTTTGTTTTTATGTTTAAAAAAATAAAGTCCATGCTTTTATGTTGATTTTGTACTTAAACCCCTTTACAAATTTGCACTAAAAATCACGTTCTTGTTTAATCACATCAATGTTTTTTACTATAAAGTTTATAGTTAAAGCAGATAGTTTTGCTGTTAGCTCTAATTTGAGAAAAATAAAAACAGTTTATTATTCATATCATAAGACTAGAGACATTTTTGAGCTAAGGTGGCAGAATTAAGAAAGAATAAAAGGGTATAAAGTCTAGGAAAATTAAAATTTATGGATTAGAGTATTTGGTAGTTATTGAACTTTACAGAAGTTCTGTAAATAAGATAACTATATTTTACCAGGGGATCATCCAGGTTTTTCTACCAGGGTCCTGTTTTAAGAATTTTGTGAAAATAAAGAGAGCCCATAATAGAACCATAGATTTTATAACTTTTGGAAAGGGCCCAAAACTGGCAAATTCTATTCCAAAATGATAGTGATTCTTGCGCCATAAAACAGTAACCAAACCCAAAATGATAGAAACACATTCTGAAAAAATTTTCTAAACCCCTTTTGATCTTCGGACTTTTGTGAAGAGTCCATTTTGGGGGATTAGAATGTTGTGAAGGGTCCTTAAACGGACCCATTTTCTCTCTAGATGAACCCCTGTTTACAATAAAAGCTCTGTGCTTAAGTAGTTAAAAAACTGGAATGAAATCAGGGGGCTGATCCAGGATTTGGTTTTGGGGGGCTAAGAATTTTAATAATCCAATTATATCTTCTTGATTATCTTAATATTGAAAAGGTAGTGAATTATCCTGCTCCAACCACTAATAGGGGGGTCTAGGGGTCCTCCCCCATAAATTTTTTGGAAATTTAAGTCAATATACCCCACTTTTCATTTTGTTTTGGTATACGCCTCATCTGATTTCAGATATAGATTTTATGGTAGAATTTTTGCGTTTTAACAAATTTAATGTAAAATAGAGTTGTAATAATAGAGTTACAAGTACCAAGGGGGTCCTCCACCAGAAATTTTTGAAAATTTGACCTTAAAATAACAGGGTTTTTTAACTCATTTTGGTGCATAAAATTCCATATTATATAGTGTAAAACTTTTCATTGGGGGGGGGGGCTCAAGACCCCTAGCCCCCCCCCCTGGATCCGCTAGTGAATGAAACTATGGGGAGATGGAAATATTGGGCTCTTAAAACATTTTTTGCTTCCTGCTTAATATGTCTAAAACTGTATAGAAGTTGATCACAGTTGTTTCTCGCCAGCTGCTGAGTGAAATCGAGAAGCACCTCTCGCTGCCCAGAGAGAAGTGCTTCAAGTACATCCGCTCGCTGCAGAAGCTGGGGGTGCCCAACGCGGGAGCCAGCCTCTCCATTCCAGACTACACCGAGGTAACTCAACTTCCTCTCTCGCTTTTTTCCGTTTTCCCGTTCTTTGATACTAACTGGAGTTATCCAATTCAGTAGAAATTTATTTTGCAAGGGGCCCAAAATTATTTCTCAGCCACCCATGCATATTTAATAGGTCCAATATGGGCACAGCTTCGATAAGAGTCCTCCAGTTGCCATATTTACCCATAAGCTCAAATAATGACAACTTTTAAGCATATTGCTGTGGATAAACATGGCATCTAGAGGACTCTTATCGAAGCTGTGCCCCAATATGTAGCTTTATAATATATTTTTAGGTAGAATTTGCGTCTTAAAAAACTTAATATAAGAAAAGCTGTGAGCAACAAAGTTCCAAATACAAAATGCGGGTTTGGGCCCCCAGAAAATTTGACTCTAAAAACAGGTTTTAAACTAGTTTTAGTACTCCTAGTCTGAATTTTAGACATTCCAAAACTGAAAATATGAAAGTTATCCAGAAAATATATTACTTTTGAATGAAATAAAACTTTTTAAAGTCTCCTTTAAAGGGGTCCATTAGGATTTTCTGTACTGTATTTGTATTACAATTTTAAAATTTCAAATTTACTGTGTTATAATGTTTAGTCATAATGTTATATGTTTATTTGTTGTTTTACTAACATGGTTGTATTCTCACACAGAGCTCAGAGAGGGTTGTTATTTCTCGGCCTTTAGATTCTCACATTGTTGGAGTAAGTTTGATTTTGTAGATATGTTACTTCTGTATATAGTACTTAAATTTCTTATGAGATTTGTTTTCTTTCTTGTGTACTTAAAAAGTTCTTTTAGTGAAAGAGAGATTAAAAAGGAAATAATAACTTGCCAATGCTTATGTTTTACAAGGATAGTTTTTTTTTAAACTTCCAAGAATATCATAATCATTATTCATTTTCCTATTAGTATTTCTTTGTTTCACTTCAGAATATGTCTGAATCAAAATGTTAATTTTAAAATAAAGAATATAATTTATAAATACCTCTCCAAAAGAATATGCAATTCACAAAATATTCACACTACTTGAATTTGCAAAGAGTGTGATGGCATTTAATTACTAAAAATGTTTTAAATACTAATTTATTTATTTTTTGTGAAGTCCTTCCTCATAGAAAATAGGGCAGATTTATTTTGCAAATGAATTAAACATAACAATAACTTTTTCATAAATTAATATTGTAGATCCCATCAAGCTATCCATAAAAGTTTCTGTATGGTTTGCTTCTTCGAGAGTATCGGCTATACATATGATGTATTTCTTTTTTATGAGCATAGATGTTAATTTTTTTCACTCTAACTTCCAGTTTGAAATGACGAGAGCTCTGCAACTGTTGGATGTGGATATCCTAGTCAAGGCTGTTGCGTCGCTGCTTTTGGAAAGGCGGGTCCTGTTCTTCTCCTCCAATCCCAGGTAATTCACTGCTCTCTGCTGAATGTGTGATACTGGAAACGGATTGCAAATGAGAGTTGAGCTTTCTTTTGTCTGATGTTTAGTTGGAAATCAAATGTTATCAAATTGTGTAAAATCAAAGCCTAATTAATTTTATTCAGAGCCTGAAAGTCCCAATTGAAATTTTCCTACCTAGGTACTCTTTGTTGATTTTTACCTCAAAATGTCTGAAACACCTTTTGCACAATGGTAATGACAGATATAAGATACATATTATTGGAGTAAATAACCTTGTTAATATGTAATCGTAATACTTAAATCCACAATGGGAAAGTGGTTTTTAAGCTAGATTCTTTAGTTGTTAGGGGACGTCCATAAATCATGTTAGATGTTTTTACAAACTTTGGACCCTCCCTCCATCTTGGTGAAATTTGGCTAGACCCCCTCCCCTCTAATTTTCACTTGACATTTTCTCTGTAATTTTTAAACAAATAAATTTCTTTGATACGCACTAGCCATATCAGCATCAGCCCCTTGCAGCTTATTTCAGTAAAGTTCAGTCATAATGAAGAAGCATAGGTTTTTGAATAGGTTTGAGGTCATAGTCCGAGACTCAGAGCCATATGTAAGTACAGATCTTACGAGCACTTTATAGAGTAATGTCTTGGTACTAAACCTAAGGATATTGGACTTAAGAAATCTGCGCAGGCCATAAAAACAGCGGTTGGCCGCAATAATTCTTCTTTGAACCTCTGGTCCTACATCATTTTTGGTGTTAACCTCTGACCCCAAGTAAATAAAACTGTTGACGGGTCGCATTAGAGTTTGTTAATAAAAAGTGGGTCTCGATGTTGAAAAGTTTGGAAACTCCTGTTCTAGAACTTGGAAACATAACCCAAGTTTTTTCTGGGATGTTTTTACGTATGTATGGTGCAGATGGGAAGTAAACTGTAGATTTGTATAACACACATTGGCTTTTATCATACTATATTTGTAAATGAAATGTGTTACTGACTGTTGCAGCCACCTGTACCAGTGCTGCAAGGCCGTGGTGTCTCTGCTCTACCCGTTCGAGTGGCCTCACATGCTCGTTCCGGTGCTCCCCCCCGGCCTCGTCGTGCACTGCTGCTCCGAGCTGCCCTACGTTCTCGGCCTTTCTGGGACCAACAGGGACTCGGTTCTGGACCTACTGGCTGAGCACGAGGCAAGATTCAGTTTTTGGAATTTTAATTTGTGATCTCAAAAAAAAAAGTTTTAAAATTTACAAATTTTTCAATGTTATTAAGTGGTTTTTGCTTTTTTTGGCTATATCAAGACAAATTTTAATAAAAAAATCTAAGAAGATTTTCCAACTTTTTCTTCTTTGAGGCCTGAAAAAGTGCTATTTTCACTCGCTACTATCTGCGAATATTTAGGATATTGTCGTGAAATTTGTTTCAGTGTGTTTTTTATTATATTGGCAACAATTTTCTCATTGAAATTTTCGCTCTTTTAGTTTTTTATTTGTATTAGCTAATTTCCAAAGTCTGCCACTGAGTGCACTGCTCGCATTCGGTTGCGCCTTTACTTACTTGCATAGCTGTAGCTTTCCCCGTTAGCAATTTATTTCAGGGTAAAGGGACTTTCCTATTCACCCTGAGTATTGTTATATTAGTTAATGTTTTGCTATTATTTTTTCATTGTTCCATTTTTTTATAAAATTTTCATTTAATTTTGTTTTTATTCAATATATAACATGGGTTGCACAACCGTGGGTCATTATGTCCCAAAGCATTGTACCCTTATGAAATCACAGTTTTATGATGTCTTTCCCTACTACAAAGGTAAAGGTGATTACTTACTTGCATAGCTGTAGCTTTCCCCGTTAGCAATTTATTTCAGGGTAAAGGGACTTTCCTATTCACCCTGAGTATTGTTATATTAGTTAATGTTTTGCTATTATTTTTTCATTGTTCCATTTTTTTATAAAATTTTCATTTAATTTTGTTTTTATTCAATATATAACATGGGTTGCACAACCGTGGGTCATTATGTCCCAAAGCATTGTACCCTTATGAAATCACAGTTTTATGATGTCTTTCCCTACTACAAAGGTAAAGGTGATTACTTACTTGCATAGCTGTAGCTTTCCCCGTTAGCAATTTATTTCAGGGTAAAGGGACTTTCCTATTCACCCTGAGTATTGTTATATTAGTTAATGTTTTGCTATTATTTTTTCATTGTTCCATTTTTTTATAAAATTTTCATTTAATTTTGTTTTTATTCAATATATAACATGGGTTGCACAACCGTGGGTCATTATGTCCCAAAGCATTGTACCCTTATGAAATCACAGTTTTATGATGTCTTTCCCTACTACAAAGGTAAAGGTGATTACTTACTTGCATAGCTGTAGCTTTCCCCGTTAGCAATTTATTTCAGGGTAAAGGGACTTTCCTATTCACCCTGAGTATTGTTATATTAGTTAATGTTTTGCTATTATTTTTTCATTGTTCCATTTTTTTATAAAATTTTCATTTAATTTTGTTTTTATTCAATATATAACATGGGTTGCACAACCGTGGGTCATTATGTCCCAAAGCATTGTACCCTTATGAAATCACAGTTTTATGATGTCTTTCCCTACTACAAAGGTAAAGGTGAAGCATGAAATCTGTTAGATAATTATTTTTAAGACAATAAAAATTCAGTTAAAAGAAATTTGAAAAAATACTAATTTTGGGGATTTTGTGCACTAAGACAAATATTTCACCCAAAATATACTTGCTAAAAAAATTGCAGTACTGTAGTACAAAAATTGTTACAGCCTTGTGCATTTACAGATATTGGCACTTATGATGGATTTCAAATTAGTTGTGTTTTTTTAATTGCAGTTATTGATCATTGATATTGACAAGGGAGCCATTGTAAAAGCCTGCAATGATGAAGATACTATTTTACCTAGAAAAATACAAAAAGCAGTTCTGACTGCTTTGAACTTGGCAAAAAATATGACTGGTAAAGTATCCAAACATTTCAGTGATAAGTCATAATGATTTTCTCCTTAACTTTAACCTTTCTCCTTACTTAAAATGAAGAATTACTCCCAAATTTTTTTTCTTTTTTTGGTTTTGAGTGTAATTTTATGCCAGTTATATTTTGGATTTGAATGATTTTCAACATGTAAAAATTTTGTTAAAAGTTCGGCTAGTTTCATATTCTGTTATTTATAATTATTTTATTATTTACTAGAGCTTCATAGTAAGAAAATAACCCATTATTTCCTGGCAAGCGCTGTTGTTTCCTTAATCTGATCTATTCACCTTGTTTTGTATACCTCCTGCTAGTCATTGTCTACAATCATTAGTCAGTCAGTCGTCATAATTATCGTTATTGATTTTAACATGGATTTCCATCAAAACTTTTACAATGCGTATGTTAAAGTGTCATGCCAAGTGCATGTACTAAGTGTCATATTATGTCTCATAAAAATGGCAATAAATTAATTTTGTAAAAGTTTCAGAGTAAATCTCATGTGAGAAGTTGATGGAAAGGGCATAATTTTTCAAGAAGCCATTCCACAATAAACTCTACTAATAAAATCTTGTATTGTTTATTTATTTATTTGACATACTGCGACCCATCCAAGGGCCGAGCAGGGGGTTACAAAACAAGAAACAATTTAAAGAAAATTTCATACAAGTACGTACAGGAACTAAGGTTAATATGCACACTAAAACAGCAAAACTGTAAATTATATATATTATTTAAGCTGTGAAACAAAAGAACCCACAGATTCAGAAAAGACAGTATCATTTGGGAGCCTGTTCCATTCTTCAATTGTACGAGAAAAAAATGAAAATTTAAACATATCGGTTTTAGAAAAATATGGCTTAAGTTGAAAATTGTTGGTCTGTCTTAAACACCTTGTGTTATTTTTTTTTGTCTTTGTTATTGTCTTTTGACTTGTTATTTGAAACCTGATAATGTTTTCCTTGCAGATCCCACTGAAATGATGAGGGATTTTATGATATCTGAAGCTTTCGTCCACATGTTTGTGGAAATGATAGGACACTATGAGAATCACTTCCAGGACCAAAACGGAGAGCTTACATTCCAAGTAACTGTCAACACTTATGTTGTTTTACAATTTTTGTTAAATTCTAACTATTTGAAAATGAAACCAACAAACTTTGTAGGTTTTTTTTAAAGAAAAGTATTGGCTTTAAAAAAGTAATTAAAAGAGATAGCATTTTATTGATTTTCTCAAATATGATTTCTTATATGCCCCATTAGTCTCTGTAATATTTATCATTGCATATTGAGACAATTAAAAGACATTTAAGTTATTGTTCAAATGTTTTTTAAACAATTGTACTCTGAGGCAATTTTTTGGTAGACATATTTTTATAACCTTTTTTTAAATAAAATTTTTGACAAAATATTAATCTTTTAAATAATTCATGCATATCTATAGCTTGCAATAAGTGTCTGATCTCTAAATAGTTCTAACATTCTGATCTTTTGGATTTTTAACCAATGCACTACTCCTTTTCATACATGCCAACTCTCCCATTTATTCAGGAGACTCCCAAATTACCCCCTAGTCTCCCTAACTCCCAGATTTTATATGCATATCCAATCTCGAATTTTATCAAACTTTCCCTTAAAAACAAGAAATAGAGACAATTTCTATCGAAATTCCTTTAGATTGAAAGTTAAAAAAATCTTGTCTCAAAGCTTTGAATCATATCCTTGAAAGGGTGTGGAAAAAGAAAGAACATTTAGGGACTTTAAACTTTTTGCATCATTGCACAAAATGAGCCATTTTTTGCCACTTACCTTCTGACAAATTTCTGCTTGAGCTCAATGTAAACAAGATTATTAAACTTGAAAATCTAACCACTATCTTTTGAAGTTCTGTTTATCCTGGATTAAAATTTATTTCAAAATTTAAATCTTTCATTTTTACCTGCTGTCTATTCAACATGAACTAATACGAGTTTCATTTGTAGAAAGAAGCCTTTCTGAAGAATGCATTTTCCTACAGCATCCACACGTTCTTGCAGTGGTTTTTTGAGACCCAAATGTTTGATTCGTTCATAACCGAAAGCACCTGGAGGGCTCGCTACAGGACCATTTGCCAAGACCACACGAGAAGTAATTCTTTTTTTGAATACATAATAGAGCAGGGTTTGAAAAAAACCAACCCGGGTGGGGGTTTTTCAGGTTTATTACTTAATACAGTAGAGTTTTGCAGCTGGAAGGAATTTAAGTGTTAAGTTTATTAATTTAAGAGTAAAGAGAAATTTTTAATTGCAAATTAAAATATTTTAATTAATTAAAAAACATCCTTAATGCTTTAACTTTGGGCAATAACAAAGATTTTATTATAACTTTTTTACGACATCAAGTAAATGCATGTTACAATGCAAAGATAAGTGTGTTGTTTTTCTGTTAATATTTTATAATTTAAAATAAAAAATATATACCTATTAAGTAAACAAAACCTAGTACAAAATTTTGTTTATTTTATTGTTACCCTTTTCATTTACCTTACCCAATACTTTTGTGATAATCTGAGTTTTTTCTTCAAATATTATATTGTGAGAGACTTGATTATGCTTGTTTTTTAATGATATTTTACCCAATTTTTAAAAAAACCCATAAAAAAACACTTTGGGCTGGGGGTTTTTTAGGTGGGTTTTATTAAAAAAAAACCCCACCTGTTTCTTTTTGGTTTGTGGGTGGGTTGAAAACCCTGTAATAGAGCACTGTTATTACTTCACCCTAATGTGTTTAAATATGCTTCTTTCTTTGTGTCACTTTTCAAAATCACTGATTCTTTTTTTATTTTTAGCCTTCTTTGAAAAGCGTGTGGATGAATACAAGTGGGAACTTGCCCATAACGGAGAGAAAATTTCCCGTTTTATTGAAAAGACTGTTCGGAACTTTGGTGAGTGTTTTATTTATTGAAGAAAGTGCATGTTTTAAGATGTTTGTTTTTTTACTTCCTATCTCATCAATTTTTTTGAATGCAATGAAAAATTCATTACTCTGAATAGTCTTTAAAGCCATTTCAAACTTACTTCTTGTTGATTTTTAAAATTTACTAAATATAAGTTTGTAGAAATATGATTGCATTTTATCATATTTCTACCGTGTTGTTATTCAACTATAATACCGTAAATACTCTTGCATTGCACATAAGCAATACAGGTTAACTAGTAAATATACATAGACTTAGTTTAGTTAGTTGATAAGTTGGTAGGTTTTGTCTGCAAGGTATCTGTTTGTAAATGAAAATGTTTACAAATAATTAACTTGGGAGATACTTTTTTGTGATTAAACTTGGATGCGCTTGAATTAATATTGAAGGTTATTTACAATTCGAGTTTGATATATATTTTTTTTAATCTTGTCATTCTGTATCACTCATTTCTGCTTTGGACTGAAATTAATGCGTGTTTTTTTTTTAAATTTCCTGACATTAATCAGGTATCAACTGTACTCAGGGCCAAAACCAGACTTTTGTTTCTGGAGGGGAGTTGATGAAACATTACTTTTGTGGTACCTCCTTACGAGAACCTTTGTATCTTATGTTTTAGATCACTTGCACATAGGATTTTAAATTTGGTGCACTTAATTTCATAATTTTGTAAACAATGAGAATCCAAAGTAAAATTGGATGGGTCTGAGGGTCTTCCCCCTGAAAAATGTTGGAAATTTACCCCTCAAAATAATGTTTTCTCATTTTGAGACCCTTTGGATTAGACACAATCCTCATTGTAAGCGGCAGAATTTTCGAAGAAAAAACAGTGTAACCAATGGCAGAATTTCATGTGAGGTTTGGGGTTCTCCACCAGAAAAATGTTGGAAATTTGCCCCTCAGAGTTGGTAGTGTTTTAACCAGTGTTAGAAATAGGAAAAATTAACTCTCTGGTCCTGCGGACCACTACTTTGCCAATCTTACTGATCCTCAACCAAAATGACTGGTCCTCCAAATTAAAAAAGGACAGGTTTCAATTTTTTTAAAGTAACCACTGTCCTGTAAAGGATTAAAGTGAATACTAATTATTAATTTTAAAAAACTATACTAAACTGGGGTTTGGGGATCTTCCCTCAGAACATTTTTCAAAACTTTTATCTTTAAAAGTAGTGTTTTTACTCATTCTGAGATCCTTTGGGTTACACCCAAAGGCTCCTTGTAAGTCACAAAATTTTCAAGGGGAAAAAACAGTATGAAAATCTGTCAAAATTCCGAGAGTTGAACCCCTACCCCCTTTTACATGGCCCTGACTGTACTGTAATCCTGGAAAATAAAAAAAAAAAAAATCTGAGAGAATTCCTGAATTTTTCCATCCAGTATTTATCCAATGTTTTTTATCTGAATATTTAAGCTCTGCCTTTGCAATTAGACAGCTTTAGCCCCTGTCTTTAAAAGTTAAGCAACCGCTATGCTAAATGATGTGTTTCATCTTAAAGGATTTAGCTGGGGAATGTTATAGTCCTATTTTTTGTGCATCCAACAAAAAAATTGATAGATTTGTCACATTACTTTAGAATCTTTCTGATATTTGTTAAATTATTTTAGTGCAGTTGAAACTCATAGAAATGTTGAACGCCCCACGTGTTTTCTTAGTTGAGAACTTTTTCTTTCAGGGGAAATGATTATGCACAAGCTTAAAAAATAGTTTTTATGCTGTTGCTACTAACACCAGAAGCAATGTTGTTTATACCATATTTTAATGTGTTTGAGATCTCCTCACCTAACTTGTAAGGAATTTGAAAAAAGCAGTTAATTTATATACACATGCTGTTGTGTAAGTGGGGTTTCAATTTGTTTTAAATCACTGTGGTGTAGTAGCCTGCAATGTTTATGTCACATGCTGAACATGTGAAATTAATGTGCATATTCTTAAAATTCTTACATGCCAACCATTCTTAATATTTTACTTCTTTTAACAAAAAGAAATAGTTTTAGTATTTTATTGTGTCTTGGATAGGAAAATTTCCAAGTTATATTCCTTACTTCCGTCAGAAAGGAAGTCTTTATGTCATTAAAATATGGTACTCGTTAAAAATATTGTTACCTTGTTTCCATATTGAAATATTTCTCGTTGAATGTATTTTTAAAGCTTTATACATTAGATTGTAGAATTTGATTTACGTCTGGTCGAATGTTGCTTTTTCATGACACTTTTTGTGATATTTGTATTTATTTTACTATGGTGTTTGTACCGTTGCAAAATGTTATGCTACAACCAGGTGCCATTTTTTGAGAAAACTTTTACCTACCAGTGCCTGTTTGTATTTCCTGAAAAATCCAAACCAGTGTGTTGATTGCAACTGGAATGTAAATATATATATTCAGAATATTTTGTTCAAAAGTATTTTCCAATTCTTTTCATGTTTTGACAGAGAGTGAGAGTTAGTCTCTATAATTTGGGGGTTATTGTATTCCTTATAGGAAACAAAATTAAGTGAAGTATTACCTCTTATTGACACTCAGCCATTTTTTGCTAACTTCTATTTGAAAGCAAAGGTTAGTAGTTGCCGTATGCTTTAAATACTCAGTAAAACCACAAGTTTCAAAAACTTTTTATGCAAACCTCATGTAATATTCTTACATGTTTCTACATTTTTAGAAATATTTTGAATAGAACTTCTGGCTATAATATTGAAATAGCTTTTTCCTCATAATTTAATGCACTTATTTTTCAAAAAATGATTTTAAATGTGGCTTTAGAGATATAGTAGTGCTTTTCTTACTATGCTTCCTCTATTGCTTTTATTATTATGGCCCTTTTGCCACAAAACATTCATTTTATCATCTATATGACTCAAGGAAATGCAAGTAAAAATTACTCTTATATTATGATGAGAAAAACAACATACTTAATTAGGAATGTTTTGGTACCCAATTCCTACCTTACCATTATAATTGAGTAGGACACTAACTTTGTTATTTCAACTGAACATTTTCAACTTTTATTAAAGTGAAACTATCTTATTAAAACAGTGACACCATTAAACAAAAACATTAATCTTTCCATCAAAGGTAATATGTTTTGAGTTTGTGCAAGTTTCGAAATAATCTAACTAAACCATATTATTATGTGAATAGTCTTAAAAGGTATTTTATTTTAAAGTGTGCTTTTTATAACAACATTTTATGTGTTTTAGCCTATTTTAAATAGCGCTTTGCGGCTCTTTAATGTATTGCTGCATCTGCCTATTTTATAACTTGTAATTTGTTTCATACAACTCAAAGTTCCTCTTTGTGAAAAGCTGTGACATATCATTAGTGAGCGAATAATGTCAGAAGGAAGACCTACTGATTTTTGTCCTCTTGTGTGTGCCTTTTTGGTCATTCTGTGCAAGCTAGTCAATCTCATCCTGATTATTCCAGGGTGTCAGTTTTTAAGTCAGTGTCTAATTTTGAAGCATTAGTATCCTAAATTTCTTCCAAAATATTTTTCTAACCAAGGGATAAACAGTTTAAATTTAATTTGGAATGGATTGATGCTATTAATTAAATTAGTTAACTGACTGATGCACCACTATTTGTTATTTATATTTCAACTTCAATCAATTCATTGTTAAATATAGCAAATATTTTATTAACTTTTTAACCCATAAATAGTTTATATGTTTTTGCCTTAATACAAAAAATATTTTACTAGACTCAATTCTATAATTATTAAGAGAAAACTTCACAACATACTGCACTACCTATTAACAATTTTGAGAAGCTTTTTTTTTTTCAATAATCTGTAAACATGCACAGAAGCTTTCTGAGATATTTAGTTGTGATCTTTTGAAGATCTTGGCTACATACACTGCACCATCATTACAAACAATCTGATCTTTTGATCCCTAGACTTTATGCAACTATAGCTCTTTATTGTGATAGCTGCTTTAAATTGGGTTGCAATATTTAAAAAAGAAAAGGTTCAAAGTCAAAATTATCGTTCATGTTAGATTGTTTTTATCCTTTTATTGTCATGTTTTTTTATTTAGTGTTTTTAATTTAGGAATTAACCATGCTTGCATTTTTATCGGGTTACCTTCTGAATACTATTTAAAATATTTAATAGGGAGTACTGTAATGCTTTTAATTTAAGAGTTCTATGCTTTTTTTTTCTTTTTGTTATTTTGTAAACATTCTCTAATATTATACTAAATTTTTGTACATAGTGCAAAAATACTTTAAACATCAAATTGCCCTAACAGTTAGTTAAATTTATGGTAGGTTAGCTGTTCAAAAGCCTTTGCTTTAATTTCAGTGCTTTCTGCTTTTTGTCTCACTGTTTTCTTACTTGTTTTTATACATCTTGCTAGTTATTCTATACTTCTAATGTGATGGTTTAAAATGAAATAGTGAAAGAGCATTTTTTACCTATTGAAATGCATGTCTATATTATGTAAAAATAGTGTTGAATTCCATTTTTTGGGACCAAAAATTTAGAGGAGAAAATTTTTCTACTATTATATTTTGTAGACTACATGTGTTCCATTTTATAATCATTCCTTCATACTACTTTTTTTTACTACTTGCTTGTTTTGCTACAGCTTATACTGAACTTTAATTAACATGTATGTTGGTGCACTAACAAACAAATGAAACCCGTGACTCTTTAACGGTGCAATGCAAACCATACTCCTGTCCTGTTTGTACTGTAAATGCTGTGCTTTTAGCTTTTAATTTTGTGACTAAAGTCAGTTTTTATTCATATTATATCTTAGTCGCTCTTTAGGGCAGGGATGGCCAACCCAGGTACGGCTAAATTAAGACTGTGGCACTCAAAGATACTGGAAAAACAATAATGTTACTTCAACAATGAAGTATGCTACGTCTATCTTCTTATAATTTAGTTTTCTGACAAAATAATTCCTTTTTTACGATTTCATTAATGATTTCGGAAACATTTCCTGGAGTTATTGATTCTGGTGATTTTCAGCCATATTCACAGCCATCAGTGTTGGTGTTAAAGCAGATAAAGGAAGAAAAATGAGGTTCCGGCTGACTCTGATTGGTGGAATCCTTCTTCGCTGACCAAGGATTTAACACCGACGCTGATGGCTGCAAATATGGCTGTTAGTGTTTCAAAACGAGTTAAAAGTCCGTTTTGTGGGAGGACCCCTTATACTACTTTTTTTTATTTTTTGGTTTTATTTGAAAAAAGTGGAAGTGGCACACTTAATTTTTGCTTCCAAAAAAGGTTGGTCCCCCCTGCTTTAGAGTTACCATTTCTCATTCCATCCCTGTCTCTCCTCTATGGGTGCACCTTAGCACTTTCAAAACACCTTGTATATATGTTTATAAATTGTTAATTTATTATTGCTGTGTTTCACTTTTTACTAAATTAGGCAACTCTCTTTTTATTTAAGTTATGTATTTTTCAGTGTTTGCTTATTATTAGCCCAGTGACACCATTATTTGAGTTTTGAAGAAACTTTTATTGGAAGAATGCTCATCAAATGCCATGTCTTTTGTCATCTCAAAAACACTCCCTTTTTTCTTTCCCCTAATGCTTTGATATTCGAACTTCATTGGCTCTTCTTAGCGGGCTGGTTTTTTTTTTCAGCAGCAGCATGAATTCTTGTTAATTTATGTATAAATGGAATATATTTTGTATGAAACAGTCACTCCTGAAAGTATTTGCACTAGTATACTAATACTTATTAATGGCTAAAGGTTCAATTCCGTTAGAGTCCCCGCTAAATATCGCCCGGTTCTTTTAGACAACAAAAAGTAAAAATATTCATAAATAATTTTTCAAACTCCTGAATTAAAATGTTTAATTAGATCAATAACTATTCAGTTTATTAATAAAAGTCAGAAAAATTTGTTGATATTTGGATATATTTAACAATTTGGATATTGGCGATATTTAGCGGGGACTCTAACGGAATTGTACCTGGCTAAATTCCACGGGCATAATCCAAACAAAAATTAAATTATCCTAACATAGCATGTTATCCATCATTATAATTTTCAAAAAAAAAAAACCCACCAGAACAGTTAGAAAAAATAATTTCAAAAATAAAGTGATTTGAAAGCCCAAACAGATATTCATACAGCCATAGTAGAATAGGTAACAGTGCAAATTTGTTGGGGGTATGGATACTTTCTGGAGTGACCGTGTATCTCTACTAAGGTGGTGTTGAATGAACCAAAACAGCTTGACCATATTTTATTTATAGTATGGATAGTGAACAATACCATGTGCTGAGGCATGTTCATTTGATAGTTTGAAAAGTTGTGTATGCAGATTTATGGAATTAAAAACTATTTGGTATTTTAAATAGTTCTTTTAGTTTTCTATCAAGATTACAATTTAAAAATTAGTTGGAGAGCAGTATTCCCAGGCTCATTTATTTCTCTCTAGTTTTCTTCTTCAAATTGGTGGACTGGCTATTAGTTTCCTCTAGCAGGGATTTGAAATAACTAAAAAGAAAAGTGGGAGCAGATTAGATATATATCCTTTGTTGCCAGGTTTTTTTAAATTACATCTCCTATACATGATGTGAGCCAGTGGCGGATCCAGGGGGTGGCACTCTGGAAAGTGCCCCCCTTGGACCCAAAAAATCACTCATAAGTATGAAAAAATGTCCCACAAAGTACTCAAAATGAGTTAAAACACTTCTTTTATAGGTCAAATTTCAAAAAATTTTCTGGGGGAGGACCTTTATACCCCCAGCGGTATCAAAAGGGGATTTTGAGTGATACTTTTTAGAAAATTCCCAAAATTTTGACATTTTTCTCAAAAGGTAAAGGTGATAGTCTGAAAAAGTGCCCCCCCCCTTGGAGCAGTGCTGGATCCGCGCCCGATGTGAGCTAACCTGAGTGGAAATCAGGGGGTATCAAACCCTCATTTTGCCTTCAGCCTAATGGCAGTCTGGTTTAAAAGGCATGGAATCTAATATGTATTACCCAGTAGAGTGACCAATCAGGATTGTTAAGGAAAATCGCAGAGATTTTTCTTGCATACAAAGTGAGAAAAATTAGACAAAGGGAAAAAACAAATACTAGTTTTCCATGCCTGTCCCGCTAAATAGCGCCAAGCTGTTATAGACGCCAAAATTAAAAGCGTAAAAATTTGGCGATACTTGAATATTTTTTGTCTACAACACCTTGACAATATTTTACGGGACACTCTATTTTGCAACCTTCCTTGATCTGTGGAGAAATTTCGCCAACTTGGCACGATTTCATTCCGTGATCCCCGATTATTAGTAATTTCCAAAGAGATCTATAAACTTTGATGAATATTGACTTATGCTTAGAGCAGGGGATCTCAAACTTTTGAGCATCGTGACCCACTTTTAAATGAACAAAATCTAACGCGACCAGGGCCGTATCCAAGGGTTATAGGGGTTCAAACCCCTCCCGAAATTTTGACATCAATTTTTATTCTGTGCTTTCCTTGAAAATTCTGCAAATTTATTAAGAGCAATCCTCTTCGGTTGTAACCCAAAGGGTCTCAAAATGAGTTACACTACTTTTGGGGGTCAAATTTCAAAAGTTTTTCTTGGGAAGAACCCCAAAACCCCCCTCCAAAAACTCCCCTACAAAAATATGACGTCTTTTATACAGTGTCTTTTTCCCTTGTAAAAGCGGTTCCCTTCGAGTGTTCACCAAAGAAGAGGTTTCAAAATGATATATGAACTAGTTTAAAGGAGCAAATCTCTAATTTTTTCTGGAGGAGGTCACCTAGACCCCTCGAAATTTTGACATTTACTTATAATCCCCCCCCCCCTGAAAAATCGGTAGTTTACAAGAAGCTGTTCCCTTCGGATGTAATCCAAAGGGTCTCAAAATAATGCTGAAACGCTATATTTAGAGGCAAACTTTTAAAAATTTTCTGGGGGTGGACCCCCATAATTGTAATTTAAGGCATCGCATCTTAAACTTAACATATAAATGTACTCGATTGAAGTTTCCTTAGAAATAATGTTGAGTCAAAACCCCTCCCGAAACAAAAGTCGGCCCTGAACGCGACCCACATCATTTTCAGTTAATTTTCCCTTGCCCCCCTCTCCTAGAAGACTTTTAACCTTGTAAGTGTGGGATTTTGTCATCAACTATTTTGTTAAAATAATTAATTGTATGATGTATAAAGAGGTTAAATTAACTTAATGAAAGGAAAGATTTGAACTTGTGCGTTTCAAATTTTTTAATAGTGGGAACAACAATGAGCCCTACAATAAAAAGGGGGTCCTCCCTGTCATGAATAATACCCTGGAGATGATGAAGCCCTTCATAGCAGGAGCCAATCCATCTGAATCTTGGCGTTTTTGGAGGCAAGACTTTTTAGATTTTATGGAAGCAGCTGACTTCATGGATGATACAGAAAGGAAAAAGACGGCCGTATTTCGACATGTTGGTGGCGAGGAGCTTAAAACTCTCTACAGAACGATGAGTTTGAAACCAAGTCCCCCGGAAAAAGAGATAACTCTCGACCAAATCCTCACTGAATTTGACCGTCAGTTCGAGGATTACCAGAATGAAATTTACGCGTCATTTCTGTTCTTGGAAATAAAACAAAAGCAAGGTGAGAAGTTTCAAGAATTTTTCTGTAGACTTAAGCTAGCGGTTGAAGACTGCAATTATGGTACAAATAGTGATCGTATGCTAAGGGATAAGATCATCCACGGGTTACAGGACAAACCCTTACAAGAAAGATTACTTAGGGAGACCAGCAGACGTCCCAAGACGCTTCATGATATCATTACTGAATGTCGGGCTGCGGAACAGTCAAAGAGCCAGGCGTTAGCGATGAATGAACACAACGATATTTATGCCATGGTATCAAACCATAGGGATAACCATCTAAAGAAATACGACTCGTGTAGAAACTGTGGTCGTAGCCATGAGCCAAGGAATTGTCCCGCATTCAACACAACGTGTAAAAACTGTGGGAAAAAGAGTCATTGGGCAGAATTTTGTCGATCTAAAGCGAAGCCTTTCAGAGGACATCCGACGCAATCGAGAAGAGTCCATGCTCTTGAGCCTGATTCTGAGTTAACTCTTGGTGAGTTGACGATAAACGAAGTCTCGACTCCTAACGAAAAAGAATGGTCCTACAAGATGCTTGTCAATGGGACAAATGTTAACTTTAAGCTTGACACAGGAGCACAAGTAAACGTGCTGCCCATCTGTCTCTTTGATAAGTTGAAGGAACAGCCAAATGTTCGACCATATGATACTCCTATACTGGACTACAACAAGAGTCCAATTCCTGTCATAGGCGTGTGCACTCTCCTCTGCAAAAGCAAATTTATCAGAAACCCCAAGAGATTAGAGTTCCTTATAACGAGCCTAAATTCATCTGCAATTCTTGGGTTGCAGGCATGCGAAAATCTGGGTCTGATCAAGCGAATGTACAATCTGAATACATTACCAACAAATCCGACGACTGAATCTTCTTTGCAAACTGTAGAAGAAATTATGGAGAAGTTCAAAGATGTTTTCACTGGAATAGGAAGGCTTAACAGGAAGGTAAGCATCAGATTAAAACCAAATGCTGTACCACACATAGCAGCACCTAGGAAAATTCCTTTGGCACTTCATGAAAAGGTCAAACAGGAACTAACAGCTATGGAGTCTCAAGGTATCATAGTCAAAGTTGAAGAACCAACTGACTGGGTTAGCAACATGGTTGTGGTCGATAGTCCAAAAAAGCTTAGGATCTGCATAGACCCAAGACCACTAAACGAAGCTATCAGGAGACCTCATTACCCAATTCCAACGACGGAGAGATTGTTTACAAATCTGCAAGGATGTACTGTTTTCAGTCTCTTAGATGCTAAGAATGGGTTTTGGCAGCTCCCACTTGATAACGAAAGCTCATACCTGACCACTTTCACAACTCCTTGGGGTCGCTACAGATTTTTAGTCCTTCCATTTGGTCTTAACAATGCTCCAGAAGAATTTCAGCGAGCTATGGAAGAAATCTTTGAAAACGAACCTCAAATCCAACCCTACTTTGATGATATCGCCTTGAGCTCTAAAAACAATCAAGAGCATTGTATTTTATTAAAGAAAGCACTAACCATAGCCAGAAAAGCAAACCTAACATTTAATCCTTCTAAAGCTCAAATCGCCAAGTCTTCTATAAATTATCTTGGGCACATTATCTCAAAAGATGGAATTCAACCTGATCCTATCAAAGTTCAAGGAATTCAAGACTTCCCAACTCCAAAGAACAAGGAAGAATTACAGAGATTTTTGGGAATGGTGACTTATCAATCCAAGTTTACTAACCACTTATCGGATCTTACTCATTCACTGAGACAACTCTTAAGGAAAAACACTGCATTCATCTGGGATAGCAATATGCAAAGAGACTTTGAAATTATCAAGAAAGCATTGGTCGAAGCACCATGCTTGAGTTTCTTCGATAATGCAAAGCCAGTTCGCCTCTCTGTAGATGCAAGTCAGAATGGTCTAGGAGCAGTTCTTATGCAGGAAGGAAGGCCGGTAGCATATGCATCAGCTGCATTAACTGAGGCTCAAAAGAGATATGCTCAAATTGAAAAGGAGCTACTAGCAATAATATTTGGGCTAGAAAAATTTAACTACTTCACCTATGGAAGACATGTTGAGGTAGAAACAGACCATAAACCACTACTGGGACTCAGCAAGCGATACTATGAGGATGTAACACCACGGCTGCAAAGAATGCTACTCCGTATGGGCAGGTACGATGTCACCCTCAACTATGTGCCCGGAAAGCAGTTGGTGGTCGCAGATGCACTCTCTAGGGCCACTAGCAGTGATATCTTTGAAGAATCACTAGTCTCTACCCCGTCAGTTTATAAAAGTGTTCAAGCACTCGCAACAGCTCCTAAGTGGCAACAGATTTAGGATATGACTGCTAAGGATTGTGCTTTGAAAGCAGTTTCTCAGTATGTCAAAGAAGGTTGGCCAGAAGAGAAGGCGAAAGTTAACCTAGCTGCAACACCTTTTTGGCATTGCCGAAATGAGCTGTATCTAACTGAAGAAGGAATTCTATGTAGGGGAAAACGAGTTATTATTCCTGATGCAGCAAGACTTGATACCCTCAATATATTACACACTGCACACAGAGGAATAGTCGCCTGCAAAGCAAAAGCTCGAGAATATCTTTATTGGCCTATGATGAATCAAGACATCGAAAACTTCATAGGAAAATGTGAAATTTGCCAGAAATATCAAAAATCCAATCAACAAGAGCCTCTGATTGAAAGGTCTCTACCTGAACGACCATGGCAAATAGTAGCTGGTGACTTTCTTTCTCTTAATGGAATTACATATCTGTTACTTATAGACTACTTCTCCAAGTACATAGAAGTTCAGCATATGCATGGGACATCAACATCAGCTGTCGTGAATGCTATGAAAGCTGCATTTGCTAGACACGGGATTCCAGAAGAGTTTGTAAGTGATGGAGGACCTCCGTTCAACGGTGAAATGTTTCAAACCTTTCTAACAAGCTGGAATATTGCTCACCATAAAACCTCTCCTCATTTCCCCCGATCAAATGGGCAAGTTGAGCGAGCAGTACAAACCTTCAAGAATGGGTTGAAAAAAGCAAAGGAGGAAGGAAAAGATCTTCATTTAGTTCTACTGGATTACAGAATCACTCCGGCTAAATCTCCAGCTGAGCTGCTGATGGGTAGGCGTCTGAGATCCTTCATACCATCACACTCCGATAACCTTCTCCCAAACTTCAACATAAAAGAGGAAGTGGAAGAACTTAGAAAAAACCAGCTAAGACAAAACCATTATGCTAACCAAGGCAAGAAAACGTTACCAGAGCTGGAAGTAAATCAACAAGTTTGGTTTCGCTTAAAGCCAACGCATCCCTGGCAAAAAGCTAGAATTGTTGATATAGGACCCAACCCAAGGACCTACAAAATAGTTGCAGACAACGGTAAAACCTATGTGAGAAACAGGTTTTATCTTCGCCCTTGTAAAGATCCATCAATAAGTAAAGCAGAACCTTCCACAACAGTAGAGGACTATTGTAGCCCAGCGTTTGAGGACACACCTCGTCTCTCTCCACGGATGTCATCTCCCCATCAAAGTTTGAGTCGTCCCACTACCCAAGCTGCAAATAATCCCTCTACGACTACCACCCGAAGTGGAAGAACTGTTAGACAACGAATTAGATACGGAACCTGACATCAATGACTTCAATCTAAATTATTAAGTTCATCTTCTTCGTTTATAAAAAAAAGGGCATGTCATATATTTATTCACTAGTAATTGTTCCGATTTACTAGTTCTGTATTTAGTCAATATTTATTAATTTATATCTAGTAGTCCAGTTTAAATAATGTAACAACTCAACTCTTTTCATGCTTTAATTTAATATCTTTAGAATTGGATTCTGATAGAACTTAACTTAATGTCTAAAAATAAAAACCTATTTTTATAACAACCTTTGTCTTGACCATCAAGATACATAAGACTCCCCTGAGAGATTTTTGAAAATTGACTTAAAAAGGGGGTTTAAACTTGTTTTTTAGTAATCTGGGATAAGCCTACTGAATAACCTACTAATTTTACATCATTGGCACATTAAAATGAGAATGACGCATGTATTTTAAACTTTAAATGAGTTGCCAGTTTGAAAAAGGAATAAGTCCAATAAATAGCAAATTGACTTTTTGTGCTTAAAAAAATCTTAAAGCTTCTCTCTATACATGAGTGTTAAGAGAAAAAGAAAAAAAAAATAACCCAATTGTTGGCAGATATAGCCTCTTGAATTGGCGAAATCAATGTAAATTCATTGTATTTTTTGATTAAATTTGAAATTTAAGTTAATTTGTTTTTCTTTTCTTATTTTTTGTACTGCAAACTTAGCCAGAATAAAATTTGATTTTAATTTAAAATTGATTTTTCCTTTTTTTTTTTAATCCAATTGAATGTTTGACTCTATATTGATAGTGCCTTAATGACTCAGTCTTAATATTTTTTTAATTTGAATCATCTTTCTATGTAGTGAACTAAGCAGAAATATAATTTAGCTGTCAATTAGAGTGGTTTTTAAGATTTTTTTCATCTGAAATTTCATAAGGTTGAAAAGGGAATAAGTCCATCAACTTTTTTTAATGTGAAATATATTTTTATGTAGGGGAAAGTATTATACTTTCCCTTATATAAAAAACTGTTTATTTACTCTGTTTTAGCTAAACTTTTTGTAGTTTGGTAACACTATACATGTAGTTAGCATCCTTACAACTTACAACCAAAGCTCACAGTCTAGCTCATTTTGTTTTCAAAAAGTCAACAATTTGGATAATATAGGTTAAAAACTGATTTCACTCATCAAAAGTAAATATTCTAAGTTTGGTTTCTAAGTTTAAAAAATGCAAATTCTGGTTACAGTGAATTTTATGTTATAGTGTATTGTTTCAGCTATGTATGTGCTTAAAATGGGGCTGGGGGTAAACTGAACATGGTGATTCAGACATTTTTCAGTAAATGATCAAGCATTGTACCTTGCACCTATCGAAGATACACTTAAACTCTACCTTGAGTTACTAAAAAAATCGCAATACTGACTTTTATTACATTAGTATTTTGATTTTAAAACCTGGGTAGGATTTAGTTTCATGACTAACACTAATTTTAAGTGAAATCTATGATTTTGAGATGACAAATAGTGCTTTAAAACGTTTATGCAGAAAAGTGCTGACGTCACATCCAATAGAATCCCGTTTTCTGATCGTTGAAAAAACAGTAAAAACACAAGATTCGAGCGCGTCAAATCCCGTTTTTTGATCACCTGACTTTACTAGTGTTTTGGCAAAAATAAAATTGAATTTTAAATTATTTAAAACATATTTTTGAACTTAAAAATCTGATATTTGAGAGTTTTAAACTTTCAAAAAAGTGTAAAATTAAGCAAATCCCTCACTTATGCAAATACCTCCTTTGCGTTTGACACGGAATAGGGCTTTTTCTATTATTACTGAATGGTAGTAATTTGATAAATTTCAGAGGCCAACAACACGTTCCTAAAAAGATGCTATCCTATTCAGACAAACTCAAAATATCTCTGAAGAACCTCTGGTTTGTCTTGTATCAAAATGACTTACCTTGCAGACCACTGAAGTAGATCTTTGGGCTGCGAACGAATGGCACTCTTTGTGTATTCTACAAGAACATCCTTCAGCTGTTGGGGAATTTTTCTCCCAACTTCTTTTACGAATATAGACTCCATGTTTAGGTTTCTGATGATGAAGCTAACTTGTTGTAGCGCCGTTACCTTGACAACGGAATAGCTGTTAAGGACTCGGTCGTTTCATCATTTCATGGATGTTAGGAGGTCGAATTAATTTATTCTGGCTCTTGATATTTTTATCGTTTTAAACAAATTTTCAATCATTTATTGTTTTAAGTTGATTAAGTTATCTTATTTCTAAAAAAACTTTAAAGAGAAAATTGGGCGCTTAATTTTCTCTCCTGTGGTGAATAAAAATGAAAGGACTAGCTGATATGTCCAGCCTTGCACGGGTGGAGTTAGAAATTTTTCTTTAAAATCCATCACAAATTGTCAAGAATTTTATTATTTGATCGATTTTTACATTTATTCCACAGAATCCCCATTAAAAACAATAAAAATATCAGAAAATATTTTCTCAAAAGTTACTTAAAATGCTTATTTAGAGCCCTTAATTAATCTTCAGGATTTTAATTAACGGTTTAGTAAAATTCAATAACTAAAGAGTATTCCTGCAATTTAAGAAAATTTCTCTTTTCTAGTTGAGTTTTTCTATCCATACCAATATTTTCTAGTTTTTGGTTTGTTGACCAACTTTCTTAAAAGCTACAGATCATCTTTTGATTTCACATCCTCGTTTCCATGGAGACTACAACAATGTTATTCCATGACTTTGTATTAAAAGTATTACACTTTGTATTTAAAGATTAGATAAACTCGCAAATAAAAATATTTTTTTCTCTACTTACCAGTTTTAAAATTTTAAATTTCGTTGAAATATATTTTTAGATTATTTATATGATTTTTAAATAGGACATATCTATCTAGTTTCTCTTTTAAAACCTTATAGAGTGTTTTCAGGTGACGTCACAACCGGTTATTTTCTTTTAAGGGGTCAGTTAAGTCTTAAACCATAGGATAACTCTCATAAACTGGCACATACTAAAATGAGTCCCAAATTTTTAAAAATAAACATATCAACAAAATTTTTTGGTAGTGTGAAGTTGACTATATGTACCTTAATTTCAAATCTTCAAATAGCATATAAATTATTAAAATTAGTGGAAAAATTATTGACTTTTTAAAAAAAAAATTATTCAAAGTACAATGCTCGTTACGCAGTCTGTAGAGCTCAAAAACAAAGGTAATTATTAAAATGTGGTGTTAAATTAATCTTAAATACATCCTCTATAGAGCATTCGCACATGACGTCACAGGCTGTGACGTCAGAGGCTTGGATGACAGACAGTATGATGGAAAACTATAGGATGCACATCGTTTATTTGTTTACTTTTGATGTGAATTTTGAAAAATAAGGATGTTTTATGTTTTTCTCCAAAGTTTACTTTAAAGTAACCTTTATTTACTCTAAAATAGCATCTCTGCATATTATAAGTCATTCAATAATACTACATTTTATATTTAGCAGTGTTCTAATTGCTGAAACCATTTCTGCCAGTGTTCTAATTGCAAGTACCATTCGCAATGCAATAAAATTCTTAATTATTTATTAATTATTCAATTTTTAGTTTCAGTAGCATATTATAAGTATTTTACAGATGTATCGGACTCGCATATTGTTCTAACAAATGTAAACAAAAACATGTCACCTCGTAATAAGTCTTTTTCTAAATTTAGCTTACCACTAAAACACAAAAACATATGCACTTACCTTCAATAACTATTATTCTTTCGTTCCGATCTTTAACCGAGCCTAAAGAATCTTTTTAAATGAACTTTTCTTATAAAAACTAAATGCAGCGCGTATTCTCTATGGGAGCCTAATGTTAAAGAAAAGTTGTCTATCCTCCAAGCCAGCTTGATCACGTGATCGGAGACACGTGATTGAAAATGCTCTATAAGTTATACATCATTTTATAAAAATTTATCCAACCAAAATTTTTTTTTCACCTTTAAAAAGTAAAAATGTTTACTAAAATTTTAAGTTTCAACTTTTTGATTTTTTTAAAAATATAAAAAAATCTTAAATATGTATTGAATGATGTATAACTTATAGAGGATGTATTTAAGATTAATTTAACACCACTTTTTAATAATTACCTTTGTTTTTGAGCTCTAGAGACTGCGTAACGAGCATTGTACTTTAAATATTTTTTTTTTAAAAAGTCAATAATTTTTCCACTAATTTTTATTAATTTTAATAATTTATATGCTATTTGAAGATTTGAAATTAAGGTACATATAGTTAACTTCACACTACCAAAAAAATTTTGTTGATATGTTTATTTTTAAAAATTTGGGACTCATTTTAGTATGTGCCAGTTTATGAGAGTTATTCTATGGTTTAAGACTTAACTGACCCCTTAACTGTGTATCTTCTGTAGGGCTTTTAACTGTTGCTAAGGCCGTTGTTTATCTGTTGCTAAGGCGGTTTTTAGGTATGGGGTCACGTGATTGCTAATGCTCCAATAGAAGAATTCCACGGCTAGTCATTTTCTGTAACTGTTAACCTCTGTAGGGCAAAAAACTGTAACAGTTCTGTTGCTAAGGCCGTTGTTAGGTTCGAGTCATGTGATTGAAAATGCTCTATAGAGTGTTTTCAGGTGACGTCACAACCGGTTATTTTCTTTTAACTGTGTATCTTCTGTAGGGCTTTTAACTGTTGCTAAGGCCGTTGTTTATCTGTTGCTAAGGCGGTTTTTAGGTATGGGGTCACGTGATTGCTAATGCTCCAATAGAAGAATTCCACGGCTAGTGTCATTTTCTGTAACTGTTAACCTCTGTAGGGCAAAAAACTGTAACAGTTCTGTTGCTAAGGCCGTTGTTAGGTTCGAGTCATGTGGTTGTAAAGGCTCTATTATTTCGCATTATGTTTTTTTTTTTAAATGGGGTAAGCAGATCTCTTTTTGAGTAGAAATAAAGCTATTTCAGCAAAATGACCATAAAAACGGTCAAAAGAGGGTCAAGGGGTGGCATTAGAACTTCTTGGATTTTATTACGTATGTATACCGAGTTTGGTGCAGATAGGAAGAAAACTGCAGATTTGTACAAAAGAAAAACAGTTTACCATTGAGTTTTGAAATGTAAGCGTTTGGTGAAAAGGACCAACTATCATTTCAAAACAGATGAAATGGATAGCTCAACAACTTGTATGACTTTGTTGCTGAGGTTATTTTCCAAATAACCAATTCCGAAAAATATTTAGAACATTTCCACAACCACAACTTAGATTTACTTGAGCAAAAAATGTGAACATTTGGTTATAATTCGAAAAATTTGTTCATAAATGATAGTAGTACTCAAATTTTCATTTTTCATTTTTTTTTTTTCCAAATTTTTTGATATTAAGAATTTGTATGAAGCAGTCATCACTCAAGAAAATTAAAAAAATATTTTAAATCTGGCCTTCCGTCTAGCGGTATCTAAATGTCCATAACCTTTTTTTATTTCCAATGGGCGGGTACTACTGGACATTATCCTTGACCACTGAATTGTTCTAAGAGGTACCTACTTAGGGAGCTACTTACCCAGGGAGCACCTGTGGACCGGAGCCGAGGTACTACTACCCGCGCCACACATTCGCTCGCACAACCCCTTTTAACAGGGGGAGCACATTCATTCATCACACACACACAAGGACAGACACTAACATCCATGGCAAACGGGGATTCGAACCCCAGGCTTCGCAGTCAGATACTCTAACCACTAGGCCAGTACGTCGATAATTTACGTAACTATTGCTGCAGAAACTGTTTTGCTCGTTGGCCGTGTTATTTTGTTTCAGTTTTAAATCGGTGCTGAATTATTGTAACGGGAGAGCAATGCAATTTAAGTTTAACAGGTATTTAAATAAGAGCAAACTGCAAACCTCCATCTCATAATTACATAAGGAAACTTTGTTCGTTTTTTTGTACAAAATTTTTAGTACTTTGGTGTGGCGAAGGTAATCAGAAGGTTAAAGCAGCGTTCGAAATTGGGGTGTTTTGCTGGTCCGGGACAAACGGCTTGGACCAGTGGAATCAGAAATTCACTGGTTCGCCGGACCAGTGTGTGTGTGTGGTGAAAAATGTCACACCTTCCAGTTCTAGCGGTAAAAAAAGTGCGTTTGATGATTGCATTTGGTGAAGCAAGTACATATTTTTGACAGGAACCCGAAATGTGGCGATATGGTAGCGAAAAAGAAAAAAATATTATTCAATGTGTATTAATTTTTAACGTTACTATTTGGTACTTAATAGTTAATTTAAACCGGTCTTTTTTAATTTGTCAGACCAGTGATTTTTGTTGCGGACCTAAGATTGGCAAAGCACTGGTCTGCAGGACCAGGGTTTTTTTCCCCCAATATCTAACGCTGGGTTAAAGTAAACGATTAACAAATAAAATTTAATGAAGCGAGAGACATGGCATTCGCTGGAGCTTTTTCGACCCCGAGGGGGGGGGGGCGTCCCAGCGAACCGAAACCTAAAATCGGGTCTCGATTGCGCGAGGTGTTGAGAAATGGGTGTTTGTTGGGGGGGGGGGGGATCCATGCAGAGCGACTGCAGACCTAATGCTTAGATTCCTGAAATTCATTGTTCTCCAATGAACACCTCTTAACCTATCGTTAAAAATTTCCTTGTGAAAAATTATTGAAATTCTTTTCCAAGTTCAATTTTGTTATAAAATTTATTTTTGGTTGAATTTTGAAATTATTTGTGCAAGAAACAAGAGATTTTCGAAAATGCAGAGTTTTGTTGATGATGATGTCGTGTCCACGACGAGTCTTGATTAAATTGTGCCATTGGCAGAAACCACAGCCCTAGCAATTTCTACAATATTGTCCTCTTGGTTCCGAGGAAAGTGCCCCGATTTTTTGCAAATTAGCGAGTATTGCTGGGCAGTCAAAAATGTGAGCTGGTGTTAACTCCATATCTGGGCAGTTGTCACACTTTCGGTAAGATCTTTTACCCTCGCTGTCATTTTTCATTTCCTTGCAGTGACCTGTTCTACCTATGGTTTTGGTGATTAGTCGATTCTCATTGATGTTACAAAGCTGATGCTTAATTGGGATCGAAGGCTCTCTCAAGTTGCGTCTAACAGAGTGACGTTCACATTGTCTAGATTTCTACCCTCTTTTGCCAGCTGGTCTGCAGTCTCATTGCCCGGTATATTAACGTGCCCAACCAGACTCCCCCTTTGTTCATATTTTGAATACAAAATGTTTAGCAATGCCTAGATTCATTGTGCTCCATGAACACTTAACCAATCGTTAAAATTTTCCTTGTGAAGTCGAAATGCTTGAATTTATGTTTCCCTAGTTCAATTTTCTCTTGTAAAACTTGTTTTTGGTTGAAATTTGAAATTATTTATGAGAAAAAGAGGAGATTTTTGGAAATGCAGTGTTAGTGACAACTTACGTCAGCATCACTCATAATCCCCCTTGTCAGGAAAAATAAGCAAAGAGCAAACCCCTCTCCCCTAACGTAATATTTGAACAGTCCCCTAATAGAGTTGAAGCAAGTTCTGCCACCCTTTTGAGCACTAACCAATATTTTTTTAAAACTTTTAGCGGTGAGTATTGCCAGTGGCGGATTTAAAAATGTACTATAGGCTGAACCAAAAATTGCCGCCTATTCACTGTAAAAAAAAAATCCCGTAAAATTTACGGTTTTAAACTGGCAGCTGGGTGGTTGAAGAAAACCGTAAAAATTACGAAGTAAATCCATAAAAACAATGATGTTTTACCATTTTAATCCATGTTTTTTGTTTTACAAGGTAAAATACCGTTGTTTTTATATTTTACTTCGTAATTTTTACGGTTTTCCATAACCAACCCAGCTGCCAGTTAAAAATCGTAAATTTTACGGGATTTTTTTACAGTGTGCACATAATGTCAAAATTTTACAATCTTAGCTGCAAGTAAAAATGGGGGTCTGTGGGTCAGCTCCAGATTTTTTTTTTTAAATTGGCCTATAAAAGTAGTGATTTAGTTGATTTTGAGACCCTTTGGGTAACATTTGAAGAGAACGGTTCCTTGTAAACCGCACAATTTTCAAGGTAAAAAAATTATAAATAGACTTCAAAATTTCGAGGGGGCTGGGGGTCCACCCCCAGGAAAATTTTTAAAATTTTCCCCTTTAAACTAGTGTTTTATCTCATTTGAAACCACTTTGGGGAACACGCAAAGGGAACCGTTTCTTGTAAGCGGCAGAATTTCCAAAGGAAGGAAAAACACTACGTAACAGACTTCCAAATTGTGGAGGGGGTTTGGGGGTTTTCCCTCAAAACAAATTTTGAAATTTGATCATCAAAATTGTGTTTTAAGTCCTTTTGAGACTTTTTGAAGTCTTTCTTTTGACTCTTCTCCCTGACAATTTTTTATATGTTCCGCGGACCGAAACAAATGGAGAGGCGGGCTGGAGGTTGCCCATATGTGGTCTAAACAAAGCATTGAATAATAGATTTGTTACTTTGCTGAATCTAAACTCATCGGCGCAACAGCCCTATAGTGGGCCAAGTCCTACGATGCCCATCTTCGTTTTCTTGACCGTGGGGTATTTTGCTGAATCAAACTACTCAAAACTTCTGGGTGGGGATTTTGATTACCTGAAAAGAGCGTTCGTCGTCGTTTCCTTTCTCTTCTTTTTTTTGCGGAAAAAAAATTCCACCGTCAAAATTTTGCCGCCTATGAAAATTAGCCGCCGTAGGCTTCAGCCTAGCTAGCCTATTTAGAAATCCGCTTCTGAGTATTGCTATGTTCGAAGAAACCTTTTATTTTAGATTAAAACATAAAATTACTGAACTAAGTTTTCAAATCAAATAGCCGCGTCCCTTTTAAATTATTTATTTTCCTACATTTCATCTCATTTATTAAAATTAAAACAGTGTGGTCTACCCTCAAATAGATATTCTTGACTCCAGGAAAATAAATATATTTCTTAAAGAGGAATCCAATTGGCTGCTTTTATCCCAGAAATTCCCAATCCAGAAACCCGTCCTTACAGGTCCAATTCTCCAAAAAATTTTAATCCCCGAACCCCTTTCGGAGAGTTTTCCTTAAAATTAAAAGAGAACGCAACAAAATTTTTTATGTTGGTATAGCTAGGAATCTACTTTACAAAAATTCCAGCACCGGAATTCGGTTTTTCCAAGTTGATGGGCTATAGTTTATGAATTTTAAAATTATGCTTGATAACTTATTTATAGTTTTTAGATTGCAAAGTGTTTTGCTTGAAAAATAAAACTGAAAGGAGCAATATCAAATCTCTCTCAGTAAGTTTGGTTCTCACTTATCTTATTTTGACCTTCTCATCTTTTCTTAACTTATACTTTCGACACCAAGTTGCTTTTTAAGTTATTCATTTTTTACTTTCTGGTAAAGTCAACATCACTTTCGTAAAAAATACATTTATTCAAAATACTGTAGCTCGCGACCCACAGTTTGAGAACCTCTGTACCAGGGGATCTCCATCAGAAGATTTCCAATAATTTGCCCCTTGAAAACATTGTCTTGTCTTGCTCATCTTTTCGGTGCCCGTAACAAAACTTTTGTTTCAGATAATAGATGTGTGGTTTTGAGGTATAGTACCTCTCTTAGGAGAACTTGTATGGTACATTTTATATCACTTACAAGTAGGATATGAATCTTGGATGATGTAAGAATTTCCATAAAATGTAAGCCCTAAGTAAAGATATGTATTGTAGGTTTCCTCCTCTAGGAAAAATACTGGAAATTTAATCTTTAAAAGTAGCCTTTCAGCTCATTTTAATACTTTTGGAGTTACATTCAAAGAGAACTGCTCCTTGTAAGCTACGAAAATTTCAAGGAAAATGTACATAAAAAGACGTCAAATTATCGAAGGGGGCTTAAGGATCCTCCCTAAGAAACAATTTCGGATAAACTCGTTTTAAAAATTTTTGGAATTTACAAAATAGACACGTCTTATAAAATACTATAGTCTGTGTAAATATAATCGCCGGTTGACCTTGAGTTTTTTCTCCATGTATTTCTTCTGGCGTTGCCATGGTAAAGCATGACGTGAAACCGCCGATTTTATTTACACAGATCACAGACTATAGTACTGTTTGTAAAGAATCTGATTGGTACTGTTAACTTTTAAGAAGAAGCTTTAAGATACCTCTTAAGTTAAGAGAAACTAAATTTATAAATGCCTATCAGCACATAGTATGTCCAAGTGCTATACTAGGTCAGTCACCAATTAAAGAATTAAGATAAAGTTTATAAGTCAGGCAAAAAGTAAAGTTTGTAAATTCAAATGCTTTAATTCAGTCACCTCTCAAAGAATTAGCTGAAAATTATGAAGTTAAAATGAGACGCCCAGGGTCGGTGGTTGGGGCTTGTGGATGGAAGTACAATTCACTCTTCCCTTAGACTCTTAATTTTCTGTCAAAAATAGTGTCTTTTTTTTTAAAGAATCTGACTGATTCGGGTAAAAATTGGGAAAAAGTCTTCAAAAATAGTGTAATTTTTAAAGAATCTGACTGGTACGGTTGCAGTTAACGTCGAAATTCAGAAAAATTATGTCCCCCCGTGAATGCGCAGGAAAATTTATGAATACCAATCAGTATTTATGTCCGGGTGCTATACCCGCTGAGAAGGCTCAGACTCGAACCAGGGTTCGATCTGAGGGCCTTTCGGATGGCAGTCTGGTGTGCTAACCACCAAGCCATCCGTTCCTGCAGCCGTGGTAATCTTTTAATTAATATGAACTTGATATTCCACCACGTTGTTAGAAATATTAGTTTACTTTTTGTAATACAGATGGCGCCAGCACCGTGTGAAGCATATAGGTTAAGCTGCTGCGCAGCGTCTACTACACAGTCAGATTCATATGCGCATGCGTGTGGACTTATTTTAAATAGAAATAATAAATAGGAAACCCCGGGGATAGAACCCAGGTCCAGAGCATGCTAGCCACACACGCATCCACTGAGCCATCGACTCATATAGTAACAAAAACATTTAATAGCTGTGGATATTAATTTTTGAATTTAAATAGAAAAATAATACCGGGGATCGAACCCCGGCCTAGAGCATGCAAGACACACAAGCATCCACAGAGCCATCGACTCACACAGCTAAGGAAACTTATAAGAGCTGTGGATAATAATTTTTGAATTTAAATAGAAAAAAACTGGGTAATTGGTTGAAATTTTTCAAAGGATATATAATAGTTTTTTATTAAAATTTAAGAGTCGGGGATAGAACCCACGAACAGCCGCATGCTAAGCGAGCATCCTACCACTGCTCCAGTGGAGATTCAGGAACCTTAAAACTTATTATAACATGTTCCTTATTGGGTTAACTTTCTGACGCAGTGTTGCGGATTGGTACAAGTAGTCTCTAAGTCCACGCGCAATTGCGAGGACTGCGCATCTGGAAGACGATTGTCTAAGTACAGCCCTTGCAAGACAGTGAGTGCCCTTCCCAGATTCTATAGGAACCTCCCAACTCGTAGAAGAGATGGGTTCAAGTCCAGTTGCCATTTGAAATTAATAAACTCAGTTCTTGTTATACCCTCTTTGTCTTATTTATTTTTTCCCCCAGTCCATACGTATTATAGAACTGCGCATCAGAACTAATAAACAAGACAAGCATATTGTTATTTACTATGCAGTCCGATCCAAATGCGCATGCTCAAGCATCCTACCACTGCTCCACCAGGGAATTCTGTAACTTAAAAACTTATAACATCTCCCTTATTGGGTTAACTATTTTTATTTTGCCATTTATAGAAAAGAAAACAATGTTGTTGTTTTTTAAATTCCCAAATGGGCTATTTTACCCCCGATTTCAATGACTGGACTCTAATTTGCGGACTGAGCTATAACTTTACTGTAACCTCAAGGGATAAGAATATAATATTGCCTTTATACAAGGCAGGGCTTAAATTCTAACCAAAGAAGTACCGGAGCGCTACTATTTCAGCATTACAAATATTTACTGATTAATAAATAAATATCAGTAAATATTTACTGAAAACCGAAGTACCGGAGCTCCGCTCCTGTGCAATTTAAGTCCTGATACAAGGGATTAGTAAGACCTCATCTTGAATATGCAGTACAATTCTGGGCTCCATACATGAGGAAGGATATAGAGGTAATTGAAAAGGTACAGCACAGAGCTACAAAAATAATTAAGGGGATAACACACCTGGATTATAATGAACGTTTCAGCAGGCTCAACATGTATTCACTGGAAAAAAGAAGAGAGAGGGGCGATTTGATTCAGCTATTCAAGTTGGTAAAGCAAGGGGATACAGAGGGATTAAGTTTCAGCAAGGATAACAGAACAAGGGGCCATGGGTATAAACTTAATTAGACACAGGTCAATTGGGATTTAAGGAAGTATTACTACTTCAATAGGGTAATTCACATATGGAACGCATTGCCAGAAAATATAGTATATTCAAAGGGAGTGTTTGAGTTTAAGAGGCAACTGGATAGGCTGTGGGAATTTGGGAATTCATAATCATAGGACCAGCCTTGTTGGGCTATGAGCCTGTAGCTGGTCGTCAGTTTTGTATTTGTATTTACTATGTTAGTAGTGGGATAACATAAAAACAAATGAAAAATTCTTTATATAGTCTTTTAACATACATTTTTACATCAAAATCTATAAATCTAAAGCACTTTTTTCCCCCAAAATCTACATTATCTCTGCTTATTAAAAAAAAAATAAACAGTTCTTTGACTAGTTTTTACATCCCTAAATGGCATAGAAAGACAGTATATGTTTGTACTTTGAATTTAGAAAACGGGCGAATCTACCACTGTATATTCCACTTTTTAAGTAACCACAAACAACTTAAACAAAAACATTTTATTCCAAATATATGAAAACACAATGTTGGAATACGTGCATTTTGATTTGTAAGAACATTCAATAGATCACTTTGGAGCAGATGAAACCCCATGGCACACAACAGTTCTTTTCAGTTTGTTTGATTGATTTCCCCCAAGTGAGGAACCGTCAAAGACTATGTTTTCGTAAGAGTTCTTGGTTGTATATAAAACAAGGCCACATTTGAGCAACCACGATTCCATAAATACAACAAACTAGCCACAAATGAAAATATAAATAGTGATGATGAGTTAAAATATTATGTTAAATAAAAAATGGTTTCAATGATGGACATTTACACTGCTTACTTTAGGATGCATTCCATTGTTTCATATTATAAAAATAATGCACAAACTACATCACAGTTTTTAAAGAGGTTTTTTTTATACTTCCCTGTCATTACAGTTGTTCTACTCCCAATTTTGAAATTATACCCAGTTTTATCTTGTCACTCGGGAATCAGGTTTTGCTCAATTTTGCAACTCAAACCCAGTGACAAAGACACATCTCCTAACAGTACTTACTGAAGGAAGTTGTTACTAAATTTTAACGCCTCCTTTGTTACAAAGGATCGGACATAGGGGGACCCCTTAAAATGTGTGATGCAATTTGTGGATGGCCTCTCGGAAAAATGGACAGTAGTATTCTTTGTCGAGGAGAATTAAGTTTAAAAAATAAAGAATTACAAGTGATATCACAAATGACTAACTCTAAAGCATTTACTACTGTTTTTTTGTAATTCTTTTAAAATCTAAATTAATCTTTGGCATTTCTCAAAACATAACAGAACTCGCGTGCAATCCAGGTTTTAACGTATCACATATACCATAATGCATACAGGGGCAGATCCAGAAGTTTGACTTCTTGGGAGGGCACACAAACATGTTTTTTGCAGTTAAAATTGTAGAAAGTTTTTTTTTTTAATTTAACTGTAACATACATTTTAAGCCATATGAAACTACACATTGCAGAATTTCACAGCTGTATGTGTCAAATTAAATGTTAAGATGCATTTACTTTGTTAATCGTTCAGGATTTGCAGAAGAATTGGTAAAATGTCATAAATTGAATACAAGTAGGTACTTACTCAACTAAAAAAAGAGCTTACAAAAGTTTTATGAAAACGTGTTATTTTCAAAAAATATAAGAAACTTAATAAAATTATAATGCAAAACTTGCAGTGGTTTGAACATAATAAATTATCCTTCTCTCAACTATTTACAGTGGATTTCAACTGAGAAACCTAGAAGCCAAGGGGTACAAGTGACTACACATTGATAATGAGAATAACAAGGTTAAAGTCTCAGGGAAGTAGAGCTGACATTGGAGGTTGTACATACTTACACCATTTGCTAGATGGCATCTCCATAGTGATTCACTTGTTCAACAATATTAGATTCCACAGCAACTACTTAGTGCACTTAACTCCAATACTAAAAAAACTACACTTGTTCCCCTTGGCTCCTTGACTGATCTTTTGGCCTGAAGAAGATTTTTTTTCAGCCTGCCTCAAGTTGTTCAGGTCTGCTCACTATTGCTCAAGCAACTCTCACCCAGTAAGAGGGCACATGCCCCAGTGTAACCCCCCCCCCCCAGATCCACCCCTGACGGAATGAAAATAAAACTGGGGTGACCCGAGGAAATCCAGGTCACCTCCTTCAACAACAACGAAAAGTCTTTAGTCGTGAAAACCGCAACAAAAGCGTCCGTTTTCGAGGCTATTGGTCCTTTTGAATCGCCGCTTTTGTCGCCATTAGTTGGCGACGGCGAACGAGCGCTTCCTGCGGGGCTTGAGGATCTCGAACTTGTCCACGTTTCCGTTGATCTCTGGAGTGGGTTCTCGGAGGGGGCACTCCGTGTCGCTGGTCGTGAACTCGGAGTCGTCCATGGAGTCCGTGACGGACACCCACTCGCTCTCCCACTCGAGCTGTCCGTTGAGCCTCCGCTCCTCGTCCGTGAGCGCCCGTCCGGCGTCGGGGTCCGTGACGTTGTAGATCTCGGTCATCTTGACAGTTTTGTCCTCGTCCACGTAGCAGTAGCTGATGAGCGGATCTCCGTCCGGGCTGCCCAGGGAGGAGCCTTCATCCTTCCCCTGCTGGATGAACTGCGCAATGTACTCGCGCTCCACCTGAAACATTGCAAGGAATGAGCATTTTTGTTGAAGAAACACACTTAAAATAAACCAGGGAGGGGTTTTCAAACTTTTCAACATCGCGACCCACTTTTTATAAACAAACTCTAACGTGACCACCTCATCTTCAGTTAATTTTCCCATGCCCCCTATACAAGACTTTAGCTCCGTTTTGGTCATCAACTATTTTGTTACTAATGTAATAAACTACAAGCAAGTATTAGAGATTATATGAACTTTTTACTGATTAAAAAAGCAATACTTGAACCTAAGCGTTTAAAATTGTTTGATTGTGGGAGCAACAATGAGGTCCACAATCAAAAGGGGGGTCTGAGGGTCCTCCCCCAGAGAAATTTTTGAAATTTGACTCTTAAAAACAGGGTTTTAACTCGATTTTTTTTTTTTTGAAATCTGGGATAAATTGCATTTCCAACATCATTTCCTAAGGAAATTCTTAAATTCAAAAACTTGTCGCGACCCACAGTTTGAGAACAAGTTTTGTAATCTAGGTTCCCCAGAATATGTCCTTGACACCTGAACAATGTTCGGGGGAAATTCAGAGAGCTCTGGGGAATTTTTTACCCAAGTTTATTAAGAAAAAAAATCTACAAATCCAAGTTGTTATTAGTGCTAGTAACAAATATTTTGGCTGGTGAAAATGTCAAACCATCTAAATTCTACAGAAACTAAGAGGTAATTACAGATGATAGTGCAAAGTGGTAAATTCGATAACTAACAGAAAAAATGTCCGATTTTTATGCAGTAAAGATGCAAATTGATCCTGAAGGATGTACCTAACTACCAGTACCAAAATTATTTTGAAATTCCTCCTACTTTTTTTTTTCAGGAGCAAAACGGAAGTAAGTTGGAAAAAACAACAACCCCCGTACTTGAACGGCCCCATAAGCCCAATCTGGACACTGACCTGCTTTTTGTGATTTGACTTTTATTATATTAGATTTGAACCTGTCCTTTTTAATTTGTCGGACCACTGGTCCCCCCCCCCAATTTCTTAACGCTTAGGATCTCGAGACTGACCTGCAGGGCTTTGTTGGCGAGGTCGACCACATTGAGGTCGCTGTCCTCCTCCCCCAGACTCTTGAGGGACTGGAAGAAGTCCTTCTTCTTGTCGTTGCGACTCAACTCCCCGTTCAGCCCCACAGAGAACCCGAACTTCATGTTCTTGATGACCCTCTCTGGATGGGTCACTTCGGTCAGGCTCTTGCGGCGAACGGGCTCCGGGACCTGAGGGCCACTGCTCATGAATCCCGCGTAGGACTTTCGCTGGAGCCGAGGGGGCCCGGGGACGGCCATCTTGCGCCGAGGCTTATTCTCCTCGGCTCGAACGGGGGAGTCGCACTGGTCCACAGAGGACTGGAGGTACTGGAAAGGCTTGAGCTGCTCCTCTGGGGTGTAGTCGTATTCTCGGATGGCCAGCTCGCAGGAGAACCTGAGGGAAGGGAGTTTATGAATGGACGGAGAAAAATGCATGGTTGGCCGATATATATCACAATACATATCATGATATTTATAAGCTGATATATAGTGCTGTCCTTTAAAAACAACCCACTCCAAATTGTACCCTAAAAACAACCCATTGAGATTTTTTAATTACATAATTAAAAGAATTTTACCATCTCATGTACCCTGTCTTTCTATGCCCTTTAGAGTGTCAGGGATGTAAAAACATGTCAAAGAACGGTTTATTTACTTATTTTTTAAACAAGAAGCTGAGATAATATAGATTTATGGTAAAAAATGCGTGCTTCAGATTTACAGATTTTGTAAAAATGTATGTTATAAAGACTTTAGAGCAGTTTTCGTGCGTTTTCATGTTATCCCATTACTATGAGAATAAAATATTAAAGTTTTAGCTCAGTCCGCCAATAAGAGTCCTTCTAGGAAAAAGTGGGTTTTTTTCAAATTCTTACTTAATTGACTGCCAGTTTGAAATGGATAATTGGAATTAAACATGCTAAGCACTAAAATGTTAGGGAGGACGAGCTGTTACAACAGTTTTTTGTTCGATTTAATTATCCTTTTTATTAAGCTTTTAATGGAGAAAATATAAAACAGTGAGTTGTTTTTAAAGGACAGCACTATATATCATGATATTTATCTGATAGTAAAATCAACAATTTTCAAGCTAATACCTCCCAAAATTCATTTTTGAATACTTTGTTGTCATGTTGATTCAATTATGAAAACATTTTAACCTTGTAATTACAATTTAATACCTATAAAGTTGTAAAATCATTAAGTTAAAATATAATATTTTATCAAACCTCATCAGATCTTAGCACCACAAACAAGTTAGCGTAGGAAGTAATGTATATTTTAGAAGCAGTTTTGATTATTTTCTTTGGCACAAACTATTAATATCATAATTGAATACATTGGAGAGAAAAACGTTAAATGCATCGATTCGTTTGGTGGTCATTTTAGAAAATTGATGCTTTGTGTTCAAGCAGACCATCTCAACTACAGTTTGGTACTGCATCTTTTGAATACAGAGCTGACCTATAAGTACAGGGTCGGATCCTGGATTTGGGGGGCTAAGAATGGTTATAATCTTCTTGGTTACCTTAATATGGAAAAGGCAGTGAATTATCCTGCTCCAACCACTAAAGGGGGGTCTGAGGGTCCTCGCGCAGAATGTTTTTGGAAATTTAAGTAAAAAAAAAAACACTTTCATTTTGTTTTGGTACGCCTCATCCGATTTCGGATATAGAATTTTTGTGTTTTGACAAACTTAATATAAAACAGAGTTGTAATAATAGAGTTACAAGTACTAAGGGGCTCTAGGAGTCCTCCCCTAGAAAATTTCTGAAAATTTAAGTAAAAAAACCCACTTTTTCAACTCGTTTTGGTACGCCTAATCTGAATTTCGAACATAGATATGGTAGAATTTTTGCGTTTCGACAAACTTAATAAAAAATAGAGTTGTAATAATAGAGTTACAAGTACCATCTTAATTAAATTTGATAAGAGTTGCCACATTTGGAAATTTATCACAAAAAATGACATTGTAGTCATAGATGGCAGTACAATTTTTTGTATATTTTGATAAAAATTTTAAATAAAACTTAATTAAAAAAATTTTTTTTTAGTTGAAAATTTGAAAGTAGTTTTAACTAGTAGTTATAAAAAAAGTAGTTCAACTAATAGTTAAACTAGCTTAAACATACTACTAGTTGAGATTGGCATTATTTCGTTTTTTAAAAAATGCTAGTAGCCGAGAGCAACGAGAGAGGAGGAGAAGCGAAAGTAGAACGTACATGGCGCTGTATGTCTGTTGGTTGCTCTCCATCTTCTTGATGAGGGATTTGATGAGGTCTATGATGGCCGTCAGCTTGGACAGCATCTCCTTTCGCAGAGAGGGGAGCTGCTCCCACACCCTGGATGGAAAAAAGAACAACAGGTCAAACACTAAACGCTACGGCAGCATGCGCAGTAATAGGAGCTTGTTATTACTCGCTTTAAAACATTAAAATTATGTTATTGATCAATCCTGGCATCAGCAACGATGGCCTAGTGGTATAGTGTGTGGCTAGAAACCCAATGGTCCTCAGTTCGATTCCTGGCTGCTACTTTTATGCTTTAAGTTTGTAATTTTTCAAAAAATAGCGGGATTAGAATAGAGTTGATACTTTTGTGGAAATAACCAGTGCCAACACTAAAACTGAGTAGCATTACAGTAACTTTAGGGGGGAACCAGAGGGAATTAATTTACTTCGCAAAATGTTAAAATCTCCATGTTAATTATAAAACTAATCAAATTGACAGCATAAAAACAATTGAAATTGTTGTCTTAAAGTATTATTGCTTCTCAGTATATCCATGGTATACTCTTTCAGTATAAATTATGGAAGAAGAGTTGGGGAATTCCATATTCCAACCAAATTTGATTGGGTATAAATAAAACGGAAATAGGAATTTCGGAAGGAATACAACATCCTGATCCATTTCTGTTTGATAATAAGTATTAATACAATAATGTAATGGGTATTTGAAATTAATAAAAATAATACAGGGGAACCATTAGGGAGGCATTAAAATGAGAAATCAATTTTAATACTCTTGTTAAGACAGAGTTGTAATTCAAACCAAATAACTATGTCCTGCAAAAAGAATGAACAGATAACAGCAAAAATAGAAGTTACAAACTGTCTAAATTTCAAAAAGTTGGAAAACTTTATAGTCAAGACACTAAAAATTTCCAATCCAATAAATCAGTACAACTATGTTCTTTACAACTGTTCTAAGCCCCCATTGTAGGTTATGATGCCATGCTTTACATTTAAAACCCTAAAGAAATTGAATTAAAATTATAATTATTAGTTGCATAACTATCATTTCCTCAATGGCTGGAAATTTTTAAAACACAATATGTTGATGCTTCAAAGGTTTTTTTTTTTTTTTAAAGTTCATTAATTTGAAACCATTACTGAGTCAGATAAAACTTTTTCTTAAACTTATGATCGACAATAAAGAGAAAGAACACTTACTTTTATTTAGCCAAATGTCAGTGTGGTTAATGTTCAAATAATAATGTTCAAATGTGGTTAATGTTAAATACATTCATGCACACTATCAAAGTTTTTGGGCATAAGCCCTGCTTGACTAGCAGACAGAAGAAAAAGGAGATGAAAGAGAAGATAATACATCAGAGTCTGCGAGAGAGAGGCTGCGGTCAGCAAGAAAATCAGTATGGTATCTGTTCAAAAAATCTGCAGTATCTGGTTATCGGACAATAGGAAAACCGCAATCAACCCCTTCAATGGTCCCTCCAACAAAAGACAGCCCTCGGGGAGGAGCGAGAAGTCACTATCGGGTGTCTGCTAATTGACTGGGGGAGGTGACTTCGGACTCCTTCGCTATTGTTGGAGGGGTCATGAATGGGGAGATAGGGCAGATTTTTTGAAGAGATACCGTAGGTTTTTTGGCTGACCGTGCCCGAAGGGTTTGGTGGATGAAGGGACTATGTTACATTTTTTTGAAAATATAATCTAATTCAATGGATGACAGATACAGGTAAGTAAATAAAACTTGGTATATTTAAAAATAGATGTCATTAGACTAATTTCATACGCTCACTCAACGGCAAAACCAGAAAACAAAAAAGCTGCAACAATAAAACTCTGAACCGAAATTACTCTAAATTTGTTACATAACCCCTTCATCTACCAAGCCCTTCAGTTGATAAAGAATTTTAACTTGACTTTTGGTATCAAAAGATTACAAAGAGGTTTTTCCTTGACATTTCAAGAGTATTTTTGAATCTAACAGAAACTCACTGGGTACAAACAATATTCTTTTATGATTTAGGAACACTCAAAAAGTAATTTTTTCACTAACCATTACCCTGAAGGTTTGTTGTATTGTGTTTTAAGGTCTTACCAAGAATTTCTACATCACCTACTCTTCTAAGTACCCACTCTTTTTTGAGGAAAATAATCACATACTTTTCAAGGACTTTTATTCTAAATTTTTCAAAGTCCTATGACCAGAGATATTTATAACTCCTCTGAGAGAGTATTTCACTGCTTGAAAATTTAAATTCTCTTTAAAAAAACTAACCAGGAGTATTTTCACTCTCCGAATTTTTCGCAAAGGTTTAGCTTAAAAAATGCACCGTACCCCACCGAATTTTTTTTGCAGTGATTCCAATCAATTAGACTTTGCAAATACCTATGAAATTTAACTTTATATAGCTAAATGGTTTGTGGCCATACTGGTGTAGCCGGAAAAAAATTTGGAAAGATTGGATCTACTTTTGGTCGTTTTAGGAGAGGAATAGATTATATTTTTTACATTTATTGTTCTGATGCTTAGGGAGTTTGATTGCGGTTTTCGTGTCTCTGTATATGTAGTTCATGCTATTTCCATATTTCACTCCTCATAATTTAATTTTACTCCTCCTAAAAAAGTAAAGGAGTATTTTTACTCCTCCAAAAAATTCCTAGGAATAACACTACCAATGACCTACAGTATGGGGATAGAGTGCTCTGCACAAATACTAACAATGCACTTATTTTGTACCTCGATCTACACCGTCAATAGGTGGCACTGCTGTCTTACTTGCCGGAACAATCTCATGATTCGGCTGTGTTAGATTATTTCAGCTTTCTGTCTGAAAACACAGGAATTGGGTATTGAGGAAAAATAGGTACAAATTTCAGAACAAAAGTACAGACTTCAATGATGAGTAACTATAGAACTTAATGTGACTTTTTGTAAGGAATAGGGAATAAGAAGTTGTTACGGACCCTGGAATGGAAGGCAAATATGACCAACTCAAAATTTAGTTCATTCTATTGAGGTTTTAAGGTATTTCCTAGAACTTCTCATTCAATATGTTTTAAGTGGGCTTTTCATGTTTTTTTAGTCCCAGAATTTAAATAAAGAAGTGTTAAGAAGAAAAAAAGATTATAATGTTTTTGTTACTGTTCATTGCGCAAGAATCAAACATAATAATTTTCCGCCGAGGGTATTAAGGTAAGGAGTTGCACTTAAAATTAAATTAAGGAATTAATGGAACACATGTAGACGCAATATATGTTAGACTTGTAGTGGCAACAGTGTGTTAAACCAAATTACATAGGTACAGAACAAACAAAGCATGTCCCGAAATTTCTGTAATTTAAGTATTTAGAAAATGTACTGTCTAATGGCCGTATTCACCGGTAACTTGACCGGTGGTTAAACGGCAGTCAAACTTCTGGTTGGTTGTTTTGGGTTTTATGGCGCAAGGTCCCCAAATCGGACATTCCGCGCCAAACACAAGATTAATAGTTAAAAATGTATTTAAAATCAAAAGTGATGTCTGTTTCCAACCACAGTCAAACTTCTGAAGTTAAAGAAGGAAAACTAGTTCTCCTGGCCAATCAGAGGTTTGACTCCGGTCAAGTAATCGGTGAATACAGCCGTTAATGTTCCGACATGTCTTTCTTGTTCAGGGTTGACAACAGTGGCGTATATAAGGGGGCCCTGCCCCCCCCCCCGAAATTCGGACTAGGTGTACCAAAACAAGTTAAAACCCTGTATTTTAGGGTTAAATTTCAAAAAATTTTCTGGGGGAGGACCCCTAAACCCCCCTTTTATACTCGGAATTTTATTATTAACAACTTTTTATAATAAGGTTGTCCAAATCCTACCAAAACATATATGTCCAAAATTCGGACTAAGTGTACCAAATAACAAGATAAAACCCTGTTTTTAGGGGTAAAGTTCCAAAAATTTTCTGGGGAAGGACCCCCAGATCCCCTTTTGTACTTGGAAGTCTATTTTAATAACTTTTTAAATATTAAGTTCATGAAAATGTACATCCAAAATTCGGACTTAGTGTTCCAAAACTAGTTAAAAACCTGGTTTTTTTAAAGTCAAACTTCAAAAAATTTCTGGGGGAGGACCCCCAGACCCCCCTCTGATTCTTGTATTGTTATTACTAACAATTTTTCTTGCATTAAGTTTTTAGGAACTAAATTATCTCCTAAAAAGCTACATTGGACCTGTTAAATATGTGGGGAGGGGCTGGGGAGTAATTTTGGGCCCCTCCCGAAATAAATTCCTATATACGCCACTGGTTGACAAGACATAAAAAAGGACAGATAAAAAAAAAAAGATAGGACAGGAGAAAGACGAAAGAAAGACAACACACAAGAAGCGCATCACACAGAGAGAGTTATTGAGGAACTCACTTAGCAAAGACCACTATAGTGATGTCCAGAGGAATAGTGTAAGGGAGAGTCAGTAGAGAGAGGAGTCGAACGGGTCTCCTCCGATAGAACCAGTTGACCAGACCCTTATTGACCTGGTCGCATGCATCTTGGATAGCTGCAAAAATTAAGGAAGAAAGAGTTAACCTCGGTTTTAACCTCTCTGCGGCCTCGTACTCTTCAATAGCTTTTCTAAACACTACAAGAGAACAGAAGACGGGGTGGTTAAAATATAGTAGAAATATTTTTTATAATAATAAGCATAATTTAAGAGGTCTTAAAGATAATACTGTAGAAAATTACGGTACAACTCCATTAGAGTTCCTGCTAAATATTGCCCGGTTCTATAGTATAGTATAAAAAGTAGAAATATTCATAAGTAATTTCAAACTCCTGTATTAAAATGTTTAATTAGACCAATAACTATGCAGTTTATTAATAAATGTCAGAAAAATTTGTTTGTATTTGGATATGTTTAGCGATTTAGATATTGGCGATATTTAGCGGGAATTCTTAACGGAATTGAACCAAAATTACAGTTAAAACAAACAGTTAATGAGACATTTTTGCTGTATGAATTATGCAAACTTGACACTACAATAAAAACAAACACTATTTGTAAGAAGTATTGAAATAAAAAAGTTCCTGAAGTTGTCGAAGAAAAATTGAAAATTCAAGACGGTAAAATTTAAAAAAAGTCCAGTACCTGTAGTGATCAACTTCCAAACAGGTTGTTCTTAAATTTTAGTTTTTTTTTTTAAATATTTTGAAATTGAAGTTAGAATTAATTATGTGATGTTCTAATCATTTACCTTTTTTGCCTAACTAATGCTTTAAAGTTTTGCTTAGAAAAACAGAACAATGGTAACTGAAAAAGTATTTGTACTCTTTGGCCCAACAAGACATCTAGGCTAAAAAGTAGATAATCTGATTTGTTCATCCCAATGTCAGGGTTGCCACTCAAATCTGGAAAAAAATTTCCCTGTGTTTTCTCTGTTTCCATACGTAGTATATAATGTGTGAAATTTCTCAATTACTGTTAGTAATTTCGTATAAATATACATGAATTTTTTAAACATTGTATAAAAAACAAATGGACTAAAAAATTATCCACATTTTCTGTCATTAAAATTACATATTTATATCCTGTCCCCAAATAACTTTATACATATAGATATATCTAACTTTAAAAAGTTCTATGTGGGACTGAAGTTATCATCTTGCTACTAGATGCAGAAGTATCGTTTTTCAGGATTGATGATGAACTTCTTGAACCATCACTTAATGCTATAGCTATGGTTTTTTAGTTTCTGAAAGGCTAGATAAGGTTTGCTTTCCCATATTGCTCAAACTAAATATTTTTTTTTTTGCATAGAATACTATAAGCAGAAAACGGATCTTGCGGCCGAACAAAATACATTTTAAAAAACTAAATTCAAAAATTTTGATATTCCCTGAAATTTCCCGCATTTCCATGCCATTTTTGAATTCCGTGTATTTTCCAGTTATTCTCCCTGTGCAGTGGCAACCCTGAATATGTTTTTTTTAGTGTTCAGTTTGAATGACTCACCACTAACAACAGCTTCCGGGAGTCCCGCCACGCTGGCCCTCTGCCTCTGGAATCGACAGTCCAGACAGTTGTCGAAAGGGTGCTGCTTATCCGCCTCGCAGCTGGGCTCTTGGATTTTGATGACAGACTGGATGCCCAGGCACCTGGTGCATGTGATTATGTCTGGGGGGAAGAGCAGTGTTGTAAATAACTGTAGCATGTTCAAATTGACAGGGTTCGTACTCGATCCCAAATAGTAAAATTCAGGTGTCTTTAAGGAGTAGATTACAAAAAAAACAGGAGGTAACGTGAATAAATATCATCCTTGTAATACTTCACATGTTACGAGCAGAATGAGTTCAGAATAAAAAAATGTGGTAGAGCTTTAGAAAAGGTCTGCTTTCTCCACCATGTTTAACCACAGCTCAATTTATGACCGACAACCATTGAGATCTAATCGTTAATATTATGGGCCGTATTCAGAAACTTTTAACACGATTATGAAACGAGTCGATAACGATTAGAGACCGAGACCGACATCGAAATGATCATTTTCAAACGAGCACTTCAGCTCTCTCGTTTCCTCAAAAACGAGTAATATAGCGGACTCTGATTGGCTGAAAAGAAATTCGCGTCATTGCTGGGAGGTTTGCAAACCTCGCGAATTTCTTTTCAACCAATCAGAGTCCGCTATATTACTCGTTTTAGAGGAAACGAGAGAGCTGAAGTGCTCGTTTGAAAATGATCATTTCGATGTCGTTCTCTGTCTCTAATCGTTATCGACTCGTTTCATAATCGTGTTAAAAGTTTCTGAATACGGCCCTATTATTAGATCCTAAAATAATAGTATATAATTAGTAGAATATTGTTAGAGATCTTACAGTACGATTAGATCTCTATACTGGCAACACTTAATAATGTTGTTGTGGGAGCTGTGGTTAAACATGGCGGCAAGCAGACCTTTTCTAAAGCTGTTCCAAAAATTTAGAACTTGACTGATTTAAAAAACAATAACGTTCACCAAATTAGTTATTTAAACTTCCTTTTGCTCTTGGATAGATAATTTTCGGGAGTTTTAAGGGCAAAATCAGGTGAAAAAACATAATTTTCAGGAGTTTAAAGGGCCTTTAGAAATATAATGCAAATTTAAGGATGCTTACAAACCCTGAATTGTTTGTAATGAAAGTTTCACTTTCAAAGAAAAAAAAAAGAGTCACTGGGCAGAATGGCCCGATATTTCACCGGAGTATTTTCTGAAGCAACAGGATTTTTATGGTACAAGGACAAGTTTCAAAATTGATCAATAGGTGAGACCAAACTAGAAAAACTTTTTATAGTTTTGATTTTAGTTTTAACACAGGCAAGAGAAGCACTATTTTTCCTATACTTAAAAAAATTTCCAATGAAAATTACTTACGATAAAATTCTGACTAGTGGTTCTTTTCGACAGCTTTTAAAGGTAAATCTTTAATTAGAATCACATGTTGAAACATAATTTGATATAGTTTACATTCAAGTTTTCCTTGTTTCGAGTTAGAAACATGATTAGCAATTCAATAGTCATGTAAATGTTTTTTTTTTTTAAATCTTTATTGTGAACTAATTTATTTAAGGAAACTTAATATCTTTGTAAGCAAAAATATGCCTTTATTTATTCTTAAACTACATAGATGCATTATAACAAAATAATAGATGATTTTTCACTGGGTATTTTTTAATTTAAATACAAAAATGGCAAATGAAAAAAAAAAAAAAAAAAAAAAAAAAAAATTAAACGCAAAAAAATACATGCCCATATAAATCTGATATAATTAAAGAGTGTAAAAATTGCTACATTTCATCAAAATAAAATATCTAAAGTAAACATAGCATGCTAACTTTGATTTTATTTTAAATATGTTTCATAAGTTTACAGTATGTTTAAATCTACTTCAGCAACAGATACTTTGTTAATGGGATATTTTGAGCTAGTTTGATATGAATTTAAGTCTTAAATGCAATCGGGACAATAGGTCTCTTCACATTTTCCACAATAGAATATAACTTCATCAATACATTTTTAAAGTTATATCCATAGATCAAACATAAAAAATTAACTCACCTAATTTTTATAGAATGGAAATATTTATATATTCATAATAATAATAAAATAGAAAATTCCTCAACAAAACTATCAATGCACTTTGAATGCTTTTTTTCCCAATAATTTCTGAAATTAATTTGCTTGGTGGGATAGGGAACATATTCAGGAATAAAATCTTTTGAATGTAATTTAAAACTGCTCAAAAAGAAATCATAACTGCAATTTAAAAATTAAAATAAACCCCACAAAACACGATTTAAAAGTAGAGCTCATAAAAAAACTAATTTCATAGTTACATTCTGTGTCCTAAATTATAGTCACATAGTAGTGTGAAGAAATGTTTTTAAAATTAAGTGATGAAATATTGCGTACTTTTCAAAAAATAGAGAATAAGTTTGAAAAAACAAACTCTTACTTAGATGACCACAAAGGAAACTAAGAAATCAAGGCGTAATAAAGTTTATTTGTATGTTACTCAGGTGCTATGTAAATAATATGAAAAAGAGATCCAGAAACTAGAACCAACTTTTTCTCTGTAAAAACTTGAGCGCGTCATCAAACCCCTGCTGACACATCTTGCTCAAGATTTCGGGCTTGGGAGGAAAGAGTATCCTGTAGAAGCGGAAGAAGTTCCCAGGTGAAACCTATAAAACACAAGACCTATCAGTATCCTACTCCAGAAATCCTCATGGATGGTTATGTAAGATCAATAATTTAATGAGAGGAATTCAGGAATACTTAAATTCACATGAAAACACAATATGCAAGCCTTTTGGTATCAACAATAACCGAACTGTCTAGGTTTCAAAACCAGGGATGCAGAATATGTCCGAACTGGCGATCTAGGATCGGGGGAAATTTTAGTCATCTGGGGAAATTTTGTGGAAAAGTATACTCTATTGAATTCAATTTCAGTACAATAATCAAAATTTACGTGGAGATTTTTGCCTTCACCATCACAGATCAAAGGTTCACTTTCAAAAACTCTTAAGTATTTTGGGTTTAGCAAAATAAGTCTATTGGTTTTAAAGATAGAACTTTCAATTAACATATTTTTAATACCGACGATAATTCTGAATTTTTGTAAGCCTTTATCACTTTAAAAATTTTGGGGAAATTTTGTATGGATTGGGGGAAATCTTGGAAGTAAAAACACTTTCTGCATCCCTGTTCAAAACCAGATATGTCACTTTTTCCTAATTGAACAACATAAAACTAAATATTCAAACAAACTATGCACTTACAAAACCCTTATTTTTTATCTAAGATGGTAGGAGCATTTCACTTTTCAGCATAAAAGTTTTGATACACTGTTTTTTGTCTCAGATTTCCCTCAAAATTAGTGTTAGTACATCATTGGGATCTATGTTTTTTTAAAGCTTGGCTAAAATTGGTTTTTAGTGTCAAATAACCCCCAACTTTCTTAAATGTGGTTGCCCCCCCCCATAGGTCTAGGCTGGATCCACCACTGGTGTTTTATTTGGGTTTCTAAAGGGCACTCACCGCTATGCTCGTGTTTGCCACGTTGATCTGCAGGATATTGCAGCTTTCGTCCTGAGGGCAGATGTCGTGCTCTCCCGCAAAAGGGGACACGGTCACTGTACTGTCATTCAAGACAGGCAGGTTGTCGCTCAGCCCTCCATCCGCATACTTCTGAAAATGGCATCAGAACAACTTATTATAATTATATAATATCAAGTATATTATACCATATTTTCTTGGGTCCAACCCAGGACATATTTTTGAAATTACTTAATAAGTACCAAGTACCATATTGATTCATCAAAGATTAAAAACTAAGTAAAAAACATTGAAAAGAAATATTAAAGTTTACTTTTTATTTCACAACTTTTTTCAAAAAATTCTTTGTTTGACTTACTTTTATGTGAATTTTGTGATGTAATTAAGTCATAAAAGTAAAACACAATTTCAAACATCTTGGTCAGACCGTTTTTTTATAAAAATCTCTCGCAAATCTGAAATGTATGAAACCTCCAACATTTTTGCAACCCAAGACATTTCCCCGGACTGTCCTGGGTAACCCTGGATGTATGGTAAGCCTAATTATCATTCTAGTCATGGTTATCAATGCCAAGGTTTATCAAGTCAATCATGGTTATCAATGACATATTTTTTGGTGGGTTGTAGTCCAATGACACTATTGGGTCAATCCACACCAAGTAATCCAGAAAAATAGAATAGGTTGCTCGGCCATTTTATTATCAAATTATTTTTTGAAAGCTGATTAGATCAGTGTTTCCCAAAGTGGGGCAATTCGTTCCTCCTTTACTCCAAAGCCTTCATTGTACAAATTTAAGAAGAATCGTGTCTCTAATATTGAAAATCAGCCTAAAAGTTGAACTCATGATGTGTTTTCAATTTTCGGATTCATAATATTCTCAAAAGATCTATATTTTCCAAAAAATTATGTGCCTTTAAAATCAGAAAATTTCAAAAATTTCTAACTCTGACCTTACATATCACTGTTATGGTGATGATGTAAGAATGAACCTTCAGAAAATTATTTAATTATAAAATTTCTTTTTTTTTCTGGATCACTTGATTTAAGAAGACAGTTAGGAAACAACAAGATTAGGAAGACAAGAACAAGAAGAACAAGACAAGATTAGGAAACAACAATGCCAAACTGAAAAATGCATATGGATTATGTTTTGAAATTCTTCATTTTTGACTTTATTAGTCCTGTGAAGAACACAAAGAAAGAGCACTGTACCTCTCCTTGGAAAACGGGAAGATTGTATCCAGAGTAGAAGGGAATGAAGCAGCTGCAGAGAAGTGCCTGAAAAATACAGAAGAGAATTAAAACCCAGAGAATTAATTTGTTGCAAAATAAAGATAAGTGGTCTTCGTATATAAGAAGGGGGGCTTGTCTACCAGAACAAGTTAAAACCCTGTTTTTTAGGGTCAAATTCAGAGATATTTTTAACTCCTAGAGTATTTCCCTCCTTGAAAATCAGAAATACTCTTTAAAAAACTAGCCAGGAGTATTTTCACTCTTTGAATTTTTCACATTGGTTTAGCTTAAAAAATGCACCATGTATAATGTTTAATATTTTCTATGAATACTTAACTTATGCTATAATTGTTTAAACCCAAAAAAGCATCCTCATTTTTTTTTTCAATTTCATTTTGTCCATTATAAAGTAAGCGTTTTTAATAGAAAATTTGTTTCTGTATATGTAGCTAATGCTATTTCCGTATTTCACTCCTCACAATTGAATTTCACTCCTCCTAAAAAAAGTCAAGGAGTATTTTTACTCCTCAAAAAAAATCCTGGGAATAACACTGGTCAAATTACCAAAATAAATTCTGGGGGAGGACCCCCAATCCCCCCTTATGTACTTGGAACTTATTATTAACAAGTTTAATATAATAAGTTCATCCAAATCCTACCTAAAAATGTATGCCCAAAATTCGGACTAACAAGTTGAAACCATGTTTTTAGAGTAGTTTTCCAAAAACTTTCTGGGTAAGGACCCCCAGATCCCCCTTTGGTTCTTAACAACTTTTCTTACATTAAAATTTTTGGGCCTAGATAATCACCAAAAATGTATTAAAAAGCTACATTGGAACTATATTAAATATGTGCAGGAGGGAAATATGGAAAACATGCAAATAGAGATAAAGAAATAGATGTGTAGGTAATCATACACTTATTTAAAACAGAAAGCTTTTGGAAATAATATAAAAAATGAGTGCATTTTAAAATGCACATGAGACTTTAAATGCAAATGAGAATAAATCGTAGAAGCTAACATTAATTTCAACAATAAATTCTTACATTTTAAAATTAAAAGTTTTAATATGTTAAGCTGTGTTACATTAAATTGGCTTAAATATGAAAATTCACCATATAAAAGAGCCTCATAAGTCAAGAACATAAACTTTAATTCAGAAAAATGAAATTACCAGTCAAAATTTCAGTTCATAAGCTGATTATTTTCTAAGTAAAAAGTCTGAAATATTCATGTGATAATTTCAAAAAAAAAAAAAACTCATTCTCATTCCTGCCATTTCTCGTTTTCTCATGTTGACCAACTGTTTTTCCGGCACGTGAGTTGGGAAAACACGAGACAGAGGGAAAAATACCGAAATACGCACTTCACACGCAAAAAGAAGAAAAACGAAAATCGCGCGTCAGGAGCGTCACGCCCTTGAATCAGCCAATCAGAAGCCAGGATCGGGAGAGGTGCGTCTGTTCGTAACCTTGGGCAAGTGGTAAACACTACGCAGCGGCAGATAATGTCAAAGAGTGACAGCTGGTCAAGTCACGCTAGGCCGAGAGCGAAATCCAACCAGAAAATCGTTTTATTTTCAATGGGCGGCTCGGGAGCACGTGAAAAACGTAGAATGATATGAAATCAAATATGAAGATGAAAAATATCAAATAAAAACAATAGATCTCATCCTAAATTTCTTTTTCATATCCAGTATCATTTTCGATAAGTGCTTTTGACATGATAAGAGCTTATGCATAAAAAATGACAATGAAGAATTTAGGAATCATTCAAGAAAAACATCTAGATGCCTTTCAAACCAAATGTTTAAGAAAAATACTAAAGATATACTGGCCAAACAAAATATCAAATTCAGATATATACAAGCGGACCAACACAAAACCCATAACTGCAATTGTTAAAAAAAAACAGAGATGGTGATGGATAGGCATGTTCTAAGAATGCAGGCAAGGGACCCAACAAGATTAGCCCTCACGTGGTGCCCTGATGGAAAAAGGAAGAGAGGGCGGCCCAAGTGCCAGAGAGGCGGCACTAAACCGGAAGGAATGGAGTGCCACAATTGCGGCCTCATGCGCCACTGGGCGTTAGGAGATTGAAGAAGAAGAAGAATTATTCCTCTGGAAGAGGTAAAATTCTTTTAAAAGATGCTTGATTTTTGTATTGGTGGTACAACATCCCTTCACTTTTATAAGATCTAATATAAATTTTATTTCATGGGTGTGAACCCCCTGTCATTAAATCCACGTACCCCCACTGCCCTAACTTCTGCCGGTCATCCAGCTGCCAATTAAAAACTCGGCATTTTCCTTTATTTATTTCTAGACAACCAAACGGTGAAACTTTCACATGCAGAGAATAATATATACTTATGAACTAAGGTTCTTTTACATACTTACTAGCTAGCTTCAATATAGTTTCTGCGATAGGTAACTTCGAAGTCGCTTTTTTCCCCCACCCGAACTTTTTTGATCTTGCACCACAACCATAGTTAAGCAGTGGCTGATCTAGCAAAGATTTAAGGTCCCATCCCAGAGATGAGCGGTCATCTCTGCCCTAGAGGGTCAAAGGTTTAACTTTTGCCCTCCTCCCCTTGTCACAAATTGAATACCTCCAAGCGCGATGTCATGACCCCTAATAGGTTCAATGTAGCTTTTTAATAATTTTTAGATAGATAGTACTATTTGCATCTTTAGGAACTTACTATAGAAAGTATTAAATAATATGGTTCTAAACATAAAAAGGGAGGGTCTGAGGGTACTCCCCCAGAAAATTTTGGAAATTTGACCCAAAAAGCAGCAAGGTTTTAACACGTTTTGGTCCGAGCCTACGGGGGGGGCAGTTGGCCAGTCGCTCCCCCCTGGATCCACAATTGTAGTTAAGGGATTTCTCCAGAAAACTCATAATTTAGCCAGCATCAGAGTTAGCTCTCCTCTCTGTTAAAAAGTGAATGAGAGCATCGCCAGGATAGTAGTAAACACTCCTTTTTCGCACCCTCGGAAAAATCGCGGGTTGCGCAACGCGATAAGGGGGGAGTAGGGAGTAATTCATTCCCGTGATCTTCTGATAAGAGATAACCAACAGGAGAGAAAATTCCGTCCCATCAATGTAAATCGACTCATCAGATCCCTCAAATCCAGCAGTGTATGGAGATTAGAAGAATTGTGTGTCACTGTCACACTGCAAGTCAATGGAAATATCCATGACTTTTGAAATCGAGAATAAATCAGAAAAACCTAATAATATTTAGTTAAGATTAATTTCAACATTAAATTCTAACACTTGAAAATTTAATGTGTTAAGCTGTTAGATTAAATTGGCTTAAATATGAAAATTTACCACATAAAAGAGCCTCATAAGGCAAAAACATCCAACTTGCATTTAGAAAAACGAAATTCCCACGGCCAATAATTATAAGCGATAAGGCCAATATTATATCGGCCAATAATTATAAGCCAATAGCAGTTTATAAGCGGGTTTTTTTAAAGTAAAAAGTCTGAAATTTTGATAATTTCAAAAAAGTCTGAAAAATATCATCCAGGTGATGGTCCCCTACGCCACCGGGCTTCTACAAGAGATTTTTGAAACTGTCTGTAGCATCTTACGTAAGCATCAACCCCCCCCTCCCCCTAATATATTTCAGCGGCCATGATATGAAAATGGGGACAAAAAATGGGGGAATAGGGGACAAACAAAGAGATTGGGGGAGATGAGCTGTTTTATTACAGCCAGTGGCTGGCTGTAATAAAAACTCTACGGTGCACCGTAGGCAGTGGCGTATATAAGGGGGGCCGAGGGGGCCCTGGCCCCCCCCGAAATTTGGACAGGTGTACCAAAACAAGTTAAAACACTGTATTTTAGGGTTAAATTTCAAAAAAATTTCTGGGGGAGGACCCCCAAACCCCCCTTTTGTACTTGGAATTTTAATAAAACAACTTTATTATAATGAGTTCATCAAAATCAAAATCCAACCAAAAAATATATATCCAAAATTTGGACTAAGTGTTCCAAAAACAAGATAAAACCCTGTTTTTAGGGGTAAAGTTCCAAAAATTTTCTGGGGAAGGACCCCAGATCCCCTTTTGTACTTGGAACTCTAATTTAATAACTTTTTAAATATTAAGTTCATAAAAATGTACATCCAAAATTCGGACTTAGTGTACAAAAACTAGTTAAAAACCTGGTTTTTTTTTTGTCAAACTTCCAAAAATTTTATGGGGGAGGACCCCCCCTTTGGTACTTGTATTTTTATTACCAACAACTTTTCCTATATTAAGTTTTTAGAACCTAGGTCATCACCTAAAAAAGCTACATTGGACCTATTAAATATGTGGGGGAGGGGCTGGGGAGTAATTTTGGGCCCCTCCCGAAATAAATTCCTATATACGCCACATCAGGGGTGGAAAACCAAAAATTCATTTTTGGAGCATCTTTAGAGCAGTTTTGGAGCAAGGCTAATCAATTTTTGGAGCAGTTTTGGAGCACCTATTAGTGTTTTCGTATCAGGGTATGATTTGTATTTCTGCAGCACCTTTTGGTGATTTCGTATCAAGCATTTTTGTAGCATTACACTTTCATTTTAATTCCCAGAGCAAAACGAAACTTTCGCGAATTCACGATTTTCCCACAATAACTCGTGATTTTTCTTGGAAATAGTCTGGAAGGTAAAAAATAGTTGGGATTATCTGGAAAAATCGCAGGTTGTGCATCCCTATTTTAGATGGAGGCTCATATTTTGTAGAGAAAAAGCGGAAAATCGCGATTCCGCGGATGGTAATCATGATGGCTGAAGATTGGCTCTTTCCCTGTTGGTAGGATTTTCAAAATTTAAATCAAATTGAAAGGAAAATCATGTTTTTGGAGCAGTTTGGCGCAAAAATGCGAATTTTGCTGGTTTTGGAGCAGATTGGAGCAAGGCATCCATTTTGGAGCAGTTTGGCACAGTTGGAGCAGATTTTCCACCCCTGCCACATACGTCTTTGTGTTAGGGAGCACAAGAAAACCCCACAAACCTGTATGAGCTCCTGCCTGGAGTTGAAGTGCGAGAGGAGGACGTTTTGTCCGTCGGCCCATCGCGTCACCGAGATGAAGAGGCGTCCCGTGCAGCGGACGTGCGCGTCCTTGGGCAGCGCGTGCTCCAGACGCTCCCTCAGCAGCGAGTTCAGGTCGAAGCGAGGGCTGAGCGGGCCCAGCGTCCACGTGCGGGCCTTCACCGCCACCGACAGGATGTCCGACGTCGTCTGGCCTGAAAAACAACAATCTATACTTGACCCTGCCAAAGTAGTTCCACCATCGCGGAATTTCGAGTGAAATGAAGAAATAGGATTATTTTGTTAAACCACGGCTTACTAGATACTTCTTCTACAGGCTAGCCGAGTTTTAAACAATGAAAAGCATTTGACAACTTTTCCCATCGCTACAAGACCTACCTATATCACCCACCGCCTTCAACACTGAATATGCTTTGCCAGTTTGTCCAATAATGCCATCTGGATTTGCAATGATTTCCGTACTCGGCTAGCCTGTATAAGTATCTAGTAAGCCGTGGTTAAACCCATGTATATAGATAGAGTGCTTTTCAAACACGATTTGCGTACTCCTCCTAGCAACCCAACAGGCTTTTTGTGTTTACCCATTTTCTCCTTCCGCGTAGAGAACGTTGCTGAAGTCGAGTATAACTTTACTAGAGAAACAAAGCAGTTCCCAGCGCGGTGTCTGAACTTCAAATTCAGTTCACTGAAATAATATTACGAGAATGCTTCTTTTAGAACAGTAGGAATAGGACCACATTTTAAAACTCTCGAAATTCAATTTTTCTTGCGTTTACATTATTTAATTCTGAGCAATAATAAGAGAGAGGCAACGAAACGAACATTAAAAGATTCGCATCAATTCGATTTCAACACAACACTGCCTTCGTAATCGAGAATTAAATGTTGTTATATTACATTCGCTCTTACTACATTTGCTTCGTTCGTCCTTAGGTAACCCCCTGTGAAATCCTGTCGCACCTGTCCATTTCACTATCGGGAATTCCGAGAGATTTGGCATCAGCCCTGCTTGTTTATTAAATTAACTTACTACGCAACAGTTATGAAACGAGATCTCCTCATCAAGCATATTCTCCCTTATCGATAACTCTCTTATCTTGGAGGGAGATAAGTCGCCCTTCACCCCAATCCCGAGAATGACATCATCGGACGATTTTTCAATGCCACCTGTCGAACGAGCGTCTTGAGAGGTGATAGCAGCCGCCTCCACGCTCAGCGAGTTTATCATTAAGGAACATCCGATTTTCAGAAAAAAGATTAGAACCAAATTTTTTTTAAACCGCGGATCTTAATTTATTAATTAAAAATATCTTCCGAGTATAGGCGGAATACGTGCTCGTTAAATCTGTGGGTCAGAAAGTCTGTCATGGCGTAGTTTACCACGGGTCCAGGCATGGGCGTAGCCAGGGGGGGGGTGCAGGGAGGGGCAGCTGCCCCCCCCCTAAATTCTCAGGTTAAATTTTTTGAAAAACTATATGAAAGTAATAGTACATAATTTTCTTTGAAAATTGTGTGGCTTACAAGAAGCGGTTCTGTTCGGCCCAAAGAGTCTCAAAATGAGCTAAAACACTACTTTGAGGGGCGAATTTTAAAAAAAATTATGGGGAAGGACTCCCAGACGCCCCATTTTTAAGCTCAAATTCATTATCCATAACGTTAGGTGTTCAAAAGTTCAAATCCTTAGGATAAGTACCCTAAAACTTAGCGTGTAAAAGTACTCGCCATGGGGTATGGGAAATAATGTTGAGTCAAACCCTATAGTCACTAGTATTCGCAACATCAAGAGCAAAGGTAAGTATCCTTGCCCCCCCCCTAACATGAAACCTGGTTACGCCCATGGGTCCAGGGGTGTCTGGATAGACTATTTCCCTCCCCTTCAGAGCCACGGCAAAATTGTGCAGGAGGTGGCATCCGAGGCTGACTCCTCCTGCCATTTCATGGGCCTCACTTTCTCAGGAGCCCCTTTGCCTTAAATCCTGTACGCTTTGCGAATGGAGCTTGGATATTCCAAGTGCATCACAAACAACAACAAAAATATCTTTAAGGGTCCACTTAAAAACATTAATTTTTTAAGGGATTTTACACCCTGAGGTTAGGGCAGCCGAAAGCCAAGTCGGGCCCCGGGTACAAGGTTGAGAAGCGGGCCCCCAATGACATATTCTCATTTCGAGGTAGGGGGCGAAATTTTCTGAAGTACCTCCACCCATGCATTCATACGCTTAATGTAATTTTTAGAATATTTCTAGGCAAGTTCTGAATTTCACTCAACTTAAAAGTATCGTTTTCTTGATAATACGATGAGTAACAAGTAATAAAGGGGGTCCCCCAGAAAATTTTTGAAAATATGCCCTAGAAAACTGGGAATTTACCTACTCATTTTTGGACCTTTAAGTGAACAAATTAATTTCCAAAATATCCAAAATGATATCCGTCTTAGTACTCAATATGAAAAGCTTTGGGTACCGGGCCCGGGGGTATCGTACCCCCTCTCTCGTCAGGCCTGCCTGAGGTTCCAAGAAGAGAGGCCAGACACCATTTGGGGTCCATTTTAATTATGGGATCGTTTATGGAGAGCTAAACTTTTCTGGCCCTCAGTCTTACCTCCCCGATCTCTTCGTGAGGGTGTCCCCTCGCACTCGCGTCAGAGGAGGGGTTTTCTTTTGTTCGCTAACTGACCACACAAAGAGGCAGGGGCCATAGGCGTAGCGTGACCTAAAATTTTGGGGGGGGGGCACAATTTAAAATTTTTCAAGAACCCAATTTGCATTTGAACCTTACTCTCATAACAACGTCCTTTCTTCAAAACAACTTTTTCGTATGTATCATAACTTTAATGCGAAACTTTGTTTAAGTGTGTAAAAGTTTTTTTAAGATAATGCTTGCTGAAAAGCAAAAAGGGGGGGGGGTCTGGGGTTCCTCCCCCAGAAAATTTTGTTAATTTTGGCTTCAAATAGTAGATTTTTTACTCATTTTTGCACAGTCACAGTTGATACCTTTTCGATTACACCTAAAGAGGATAACGTCGTGTGTGTACTCTTCAGAATTTTTAAGATAAAAACAATATGGTAAGTAACTATGAGAATTTCGGAGGGATTTTTTTGTACTTTAATGATATACTGTAAAAGGGGGTGAATCGGATCACTATGAAAATTAGAACTGCTGCCAAAAATTTCTCAATAAAGATTTTGGAGTGCTTTAAAAAGAAAATTTCGAGTCCTAATTAATACTTTTAGATCTTGTTGAAAAAATTCAAGATTGCAAAGAAACTTTCGAGAAAATTGGGAGGCACCAAGAATTGAGGTAAAAAAGTTATTTTCTTGGTGAAATTAACTTAGTTTTGACAGCCAGGTTTTTGTGATTTTTTTTTGTATTCAACTTCAAAGACATGGCGGACCCAAAGTATGATAGTAAAATATGTTTTGATGACTGAAACAATTTCTAAATAATGTGTAGAATTGGCCAGAGTTCATCCTGATTCTATAACTCTAATGCAAGTGGAGTTATGATTTAAAAAACTTTCCCCGACAGTGATCCGATTCACCCCGTTTTACGGTTATAAAGGTTAAGATTTTTTCAAAGTAGCATTCGAATTATGTCCTACGTAATGTAAAGATTTTACATTTAAATGAGAAAAAAGGGGGTCACCTCCAGAAAATTTTTGAAAAATTGTCTTTGTTCTTCAAAACTTCAAAATTTTCAAGGAAAAACACAATAAAACAAACAGGTGATAAAAGGGGATTTAGGAGTTCTCCTCTTTAAAATTATCATTAAAAAGTGTTTTTTAAGCTATCTGTTAGGGTTTTTCGGGCCCCCCCTGGACCCGCCCATGGCTTCTATAACCTTAAACGGCATGAAAAATGAATGACAGTTTTATTACCTCAAATAGCTTAAAAGATCTGGAATGAAGAAACTTGAAAATTTACATTTTTAGCTTTCTGATTTTTGGGGGAAAACTTTCGATTTTTTCGCCGATTTCGGAGAAGAAAAAATTTTTTTTCACTGGTTGGGGGGGGGCACGGGCCCCTCCGTGCCCCCCCCCCGACGCTACGCCTATGACAGGGGCCATAAAACTCTCCACCAGCCTTTGTCACAACCCTAATTAATATATTCGAATACAACCTTTTCACAGGTAACTCCAATTTGCACTTTTGACTTTTTCCATCACTATAGAAAAAGAGAGACGCTGCTGACAAGAAGAGATAAAACTGCCTAAAATTTTTCCCTCGCCGAAAAGAAATTGCGAAATAGGAATTCGAACAAAAGATTATCTTTTGTTCGAATTCCTATTTCGCAATTGTGCGGAGGTATACCTCCGCACCTTGTTTATGGGAAAAGTGCTTTTTAAATATTTATCGTCAGATTGCGCCATTTTGGAATAACAGGAAGAGATAACGGAACGAAAACTGGCATCCGAGACGAATTACGACACGTGAGTTTTACAACTCCAGTAGATAAAGGAGCTCTCCTTTTGTTCGCTACTTGACCGCTAGTGGCGCTAGTTTTCTTTGCCTCATCTATACCCTTTGAAGAGCTCGTTGTGTTCATTGTTATTTCCCCCTTCCTTCGATTTAAATTACATAAAAAGTCAAAGCTTCTTTAAAAAACTACTTTATACCTACTTTTTTATTTATAAGTCCTACGTAGCGACTACGACGCTCGGCTCTAATTTGTGTCCACCTTTAGATACCCTGTCTTAGATAACCATCTTTATGGCTTTTTTGAATGGTCCTGCCACTGGGCGTTCGGTGTGGGAGCCATTTCGCACTCATAGGAGAGACGTAGACTTTTATTACAGCAGGAAGAAACCTCAGTTTATGGCGCTGGTTTCTTTGTGTGGTCGATTACCGACACCTCCTCGGACGCGAGGGGACAAACAATGATATCGGGGGAGATAAGCTGAGGGTCTCTGGCCGTAATAAAACTCTACGTTGCACCTTAGGAGAGCCAGCCTGTGCACCGTAGAGTTTTATTACAGCCAGCCACTGGCTGTAATAAAACAACTTATCTCCCCCAATCTCTTTGTTTGTCCCCTCGCACTCGCGTTCGAGGAGGGGTCAGCAATTGACCACACAAAGAAACCGGCGCCATAAACTGAGGTTTCTTCCTGCTGTAATAAAAGTCTACGGCTCTCCGAAACCCCCCAAAAGTAACAAAGAGATCGGGGGAGACTGGCCGTAATAAAACTCTACGTTGCACCTACTACCTCTCCATATCAGACGGGAACTCATCGTCCGATGATAAGCATCTGCGCACTTGGACGCTTCCAGAACCGATTCCGCGGTTTTCGCTCACCCTCTCATTCACTTGGCAAAAGAGTTTACTTATTTATTCCAGACAAAACAAAGTTGAAAACAACAAGCTTTAACTAAAATGTTCCCCACAACCTCTTTTTGACAACACAATAAGGAGGAAATAGAAAATATTTTGAAATCCCTCTCTATCTATCTCATAGAAGTTTATGGGGGGAAGACTATATTGTAGAAAAGGCATTTTTGGGCGGTCCTACACAGCCACATTATTCTACTTTTCCTTATAGAGTGTTTTCAGGTGAGTGACGTCACAACCGGTTATTTTCTTTTAACTGTGTACCTTCTGTAGGGCTTTTGACTGTTGCTAAGGCGGTTTTTAGGTATGGGATCACGTGATTGCAAATGCTCCAATAGAAGAATTCCACGGCTAGTCATTTTCTGTAACTGTTAACCTCTGTAGGGCAAAAAACTGTAACATCTTCTGTTGCTAAGGCCGTTGTTAGGTGCGAGTCATGTGATTGAAAATGCTCTATACGCGCATATCAAAAGGATCTAAATCAAATTTGACGAAACAAGCTAAGCACCTCAATTGTTTTAGTCCAGTGGCTCAAATTTGGTGAAAATTTTGGACAAATATTATGTTTTGGAGAAATGTTGAGCCCCAAAACATTTTCTGCATAGATTTACCAGACAAATTAACCGGCATTTAATCTACATAGAAGTTGTAATACTAAATAACACACAAAAAGGATTAGTTCCTTTCAGTAGTTAGGAAATTGACTTTCAGAGTAACATTTCTCCCCAGAAAAAAACTTCTTAAACCTGTTCCAAATGGGGAAATTTTCGCGGCATTTGTCAAAATCACAAGCCGATTATAATATCTATAACTTAATGAGAAATGGACCTTAACACTTTTGACTGTAATAATCATCTAAAACTACGTCAAACCTCACAGTAAAAAAAAGATGTAGGTGATAAGAAGCCTTAATCTTGAAAATTATGCAAAGAAAAAACGTGTTCACAAACCACAGTTTTTTTTTGAGTCACACAACATAAAAAAAAAATTAGTAATGCGATTACTCAATGGGACACATGTATAGGTGACAATGACATTTTTTACCTCTTTTTCATTGTTATGACGAGATATCCGAAACACTGACAAGGGTATTTTGAACTATCAAAATTTAGATTATACAGCATCCGGTTAAAAAATTAAAATTAGATATTTCATGTTTTTATCTCTAGCTAGGTTTTCATCGAAATAAGCCATTCAAGGTCGACATTCCCGGCCACTTTATTAAAAAAAGCGATTAATAAACTCGTCATGGACAACTTAAAGCAGATAACCAAGTTATTTTTAGACATATTCATAATACTCGCCATCTATTAATAGAACTTGCAGATCAATGTCCAGCTATTATGGTGATCCGCTTTCAACTTAAAAAAAACTTCCAATGTCACACAAAATAAGTGGAATATTCTTTATTTAAATCATGATACGCGAAATGTGACTAAACAAGTAGGTAGTACTACGCTCATTTAAGTTTATTGCCAATAAATTACTAATTTCTTGAAATACAACATTAGGGGGGAAAGGACAATTCTATATTTTATCAGGAAGAAAGTATCTCATTTAACGATCTATGTATTAGTTTGATTGGTTGGTTGCATCCAAGGGGGGGGGCACTTTTCCAGACCATCACCTTTTGAGACAAATTGTTGAGGATTTATCACTTAAGAACCCCTTGTGGTACCGCTGGGGTGAACGGGGGGTCCTCACCCAGAAAAATTTTCGAAATTTGACCAGTAAAACTAGGGTGTTAACTCATTTTGAGAACTTTTTTGGGGGGGCTCCAAGAATGCCCCCCTTTGGATCCTCGCCTGGTTTTAATCCAGCTAACTGGTAGATCCCCCATACTGCAAGAATACCGTTATTTTAATTTAAAATTACACACATTTCTACAAAAAAAAAAATGGCAAGGTAAATAAATCTTAAAATGCAGTCGTCAGTCAAGAAGAACTAACACTGAAATGTCTAAAAATCAAAATTTCAAAACGTAGATAGAAAAAGTACACTATAATGATGTCTACCGTCTACCTGTGTAAAGGATGACAACTCCGATTAATAGGTAGATGTATAGACAACACTTACTCTTTATTTTCAAAACAGCATCCTGTCTTAGAGGAAAATTTAACGCTTATTTCTTTCTTATTGTTAACCCAGGTATAGATGTACTGAGGATTTTTTTTCCAAACTTACGTGATCTATTATTCTATTTTATACAGTAAGGGGAGAACATTTTCCTCCTAAATGGTGATTTCAAATCCTACGTCAGCGATTTCGCCTTAGGTCTAGATTAGATCGTGACAAGTGGATTTCATAAGGCTTTGGGGAGGACTCTCAGCTCAAAACCCTCCCCCTCATAGCTAAGTATTATCATCTGTAAAAATTTGACATTAAGTGCACGAAGATTCATAGAAAACATTTGGGGCCCGAACCCCACTCGTCTGGCCTGACATGAAATCAGTTTTTATACTGTGTTTTCCCTTGAAAATTCTGCAAATTTATAAGGGGCAAACCTCTTCGGTTGTAACCCAAAAGGTCCCAAAATGAGTTAAAACACTACTTTTGGGGGTAAAATTTCAAAAACATTTCTTGGGGAGAACCCCAAAACCCCTCTCCAAAAATATGACTTCATTTATACAGTGTCTTTCCCTTGTAAATTCTGTCGCTTAAAAGAAGCGGTTCCCTTTGAGTGTTCACCAAAGAGGAGGTTTCAAAATGATATAAAGCACTAGTTTAAAGGGACAAATCTCAAAAAAATTTCTGGGGGAGGACCCCTAGAAATTTTGACATTTACTTATATAATTTTCCACCTTGAAAAATCGGTAATTTACCAGGAGCTGTTTCGGATGGAACCCAAAAGGTCTCAAAATGGAGCTGAAACGCTATTTTTAGAGGCAAACTTTCAAAATTTCTGTGGGGGAGGACACCCAGACCCCCCCCCCATATTTACTAGACGTTCCCATTGCAAAATCTTTCCTCAACTTTTGTCTTTTTTGACTTATACCACTTTCATCCTTGAGCAGCTCAAATACAGGGTGATTCAGATAAGTGTTTCATAACTTCTAGGGGAGGTAGAGCACATCAAGACGAACAAGAATCGATATAGGTTAGGGGGTCGCAAGTGGGGTCTAAAGGTTAAAAATCACGGGTGAAAATTAGCAAAAAATCTCGCATATCAGGGCAGAAAGAGATACAATTGTTCGATTCCGGCATTTTTTACATTCAACCAATTCAAATTTTTCATGCAAAAACGAGATGTAAGTCTTTATTCTAATCAAAAACAGACCAATAAATGAAACAGGCATGCGTTGTAAAATGATAGACTGCAGCAGAAAGTGTCACGACAAAAACATCTTAACACTAGAGTTCAGTTGGTTGTTTGGAGTTATATGGCGCAAAGAACTAAAGTCTGACCAAGGGACCATTGAAACTTTAATCTACCTACATCGCATGCCTCATTCAATTATTGGTGTGTTTTTGATTAGAATAAACACTTGCATCTCGTTTTTACATGAAAAATTTGAATTGGTTGAATGTAAAAAATATCGGAATCGAACAATTGTATCTCTTTCTGCCCAGATATGCGAATTTTCACCCTTGATTTTAACCCCTTAGACCCCACTTGCGACCCCCTAACCTATATCGATTCTTGTTCGTCTTGATGTGCCCTACCTCCCCTAGAAGTTATGAAACACTTATCTGAATCACCCTGTATAAACGGACGTGCAACAACAATTCAAAATACAACTAGACTTCCCGCGATGGTCATCTTAAATTCACACCCAGACGCATTCAAGGAGACTCGGGAACTTGACAGTGAAAGTGCGACAGGTAAATAAAAAAAACATTTTGATCGAATATATCGTTATCTAAATTTTTTTTTATAAACAGACACGGCTCTATGGGTACAGGCGCTTTTTCTGGGAATTTTCCAACGCCAGAACTTCCAGTTTATAAAAGCAAAAAAAGCTAATGCTAATAAAACTCCATCGCAAAAACAATGCTGGGCAAGCAGTTTGTGCGAAGAATCGCTAACAAGGTCCGAGTGTTTAGTCTGCAAGAGCTCAACGTGAATAAACTTGTATATCTGAGTTGCCATATCGAAGGCTTTCTGATGGGATGTTATACTAATACTACTACATTCAGGAATTTCAGATCTTGAGATTTTGAAGCCACTATTAGGATAAACGTTTGAATATTTTTTTTTAAATCTGAACTTCGAACCCCAAAGGCCAGACATAATAAAAAGTAAAATGTTCGGAAGGCCGGATATATCCAGGCATACAATGTCACAAAGTGTCACACTTCACTATACATACCCCTCCCCCTTTGTCGCATGTCACGCTCTGCTACCAATAATAAGTTAAGAATATAAAGTGGGTAAGAATCTGGAACCAATGTTTTATTTTTATTCCAAGTGCACCCCCAGGGTGGCTACAGAATCTGTGGGAAAAATTTCCCTGACTTCCCTGACTATAATTTTAAAATTTCCCTGATATACCTAAATCAAAAATTTTTTAACGATAAATATTAATAAACTGTAAACTAGAAGTAATTTATACCAAGAAATATTTGAACATAATAAGCATATTAAAATATTAATTACAATGATATATAATATTTCTTATTTAGAAATAATACATAGAATATTTTAAAATTTTAATCCCAAGACATATTGCTTAAATATGAATGTTCTTTTTATTCAAATCTTCAGTTACATACAAGTAGGAAATATAATGTATTCTTCTCAATTATTCTATGTATTTAATGCTTATAATATCAGGGTTCATACAATTTTTAAGGAAAACACTCAACAAGGATTTTCAAGGACCTTTCACCAAAGGGGGGGGGGTCTGGGGGTCCTCCCCCATAAAATTTATGGAAATTTGACTCAAAAAACAGGTTTTTAACTAGTTTTGTTACTACTTAGACCAAATTTTAGATACTATACATTTTTATATAGGATTTGAATTTTGATGAACTTCATATTAAAAAAGTTAAGAGTAACAGAGTTTCAAGTACAATAGGAGATCTGGGGGGTCCTTCCCCAGAAAAATTTTGGAAAACTACTCCAAAAACAGGGTTTCAACTTGTTTTTTGTACACTTAGTCCGAATTTTGGACATAAATTTTTAGGTAGGATTTGGATGAATGTATTATAATAAAGATAATAAGTTCCAAGTACAAAAGGGGGGTCTGGGGGTCCTCCCCCATAAAATGTTTGTAATTTGACCCTAAAAGCAGGATTTTAACTTGTTTTGGTACACCTATTTCGAATTTCGGGGGGGGGGGCACGGACCTGGAAAAAGTTGTAACCTTCCCCCGAACCTAATGTATTGCTCCTATGGAGCTGACAGGGGCTTCCCCCGAACCAGGTATGTAGGTTCGGGCACTTTTTCCAGGTCCGGGGGGGCACAGGGCCCCCTCGGCTCCCCCTTATATACGCCACTGTTAGCTGGATTTAATTTCAAAAAATAAAAAAACTATCTTATACTTTCAATAAAACTGTAAATAATGATCAATAGTTATTCTAATGCATTGACTCAAAATGTATAAATTGCAGAAAATGAAAAACTAAAACAATCTGAAAGGAATAAAACTTTAGTCGAAAAAGTTTAATTTCAACCCCCAAAAATTACCTATACGGAAGATTTTGTAAGATTTCCTTTCTGATACTTTAAAATATTCATATATCCTATTATCAATACACCTTGTAATTCTTTGATATTAAAACTCTAAAGTTCAAACTACAAATTTCCATTTGCCTTCTTGCAAACAACAGGAAATTCCTCTAAAAAAACATCTTAATTTGCCAGCTAAATATCGATCACATTTAAACTACCAATCTCCAAAAACAAGCATTTAAAGTAAAGGATATTGACGCGAAGTTTGAAAAACGCGATCGCGAACCGCCCGTCAAGTTGTTTTTTCTTCCCGCGTTCACGCCGTAAAAATGCCAACTTTACAGGCAAACGTCCGGAATCCGGTAAAAATCCGGAATTTTTTTATTGAAATTCCAGATTTTTATAGGATTTCCAGACTTTCCCAGCCATGGAAAAGAGTGAAGGATGCGATCGCGGATCGCGCGTATTTGCGGCGTGAATTACTAAAATCTTCCCTGATTTTTTAACTTTTTTCTGAATTTCCCTGACTTTTCCAGATGAATGAAATTCCCTGACTTTTCCCTGATCTGTCGCCACCCTGTTATAATTTCAAAGTGAACTCTTTTTTTGTAAGTATTCATTTTACAATAATGTCATTTAAAAACTACATTTTCCCGGGAAAAAATATTATTTAGTTTTCCGTTTCTTGTTGATTTTTCAATGTGTGATGTCACAATTTATCTCAAAAAGATTTGAATTATTTGGAAATTTTTGAAAGGAAAATTCTCAGAAAAATTTATGGCCCGATTATGAATGATAATGGATTCCAAATTAGAACAAGCAGAGAATTGGAGATCCTGGAAAAATATGAAACTAATATAACCAGTTTTATTAAAGGACAGAGATTGGCTTGGTTGGGTCACATTGAAAGATCTGATGACAGAGTTAAAAGGACATTAAATTGGAAACCAATGGGCAATAGACCTAGAGGGAGACCCAAAATGAGATGGTTGGACGATGTTCTTAAAGATCTTAGAACAATGAAAATAACCATCAACTGATGGAAAAAAAGGCGTGTAATAGAGTTGCCTGGAATAAAATGGTACAGCAGGCCAAGGCCCATCAAGGGCTGTAGGTAGGGCGACCAAAAAAGAAGATGTCACAATTCTTAAGCCCCCCTCTCCCCCTTGTCACAGAGTAATGAATAGTGTTATTCCTAGGATTTTTTTGGAGGAGTAAAAATACTCCTTTACTTTTTTAGGAAGAGTGAAATTCAATTATGAGGAGTGAAATACGGAAATAGCATGAACTACATATACAGAGACACGAAAAAAAAACACAATCAAACTCCCTAAGCATCAGAACAATAAATGAAAAAAAAATTAATTTATTCCTCTCCTAAAACGACCAAAAGTAGATACAATCTTTCCAAATTTTTTACCGGCTACGCCAATGACCATAAACCATTTAATATAAAGTTAAATTTCATTGGCATTTGTAAAGTCTAATTGATTGGAATCACTGCAAAAAAAATTTCAGTGGGGAACGGTGCATTTTTTTAAAGCTAAACCTTTGTGAAAAATTCAAAGAGTGAAAATACTCCTGTCTAGTTTTTTGAAGAGTATTTCCGATTTTCAAGGAGTGAAATACTCTCTCAGAGGAGTTCAAAATATTTCTGGTAATGACACCCCTCCCTCCCCGTGGACATCATTTATGGACGGCCCCTAGAGAAAGTATGGGTTTCGGTGTACCAAGAAATGTAAAGGAAAATAAAACTTTCCTCGGTGACGCAATAGAAAAGTCGTGACGTGGGCTGAACTAGGAAGAGAGAGAATTCGGCCTTGAAAAGAAGAAAAAAGAAAGAAAGGGGATGGGACCGCCGCAGGTGCTCTCGTGACATGTGAACCGAGCTATTTTCGGTATCTGCCTGTAAACAAACGGAGGGAGTTGTCAGATTTACAGGAATTTTTACAAGAGCTCCAAAAAATAAAAGGTCTGATTTTGACAAGGGAAATACAGTAGATGCTAGTTAGGCAGAAGGAATATCGGGATTTTTAATAAATGGGATATTTTTAGTTGTTTTCAGGGTTCTCACTCAATTTCAGGAATTAAAATTCCCTGACTTTTACAGGCTATTTACGGCATTTCGGGATATGTCTTGCATTTTTTATCATATATTTTCAACAAATGGTATATTTTTTTCACTACCTAAAGCCAAAATTGACATGCAAACATTAAAAATTGTTCATTTTCCAGGTATTCTGTATGATTTTCCAGGTTTTTGGTCAAAATGAGCAAATTTCCTTGACTTCCCCTGACTTTTTAGGTGAAATTAAACTTCCCTGACTTTTCCAAGAATTCCCTGACCAGTGGGAACCCTGTGTTTTCTATGCAAATTTCTGAGTTCAAGGGGTTTCTTATTTTTCTAACGCATTAAATTTTAAAGTCATTAGGAGCACATTAACCCAAACCGAATTTAAAATGAAGATTCCTATGGCCGCAACATTCTCATTGGGGTGAAGGGGAAAAAAACTGACCCCCAGAGTGTTTTTCTCCTGGCAAATACTTGCAAACGAGCATGTTTAAATTAGGCGAAAGGGTTTAATAATTCGTAAAAAATCGTCCAGAAATGTTACAGATGTTAGTGGTTGGCAGGGAAAATTCATTCCAAATAATTGTGCCCGATTCATAAAGGGGGGTTTATCCAGGTTTTTCTGCCAAGATCCTGTTTCAGGAATTTTGTGAAAAGTTACATGGAATTTTGTGAAAAATCTAATGGAGTTTTGTGAAAGTGAAAGGCTTTTAGTAGAAGCACAGCTTTCATAACTTTTAAAATGGGCTCAAAATCTGGCAAATTCAATTCTAAAACACAATTTGAAAATGCAATTTTCAAACTACTTTTGATCTTTGGACTTTTGTGAAGGGTCCGTTTTTGGAATTGGAATTTTGTGACGGGTTCTTTTTTGTTGATTAGAATTTTTTTTGTGTGTGTTAGAGAGATAGAGAGAGAAAAGGGTCCTTAAACAGACTCAATTTCTCTCTAGATGAACCTCTGATAAGTATAATGATCCTCTGAATCCGATTATGTCCATCATCCTTATTTCTCCGAGGGATTTTCATCTCTTTTCTGTGCTGTTAATAGATAATGAGTTTGATTTGAAGGGTTAAAAACAGCTTTTTCAGCCTTTAAATATTTTAAGAAGTCGAAGTGGTTAAAAATATTTGTAGCAAGGAATTAACCATGAAAATAAATTACTATTCATTAACCCTAGACAGATTTTTATTTCCAACTCTTGACCCCCTACAGAGAACTAGAACGTTTTTGCAGCACCCCAGTCATATAATACCAATGGGAAACATTGTTTATTCTAGCAAACAAGGTTGTGTTTAAAGAGAATTTCTGTTCTGTACTGAAGGCCAACAAGCTTTCCATCTTAACTACTTTTTAGCTTAAATATTTCCCTGAGCTTAAGCTATAAATTCAAAAGCCATCATAATTTATAAATTGTTTTAATTTACATGGACAACACAACCATACTTAGAAAAAAGAGGATTTAAAAAAATGTGTTTTCTACAGGCTGCATACATGATGCCAGTAACCAGACTTTTTTCAAATCAATATTGTTTTCAACATACCCTTTTGCAAGATAGGTTGAGTTTAAGATCATTAACATAACAGGAAGAACTTAAATCTCTGTGAACGTAAATTTTGTGCATAATGTAAGCCCCAAGAAATGATGGGGGTTGGATTCCCACCCAGAAAAATTTTCTGAAAAACTCCTTTGTAACTTAACTTTTAAGTCAAGAACCTCGATGTGATTAAACAGGAATACAGTATTTAGTGCAAATCCCGCATCTTATCACGGATATATTGTTTTTTTTTTCTTTGAAGTTCAAGGGTAGGATGTAGTCACTAGTCACTAGCCAAAATGTTGGTTTAAACTAGTAATGATGATAATTGGATTTGTTGAGTTTTCTACCTTAGGTAAAAAAAAATTTCCCCACAGCTGCCTGAATTTCCCCAGAGTGTCGTTCGGATGTTTCAGCATATTCGGCAAGGTTTCGTTTACTTTTGTGGATAGCTAATTCAAAACGAAGTGAAATTCACATGATGTTACAGACGCGTAAGGCACATTATCACCTCAATTTTGAGCAAGCTTTCCCACAATGCAATCGTTATCGTTCCAAAGATGACAAATCACATTGATGATAAGAGTCGTGAGTAATCACCAAAGAGAGAGATAAAACCAGCGGAATCTGTCAACAACCAAAGGTAACGGAAGCAGGTTTGTTGGTGGAAGATTCCCAGCCAGATTGCACAACAATGACATGATCTAACAGCTGGACAAACCACCAAATATACAAAGTGCAATTTATGAAGCATTCCCGACAAGCATCTCACACAGGGGTCGATCCAGCGGAAAATTGGGGCCTTTTTGCTGCCCATTCACAAAATTCATCCACCTCAAGTTCATAAAAACGACCCTTTCACGTAATTCACATGGGTGCCGCTTTTCAAAATTTGCAAGTCGGAACTTTAAATTATCGTATTAATCATTTTTATCCAGTCCAGCAATTTTTTTTAATTGCATGAAAATTCATAAAATATCATGAACAATCATAGTTCCTTAAATTCTAAATCAAGATAAAGCGGTATGTGAGTAAAACCATGTTACTTGTGGTCAAAATGAGTGGGTCAATTCCGTTCATGTTCCCGCTAAATACTGCTGTGCTCTTTTGGAAACAAAAAAGGTAGTAATATATTGCTAAAACAATTTTAGACTCAGATTAAAATGTTTAGTTAGATAAAAAACTATTCACATTTTCAATAAAAATAAAAAAAGGTTGATATTTGAATGTATGGCATTCTCGCATGGCAATATAAAGCAGGAACGTTAACGGAATTGAACCAAATGTGCAATGTAGGTATTGGAATTTAGTACTATAATGTTGCGTTTCGTAATATACCTGGAACGGATATCCGTTCATTGAAATTTTAAAAAGACGGAATGTTGCCTGGGGACGGAAGAGTGGCACCCATGATAATTCAAATTAGCTTTAATGATCATTTGCAAGAAAACATTCACAAAAATCTTAATGGTTTCAAATCAAAAATATATATGAATTTTTACGATAATTTGAAAATTAAAATACAATTTGACTTTAATTTTTCACAAAAAAATTTTGTTACTTACGTATTATCCCTTCGACAGTTCAGCGGCCGTATAATTCAGTGGCACGGTAATAGGTAAGTCAATGGGATTTGATAACATTTTCAGATTAAGCGACTCGGTTGACGGGATAATACGCAAGAACCATAACTTCTTTTTCACAAAAATGGGCCCCAAAAAATAAACCTGGATTGACCCCTGAAAGGCCCCTTAAATTGGGTTTAAGTAGAATTATTTAGTAGAAGTATTTAGTTTTACTCATGCAAAACTGTCATAAAAAAGTAGAAAAACTAAATAGTTCCTAGTATTATTAACACTGTTAGGACTAATTTAGAGACCCTATTGAATTGATGATGTAATAGTTGGTCACTAAGCAATTAAGAATTGGAATAAAGCATTTTTCTTTTGCCTTGCTAAAAATTTGAGTCCTCGCTTAAGATTTGTCGTAAAATTTTACTGTGGTATAATTTAGGAAATGTTTTAGAATATTTAAAACATTCAGAAATTTTACAGTTTTAAATTTAAAATGGACAGGGAATCATAATTGTCGTCAGAAGTTCTACACTTGAGTTCTTTAATTATACTTATTCAAACGAAAAATGAACAGTGACTGTAAAATAAAGATATTTAGATAATCAAATGTTAAGTTATGTAAATTCAGATGTGAAGTTTAAATGAACAACTTTTGATAAATATAATATTAAATAAAATACATGTAATTTAATACCCATATCACCAAAGATTACTAAGTATGTTGAGAAGAGAATTGAGTCGTCTTACAAAACCAGATAGTAGTACGTCACTTTTTCCTTATTTTTCAGGTATAGGTACAACAAAAAACTAAATAGGCAAATTATGCACTGACAAAACCTTTATTTTTTATTTAAGATGGTAGGAGATGGTTACATTATCAACATGTATGAGCTTTGGAGCACTTTTCAGTTTTAAAACACTGTTTTTTGTCACAGATTTCCCTCAAAATTGGTGTTAGTTATGAAACATTAGATCTATATCTTTTTGAAGCTTAAAACTTGGCTATTTGCTAGATCTGTATTTTAACAATCAGAACATAATATAAACTGAAAATTGAAAAAAAAAAAATATCTATCATCTGGTTTTGAAACTAGACGACTCAAATAGTATAAACAAGAAAAATTGTTTGTTGTTGCATTGAAAGTCAAAGACTTTTATGATTTTAGTCAATGAATTTTAATAGTGCACGTTATAAACAGTAAGATATATGAGAATAAATAGAAAAACATGTATTTTAGTATAAAAAAGTAGACTTACCAAGCGATACATCACAAATCAAAGCCGCTGCTGCAATGGAACCGACAGAAGCACCAGCTATTTTGGACACCAGCACATGGGGTGCATACTCTCTGAAACAGCTCGCCACTCCGACGTGATAAATTCCTAAAAATCCGCACCCGGCGAACGACAAATTTATCATTTTCTGTCCTTTTATTTACAGCGCGGGTCCCAAAGCAACGAGGTTGTGTTTATCAAATTCAAACGGCGGCGATCACAGAAATCGACAACAGTCAGTAATGTTTATTTACATGATGCACCGGAGTAACACAACTGCCTGACTATAAACTCTAGCGGAAATTTTTGACTAGAATGAATGAGAATGATCCCGAATTTAAATATATCTACTTGAATTTTCAATATTGTCCTCACACGTTCACTGCTTGATCTGAAATTGTCAATCCAAACTGGTCTCCTCACAATTTACTTTACCCTCGTCATCGAGGTTGCTGTAAACAAAGTAGTGTATCAGTCCGCGCCAAACTTGTAATCACCAAAAGAAATGTCGCCAAACGTCGAGTGCGGTTTTGCGTTTCCCGTTTCAGTTTCAAGTTCAAAAAAACGAATTTTCGTTTAACATCAGCAGAAAATTATTTTTTAACAATTGTGATAATCCTAATAGTCTAGATTTATTTTCAATATTGAATTATAGTGAAACCCCGATTTAACGTTTTTTAAGGGACCAAAGAAAAATAACGTTAAATGCGGGAAAACGTTAAATCGGGGTAGGACATCCTTCAGGAAATCCTTTGGGACCAATAAAATCTGACGAAAAATGAGGGAAATCGTTAAATGCGGGAAACGTTAAATCGGGGTTTCACTGTATATATATTTTTTTGTTTTGAAATTAGCTTTTTTGCATTTCTGTGAATAGTATATTCACAGATTAAGATTTTTTTTTTTTAAATTTCGATAATATTTTTTCTTTTACTTTAAGGGGTCTTTTACATTTTTTTTTGGTTCAGATGTTCTTTAAAATATTATTAATAAAGGAATATCAATTGTTCAGGGGGGAATCGTTGAAAAATTATGAAAATCGCAATCAAAGTTTTAAAAGCTCCTTTTCTGTGTTAAAACAATAGTTTTTCTAGCCCAACGTTAAAGAACATTTTATTTACTACATTTCCGGAGTGTTAAAAGTACACTCCTCTTCATTTGTTTTTGTTCTTGTTAATTTCCCTCTCCCAAGTATAAACTTACTTATTTAGAATTATTAAGATTTTACTTATTAAAGATAACTTCTTTCAGCCAGGGCCACATCCAAGGGGGATTAGAGGTTACCCCATCCCCCTTTGAAATAATTATCAATTATGAACCTGACTGGCTTGACTGGTTAACTTGGAAAATTTGTCTTGGGCCCCCTCCCGAATTTACACATATGGGCGCGCACAGAGATATTTTTAACTTCTCTGAGAGGGTATTTTACTCCTTGAAAATCAGAAATACTCCTTAAATAACTAGCCAGGAGTATTTTCACTCTTTGAATTTTTCACAAAGGTTTAGCTTAAAAAAATGCACCTTGCCCTAGCGAAATCAGCAAATTATATTTTTCTATACTCAAAAGAGAAGTAAGTGGTAGTCATTGGTCTTCGTCTTTGGGTGAATTTTCGTCGTCGGAGTACCCAAAATAGGAGGCAAGTGACCAAAACTCTGTTCTGTCTCTATTTGTAAACCCCTTTTTCGTATCAACCACGGCACCCTAATTATCATACTTTTAAAGGTGTTTTGATACAGAAATAGTATTTTTTTTTTCATTTATTGTTCTGATGCTTAGGGAGTTTGATTGCGGTTTTCGATGTATATGTAGTTTATGCTATTTTCGTATTTCACTCCACATAATTGAATTTCACTCCTCCTAAAAATGTCAAGGAGTATTTGTTCAGTGTTTCAGTAGCGCCCTCTATGCTCTTATGTAAAATATATTCAGTCTCTACTTGACGCTCATCGAGAGCGGTCTTGTACTTTTCCTCTGCCGGCGAAATAAACGCTTTGTCTTGTATACAGTCCGCTTCGCTTTTTATTTCAAGTCCTAACTAAGGACACTACTGAGCTACCTTCAGTATTTTTACTCCTCCAAAAAATCCTAGGAATAACACTGGGTGCGCATGAGTGCAGTTTAGACATTTCGAATTTATGGATACACTCACTGTATTGATACTGAATAAAATAAAGAGGGGGGGGGGAAGAAATTGTTTTTCGCCATGCTTTTCCTTCCAATTTCGACGACTATCTCGAATAAAGGCACTCGAAAGTAGGTGAAAGTCACTCGAGTTCCGCGTATACTTCGTCGATATAGTAGTGAATATTACGCATTTCATCTAACTCTTGATGGGATCCATTCTGATAAGAAGAAGATAAAAACGAGGCAGACTCTCTTATCGCCCTCTCCTTTAAATCAATATTATCGCTTCGTCGGGTCTTATCATCTGCAAGCGATAGCGCCTTATCCCGGATGGCGCATCATATGCCTTTACTGAAACAATGGTATTCCGATTTCAAAATTCCATATCCACTCTTTTATTCAAATGGTGGTTTCGAATAAATGCTATTACATATGCATCCCCCGGTCAGAAGTCATTATTATTTATCGCTTATTATTTGTGAGTGGAGCGACTTCGAAAGTAGCTAGCTCATCAAAGCTTGCGTCACTTACGATGGAATATTTCACGACGACCGAACACTTCCCCTTGTTTCATTCATTTGTAATCACATAATAATAATAATGTGTGTTCGTGTTGTCCCATATTGCAAATATTTTTGTTCTGTGAAGCAAGTGTTTACTAGACCAGACTCGATTTGGGAGGGGCGATTCTTCTATGGCCCCCCTCAAGTTTGCAATATTGGTTAAAAATGTAGCCTTTTTAGACACTTTCAAAAATATAGAATTTTTTTTTTCGGAGGGGGGCAAACACAAAAGGAGGGCTGAGGTTCCACACCATACCAAAGAGGATTTAAACTAATTTTTGTCCCCTTATCCCCAATTTTTTGGATACGCCCCCGCAGGAATGGTTTGAATCTAAATCGTATTACTGCAGTTATTGAATGTAAAAGTTTTGAAAGTTCCAGCAAAAATGGGAGTCTCCCACAGAAATTTTTAAGTTTGCCTTTTAGTGTTTTTTATTACCTTTTTTGTTGTCGGTTTCTTTTCTCTCTGTGTGTGTTGTTCTAATAAATTCTAAATGTAAAATTGTAATAAATTGTAATGTAAGGGGCCGTTCAAATATTTCGTAAGCAACTAAAGGGGAGGGGGGTTTGCTATTATTTGCTTATTTTTCCTGACAAGGGGGAGTATGGGTGATGCTTACGTAAAATGTTACAAACTATGCATTTTCGAAAAGCATTCTTCACAAGGAAAGTTATAAAGATAGAACAATGAATTTCAGAAATCGAACCATTACTAAAGATTTCGTACAAATATAGAACAAGGGGGGTCGGGCAGTTTTTTTACGTAATTATGAGATGGGGGGGGGGTTGCGGTTTGATTATTTTTGCTGACAAGGGGGAGAGGGGGGTCAAAAATTACCCAAAATGCTTACGTAATGTTTGAACGGCCCCTAATTGTAATTATAATTGTTATTGACTATTAAAAAATGTTAAAAATTGAAAGCAAATGAAATGTACAGACTTTTCAAATATATTCTACTTTTCTTAGACTTTTTCTTCTTATAAATTTTTGTCAACCAACCCTCGTAACCATCTTTGAATAAATTTCGCCATTTAATGATAATAAATTCAGCTTAAAATTTCCCTCTCAATTTTTTTTTTATAGATTTTTAGTAGAGATAAATAGAAGCTTAAGGAAATGTCATCATTCCAGAGAGTGAAGAGAGTTAAAAAATCCGTCTGTTTTTAAAAATTTTAGGACAACCACAAAATTGAGATTCGAATAAGAGTTTTGAAAGATTTTTGGTAAACAAAACTCAGAAATTTCAGGGATGTTATTCAACTGTTGTTCAAAATTACGGGATGTTATTCTAAATTAGAAGAAGATGTGATTAAAAAAAACGATTTATAGCACTGTATTAATTTTGCGAGCTAGAAATTCTTAATGACGTTCATTAGTATTGTCTGTCCCAATTTTTCACAATTTAAAATGTCCTTTTCGGTAAAGCAAATCGTAAATTTTCTTTGGTATTTAGGATTGAAAAAGAGAACGGTTCAGTATAAATGACACATTTCATCACGACAAATCTTGTTCGAGTTTTTATGGCATTTTTCTACGATATGAATATAAAAAAAATAGAAATTGAGTACAGGGTGTGACGCTTTTACTTTCAGTTTATACCGTATTTCGGTGCGTCGAAAATGTTCTTTTTGTTCTAAATCTAAATGGAGCAAGGACGCGTTGATGAGGGCTATAATTAAGCTTAAGATCAGCATGCAGCATTGTCTGATTTCTTCCTGATTCGTTGAAAATAACTTAGTTCAGTAAGTTCGCTTAACTCAGGGCCGTAACTAGACTTTTGTTTCGGGAGGGGTTTGGGCCAAACCTTTTTTTCTGAGGTATATACCTCCTTACGAGTACTTTTTTACGTCAAGTTTTAGATTTCTTGCCTATTTTATAAAAATTTCAGTGAACTTAATTTCAAAATGTTATAAAAAATGTGAATTCCAAGAATAATTGGAGGGTCTGGGAGTCTTCCCCCAGAAAAAAATTTGGAAATTTCCTCTTCAATATACCGTTTTAACTCATTTTGAGACCTTTTTGGATTACACCCTAAGAACACTACTCATTGTAAGCGACGGAATTTTCAAAGAAACCCAGTATATAATATAATGCAAATAATATAAACGCAGGACAGCAATACGTTTAGACAAGGACTTTTAATCAGGACAACGGACAGTTATTTACAATTAACACAAAGAAATAAAAGGGACAGGCCCCGCGCACACCCGACCACACCATGGGGGTCGGGGCGGGAAAGAGAAGAATCTTATCACACTTCACTACATCTACATTACTCATGAAATCAAATCAAAACTACTGACACACACCGAGCCCTCCAGGCAGAAAGGATTTAACTAATAAATATAATAATCTGCTACACAGCAAAATTTTGAATGGTGGTTTAGGGGTCCTTTTTTAGAAAATTTTTACTCTTAAAAGTAGTGTTTTAACTCATTTGGAGACCCCTTGGGTTGCTTGTAAGTCGCATAATTTTCCAAGGAAAAAGACAGTATAGAATTTGATCTCAAAACTTCTCTAAATTTACTTTTTCTAGGCCTATAAGGAATAAGGGAGGGTGTGTCGTCATTCATTAACCTCCAAGGTCAACCTGGATATCGGTTTATCTTCCTCTTCTAGAGTATAGTGTTTATTTGATTTCCATCGGTCGTATGATTTCGGGGGATGGAACTCTCGTACTATCGTCGTCGGCCTTGAATACTGATAAGCTCTCCCTTTCATTCCAAAATCCCGACAACTCGTACTCCCGGATAATAGGAATCTATCACATCGTTCGTTAAAATGTGAGGGGACTTCATATTTTAGGTTTGTATATGAAGCTGGGCCCCCTTCAGAGCCGTACCCCAGGGATTCAAACCCCTCCCGAAATTTTGAAATCAATTTTTATAGTATTTTTTCCTCGAATATTGTGTCTTTATAAACATCCCAAAGGGTCTAAAAATGAGTTAAAACCCTACTTTGAAGGCTATAATTTCCAAAAATTTTTCTGAGGGAAGACCCCCTATACCCTCCTACAAATTTTGAAATCCACTGTGTACTATTTTCCTGTGAAAATTTTGTGACTTACAAGGAGTATTCCAGATTGGTGTAACCTAAAGGGTCTCAAAATGAGTTCAAAACACTGCTTTCAGGGGTAAATTTCCAAAATTTTTCTGGAGCAAGACCCAAAACCCTCCTTAAAATTTTACCGTTTATTTATACCTGTTTCCTTTTAACATTCTTAACATTATGCTCTTTGAGTGCAATCCAAAGGGTCTCAAAATAAGCTAAAACACTATTTTGAGGGGTGAATTTCCAAACTTTTTCTAGGGGAGAACCCACCAGACTCCACAATTGTACTTGGGATTAACATTGTAAACATTATTTTGAAATTTAGCGCAATATAATTTAAATTCAACGTGTAAGTGATATAAAACTGATTGTATGAAAGTACTCGTAAGGAGGTAAAATTAATTTGAAGAATTAATTTCAAGTCAAAACCCCTCCAGAAAAAAAGTCTGGTTACGGCCTTTGCCCCTATCCCCAGGCCAAAAGTTAGCTATAATCTGAAAATTGAGGTCCTAAATCCAGTGGCGTAGCCAAGGGGGGGGGTCAACAGGTCCGGACCCCCCCCCCCCTTTGGGCCTGCCCTATAAAAGAGCCTGAAAAATACTTTTTTGCTTGTATAAAATTTTCCGGGAGGAAATCCCCGATACTATGGGTTAAAATGCTACTTTTAAGGGTCAAATTTCCAAAAATTTCCCCAGACCCCCCTTTTGTACTTGAATTTCTATAATATCAACCACTAATTTTTTACATTAAGCTAATAATATTTTAAAAGAAACTTTTTACATTAAGAAAAACATATTTCTTTTGTTGATAAAAACTTAGAACCGAAAACTAGAGTTCAAAAATTAGTACTTAATCTTAACTATTATACTAATTAATAACCATTAAATCATATATAGGTGTAATTATAATAATTTCAGAATAATTAATTCCACAAATTACGGGGGGACTATTCATATTCAGTAAATTTTTCACACTGGACCCCCCCAAGGGAAAATCCTGGCTACGCCCCCTGGTCCTATCGTTAAAAAAAAGTGTTCCCATAAGTGGTATTGGCGGGAAGATCAAAGATACATGTCGCCACATCCCACATCTTAAATTAATCACCACTTATAACTTATAAAAGAAAACTTAAATTTTATAGCAAATTTCTTCCATATAAATGAAAGTTCAGAACAACAAATTTCCTATTTTTTTCATAGCTTGGATGACATCAGGGGTTATAAATAAATTAATTTCTCTTTTTTAAAACCACGAAAAAAACCCTATTCTGCTCGTTTGACCGCCACCGACCGACGATAACAATATGGTGACAATAGAATCGTCTGCCGAAAGAGTGATGACAGAAGATGACGTGCTCACCCGTCTGCTGCTGCATGCATGGTGCTTGAGTGATCAGCTCTTTTCTGTGTTCAACGGTATTTCTAAACCCCACACTGCTTGATAAATAAATAGGATAATGATTGAATCGTCAGTTAGAAAAAGGAAATAAGTCCAAAAAACGACAAATTGTTTGACTGAACCATTGATAGCTCTTTAATGCCCCAGTTTTATATTAATTTTTAATTTTATTCGTCTTAATCTTTCTATCTTTCACTTTTGTAATGTGAACTAAGCAGAAATATAATTTAAGTGGTTTTTAAGATTTTTGTTCAGTTGAAATTTCATAAAGGTTGAAAAAGGGAATAAGTCCATCCTCTTTTTTTTTTGTCTGTAAAACACTTTTAAATACACTTATAATTTTTTTAGATATGATTGTTCTGTATTCTTAACAGTATCATGAATTTCCTGTAAAAAATTCGATGGCTATGGGATAAAAATTGCATTACTAATACAGTTTTTCTCAAAACTTCGTTTTTGGACTTATTCCCTTCTTCTAAATGACGACTCAATTCGATTCTTCCCTTTTATAAAATTTGATTCAAAAATAATTCCTTACCTAATTCAGAATATGCTGAAACCCTTTGTGTGATACCCAGGGCGTATACCCCCTTAGCTATACGTCCAAAGGAAATTTGGTATCCATACCTGAAAATTTCCTGTTTTCATCTCAAAAATTACTTAAATTACTGATATCTCAATCCATTGTTAAAAAGGGGTCCTCCCCCGGTAAATTTTAGAATGTTGCCACGTTAAAAAGTAATTTTTAGCTACTTTGACGGGATTTGAATGTTTCTTATATACATAAAAATGACATTAAGCAATAGTTTAAAAGTTGTCAATGCCCACTTTTCATTTTACAACGCTCTCCAATTTTCTACCAACTAATCACCCAGAATGCTTCAACGCCCACTTTGTGACGGTGGCGGATCTAGGGGGGGCACTCTGGAAAGTGTCCCCCCTTGGACCCCCCCAAAAAAGTACTCAATATGAGTTAAAACCAAAATTTTACATGTCAAATTTCATTTTTTCTGGGGTAGGACCCCCAAAACCCCCAGCGGTACCAATAGCGGATCTTGAGTGATACTTTTTAGAAAATCCCCAACATTTTGACATTTTTCTCACGTCAGTAGGTAAAGGTGATGGTCTGGAAAAGTGCCCCCCGCCCACTTTGGAAAATAGAGAGCTTCGGCTAAACGAATCGCAAAACTTCGGTAACTTTTCGCATCACCCGTTAAAGCGATTCCTTGCCAGATCTGGTAACCCCGAAAACTACATGATGATGCGATCCTCCGGCGCGATGCGATTGGCTGGCAAATATCGCCTGACCCTCGACGTCACGTCCATCTGGCTGCATCCAGCTGAATGGGGGGAGGAATGGAATGAATGTAGCGGTCGTAACTTTCCAGTTTTCAATAAGAAAATTTCCCTTTTTCCCTTCTGTGCATGGTGACATAACGTGTTTTTACAAGCGCTAACGCGAGCCTCTCCGTAATACACGTAATACAAGTGTGATAATCTGATAATAGTTTCATTTGCATTTTTTTTTTACTTTTGAGATCGAAAAAACATAATGAAAGTGCAATCAAAAATTAAAAAAAACCCCTTTAGATAAAATAGATGAAAATAAAGATAAAAATTAACGCTTATGTAAGACATGATGATTAGATTATAGACCATTTTTTAGTGCTGATTGCAAATATTTCGTTCAAAAACTCAAAACCTAAATTTTAAAAAACACCACGCAAAGAAGTATTTATATATATTTTCTATTTTCTAAAAAAGAATGACCTACTAAATAATATATCGTATCTAAAATATATGAGAATATAATATTTTTAAACTCTACTGTCTCGAAAATGAACAGGCTTTAAATAGTTCTTTGAAAGTTTTTAGGTTTAATTTAAGATATTGGAACTAAGTTAAGAATTTATAATTTTTTTTTTTCATATTTTATTAATTAATGAAATTAATTAAATTTAATCAAGAGGCGAAAATGTACCCCTTCTTAAAATTGTTGGTAGGATCTCCTTTACCTTCTGATCTTACCTTGTAGAAAATTTTCACTATCAAAATAGTGGTGGACTTTAACATGTGTCTATTTTAAAACTTTTTGAAAAGGGATTCAAATTTAAGGAAAGTATTAATTGAATCGTCAGTTTTTTAAAAAGGGAATAAATCCAAAAAATGACAAATTGACTTTTTGTGCTCAAAAATATCTCCAGGCTCCGCTCTACACGTGCAAAAAGGGGAAAAATAACTACCCCCTATTGGCAGATATTGCCCCTTGAATTTGCGAAATCGATGTCCATTCATTGTATTTTTTGATTAAATTTGAAGTTTAACTTAATTTGTCTTTCTTTTCTTATTCTTTAGCCTGTAAACATTGCCAAAATAAAATTTGATTTGAATTTAAAAGCGTTTTTTCTTATTTTTTAACCAATGGAGGTTTGACTCCATTGATATTCACTTACTCCATTGATAGCGCCTTAATGACGCAGTTTCATAATAATTTTTAATTTTATTCGTCTTGGTCTTTCTATCTTTCACTTTTGTGCTGTGAACTAAGCAGAAATATAATTTAATTGTCAATTTTAGTGATTTTTAAGATTTTTGTTCAGCTGAAATTTCATAAGGTTTAAGAAGGGAATAAGTCCATCCTCTTTTTTTAACTGTAAAATATTATTAAATACACTTATAATTTTTTCGATGATTGTTCTGTATTCTTAACAGTGTCATGAATTCCCTGTAAAAATTTGGTGGCTGTAGGATAAAAATTTCATTACTTATACAGTTTTTTTTTCGATTTTCTCAAAACTTCGTTTTTGGACTTATTCCCTTTTTAAAACTGACGATTCAATTATGAATATAGTAATTGACACTGTAATATGTATTTAGGAGCCATTCACTAATTACGTAAGGATGATTTTGGCAATTTTTGACCCCCCCCTACCCCCATGTAAGGGTACATAATATTTTTCAAACCGTTTCACTAAAACTCTCAGTTTTCTCTCTCTTTTTGCTTTTGTTTTGTTTCGACTTTTGAAAACTGGAAGATGGATTCAACAGTTTTAATTTTTATCATAACTTAATGCTACTTCAATAAAAAAGATACATCTGATATACCTCCATTTTTTTAAAATTAAAACTTCGATAAAATATACCGAGATCATCAGCATTTTTAAGTTTTTATGGGGTTATTCAATAGTAACTTGATTAGAATAATTGGAATTTGTTTACATTAACTTGGAAAATCTTACGTAAGAATGGGTTTGACCCCCCCAACCATATAAGGGTATGTAGAATTTTTTGCAACCCCCCTCCCCCTCGGGACCCTTACGTAATTAATGAATGGCCCCTTATAGGTTATCTTTATTGCTGATTGCAAATATTTTGTTCACTGGAAATATTACATATTCTTAAAAAAGTTTGTTTTTGTGAACTCTCCCTACAACCCACCCCTTTATATGTTAGGGGCCGTTCAAATATTACGTAAGCACATTTTTGACCCCCCCCTCCCCCCAGTGGCGGATCTAGAACATGAGCAAGGGGGGGGCTAACTTAATCTGATTGAGGATGATAATGAAGTAACAAAGCCGTGCTTTTTACAATATTCATTAATGTCTTAAATATTGAGGGAAGTGTTGATTGTAAATTACTAGTATTGTTAAATATAACTAATTAATTAGTAATTAAATTAGTTAATCATTAAATATATCAAAATAATAAGGGTGTGTCAACCGGGAGGGTTTTTTTTACGATGATTTGAGTCAAATATTTTTTTCCAAGAATATAGATCAAATGTGAATTTTCGTGCACTTAATTTCAATGTTTAGTGAATAATACATCCATCCCGAGGCATAAGGGGGGTTTGGGGGAACCTCCCCCAAGAAAAGTTTTGAAAATTTGACCCTAAAAAGTTGTGTTTTGACTCATTTTTGGTCATTTGGGACTCTTTGAGTGTCTCACGAAAAAGATGATTTCTTGTACTCGTTTTCAAAGGAAAAAACTGTAAGACATAAGAATTTCATGGGGGTGGTTTGAACCCCCTAACCCCGTCTCTATTTTAACAGAGTAAATTTTTTGTAAGAGACTTAGCGCATTAGACCCTTTTGAAAAGTGAATCTTATAAAAACCAGGGAGTTAAAGATCTTGCAGAGGGGCTAAAGCTCATAACCTTTAAGATGTGAAACAAATCTATAAAAATGTAAGGGGCTAAGTATTTTGGAGGTTATGCTTTGTAAGGCTTAGAAAGCTCATTGGAATCTACAAGTTCTGAATCGCATGTATATTAAAGTGCTGAAAGCTAAAAATATTGGAGGGGGCTAACGCTTTTAGGCTAAAGCTCATTAAATTGCGAACTAAATACTATAAAACATCGCAAGGAGGCTAATTCTTTATGGGGGCTAAAACTCATTGGCCCCTTTAAATTGTGAATTGAATCTACAAAAACTCAGTGCTAAAAGCCTTGTAGGAGCTAAAGATCATGGAAGGATTCATAAGGTTTACAGCTCATTAAATAGTGAACCAAATATATTTAAAAACGCAAGAGGGCTAAAAGCTTTGTAAAGGCTATTAAAGAGCATGGAGGGGGCTAATGTTTCATAGGGCTAAAGATAGGGAAATTTGTGTAACAAACATAAAAACGCAAGGAGGCTAATGCTTTTAGGGGCTAAGCTCATTAGATAGACCCTTTAAATTACGAATCAAACCTTCAAACATGCAGGGGGCTAATAATTTGTAAGGGCTAAAACCTCTAGAAATCCTTAAATAGTGAATGGAGTTTATAAAAATGCAGGGGGCTAAAGATCTTGGAAGGGGCTTAATGCTTTGTAGACCCTTTGAATTGTAAAAAAGGCTACAAAAAACTGAAAAAAGTTTAAAATTTTGAAAATTTAAACAAAATTTTCTAAAAACTTAATTTTTTTTTTGAAAAAGTTCAATTTTATGTAGTGTAAACTTAAGTCCCAAGGGGGGGGGCTATAGCCCCTATAGCCCCCCCCCATAGATCCGCCACTGTTTGTCACAATCGGAATAAGGATTTCCTTTATACAGGATAGTATTTTTAAATTTGAATTATTATTCTAGAAATAACATTTGATACTTACTTAACCATGACAAAACTAAACTTACTCAAAAATGTCAAAGAAGTTTTCCGGTTTCTTTCATGTTTACATGTTTTGTTTACAATTTTTAGCCTTTCATGATTATTAGCACTGTAAAAAACTCAAGTAACTTCGAAGTAACTTTCAAGTTTAATTTCGAAGATAGTAATAGTTTAAAAATAGCCTTTTAAAGGAAATCTACTAAATAAAACATCTGCTTAATCATTCCTTCAAAGAAAGGTAATGATGTTGGTTTGGTGAATCATAAAAACAAAACTTTCAACCTATGTATTATGAAAACGCTTGTAGGTACTTGCATATTCTTTCGTATCATTATACATCTATAATCCTGATTTTTATCCTGAAGAATGTTTTGATAGTAATATTTACAACTTTTAAATCTGGGAAAATCAGTTCAATTCTGTTATCTGTGCAATCAAAGATTATTCAAATATTTTGGGATGCCATGTATCACCTAATTGCTATCATTGATATAACTATATTTCAATTGTTTGGTAGTTTTAATATTATTTCTGAATTTAAGCATCTGAAATAGCTTGGGGGGCTTAAATGTAGAAGTGGGGCATCCATGGTGATTTTTTTGGCAAGAAATGAGTGTCGTCTAAAAAGCACCAACCCGAACCCCCTCCCCCTTGTCAGCAAAAATAAGCAAACCGCAATCTCATAATTACGTAAGAAAACTGTCCGACCCCCCCTTTTTTTTGTACCAAATCTTTAGTAATGCTTAGATTTCTGAAATGCATTGTTCTCTGAAACTTTCCTTGTAAAAAATGCTAATTTTTCCCCTATTTCATTCAGTTTTTTTTAATTAATTTTTTTGTTGAATTTTGAAATTATTTATGCAAGAAACAAGAGATTTTCGCAAATGCAGTGTTTGTAACATCTTCCGTAAGCATCATTCATTCTCCCCCTTGTCAGGAAAAATAAGCAAATAACAAACCCCCTCCCTCTCCCTTAGGTGCTTACGTAATATTTGAACGGCCCCTTATGACTTTCTTTAATTCTTCTGTTAAGATGAGCAAAGCTCGCTTGTTTCTGAATTTTGAGTGAATGTCAATTTAAAAATATGATTACTTTATTAAACCCATCATGTTTATATAGCGTCTTTTTATCACGATTTGCGTACTAAAACTCCTCCTAACAACCCCAACAGGCTTTCTGTTTACGCAGTTTCCGGTCTTGGCTTTACTTTGCAACCCTCCCGGTCCCTTACCCACCGCTCAAATCGGCAGATTTTAGAAAATGTACACTTTTTAGCCTGTAACTAACCTACCTTATCGTTATCTGACGCGCTCGAGTATGTCCATTTAACGAATTTTTTTTTACAAATCTGACGGGCTGTTCTAGACAAACCCCCCTACGTAGAGAGCTTATATTTGGTGGAGTTACTCAAAAGCATGCAAGGTATCCATCCCCCTTATGATTATCTGACGAGCTCGAGTTACTACCCAAAAACACTCTGGGCTCCCCTACTTTAAAAATTAATATAATTTGTTATTAGTGGTGACTATTGTATTATTTAAAACTGACTGAGTGAGTTCTAACTGAACTCTATTATAGTGTTTCAAAATTGAATCGTTTATTTCAGAAACCAGTCAAGTGACAAAAAATTGAAAATTGAGTTATTGGTCAATTACTGTTTTGTAAAGGTAAATACATCGTTTGATGCAAAAATGCACCCCCATGTGACGGTGTAACAAAGCCGAGAAATCCTTGTTTATTTTAGAAAGAAGACAAGTGACAGCGCTTGTGACTGGTTTCTCTTCCAAACTAAAACCATACTCCAGGGGTTCCCAATAAAATTTTGCCGAGGACCCCCTTTGCAATTAATTTACTGACGCGGACCCCTTGAACTTAAGGGCTTAATTTTTTTTTTCAAAAATGTAGATTATATAGAATCCACTACAGATTACTAATGTATTCAAATCATTACATGAATATTACACTCATTATAATTTGAGTTAAATTATGAAGTAATTTACGGTGTAAGTATAATGGTGAAGAATGATGTGGAAAATGTTTATATGCAAAGGAAATTTTATACAACACAACTTAAATGAAAAATACAATTCAATCAATATAATTTATAATTGTACAATTTTACAGTGTACAGTTGTTGTTTTTTTTGCACAGTGACAATTAACTAACAAAACTAACGAATGAACTGCTGAGTAGGATAATGGTTACTTCAAATTAAGGAAAATAAAAAAATACTTAATTTCTCGGTGATATTTCGCGGACCCCTTGGACACAGCCCGCGGACCCCCAGGGGTCCGCGGATTTTTTTTTGCGGCAATTTCCAATGGCCTGCAACAGAAGCAGAATGCACAATAGATCGAGCGTATGATGAGGAATAGTCATTCCCAGAACAAATATGTATCCATAAAAGGGATATTAAACTCTTTAAAATGTTAATTTTTCATTTATTTTTCAAGTCCCAAATGAAATTGGAATATTTCGTTTGTTTCAGAAACCAGTCAAGTGCAGACTTTTTATTATTTTTTTACATTTGTCAATATAGATAAAAAAAAGTTTCATGTTTATCAAACAGTTACACCCAAGTGGATAACTTTCATAGAAAAAAATTTTAAAGTTGGTAGGAAGTTTTCTTTGATTTACTCAAAATCAACAAATTTCCACATCAAACAAACTGAAATCATCTATTTACCCAGGTTTGAAATAAGTGTCATTTCTCTCAAGTTCTCGGCGAGGTCTATTCTCACATTTATTTTTCTTATGGCAATCCATTATTCTCATAAATGCCCCCATGGCCCGACTTACTTACAAGTTTGGGGGAGCAGGGCAAAAAAAAAAAAAACCATTTTGGGTCCCTGTCTTATAACAAAACTTAAATGTATTTTACTTAAAATAACAAAATCAATCATTTTCAAACCAAGTGCGTAAAATTTGTTTGTTCAGAAGCTTTATAAAGTTTATTTTACGCTTATTTCACATTTTCTTAGCTTTTCAAGCATTTTGGCCCATAACCTTTTCGTAAAGGATAACCTTCTTAAGTTCCTTATGCATCGATGATGAAAGGTTCCATCGGCATCGGTTCCAAAGGTCCCCCCCCCATTACATCGACGGTTTTTTGTGACATAGATAAGAAAGATGTATTTGAATTTTGCCAAAAAGTAGGCTATGAAATTAAATAGACTAGTTAACTACTTTGGGAAATAGTTAACTACTAGTTGCAACTAGTCCCAGGAAAAAATAGTTAACTACTAGTTACAACTACAATTTCCTAGACTAGTTAGTAGTTGGTAGTTAACTATTTTTTGACCGAAGTTGCCGAACACTAGTAAAGGGGAGTATTTCAGTGATCCGTACATGTCCAGTAACTTTTCCATGTTTTTAATTGAATCGCCAGTTTGAAAAAGGGAATAAGTCCAAAAAAATTGACCACGAACCGGCCTTGGTTTCGATGTATCCGGATATCTCAAAAGTTTAAAATAGTTGAATTTTCATTTCTTTACAAAAAGAGGATTCGGACAAAGCGCATTCCTCTTTTCTTTATTTTTACAAAATTGTCAAAGTGAAGATTTTCTGAAGCGGCGACTGTTACTCTTTTTTAATATAGAGAGCCTGATAAGAAATTCCATATTTTTTCAAGGTAAAATCTCCTAATATTAATTTTTGAGAACTTTGTTGACCTGTTAATTAAGTTTTGAAAAATTTTAACCTTTTATAATTACAAATTTATACCTATAATGTCATTAAATCTGGTTAGAAAATAATATTTTATCAATTAATACGATTTTTTTTTTTTTGAAATTGAAAGTTAATTTAAATAAACTGATGGTATTTCTCAGATTTTGCTGTTCAATTTAATATGTTACTGACTAGCTACATTTTTAAAGGTAGAAAATATAATTTAAGGCAGAAATGAAATTGTAATTATTGATATGATTCATTGATATTTTATCACAATTATCAGCAAAGATGATCTAGTCTGATTAAAATTAAGATTTAATTAAAAATGCCCTTAGGTAGTAATACTTCGAACTAGAGGACTGTTGGCATTGGTTATTTCAATAGAGTAGATTTATTTATAGTATTGTTTTTTTCCGTTACGAAATTTCAGATTCCTTAAAAAAAATCAAATGTAATCAAATCATAATATTTTGTAGATTCAACTTATTCTTCCCAATCTAATCAACCATCAGATCATAGTCTAAGCGACCCAGTCCAGTGTAATTGTGCAATTTGTAAGTTATATGATTTATAAACTTTAAAGCTGTTGTAAAAAAAATAATTTGTTGTTTTACTGTCAAAAGTATTGGTGCATCCCATCTTTTTGTATATAGCATTCTATTCTAAATATATACTTCTAAACTAATCATATTAATCAATCATAATATTCTATGAATTAATACGATTTTTTTTTAAATTGAAAGTTAATTTAAATAAACTGATGATTCCTTCCTCCTCGGCTCTACAGTCCATGTAGGACCTTGGCCTCCCTCACACACAGGCAGCTCCACCCTCTCCGATCCCTGCCTCTTGTCTTCCAATTTCTCACCCTTAATTTCTTCTTCAACCTCGTCCAGCCATCTCTTTCTAGATCTTCCTCTTACCCTTATTTTTGCTCTGTAGGAAAAAAAAATAAAAATTAATCTCATTAATTTCATAAAAATATTCAGTTACAACCGCATAACACCTGCGGCATTGACTGTCTGTTGAGCGAGGAGAGCACTTCAAAGAACAAAAATGCACAAATCGCTCTTCTTGTGAGCTTTTGGAACACCTGCCGTTTTTTCTCTCTTAACAGCTCTTTAAAATGCAATTCTATAGGGTCGTTATGGGGAATATGTTGGGCGAGCAAATGCCCGATGGAATCATGGAGGGAATAACAATGAAGCAGATGTTCAAAGCTGTCTCCATATCTATTAGCTCCATGGGATCCTTTTATACTCTAGAGACAGCAATTTAAGTTATTGACCCTATATGACGTCACTAATAAACACAGTAGTTCCCATCGCGGTGTCTGAATTTTATTGAGTGAAATGAAGAATTTAGAAACATGATTAGTTTGTTTAACCCATGTATAGATAGTGCTTTTCCTCTGTAGATTTTCTTCGCAGCTCTCTCGTCACTCATTCTCTCCAGATGTCCAAGCCATTGTATTCTTTTAGATTTTATTATATTGACAATATCTTTTTCTCTATATAGTCCACTTAACTCTAAATTGCTCCTAATTCTCCAAACCTCTCCATCTTTGACTGGTCCATATAATATACTGATAAACTGATGATATTTCTCAGATTTTGCTGTATAATTTAATATGTTACCGACTAGCTACATTTTTAAAGGTAAAACATATCTACATAAAGCAGAAATGAAATTGTAATATTCATGCTTCTGCATAAGTTCTTGATTCATTGATATTTTATCGCAATTATCAGCAAAGATGAGCCAGTCTGGATGATTAAGAATTAATTAAAAATGCCCTAAGGTAGTAATACTTAAAGTAAAAGAGAAGGATTTTACAAGTGATTTAAATGGTTCTTTCCTGGAGTAACTTAGTTTAAATGTATTTTATTGTCCTTTGAATGATTATTTTTTTAATATCTGATATACTGGGTGGCTCCCACCCAAAAAAACTCCTTTATAAATATCAGTACGCAGGGGCTAAATACTATTATTTGTTAATAAATGAGATACTTGCAAAAGCATTAGTGAAGGATTTGCTTAATTTTACACCTTTTTTGATACGTTATATTTTAAAACTCTCAAATATCAGATTTTTAAGTTCAAAAATATGTTTTAAATAATTTAAATTGAACTTTATTTTTGCCGAAGCACTAGTAAAATCTGTGAAAGATTGTATGCATGTTTAAAAATCTATAATTTTCAAAGAATATTTTTTCATTCTCCCATCTTTTGTATATAACATTCTATTCTAAATATATATTTCTAAATTAATCATAATCAAATCATAATATTTTATAGATTCAACCCCGTCTTCCCAATCAGATCAAAGTGTAGTTCAATGTAACTGTACAGTGTGTAAGTTATATCTATAATAATAAAAGAGCTTTACCACTCACTCACTCACTCACTCACTCACTCAGCAACGCACAGCAAAATCTACCGGGGCTAAAGACTCGAAACTTGGTAGGGTCGAAGACCTTATGGTGTATACGCGCACTAAGAAGGGATTTTTCAAAATATCATTTTTCTGACCCACAGGGGGGTTTGGAGCGTTTTCAACGTTTTTGAGCCCAGCGGCGTCCAAAATGACCCCAGATCTTCGTTATTTCGCAGGAAGGTACCTAGCAACAATATCTAGAAAGGCATTTTTCAGATTTTGGATATTCGAATTTTAAGAGGTCTGAAAATTCCAAAACCCCGTTTTTGCTGAGCATAAGCAAAGTTTTACATTTTCAAAGAAAACAATACCGAGAAATCAATATAACGAAGTAAACTGTTGGTAATACCTTCTTGAGAGTATTTCAAAGAAAGTAATTTCTGGATTTTTCGATATTCCATTCTGGAGGGGGTGAGCGGAGGTTTGAATATTTACTCCCGTTTTTAATTTTTGGATTCTAGCACCCACATTATTGATGTGATTGTTATGAAATTTTAGCATATTGTTCCTCAAACAACCAGGAAGGTTTGTGAAAAAGAATTTTTAAAATCAAAGCATTCCAAGGATCCTTTTTTGCCCCTTTTCTAAATCCTTATGCGCATCCTTCAATTTTAAATTGATAACGGTTATTGCTCCTTTCAGGTGACGCAATACCTCTATTGTTAGAAATATTTATCTAAAAATGTTTCATAACAGTTGAATTTTTTTAAAGCTCTGATAAAGAAATAATTTTTGATGATTAAATAATTTTTTTTATGATAACCAAAAACCGTTCCACTGAAAAATTTCATTCTTTTTCTATTTAATCAAATTTAAGTATTTCCGGTAAAGTTCAAATTAAGCAGAGGCATTTTCAATAGTTGGTGTCGATTCAAATGCTCAAATGATGTTTACTTTTATTTCATGTTTGAAATTTCTTTCAGTGAATGAGTTGGTGATAAATCAGGAAAGGGGGGTTCAGGGGGTCTCCCCCTGATTTAAAAAAAATTATCATTGTTAAAAAATGATTATAAACACAAATTTATTCTAAACCGGTTTTTTAAAGGTTTTGTTTAACATCTTAAAAAAGTATGTATATTGTTTTGTATTTTATAAAAATTTAGCGGGATGAGGGGGAAATAAGTTTTATCTATAGAAATTGCTGTTCAATAATATATCTTTATTGTGAAGCGAAGGCGGAGAAATTTGCCTCAGTTATACATTTATAGTTAAGGACATTAAAGAGAAAAAAATAATGGGGTTCAGAAGGTCCCCTGACTTTTTTTCTATTTTGAAAAATTACTCTTTAAAAACAGGGATGGGGATTTCACACACTAAATCTAAACAAGTGGTATTTTTAAAGTTTTTTTTTTACATCTTAACGAAGTGGTATGGCATCAAAAAAGAATCCTAGCGGGAAGACTGTTGACTCTATCTTATTTATTTTAACATACAGTTTGATAAGCCTTTTATCCCCCGAGCAACGACGGGCATATCAGCTAGTTCTTTATAAAATTTAAAGTAGTTGCATAAAAGTATTGTAATTTGTTTTATTGTCAAGTATCTTTATGCCTGCATTTTAACACAGTCCAGTATTTAATACTGCTATAGATATTACTATGAAATGGTTTATTTTTTCCTTTAAGGGGACTTGGTACCAAAATTTGGTCAAAATATCGAATTTGAGATTTTGCAATCAAAGTGAAGATAATACCCTTAGAATTATTCCTACCAAGTTTCATAACGTTTTGGGGATTCTAAGTTTTAAAATTTTGAGGTTTCTGAGGCCTAGATAAGCTTAAGAAGTCTAGTTTTCTATCTTTAAACGGCTTTTTCTCAAAACAAGGTTTTTAATGTTCCAAATCTAAAGGCTTTTTTTCTAATCATCCAAACCACTTCAAACTTTGTAGTAATTATCAGTAACACCTGTTTAACAACTTCAGGCATGGATTTTAAATTATATTAATTACAATTTTTTTTTTACGGAGCATTAAAGTGGAAACTTAGGGTATTTTTTCGAAAAAGATGCCAAATTTCAGAGGTTTTTTTATTTTTCAGAAACTTTTATAGATAATCAAATTTCCATGCCTACAAGTGACTATATATATTTGATTTATGTTAAGAAAAAAAAATCAAGTCAAAATAACATATATTAAGGGAGGAGTTACAATTTAAATTTAGGGTAATTTCGGTAAGATTTTTGTAATTTTTTAGGAAAATAAATTTTTGAACTCGCTTTTTGGGCTAAATATGAATTAGTATGAAATAAATACATAATTTAACACCTTAAAAGATAATAAAATCCAGTTATTAGAGAAAAAAAATTTTTTGGTACCCCAAGTCCCCTTAAAAAATTACTCTAAAAATCCCTTTTACGTATTCAATTTTAGATTCTAATTAAAAATTTAAGCTTCGATTGTAGGTTCGGTTTTTAATTGGTCCCTTTCACTTTTTTCAGCACAAGGGATGATGGTGTATCTCCAAAACATCAATGACAAATTACAATCGTTGAACGAAAAGGTTGAGAGTCTTATGATGGAGAGAGCGCAAATAGACGATGAAGGCCTGCCCCGTCTGCCTCCAGATACGACTCTGCCCATTACAACGACGGAGAGGGAGCTGGAGGAATTCCCTCTCCGTTGTAATGGAACGGAGAGTTTTCATTATGCAACCTGTGAGAGAAGTTACCTTTTCGATAACATAATGCTTAATTTTATGAAAAGGCTTGTATTTAAGTTGCTAATGACTATCCAATAATTCAGTGAAATTAAATTTTGATTTTGTTTACTTGTAAAAATATTTTTATACATGTTGTGGACAACAACTGTTTTTCATGTTGTATGGTCACAATATCTTCACTGTTAAATTGAATGTGCTTTTACACAATAAAAGAATTATGATGGTGTAAAACTGCTGTTGTTGTTGAAAATGAATTGCTTGTAAAGGGGACTATTTCAGTGATCCGTACATGTCCAGTAACTTTTCCATGTTTTTAATTGAATCGTCAGTTTGAAAAAGGAATAAGTCCAAAAAATTTGACTTTTTGTGCTCTTAACAATCTCCAAGCTTTGCTCTACACATGAGTGGAAAGAGGGGGAAAACGTAACTACCCTCTATAGGGAGATATGATATAGCCCCTTGAAGTTGCGAAATTGATGTCCATCATTGTATTTTTTTAGTTAATTTGGAATTGAATATAATTTGTCTTTCTGTTCTTATTCTTTGTTTTGTCTGTTTATGCTGCAAACTAAGCCAAAATAAAATTTAAAAGTGTTTTAATTTTTTATTATCAAGGGAATGTTTGATTCCATTCATATTCCCTTACTCCACTGCCTTAATGACCCAGTTTCATGATAATTTTGAATTTTATTTGTCTTGGTCTGTCTATTTCTCCCTTTTGTACTGTAAACTAAGCAGAAATATAATTTAATTGTCAATTTAAGTGATTTTTAAGATTTTTGTTCAGCTGAAATTTCATAAGGTTCATTACCCTAAGGTCTTAAAATCACTTTGCATATTCATTTTTAGATTCTAATTAAAAATTTAAGCTTCAATTGTAGGTTCGGTTTTTAATTTATATTTATAATAATTTAGGTAATTGTAGTTTCGGTTTTTAAACCCTTTCACTTTTTTTTCAGCCAGGAGAATAATGGAATACCTAGTAAGCATCGAGGCCCAGCTGAAAGCTCTGAATGAGAAAATCCAAAAAATGGTGGATGCGAAGGAGGAGCAGGAAGGCCTTCCGAGTCTGCCTCAGGGAATAACTCTACCGATTACAACGGAGAGGGAGCTGGAGGACTTCGACACAAAATTGAAAGAAAAAAGATTTGCACGAGAAACAGTTAAGTGTTTTCTGCTTTTTTACAACATTTTTTTTATTTCAATATTATACTGTTTGAGCGAGTTGACTTATTGAATGTAAAATTTTCAGGCAAGATACCTTAAAAAACTTGTTATGGGGCTACACCCAGGACCCTGCTCCACCAAGTCTGCAAAAGGATTCTTAGTCTACCACTTGCTGTTCAATACAGCCGTTTTGGTAAACGAGGAAAAAAACCGTTTACGCAATATGAGCATCTAACGAACACCATCATTGGTAATATAATATAAAATATTCTCCCATTAATTATATTAAATTTTGTTTTAGTTTTTAGAAAGCAAGTGCTGTCATGTTCGTATATAGTTATAAAAAAGCATATAGTTTAAAAACAACCCACTCCAAATTGTACCCTAAAAGCAACCCATTGAGATTTAATTTTACCATCTCATATACCCTGTCCTTCTATGCCCTTTAGAGTGTCAGGGGTGTAAAAACTGGTCAAAGAACGGTTTATTAACTTATTTTTTAAACAAGCTGAGAATAAAATATTAAAGTTTTAGCTCAGTCCGCCAATTAGAGTCCTTCTAGGAAAAAGTGGGGTTTTTTTTTCAAATTCTTACTTAATTGGCTGCCAATTTGTAATGGATAGTTGGAATTAAGCACTGAAATGTTAGGGAGGATGAGCCGCTAGTACAGCTTTTGTTCGATTTAATTACCCTTTTTATTAAGCTTTTAATGAAGAAAATATGAAACAGTGGGTTGTTTTTAAAGGACAGCACTATACCTACTAGGTAAAAAACAATCTGAAATTTTAAAGTCATCACTCATGGAGATGACGTGTTTTTTAAATGTTGGTTGACGTTTCTTCTGCTAATCAATTGTATTGTTTCATAAAGGGAGCTGGATTTTGTGAGGAAGCAATTGTGAAGGAAGGGCAGTAGCTCCCTAGTGAAGTTAAAAGTATAACATTAATTATTCTTCAAATGAAGAAATTAATTAAAAACATAGGTGAAAGCTCTTTTTTAGTATACGTTTGGGAACTAAAAATGAGATCGAAAAAACTTCCTTCTTTATCTGAACCTACTAAAAAGTTTTAATGTTCCATTTTTTCTTCACCAAAATTTAGAGAGGAAATTGTAATCTGGAACATTTTTTAAGAATTAAAAATTTATTTTGATCATAACTCGAAAACTCTTTTAATTTTTTTTTAATAAAATGTTTTTATTTCGCCTCTAGATGCAGCATCCTCAAAATTTAAAGACTCTACTAAAGAAAGTCTCTTGGAAACTTTAGGAAAAGTGTTGGCTTGTGCCGGAAAATGGGTTGTCAAAAAACCCAACCACACCCATCATGATGAGGAAGAAGAAGCCTCATGAACATTCTTGGTAGAACTCTTTCTCATAGCTAGAATGGTATATTATTGTAGAATAGTTTGTTATCAGTTACTTCCTTTATTTTTATGTATTATCTGTACCTTACGATACAACGTATATGTACGACGTATACGGGGCTACACCCAGGACCCTGCTTCTCCAAGTCTCAAAAAAAATTCTTAGTCCACCACTTGCTGTGCAATACAGCCTATTTGGTAAACGAGGAAAGAAATCGTTTACGCAATACGAGGATCTTCCATTAATAAATGAGATATTTGCATAAGCATAATTGAAGGATTAGCTTGGGTTTTTTTTTTTTTTTGATACGTTGTAGTTTAAAACTCTCAAATATCAGATTTTTAAGTTCAAACATATGTTTTAAATATTTTAAATTCAACTTTATTTTTGCCGAAGCACTAGTAAAATCTGTGAAAGATTGTATGCATGTTTAAAAATCTATAATTTTCAAAGAATATGTTTTCTTTCTCCCATCTCATATATAGCATTCTATTCTAAATATATGTTTCTAAATTAATCATAATCAAATCATAATATTTTATAGATTCAACCCCGTCTTCCCAATCAGATCAAAGTGTAGTTCAATGTAACTGTACAGTGTGTAAGTTATATTCTTTATAAAATTTAAAGTAGTAGTTGCATGAAAGTATTGTAATTTGTTTTATTGTCATAAGTATCTTTATACCTGCATTTTAACACAGTCCAGTATTTATAATACTGCTGGATCTTATTATATGAAATGGTTTATTTTTTCCTTTAAAAAATTACTCTTCATTACCTTAAGGTCTTAAAAATCACTTTTACATATTCAATTTTAGATTCTAATTAAAAATTTAAGCTTCAATTGTAGGTTCGGTTTTTAATTGGTCCCTTTCACTTTTTTTTCAGCACAAGGGATGATGGTTTATCTCCAAAACATCGATGCCCAGCTGAAAGCATTGAATGAGAAAATTGATGGATGTAAAGGATGAAGAAGGCCTTCCCAGTCTGCCTCCGGGAACAACTCTACCGATTACATCGGAAGGGGGAATTGGAGGAATTCGACACTGAATTGAAAGAAAAAAGATTTGCACAAGAAACAGTTAAGTGTTTTCTGCTTTTTTACAACATTTTTTTTTATTGCAATACAAATACTTAGGCTTACCATACGTCCTGGTTTACCCAGGACAGTCCTGGGTTTTGGAGGCTGTCCTGGGAAATGTGTCCTGGGTTTTTGTAATTTTAAGACTTGAGAAAATGTTTTGTGAAATGTTCGATAAAAATTTTCGAACTGCATTTTTTACCTACTTTTACGGCTTCGTGAATTTTATGATTTAATTAAATCTAACAACGAATTTTTGAAAAAAGTGATGTCAAAGTGAAAAAAAAAGTACAAATTATTAAATAAAGTATGTTATTTCAGTTTAATTGTTTAATTTTTTTTAGTTTGGGTGTTTATTTATTTTTTAATCTTTGATGGACCGATAGGTCGACAAAGTGTCCTGGGTTGAGCTCAAGAAAATATGGTAAGCCTACAAATACTGTTTGAGTCATCACTTATTTAATTAATGTAAAATTTTCAGGCGAGATACTTAAAAAAAACTTGTTATGGCAAATCCCCCAGGAGTCTGCTGGGTGAAATAACTAAAGCAATTCTGACCCAAGAGATGTCAATTCAATGCAGCAGACTAGGGAAACGTGGAAAAAAGCCATTCTCGAACTATGCTGAAGTTACTAAAGTTATTATAGGTAATATATAAAATATTCTTTAAGTATAGGTTCCCAATTATGCATGATAAAAGTTAAAAAGTCTCTCTCTGTTCTAAAAAAATGTATTTGGTGAACGGTTTGCAGAGAAATTTTTTTAATTACTAAACTCTGAATTACAACTGTTCTGATTTTTTCGAGGATTTGCAATAAGCTGTTGGGTTTTTTAAAAACAATTATCAATATTAATTTTTTCAAATGAATAAATTAATTTAAAAACATAGGTGAAAGCTCTTTTTTAGTATAGGAAAAACTTTTGGGAAATAAAAATGAGATCGAAAAAATTTCCTTCTTTATCTTTTAATGTTCCATTTTTTCTTCACCAAAATTTAGAGAGGAAATTGTAATCTGGAATTAAAAAATTTGTTTTGATTATAAATATTAACTTTTTAAAAAAATGTTTTTATTTCCCTTTCAGAGGCTGCTGCAACCGTTTTCAAAGATGTGGATAAATCTACACTGATTGAGATTTTCGGGAGAGTTTTGGCATGCTCAGGCAGCTGGACTGCCCAATAAAAGTCTGCTTCAAGCATATAAGAACTTAAAAACTTACTTCTTCAGTTCATTAGTAGTATTACACTACTATTTGTGTAACTTTTATGTGTATGTTAAGTATGTGTAAGATTACGAAATTTTGTATTATATGTTCATTATGTAAGATTATCGAATTTTGTATTATATGTTCATTATGTAAGATTATCGAATTTTGTATTATATGTTTTATGTAAGATTATCGAATTTTGTATTATATGTTTTATGTAAGATTATCGAATTTTGTATTATATATATGTTTTATGTAAGATTATCGAATTTTGTATTATATATATGTTTTATGTAAGATTATCGAATTTGGTATTATATGTTTTATGTAAGATTATCGAATTTTGTATTATATATATGTTTTATGTAAGATTATCGAATTTTGTATTATATATATGTTTTATGTAAGATTATCGAATTTTGTATTATATGTTTTATGTAAGATTATCGAATTTTGTATTATATATATGTTTTATGTAAGATTATCGAATTTGGTATTATATGTTAATTATGTAAGATTATCGAATTTTGTATTATATATATGTTTTATGTAAGATTATCGAATTTGGTATTATATGTTAATTATGTAAGATTATCGAATTTTGTATTATATATATGTTTTATGTAAGATTATCGAATTTGGTATTATATGTTTTATGTTTATGTAAGATTATCGAATTTGGTATTATGTGTTTTATGTAAGATTATCAAATTTGGTATTATATGTTTTATGTAAGATTATCCAATTTTGTATTATATGTTTTATGTAAGATTTGTTTGTTGCTGTATTTTGGCATGCTCAGGGCAGCATCCTTAAAATTTAAAGACTTGTACTAAAGAAAGTCTCTTGGAAACGTTTGGAAAAGTGTTGGCTTGTGCCGGGAAATGGGTTGGCAAAAAACCCAACCAAAGTTATCTTAGTACAGATGAGGAAGGAGAAGCCTCATGAACCTAAAATCCCTGTGTTGGAACTCTTTGTCATGGCTACCTGATGATGTGTCATTGAGATTAACGTTGTATAATATTGTAGAATAGTATAAGTTAGTGCTGTGGCAACAGTGTCATTTTTAAAAGGTTACTTTTAATTATTAGTCTGTAATTATGTCTGAAGTTGGTAATGGCAATTTCGTTGTATTGTTGGACATTTTCGGGAGGGTTCTGGGCCCTTCACGCAGCTGGACTGGAACTCAAAAAGGCAGATTGTTCCTTAAAAAATTTTGAAGTCTGTATTAATTGTTCAAAACCCAAGCCCAACCGTGTATTTTGCAACTGAAAAATTGTTTAAAAATTAAAAACCAGATTTCAAAAGTGTATTTTCATATATTTCATTTATATTTCCATTAAGAAAACGGCTGACCAAAGCTACTCCACAGTCTAAGAGGTAAAAAAATTTTTGAATTTTAGTACGCTAAAAAGTGTTCTGAAGCTACATTTTGGGGGTTTTCAAGGAGCTTCGCGGACCGCACAAAATGACTCTGCTATAGAAGTTGGATCGCACCCTTTTGCGACAATGACCCCCTGATCTCCCTAAAAAAGCACCGAGAGCTCCCTCTTCCTCCGTCTCCATGGCAACGGCCGCAGTTGGGCGATCCGGCGACTCGCACAAGGAGCTGCTCTCCTCCCAAGGAGACGATTTCTCCGCGGTGAGGACCACCCTCCTTCCGCCGAACGCACTGCAAAGGATACCGCAGGCCCGCCGACAGGGGGGGAGGCATTTCCGGGCGCAGAGATTTTCCCAGCCCTATAGGGGCCCGTAAAGAATCTCCATCTTGAGATACACTATTAAAAGTTCTGAAACAAGTACTAATTTTGAATATTTTGTAAATTAATTTGTTCACCCTGAAGGCCGCCGAAAATGAGTAAATTTCAATTTTCAAGAGGCGTATTTCCAAAAATTTTCTAGGGGGTAGACCCCCTAAAAGAATTAATTACGAAATGAAGTTACTTCTCTAAAATTTCATACTCAAGATAAATCATTATTTCAAAGGATCCTAGGCTTAACTTCATTTCAGAAAAAGCCCATCCCTGGGTGTCTTTCAATTGTGAAAAGTACCTAAAAATATGTTTAAAATTTCTCTTTTAAGGGTCGAAATTCCAAATTTCCTGGGGATTCCCCCAGACCCCTTTAGTGCTTGTTACTCATCAAGAAAACGAAATTTTTAATTTTATCAAGATTCAAATCTTGCATAGAAATGTTCAAAACTGCATTAAGCCTATGCATTTACTAAAGACAATTTTTGCCCCCCCCCCCTCAAAATAAGAACTGGGGACCCGCTTCTCAACTTTGTCCCCGGGGCCCTGCTTGACTCTCGGCGGCCCTGGGATACCGAATCGGTTCGTCTCCGTGAGATTTTTTTCCAACAGTTTTATAATACAGGAATGAGATTTTTCAGACTTATGGAGGATTTTCAGACTTTTTTGAAATTATCATGAAAGTTTCAGACTTTTTACTTCAAAAAAAAAATCAGCCTGTGAAATGAAATTTTTGACCGTGGGAATTTCCTTTTTCTAAATGCAAGTTGGATGTTTTTGCCTTGTGAGGCTCTTTTATGTGGTAAATTTTCATATTTAAGCCAATTTAATCCATCAGCTTAAACAGCATTAAAACTTTTAATTTGAAAGTGTAGAATTTGTTGTTGAAATTAATGTTAGATTTTCCGATTTATTCTCAATTTAAGAGATAGAATGTCGTTCTCGCAGTTTTCAGACTTTTTGCTTTTTTGCCAAAATCATCCCTGAAAATAGGGCAGCCGCTGTGAAACAGCTTTTTCACTTTAAAAATAGCCTTTTTGAAATAACTTGACGTCAGCATTAGGGTTTCTGATATCCCGGTGATTTTGTCTTCCCGGGAAATCCCGGGAATAACAAGATCATTCCCGGGAATTGATTAAAATTTTAAACTTCTTCATTAAAATTATTTTTAATCATCAAAATTATTTTAAGGTTCTTAGGGTGCATAAATATTTCTTTAAAAAGGGATTCACTTTGAGTAATATTGCTATATTAATTAGTTTTAGTCAAAAAATATTTTTTCATAATTCCAGGAAGGATTAAAATTTAATAAAACTGAATACAAGTTTTTCACCAGCACTGAAAAATTAGCCAGGCCTGGCAATAATTTCTCTGGAAAATATTCCCTGGAAAATATTCCCTGGAAAAACTTTCCCGGGAATAGTTTAAATTAAATTGAGAATTTAATAATATTATTTTTTTCCGGGAATGCATTTATAATATTTATAGTATTATGAATTATTATCATTATCAATCATTTTATACTTGGTCGAGTCAAAGAATGTATACTTTCGCTAGTGTATACTTTGAATAGGTAACTTTTGAACAAAATATTACTATTAGTTAATAAAATTTGAAATATTAATATTTCTCAGTAAACTTAAATATAAATTTAAAGTCCAATGATTAATAATACAAAGTAAAAAGGTTAAAAGAGAGTAAAAAGTAAAAAAAAATTATTTCCTTGTAACATTACTATAAAAAATTAATTTTCCTATTGATTTTCACTGTTTTTCATTTCCCGGAATTACAAAATGTGGGAAAATTTAGCTATTTCCCGGGAAAGAAACCCTAGTCAGCCTGGATGCTTAACAAACACACTATTTGCCGTTCATTTTGCGTTGATATTTAAACTACATAGTTTTTTCACTCCTACTGTACTTTCACGAATAGACGACATTAGTGTGACGTGACTTGCTTGTTTGGAAACGTTGATTCCATCCGTGATTGGAATTAATTCCGTACGGATCATTGTTACTGATGGGGTGAGTCCAAAGTTATTGAGTTATTTTGAGGTGATTTGTTCCCCAACTCCCACCTGTGTTTTAAAAATTAGTCCGTCCTTTAAAAAAAAACCCGCGTATTTTGGAACGAAACTACCGAAAAAAAGACACATTTTAAAAATCCTGAGAGTCTCAGGAGTAGGATGCGACAAACAGCGTATTTTTATCTTTTTTAGTTTTCGAGTTATTAGTTATTGATTTTTAAAATGTGTCATGTGTCAGTCTTTTTTTTGGGACACCCAGTATTTTTTTTTCTGTTTCAAGACATCATTTTATCATTTCGCTCTTTTGAACAACGCGAGCGAACCTATTATTCTATTTATCTAAGAAGCATCTGAAACTAGTGGATGATTGTGCAACGAACTGAGCACCATTTTTGAACCATCATTAATTTTTTATTTTTCGTCCTTGCCGGCAGATGTTTTCGAAGGAATGAATCTTCTGGTATTATAGCGTATTATTCTCTCCTCTGTTTTGCTCTCGCTCTCATGCTCGCTCTATTTGAGGGGGGGGGGAGGAGAAATTTTTCGTTCTGCGGTTTTTTCCATCTGCTCTCCTTGGGCATTCTAATCATTCGGATTTCAGATCAGAGAGGAAATAATGAATAAATAAATCCGTTTCGCCGACACGGAAATTTCCTACCATTTTTCAGCGTTGGGCTAGCCACTCGGCCTGGACACAAGCTAAGTGAGGGGACGTCCATAAATTACGTGGGGTGTTTTTCCCAAATTTTGGACCCATCCCTCCCCCTTGGTGAGATTTAGTGAGATTTTGCTGGACCCCCCCTCCCCCCCACGTGAGATTTTCTCAACCCCTAGTTTTGTTTTATCGGCATAAAAACTACCATCCAGATTGCAAAATTTTGATACAAGAACACGTTGAAATCAAAAACATGATTCTAACTTGTAATTATCACGACTGACTGGCTAATGATTTGCTAGTTTGACTAATCTGAGCATTTTTTTCTGAACTTGTGCTGAAAAATATTAAAGAAAAAACGTATATTTTCTAAACTAAAAGTTGACGTGAGATTTTAATTTACTCCCCCATGGTTAGATTTTCCTGGGCCCCCCTCCCCCTTTTGACCTCACGTAATTTATGGAGGTCCCCTTATTGCGAAATCTCTCTGTAATACTCAGGCTTTCGTATGTTTAGACCAGGGGTCAGTGGCAATTGGGGTGATCACCCCCCCATAAGGGGACCTCCATAAATTAAGGGGGAGGGGGGGGGGTCTAGGAAAATCTCACCAGGGGGAGGGGGGAGTCAATTAAAATCTCACGTCAATTTTTAGTTTAGAAAATATACGTTTTTTCTTTAATATTTTTAAATGATGTTATCAATCGGATAATGTTATCAAAATTCACCAATCACTCCTATTTAACTAAACGCAAAAAAAAATTATCGTTTTATGTGATCAATACATCGCTTGATGTTATTGAAATCGCCTGAAAAGCTCCTTTATTTCCCTATCGAAGGTCAATTTTAGTACACAATCATGCAAAAAATGAATAATTAATTTGCTAATGTTATATGTTCCAATCTCATATTTTTCTTTAAGAATGTATTATTTTGCAAAATACAAACTAGGGAATCGTTGGAAATTCTCAAATTAGGACTGAATAGTTGTGATTTTAAAGTTAACACTCTAGCTACGCTGTTTGAAACTTTCTATAGGTATGAAATCGCTTATTGTTATCAATCGGACATTGTTATCATTCTACTTTTGGTCTAAAGTGATCACAACTGTTACGATCGACTGTACTTTAAAAGCATTTTGCTTTTTTTTCTCCATATAGGTCTCTCCAGATCCCCTCCATTAAATTTATTTTTGCACATCCCTTAATAAATCGGTTTTTATTAAACGTTATTTTTTTATTTTAAATTTTGGACTGTACTTATTAATACTTTTATTTTGATTTTGTCACCCAAATGAGTTAAAACATGACTTTACCGAGTAAAATTTCAAACCTTTTTCTGGGAAGGACCTTTAGGCACCCGCTTTTTTTTGCTTGTCACCTACAATATTTTTGCATAGAGTCAGAGGGACCCCTTAGAAATATTTATGAATCAACTTAAGAAACTTAAGAAAAAAAAACTTAAGCGGGCTCGAGTGGCTAACTATCAAACATTTTTCTTAGCCCCCTCCTGAATTCAAACATATGGGCGCCCATGCAATTAATGAATGTTGAAAGATTACACAATCAGTTTTGGTGATTTTATCCACTGTTGATACGTGGGTATATATCAGTCACCACTAAATTTTTAACAATAACTTCCCTTAGTACATATATTGAGCGCTGTGATTTTTTTCTATACTAATCACCAATACCATGCGTAAAATAACCCCTAGAGCCGATCTAGTTGTGGCTCAATGGTTAAGGCATTTGCTCTGAGTTTAGTAGGTTGCAGGTTCAAACCCATGAGCTAAATCCCAATCTGGCCAAAAAAATCAAAATTTCAGTTAGGTATCCAATGAGTGTTTTTTTTTTTACAGTTTTTTCGCGACCCCTCATTTTGGCCTATACTCGACTGCAACGTTTCTTGAACCCAGTACGTCACAAATGCGGAAGGAGAAATCAGTAAACACGAAGCCTGTTGGGTTGATAGGAGGAGTTTCGGTATACGCAAATCGTGATAAAAAAGCACTATATGAGTTTAACAACCTAATCATGTTTTTAAATTGACGTTCTTCATTTCACTCAAAATTCAGACACCGCGCAGTGAACTATTCGTTTGTTAGTGACGTCATAGGGTCAACTTAAGTTGCTGTCTAGTATTTATAGTGGTTTAGAGCATCTCACTGCGGAGCCGTACGTCTGGGGGTTCGAATCCCCGATGTTAGTTGCTGTCCTTGTGTGTGATGAATGAATGTGGCCTCCCTGTAAAAAGGGGTTGTGCGAGCGAATGTGTGTGTGTGGCGCGGCTAGTATAATAGACGACATTAGTCATGACGTCACTTGCTTGGAAACGTTGATTCCATCCTTGATTGGTTGGTTGGTGGTACATATATTTTCAGGTATGTGTGCTTGATCTCAAGGATCCGCTTATACACCTTCGTCAAGTAAGACAGACACAACAGAAGTTTTACTGACATCACAAAGAAGGAAAATACACCCAGGGGCGAGGTGAGAATCGAACTCACGACGGAGCAGTGCGCAGACTGTTGGCGTGAAAGGCAAAGAGCAAACCGAACAGGCCATCCGTCCCCCTCCGTGATTGGTTCCGTACGGAATTACATTCCAGTCACGGATGGAATCAACGTTTCCAAGCAAGTGACGTCACACTAATATCGTCTATTACCTCGGCTCCGGTCCACAGGTGCTCGCTGGGTAGATACTTAATTCAGTGGTCAAGGATGATAAATCCAGTACCCGCCCATTTGATAGAAAAAAAAAAAGTTTCTGCGCGCATGCGCGTGAGCATGATCACGTGTCAGGGGGCGTGCGCTGCAAGCTCTAGATGGCCCATTTCGAATTAGTACAACGAACAAGAGGTTGCTGACGCCTGTTGATAGGATAAGTTTATTCTTGAATAATTTGTTTTTCTCATATAATATAAGCTAATCCTTTTTTGTTTAATGTTATTTTATTAGGTAGATTGTGTTTAATGTTAAATTCGCAATGCTATTGTTGTATGATATTCTGTTGTCCAGCTCGTAAACAACATTTTGCTTACGTGTCTAATCTCTGTGATGACTTTGAACCCTCATGTGTCCTCTACTTATTAGTATTTTGGGTACTTACGTATTATCCCGTCGACTGTGACGCTTAATCCGAAAACGTTATCAAATACCATTGACTTTACTATTACTGTGCCGCTGAATTAGCCGGCCGCTGAACGGTCAACGGGATAATACGTAAGTACCGTATTTTGCGATACTTTATTGTACTTTTGAACTGTTTAAGCTTATACCGCGTTATTTGCATCAATATTAGTATAGGAGTTGTTGATATTAATTGTGAACTGTTCACTAGCTATGCAAACATATTGACTCGGTGTAAGCTATTGAGGTTAATACCTATTTAGGTAATGTGCTGAGTACGATACAAAACTTGAAACATGGTATACAAAAAAAAACTATGTACATAGCATTTTAATATAGATATACAGTGGAAGCTCTTATAGCGACCTGCTCTTATAAAAATACTCTCTTATAAAGACCCAAAAATTAGTCTCTATAAGAGCACTTTTGTGCTCTTATAAAGACTAATCTTCGAATCGATTCAGCTTATCGAATATTTTTCTGGATCGGTTTGTGTGCGTCACAGAAGAATTAGCCAATAAACTAATATCAGAGTATGACAAACAGCACCAAGTAACCATCGCATTTTCTTCTCGCTTGCTTTCGCCCGGGGTAACCGGCTACAATCCCAAACGAAACCTTTCGCTACCTAATGTCCTTGTTGATTTTAGACTTTAAATTTATTAGTGTATTCATTTATCTTTCTTTATTTCCAATTTTTTGACTTATATTTAAGACATAAATTTTTCAAATTGCATGCAGATGCAGGTGAAATTGATGTAATAAATTTTGTTAAGCAAAGGAAGTTTAAGGAAGCTAAGCTATGCAATAAATTAATATCAAAATCAAAATTTAAAAAGCAAACGCAAATATTTATACTCTGTAAAATATTGATCGTAAACTTTATATAAATTAAAATAAAAGCAAAAAAAAAGGTAATATAACATGAAATTGGAAGTATCAAGACTTCATAAAATAAGAAATAATTGTTTAAAGTGAGGAAAGATCAATTGGATGATTCGAACTGTGTTCTAAATCCCAATGATATCGTTTTCAGGTTGAGATTTCCTCCAGACTTTATAAATTAGTCTATTTAAAATACATCATTGAGGGAATCGAGTCCACCTTCCTGAATAGCATCAAAATTGATAGTTTAGCTTAACGAGTTTATTGCTTTTAAACGAGTGATATTCTACACTCGAGTGTATCACTCGAAGTTTGCTCTCATAGCGACAAAAAACTCGGTACGGATTAATTACGTTACAAGAGCTTCCACTGTACCTAATAACTTTACAAACACTTTGGCTCAGTATAAGTGTAAACTATTGAGGCTGTTACGTGTTGAAAGGTAATGTTCACAGTGCTGATGATTGTAATACAAAACTTAAAACATGGTACACAAAAAAAAAGTATGGGTACACCTTTAGAAAGAGTCTTCCAGCCGCCATGTTTACCCACAGCTCAAATTATGAATTAAAACCATTGAGATCTAATTGTTAATATTATTATTAGATCCTGAAATAATAGTAATTAGTAGAATATTGTTAGAGATCTAATGGTAGTGTTCGGCAACTAGTGGTCAAAAAATAGTTAACTACCAACTACTTAACTAGTCTGGGAAAATCTAGTTGCAACTAGTAGTTAACTATTTTTTCCTGGGACTAGTTACAACTAGTAGTTAACTGTTTTTCAAAGTAGTTAACTAGTCTATTTAATTTCATAACCTATTTTTTGCCCAAATTCTAATACATCTTTCTTATCTATATCACTAAAAACGCACAAAAAGGGCCTTTAATTCTGGTTATGGTATTTTGAGTACTCTACCATCTTAATTAAATTTGTTTCAGTACAATTTTTTCTATATTTTGATAAAAATTTTAATAATAATTTTTTTGAAAGTAGTTTCAACTAGTAGTTATTAAAAAAAGTAGTTCAACTAATAGTTGAACTAGTTTAAACCAAAAGTAGTTAAACTACTAGTTGCAACTAGTTCTAGTTAACTAGTGCCGAACACTATAGAGATCTAATAGTACTGTGCTGATAACTCTTAATCATGTTGCTGTGGTTCAACATGGCGACTTGAGGATATGTAGCATTTTAATTTAGACCTAAAAAAACCTTTAGACCTTTAGTTTTTTTTTTTAACCTAATAACTTAAGAAGTAATTTGGCTCAGTGTAAGCTTTTGAGGTTATCAAGTGTTTAAAGGTAATGTTCATAACTTAAAACGGGGTATTTTTATGTATGTTAATATAGATATTCTAGATAACCGTAGATTACGTTTTTTATGCAACCTTTATAGTGTTTAAATCGTGTAAATTCACTGAAAATTAAGTGTAAAACTTTGATTTGGTTATTTACAATAGCAATAACGCTAATAGATTTGCCTGACTAGAAATTTATGAACTTGATCGAAAGATGTTTAGGGGAAAAATGGGTCTAGTGGTGTAAAATAGGTCTAGGAACTTTTACAGTTTATATTTATAAAATTTAATGTTTTTTGGCATGCTGATTTTTATTGACTCAAGTAAAATCAGCATTCCAAAAAACGTTAAAGGTTATAAATATAAACTGTTAAAATCCCTAGACTTATTTTACTCTACCCGACCCTATCAATTTTAGTAGGAATTAAGATTTATTGAATTACTAGCTAACTTTGTAAAAACTTTGGCTCTATATTAAGGTTATTACGTGTTGAGGTAATGTTCACAATGCTGAGTACGATACAAAACTTAACACGGGGTATTTTTACGTACATACATTTTAATATAAATTGAGGTTAGCAATCTGAATGATCAAAGAGAAATTTTGTAGTCGGAAGTTTTACTCCGTTAAATGATTTGAATACTTTGTACCCAAAGAGGATCTTGAGTATATCAGAGAATAGATAGGTCAATTTGGGATTCTGAAATCAACCAGGTTGGGTGTACTATTCTGCCGTCCTGAGCAAAAGTACACATAAAGGCCATTTCATCAGACAGATTTACTTTCGGCAAAAAAGTATTTGGCGGATTTTCCATTCTGTGTGGTAAACCCACCTCTTCTTAGATTAAAATATTGGCTACACCCAAAAATATAAATTGAAATTAGACAGCAATGTGTTTAAAACTATTCTATGTTGTTTAAATAATATTTTCAATTTAAATTAATTTTACAAAACAACTTTAGTTTTCTTTCAATAGACGACATTAGTCATTACGTCACTTGCTTGTTTGGAAACGTTGATTCCATCCGTGATTGGTTCCGTACGGATCCGTACAGATTTACTTCCAATCACGGAACCAATCACGGATAGAATCAACGTTTCCAAACAAGCAAGTGACGTCACACTAATGTCGTCTATTCTGATGTTCTTTGTTCAAAATTTTGACAACCCTTCGAGAGGCTGGGGAAGTAGCGAGATGTATTCTCACAAATTAAAAATGCGCAAGGGGGAAATATAGAGCTGAATTTCTAAGAAAACTAGTTTATGTGCACTTTTAGTCCAGTAACTTTGTCACCTGATAGTATGGGGTAGTATGCGTCAAATCCGGTAGTTCTGATTTTTTGCAGACTTGTTTATGATGTTGGCCTCATGGATAATCCAAGTTTGTGACCTCGAGCGCCGAACGCAACTTTGTCAAAAATCGAAAAAACCGAGAAAAAATCGTTCTTTTTTCAAATTTTGGCGATTATAACCCTAAAGGACTAGTTTTTGAAAAAACTTTCTATGGACATTTTTAAAGTAGACTAAATTTGCTACAAAATGCATTACTCAACTTTGATTTTATGAAGAGTGGTTTGGACGCTAGAGCGCACTGAAAAACAGCGATTTTTTGGCCTTTCCGCAAAAAAATGAAAAACGCGCTATTCTACCCTCTACAAAATGAAAAATATTCACGTTATCAACACAAATTTTATGCCACGTGAAAGAGAATTTAATTGTCCATAAATAACCTGCCTTACATTATTATTTTTTGAGAATGGGGGAGGCAGCGAAGCAAAGATCGGAAATAAAACTTTCGCGCCTTACAGCCAAAACGAGCTTTCGCAGTTGTTAATTTCCAATCTGCGCTTTAATTCCGGTATATTACCAATAAAATTGGTTGTTTTGGGTAAATTGTTGACTAAGCATGTTTAAAAAAATAATTTTTTAAATTTATTTATGAAGTGTTAGGTATTTTAGGCAAAAACTCAATATTTTTAAAAAATTCATATATTAAATTATGGGAATTTTTTAATGAACGAATTTATAAGTTTTTTGCATTGCTGAATCCGAATTTCAAGTTTATTTTCATTTAAAAAGTTACCTTCACATCAAAAAATGCAAAAAATCTCAAATTTTCGCTCTTTTGTTCGGTTTTTCACCGATTTTCTTAGAAAATATTGGTTTCTCGAAAAATAGCAGCACATCAAATTAAAGTACGTAAAATTTCCTATAAGATGCACGGGTTCGTTTTTATTTTGAAAGGAGCGGTGTACGCTTTAGAGCGTTCTGAAGAAAAATGATTTTCATGTTTCTGTGTAAAGTCAAGAAACAGCTGTAATTCAGCACGCTCTAGCGTCAATACCTCTCATTATAAAATGAAAGTTGAGTAGTGCATTTTGTAGGAAATTAAATGTACTTTCATATTGTATAAAATATTTGTCTGTTACGTGTATATATTTAGAGCTGTAGTGGGGGAAAGCAAGCGCTCTTTACTTTTTTTGTAGAAAGGCAGAAAAATCGCTGCTATTCAAAACGCTCTAAAGCGTACACTGCTCCTTGCAAAACAAAAATGAATCAGTGCACCTTATAGGAAATTTTACGTACTTTAATTTGGTGTACTGCTATTTTTTTGAGAAAGGAATATTTTCAGAGAAAATTGGTAAAAAACCGAACAAAAGGGCGAAAATTTGAGATTTTTTGCATTTTTTTGATGTGAAGGTGACTTTTTAAATGAAAATAAACTTCAAATTCGGATTCAGCAATGCAAAAAACCTATAAATTCGTTCATTAAAAAATTCCCATAATTTAATATATGATTTTTTTAAAAATATTAAATTTTCGCCTAAAATACCTAATACTTCATAAATAAATTTAAAAAATTATTTTTTTAAACATGCGTAGTCAACAATTCACCCAAAACAACCAATTTTATTGGCAATATACCGGAATTAAAGCGCAGATTGGAAATTAACAACTGCGAGAGCTCGTTTTGGCTGTAAGGCGCGAAAGTTTTATTTCCGATCTTTGCTTCGCTCCCTCCCCCATTCTCAAAAAATAATAATGTAAGGTAGGTTATTTATGGACAATTAAATTCTCTTTCACGTGGTATAAAATTTGTGTTGATAACGTGAATAATTTTCATTTTGTAGAGGGTAGAAGCGCGCGTTTTTTCATTTTTTTGCGGAAAGGCCAAAAAATCGCTGTTTTTCAGCGCGCTCTAGCGTCCAAACCACTCTTCATAAAATCAAAGTTGAGTAATGCATTTTGTAGCAAATTTAGTCTACTTTAAAAATGTCCATAGAAAGCTTTTTCAAAAACTAGTCTTTTAGGGTTATAATCGCCAAAATTTGAAAAAAGAACGATTTTTTCTCGGTTTTTTCGATTTTTGACAAAGTTGCGTTCGGCGCTCGAGGTCACAAACTTGGATTATTCATTATTACAACATCATAAACAAGTCTGCAAAAAATCAGAACTACCGGATTTGACGCATACTGTGATGTATAAAGTTACTGGACTATTTAGGGTGATTCAGATAAGTGTTTCATAACTTCTAGGGGAGGTAGGGTACATCAAGACGAACAAGAATTGATATAGGTTAGGAGGTCGCAAGTGGGGTCTAAGGGGTAAAAATCACGAGTGAAAATTAGCAAAAAACCACGCATATCTGGACAGAAAGATACAATTGTTCGATTCCGGCATTTTTTACATTCAACCAGTTCAAATTTTTCATGTAAAAACGAGATGCAAGTGTTTATTCTAATCAAAAACATACCAATAATTGAATGAAGCATGCGTTGTAGGTAGATTAAGGTTACAATTGTCCCTTGGTCAGACTTTAGTTCTTTTCGCTATACAGGGTGTCTCAAAAGGTCGAGTGCAAACTTGGAGGGATGATAGTACTCATCAAGACGAACAAGAATTGGTATAGAAAGGGGGGTCGCAAATGAGTTTTAAGGGGTGAAACCCCGGGGTGAAAATCAGCAAAAAAACTTGCATATTTGTGCAGGAAGAGACACAACCGTTCGATTCCCGTAGTTATTTTGTGAAACAACTTCAAATATTGTAACTTCTTCTACTAAGCGAGTTTTCCCACCAGTAAAACTATTGCATTCGACAGGAAAAAAAATGTCGCCAATCCGTGATCAATCCGTGACCAATTTGTGATTCTTAAGGTAGGTAACTCAAATTTCTATGCATTAGGTATAATTAATGTTTTTTAAAGAGAATCGTAGAGGCCAAACTTAGAAATAAGATCACGTCGTGCTATCTCATACCTGCCAAGTACTCCGATTTTATTGGAGTTACTCCTATTTTTAGTTTCTTCTTCGATAATCCGATTTTTTCCTAAAAACTCCGATTTTCCGATTTTTTAAAAAATACTCTTGTTGCAATCGTAAAAAAACTATTTTAATTTCCAAACTCTTTAAACTTATTCCAAGGTGTCTACTGATTATGTGAAAGTCCTGAAATCGTATTACAGTCCGAAATTTCAATGAAAGATAGCGAATTTTCATATGTTTCCGTACTTTTGCCTGTAAAGTTGGCTTTTTGCATTGCTATGGTGGACTGAAAAAAACAACTTGACGGTCGTGATCGCGTTTTTCTTTCTTCGTGTTGATGTCATTAGTTTTTAAAGCTTGTTTTTGAAGAAATTGTTCACTACTAGATGGAAAATTACGAAAGTAATAGAAAACAAAGAGAGAAATCTATCATTTGAATAAAAACTTAATTTAAGAGTTTTAATATCAAACAAAGAATTACAAATAGCAAAAATCCAACCAGAACTAGACCAAATTTTTTTAAGGTCTTTCAATGCATCATTTCTTAAAATCAGTCTTTTATTTTCGTTTTCTTATTCTTAATTTTTTAATAAGGTTTCAGTATTACATTTTCTTTCTTAAAATTATTTTTTCCAGAAAAAGCTTTAATTTTAAGAGGGATGTTGTTTTTGTTTCTTCATAGGTTTTTTTATCTGAATTATTTGTGCTTTGTAGTTCAACTTTTAACTAAAAAAATAGCTTAAGTTTTAAATCGTGACCGAAAAATAGATGGGTGGGCTTTCATATGTAGTCCGTGAAAGTACTCCTATTTTTTTCTCCATCAGATTCGCAGCTATGCAATCCAGATGAATAGCTTTTAACATTTTTGTGATTCAAAAATTTAAGATACTTCAAATTTAAACTAATTTAGTTATTTTTATAAATGATTTCAACTCTAGACTCAAAAATATTGGTCAGCCAATTCAAATGAACATCTTCGAAATCAATTAGATAGTTGATTAAAAGTAACTTTGTGGACAGTAAAATGATTTTGCTTTAAAGCCTACAAAATTAATTAATTAGTTCAATATTATGATCTAATCTAGGGTATAGATTTGATGGCCACTTTTAATAAAGTGATTCATGAATCCAAAATATCAATCAAATGTGGATCATGGTCACAAGTAACAAATGGCCATAAGCTTTCTATGCTTGTGGCCATTAATGCACAACTTTGCAAGTTAAGAACGTCCGTACATCAGCCTTAGCCTGTGTGAAAAGCTATCCCTTCTTGGGTAAGAAATTGCCGGCAGCGTCACACCCAAAGGTTAATTAAAGCCCTGGATGGAGCAATCGTAGCGCTCTCCATCCTTACGGGATTAATAACTAGCTCTAATAAGCAATCTGTGAGTATACTGCTATCGAGCTAGCTGCGTGGTACTAAAAGGATTCATAGCGATTATAAACAAGAGAAAATTATTTTATAGTTGGGTGGCTTAGGACAAAAAAACTGCAAATTGTGATAAGTTTATGAAACTTTCAGGGATGATAGACCAACATATAAGAACTCTAAAATCGATGGGACCCCAAAATTTTAGCGCGTGGTTTGACTGCTATGACGTCATAACAAGATGGCATCCGTTGCGCTCCAAAAACGATGCCGTGGTAATTTTTTTTAAGCTAAACACATTTTAAGCTCTAATTATCCATAAACATATCCTAAAAATAAAATATTTACTTACTCCATGGATATTAGGGGCGTGGTTTCATCAGAATGACGTCATTACCACTTGGTTTACCCTGCATCCAATATCGATAGTGATGGTAGTTTTTCTTGTAGTTATTTACCTTCTAGATCCGATTTATTCGTTATTAAGTCTCTATGGAAATGTAATTTCTGAATCTAAAGAGAATATTTGAGTTCTTGGGGGCGTGGTTTACTTGATTGGGATTTTTTACAAAGGCGTCAGTAATGCAACTTTTCAAATAGTATTGAAATAAACTTCTAATTGTGATACAAACATAAAACTTTCAGGAATGATAGATCATCATATAAGAACTCTAAAATCGATGGGACCCCAAAATTTTAGCGCGTGGTTTGACCGGTATGACGTCATAACAAAATGGTGCTCCTAGCGGTCCCAAAATGATGCCATATATAATTTTTTAAAGCTATTCACGTTTAAAGCTTTAATTATCCATAAAACTATCCTAACAATTATATCCCTTCTAATATTTACTTACTCCATGGATAATAGAGGCGTGTTTTCATCAGAATGACGTATTTTCGGCTTGGTTTACACTGTGTCTAAAAGCGTCATAACGGTCAAACCACCCCCTAAAATTTTGGGGTCCCATCAATTTTTTTGTTCTTATATAATTATATAACATCCCTGAAAGTTTCATAAAAATATCTCAATATAATGTTCATTTGAATACCATGTGAAAAGTTGCATTACTGAAGCCTTTGTGAAAAAACCCTATCAGGTAAAACCCACCCACTAAAAACTCAAATATTCTCTTCAAATTTAGAAAATAAATTTCCTTAGAGAAATTATTAATGAATAAATAGGGTCTAAGAAGGTAAAAACTACAAGAAAAGCTACCATCAGCATTGCTTTTGGACGCCGTGTAAACCAAGCCGAAATTACGTCATTCTGATGAAACCACGCCCCTATTATCCATGGAGTAAGTAAATATTAGAAGGGATATAATTGTTAGGATAGTTTTATGGATAATTACAGCTTTAAACGTGAATAGCTTTAAAAAATTATATATGGCATCATTTTGGGACCGCTAGGAGCACCATTTTGTTATGACGTCATACCGGTCAAACCACGCGCTACAATTTTGGGGTCTCATCGATTTTAGAGTTCTTATATGATGATCTATCATCTCTGAAAGTTTTAAGTTTGTATCACAATTAGAGGTTTATTTCAATACTATTTGAAAAGTTGCCATTACTGACGCCTTTGTAAATATTCCCAATCAAGTAAACCACGCCCCCAAGAACTTTAATATTCTCTTTAGATTCAGAAATTACATTTCCATAGAGACTTAATAACGAATAAATCGGATCTAGAAGGTAAATAACTACAAGAAAAACTACCATCACTATCGATATTGGATGCAGGGTAAACCAAGTGGTATATGACGTCATTCTGATGAAACCACGCCCCTAATATCCCTAGAGTAAGTAAATATTAGAAAATATTTTATTTTTAGGATATGCTTATGGATATTTAGAGCTTAAAATATGTTTAGCTTAAAAAAAATTACCACGGCATCGTTTTTGGAGCGCAACGGGTGCCATCTTGTTATGACGTCATAGCAGTCAAACCACGAGCTAAAATTTTGGGGTCCCATCGATTTTAGAGTTCTTATATGTTGGTCTATCATTCCTGAAAGTTTCATAAACTTATTACAATTTGCCGTTTTCGGTCATATTTTTGATCTATAAGCCACCCAACTATTTAAAAGTGGTAGATTGCCGCTGAGTCATCCAGTTGGCTCGTTTTTTAATATGAAGAAATTCAGAATTTTGAAGACAATGCCTACAGTCTAATAATTGAATAAAGGGACTGACCAGTACTACAAGAAACTTGGAGAAGTGGAGATTTGGAAAGATAAACAGACTGACGGCCAAGCGAAACCGAATAATTTTGATTGCATAATTTATGATATGAAAGAGGGATTTGAAACGCCACGGTTTGTTAGGAAAGGAGGAAGAAGGAATTATGCCTAAAACTGATAGCTTAAGTTTTAAAGGAAAACATAAGTTTAAACACAAAAATTGGGGGAGGGAGGTGAAACATCACTGAAAAAGAATTAATTTTACAAGAAACTAGTGTTACTTAAGTCACCACTCTGTTAATTAATTTTAAAATGACTTTGTCTGTGTACTGACAATAGTCTTTACTGTTCCCTCCTAGGATCTTAGGGCATAACGAAGCTCCTGAGGTAAAACAGCTGGTCTGTCCTCGAAGGCTCTATGCCATTCTTTCCCTGGAGAGATAACCAATTATGGCACCATCTCTCCATAATCTACCCTCCACATCACAGCGATACAAAATTGGCCGAGCTCGAACCCATTTTTGACCGTGTATTTGTCGATCTTGAGTTTTTAATAATTTTGTCATGAGTAACGGTTATGTTGTCGCATCTAAAGAACATTAAAGAATAAGACTGTTTAAAATGCTTATATTTTTAAACTCTTTGTTTTATTAAAAAATGTTTCATACAAAATTTAAGTCTTCATTACATTTTCTTACAGGGTGTTTCACAAAGAGCTCACGCCGTCTGCTGCAATGTACTACTACTTCTAGAAATTGTGTTAAGAAATTCTTTGGTCTAAGCTTAAACCAAAGAATTTCTTAACACATTTTCTTTAAAATCGGTAGATAAAAAAAATTAATAGATGGCAGCCCAAGATTTTGTGAAACGAAGGAAAAGCAGTCCTTGAAATCCTTGTCATACAGTATAGGGAAATAAAATTGCATTGCAGTAGACGGCGTATTTTTATCATGTTTTGTCTATTTGTTATTAATTTTTAAAACCAGGGAAGGAAACCAGAAAAGAAAAGCATCCATAAAAAAAAGTTTCTATTTTTCTATTATAAATTACTTTATTTTTTTAGCTAAATTCATTTGGTTCAAAAATTTCCCTTTTTAAATCAAAGCAAGACATTGAATACTATAAAAGATAAGGTTTTCGGTTTTTATTGACCACGCAATTTGACTTCATTTAATAAATTAGTTTGGATTCATTAAGTTTGCTAAATATCGTCTAATGGTAAAAATCACCTTTCGAATTCTTCACGATTCAAGTGTGGAAAAGACCCTTAGTTTCTACATCTTGCCGTGAATAAAAATAATTCCGATGTTTGCACATTTTAAATACTATCATTATTATTTTAATTAGTTTAGAAACTGCTTACAAAATTAAAATATTTTCTAGAATCACTTGTAATACATGTTTGTGGGCTTTGTTTATAGGTATTCATCCAAAATTTACAAATAATTATATTTCTTGCTAAAATTTATTATTTTAATTATCCTTTTAATAATATTAAATAATTAATTATTGCTTTTAAGCATTGAAAAAGTTTTCGAGATTAGTATTATTTTTTCGGGTAAACCTAATAAAATGAGTACTCATGTATTTATGAAAGGGTCTGTGGATTTTTATGAAGGGTATGTTCTATTCAATTCGATAAACTAAAATATCAATTTCACATTGGAATTTAAACTTTTCTGAGATTTTTAGCTTAAAAATATTTAAAAATTTAAAAATAAAAAACTCATAATTAAATATTACAACGTAGCTTAAAACTACTGTAAAAATAAAACTGGAAAATCTTAGAGTTTCATTACCACTATTTTAACGATAAAATAAGAATGGAAAAAAATTGCGCCAAATGGCTAATAAGTAGCCAATTTTGGTTGAACATGCATTAAAAAAGAAGACTGATCGAAATAAATCTTTCGCTACTAAAAGAAAACTTCTTGGAAAAAGTTACAGTTAAATTTACTTTTTGCACTACGAGTTTTATTATTTTGATGTAAAAAATTACGGAATCGAACAATTGTGTCTCTTCCTGCACAAATATGCAAGTTTTATTGCTGATTATCACCCCGGGGTTTCACCCCTTAAAACTCATTTGCGACCCCCCTTTCTATACCAATTCTTGTTCGTCTTGATGAGTACTATCATCCCTCCAAGTTTGTACTCGACCTTTTGAGACACCCTGTATAACTCCAAACAACTAACAAAACTCTAGTATTAAGATGTTTTTGTCGTGACTCTTTCTACTGCGCAGTCTATCAACTTTCAATGCATGCCTGTTTCATTTATTGGTCTGTTTTTGATTAGAATAAACACTTGCATCTCGTTTTTACATGAAAAATTTGAACTGGTTGAATGTAAAAAATGCCGGAATTCCGGAATCGAACAATTGTATCTCTTTCTGCCCAGATATGCGTGGTTTTTTGCTAATTTTCACTCGTGATTTTTACCCCTTAGACCCCACTTGCGACCCCCTAACCTACATCAATTCTTGTTCGTCTTGATGTACCCTACCTCCCCTAGAAGTTATGAAACCCTGTATAGTTATTCTGGATTGCCTGGGACTGCTGGATCTGTTGACGGATCCAATTTTAGTTTTAGACTTTTTGAGAGTGACGGAATTCATGGACCTGGTTTAGCGTTGCAAAACAAAGGAGATTTGCAACAACATTAACAACCCTGTATAGTTCTCAAAAATAATAAATTTCAGTAATTGGCAACTAGTGTTTTGGGGGATATGATCCCGAACCTCAGTGTTTGAAGTAACAGGTTCTTCCTGCCTGCTAAGCTAATTTTAAGTAGAATTCGGGGTTTGCGGTGCCTCAAGAATAGTTAACTCATCCAAAGTTTAGTTATTATTTGAGAATAATCGCAATCTGAAGTGTCCACAAAAGCAATTTTTGAAATAAAAAATAGTTCGAGTTTTTAATAGTTTGTTACCATCACCCCACAAAGAGGATCCTGTGTACATCTCAGTGGGTATGTTGGATAATTTGATGGGATTCTGAAATCACAGCTAGGTTGGGTGTGTGTTTTTGGTACCCGCAATTATAGGACGAAATCGGGTAAGTACTGTGTATTTATTTATCATCCGTGTAGTTTTGTCTCTTGTGTTTGGGGATTTCAAAGCATTTGACTTAGCAGGTTCCACAGTTTATTAATTTTAAGTAGAATTTGGGGTATGGGGGCCTCGGGGATAGTTAACTCATTCAAGTCTAGTTATAATTTAGATTTGTAATCTGAATAATCAAAAAGGTCCTATATAATTTTTGTATTCGAGTTTTATTCCGTTGAGTACTTAGTAGTAGATTCCAAAGAGGATCCTGACGAGAGAGGGGGGTATCCCCCTTAACCGTTTGCGCATGATAGCACCCCCTCTTGGTCATGTTTGACCCCTTCTATCCCCTTAGCAGAGATATTTTTAACTCCTCTGAGTTAGTATTTCACTCCTTGAAAATCGGAAATACTCTTTAAAAAAAACTAGCCAGGAGTATTTTCACTCTTTGAATTTTTCACAAAGGTTTAGCTTAAAAAATGCACCGTGTCCCACCGATTTTTTTTTGCAGTGATTCCAATCAATTAGACTTTGCAAATACCTATGAAATTTAACTTTATATAAATGGTTTGTGGCCATAATGCCGTAGCCCAGAAAAAAAATTGGAAAGATTGGATCTACTTTTGGTCGTTTTGGGAGAGGAATAGATTATATTTTTTCATTTATTGTTCTGATGCTCAGGGAGTTTGATTGCGGTTTTCGTGTCTCTTGTATGCTATTTCCGTATTTCACTCCTCCTAAAAATATCAAGATGTATTTTTACTCCACAAAAATTCTAGGAATAACACTGCCCCCTAGTACTAAGGGACATTCCCGATCGCTCCAGGCTTGTCAACCCCTAAGTTGAACACATGGATTTGGTAACACCCTGTTTAATCATATAGATGAAATGGTTCTGAACGGTTTGAAGCAATCTGACCAATGGAAAATTTTGGGGTATAAGTTTATAAAGCCAAATTTTCGAAAATGACATTTTTCTTACATTATAAGTCTTTCCTAAGCGGAAATTCTTCTATTCGTTAGTAACTGGCCGGTTTTATGGGGGTATTCGATGTTTCAAGCTGTTCGCTCTTGCGGATAGCTATCCGCCATAGACCTCAATGTATCTAAAATGCTCAGTACACAAAATTAGTTTGATAATTTCTGAAAGTTAGAACCTATGCTGATTTTCATGGTAGTGGTCCTTTCAAAAATGTAAAACTAAAAAAAAATAATATTTAATAGTATTTTGAGTAGATAGCCCCTTTAGAAATTTAAATGAGTACCAAATGTGTGTGTAAACTGTATACCTATAGAATATACGGATATTAAAATTGGGGAGAAGGTTTGGGGGTTCTCTCAGAATATTTTTTTTTTTAAAATTTGGCCCTCAAAATAGTGTTTTAACTGAATTTTAGGGCTGTTGGGTTACACCCGATGTGCACTGCTTCTTGTAAGCCACATAATTTTTAAAGGAAAAGTAGAAAATATAAAACATTTGAAATTTTGATTTTGAAAAATTTAAAATTTGTCCCTTAAAGTAATAGTAGCTTTTTTGCTACCCTTAAGTTCGAGGAAGAGTATACTCCTTGTAAGTCTGGGAATTTTCAAGGGGGGAAAATTGTGTGTATCAAGTTATTAACAGCTTCGTTAAGAGTTCTCCAGCCGCCATGTTTACCCACAGCTCAAATGATGACAACACTCTTAAGCATGTTGCTGTGGTTACACATGGCGACTAGAGGACTCTTTCTAAAGCTGTTCTAAAGGTATAATATTTAACTTATTGTATTCATTTGCAGGAAATTGGCCATCAATCAAGACAGCTGACTCAACAATTAGTAAAATTTTATGTGATTGAATAAAATAAATAAAAATAGTTATTTTTGACGAAAACGTATCATTTTTTATTTTCAGCTACAAGCTAGTTTGGCGACTACAGAGGGTAAGTCAATAGAATAGGTACACTTTAGGCGGTCACCAAACTGGGACAGTTACACAGCCAAATCTTTTTATAACCAAGTGGAGGCAATTAGCAGCACAGCTCGTACGAAATGTGTCAAGTTTACGTAATTGCTACTAGAAGTAAACTAAATTTGGACGAATCTTGAACGTCTGTGCTGCTTGGGAAGGTTGCTTCATTGCTAAGGACCATAGGTTGAAATTAAGTTATCTAAGAAGTATCATTAGTAAAGCCACTAGCTCTGACGTATTGCGCATGGACTTAAAGAAAAAATGTGAAAAATAAATAACTTGACAAAGAGGGTATAACAAGAACTAAGTTTATTATTATATTTCAAATGACTGGGACTGGACCCATTCTGGGTCCAGTCTGGGACTGGAATTTCTGGGACTTGAACCCATCTCTTCTTCGAGTTGAGATGTTCCTGGAATCTGGGAAGGCAAAAGAGACTTAGTACACTAGAAGTAACTTTTTAATACTGCGCCTGCGTCAGAATGCTAACCCTATAGATTGATGTTATAATAAGTTTCAAGGATACTGAATCTCCATTGCTTAGCATGCTACAGGTTGTGGGTTCTATCCCCAGTTATTTTATTAAAGAATAATTATATATTTTCCTAGAGTAATTTCAATCAACCAACCAATCACCAATTTTTCTATTTAAATACCAACCAACCAACCAATAACCAAAAATAAAATCCAGAGCTATTATAAATTTCCATTGCTGTGTGAGCCGATGGCTCAGTGGCTGCATGTGTGCCTAGCATGCTCTAGACTGGGGTTCGATCCCCGGTCTTATTTTTCTATTTAAATTTAAAAATTAATATCCACATTTATTATTTGTTACGGTTGATATATGAGTCTATGGCTCAGTGGATGCGTGTGTGGCTTGCATGCTCTGGAACTGGGTTCAAACCCCGGTGTTTCCTATTTATAAAATTTAATTTTTCTACTCATTCTATTCTATATCATCTATTCTATCTCATCTCATCTATTCCTATTCTATGTCATCTATTCTATTTTCTATTATATTTTATTTCTATTTATCAACTTTAAATTAATTAGAAGATTGTCACAGCTGTAGGAACGGATGGCTCGGTGTGTTAGTACTTGCCTAGCATGCGGTAGTTCCTGGGTTCGATTCCCAGCTAATACTATTTTATTAAACGCGTTCACACGCATGCGCATTTGAATCGTCACACGGTGCTGGCGCCATCTATATTACAAAAAGTAAATTAATATTTCTAACAACATGTTGGAATATCAAGTTCATATTAATTAGAAGATTATCCCAACTGCAGGAACGGATGGCCTGGTGGTTAGCACACCAGACTGCCATCCGAAAGGCCCTCAGATCGAACCCATCAGGTTCGAGGCTGAGCCTTCTCAACGGGTATAGCACTCGTACATAAATATTGATCGGTATTTATAAATTTTCCTGCGCAATCACAGGGGGACATAATTTTTCTGAATTTCGACGTTAACTGTAACCGTACCGGTCAGATTCTTTAAAAATTACACTATTTTTGAAGACTTTTCCCTTATTTTTACCCGAATCAGTCCGATTCTTTAAAAAATGACACTATTTTTGACCGAAAATTAAGAGTCTAAGGGAAGAGTGAATTGTACTCCCATCCGCAAACCCCAACCACCGACCCAGGGCGTCACATTTTAACTTCATAATTTTCAGCTAATTCTTCGAGAGGTGACTGAATTAAAGCATTTGAATTTACAAACTTTACTTTTTGCCTGACTTATAAACTTTTTCTTTATTTTTTAATTGGTGACTGATCTAGTATAACGCTTGGATATTATGGGCTGATTTGACTTTATGAATTTGGTTCCTTACTTAATTCATGGGGGTATCTTAATGTTTCTCCTTTAAAATTCAATCAAACCAATCAGGTTGTTTTAAAATATATCTAGTATTTTATGAGACATTTTCTAGACCAGGGACTTATCTGGGTTTGAAACTAGACGACTCATGTATAGCTTTAAAATTCATAATAAACTATATATTAGCTTGGAAAAACTGAATTCTGATACTGGAATTCTTGTAAAGCCTACCAGCACAAATTCTGTGCTTTTGAATTCTTACCTGCACTCAGTTGGACAGCTTACAAGTGACGGCACAGTGCTGAATCTTATTATTCCATGCCCTTAATTCATTCTATATAGGTCTTCTGGTGGTTCAAACGACCCATCAATTTTTAAAAAGGGCCTACTGTAGTCTATCAAAACGGCATTGAAGCTTATTTTTTATAATACAGCGCCGTCCAACCTTTATATAGGGCCAAGCAAATCTCCAGTAGGAAATTCTTACATTAGACTGTGAAAACAATTCCGTAAAATTTTCGGTTTTAAACTGGCAGTTGGATTGGCTGTGGAAAACCGTGTAATAAAAAAAATACAAAGTAAATGAGTAAGAACGACGGTGTTTTACCTTCTTGTAATCCAAAAAACATGGATTAAAACGGTAAAGCGCCGTCGTTCTTACGGATTTACTTTGTAATTTTTATTACGGTTTTCCACAACAAACCCATCAGCTGCCAGTTTAAAACAGTCAATTTTACGTTAATTTTTTTACAGTGTGTATCGAGATTAATATTCTACCTGTAGTGTTCTAAAATTTAACATGTAATACCTAACAGTTCTCCGAAGAGATAGGTACTATACCATTGTTGAGTCCAAACCACACATCTATCTCTCTATATTAAAAAAAAGTAACAGTCGCCGCTGCCGCCGCCGCTGTTTCAGAAAATCTTCACTTTGACAATTTTGAATTGTCGCTATGCAAAAACTATGGAACGGAAATTATTGAAATTTTGACCATTTGTAGACAAATGTATGAGGGTCCTTTTCGTTCAAATAGCTAATTAATGAGATAATTAGTTCAGGAATTATTTAATGTCAAAGTCGAAAATTATTTTTTTCTGCTGCGAGTTCGCCCCCAGCAAAATCTATTCGCAGCAGAAATATGATTTTTTGCAGCCGCATTCTCTTAGATGTGAAGTTTTGCACCTCGTCGCCCTTTTTTCGAATTTCGAATTAGTTTTGGAGTAATTAAGTTTTAAAGTTTCGAAATTTTTGACGGGTTTTCGGTTTTTTCGTTATAAAAGAAAAACTAATCACAGTAGAACTATGATATTTTAAACACACATACAATTATTTTTTATAAAAATATTGGCGTTTTGTTTTTTAAAAAATTCTAATTAGTTTTGGAGTTATTAAGATTCAAAGTTTTAATTTTTTCTTCTCTTTCTGTGGCCGTTCACTAGAGAAACAGGCGAGTTTTATGATGAGTCTAATTTCTTTTATTTTCAACAATGTTTTTTCTACAAAATGGTTGATGATTATTAGTAGACTTGCTGGATATTTTTTAACATTTCGATTAAATTATTGATAAGCTAAAAAAGGAATGTATTTCAGCAACATTTTTGTTAATTTAGGGGAATGATACGAATTAAATTATTTATAAGCAAGAGAGAGGTATTTTCGGTATTACAAGAGGCTTAATTAAGTCGAGAAGAGTGTTAGGCTGGATTGTTGAGATGAACAAGCGAGCTCTGCACGCTAAGATCGCGAAGCGATCTGAGAAGAACTGCGAAGCAGTTACGGGGGTTGGTGAGCGATAGCGAGCAGGGGGCAGGCCCCCTAGTCTGAAAAAAAAAGCTTGGTTACCGAAAATACGAGTAAGACAATGTTTTCAAGGCAATGTTTATATATGATAGAGACCCAAATGAGCGTTGAAGCTTATTTTTTTATAATACAGTGTGGCAGGGCCGTAACCAGACTTTTGTTTCGGGGGGGGGGGTTGACTCAAATATTTTCTGAGGTATGGGTACTTTAATATGTTAAGGGTACTTTATGGGTACTTTAATATGTTAAGTTTTAGATGACAACACTGGATTGGAATTTTGATGCACTAAATTTCAAAATTGTATAAACAATATGAATTCGAAGTAAAAGGGGGGTCTAGGGGTCCTCCCCCAGAAAATATTTTAAAATTTGCCCCTCAAAAGAGTGTTTTAGCTCATTTCTGAGACCCTTTAGATTACACCCATAGAGCACCACTCCTTGTAAATCACACAAGTTTGAAGGAAAAACCCATATACTTAATAGATTTCAAAATTTCGAGGGGGGTTGGGGGTCCTCCCCCAAAAAAATTTTGGAAATTTTACCCTTAAAAGTAGGGTTTTGACTCATTTTGAGACCCTTTGGGTTATACCCGAAGAGGATATCGCTCCTTGTGAGACATAATTTCAAGAAAAATAGCAGTATAAAAATTGATGTCAAAATTTCGGGGGGGGGGGGTTGAACCCCTACCCCCCCCCCTTGGATACGGCCCTGCAGTGTGGTCCAACCTTTACATAGGGCCAAGCAAATCTTCAGTAGGAAATTCTTACATTACACTGTGAAAAAAATTCCGTAAAACTTACGGTTTTAAACTGGCAGCTGGGTTGGTTGTGGAAAACCGTAATAAAAACTACTAAGTAAACCCGCCGTCGTTCTTACGTCGATTTACTTTGTAATTGTTATTACGGTTTTCCACAACCAACCCAGCTGCCAGTTTAACACTTTAATTTTTTTACAGTGTGTACTACCTGTGAGTGTTCTAAAATTTACCATGTACCATGTAGAGAGACAACAATAAATAAGTTATCATAACTTTAAAATTCATAATAAACTATTATAGTCCATCAGCTTGGAAAAACTGAATTCTGGTTCTTGGAATTCTTGTAAAGTAAGATTTCCACCAACACAAATTTTGTTGCATTCTCTTTTAATTTTATTTTAATCGGGGATTAAAATATTTTGGAGAATTGAACCTGTAAGGACGGATTTTTAAGACATTTCTGGGGAAAATGCAGACGATTGGATTCTAATTTAAGAAATATATTTATTTTCCTGGAATATCTATTTGAGGGATTAGACAGCACTGTTTTAATAAGTGAGATGAAATGTAGCACAGTAATTTAAGAGGGATATTTTATTTGAAAACTTAGTTTAGTAATTTTGTATTTTAATCTAAAATAAAATTTTTTTCATGAGAACATAGCAATACTCACCGCTAAAAGTTTTAAAAAAAATATTGGTTAGTGCTCAAAAGGGTGGCAGAACTATAGGCCTGCTTCAACTCTATTAGGGGGCTGTTCAAATATTACGTAAGGGGAGAGGGCAACTTGCTGCTTACTGAGAGTGAGTGATGCTTACGTAAGTTGTCACTAACACTGCATTTCCAAAAATCTCCTCTTTTTCTCATAAATAATTTCAAAATTCAACCAAAAACAAGTTTTACAAGAGAACATTGAACTAGGGAAAAATAAATTCAAGCATTTTGACTTCACCAGGAAAATTTTAACGATAGGTTAAATATTCATGGAGCACAATGAATTTCAGGAATCTAGGCATTGCTAAACATTTTGTATTCAAAATATGAACAAAGGGGGAGTCTGGTGGATTATGAAGGGTACACTTATTAATTGTGCATTACAACGAGTATTTTTAAACTACTGCTTAATGCCTTCAGGGGTTTCCCTGAATTTTTTTTTGGAAAATTGGACCTGTAAGGACGGATTTTTAACACTTTTCTGGGGGGAAAAAAGAAAACAATAAATTGGATTCTTATTAAGAAATATATTTATTTTCCTGGAATATCTGTTTGAGGGGTTTGATTATTGTAATTTTATACGTACTTTAATCTAAAATATAAAAGTTTTTCATGGAACATAGCAATACTCACCGTTAAAAGTTTTTAAAAAAATATTAGTTAGTAAGTATTACTATCAATTCAACTTGATCAAATATTACAGTATAGCACCTAAGGGGGGAGGGGGTTTGCGATTTGCGATTTGCCCTGACAAGGGGGGTTATGAGTGATGCTCACGTAAGCGCACTGCTTTTCCAAAAATCTCCTCTTAACTATAAGTTTTACGAGAGAAAAATAAATTCAAGCATTTCGACTGCACAAGGGAAACTTTAACGATAGGTTAAATATTCATGGAGCACAATGAATTTCGGGAATCTAGGCACTGCTAAACATTTTGTACAAAATAGTAGTGTTGGGCTCTGGCACTAGTTAACTAGAACTAGTTGCAACTAGAAGAGAGAGACTGAGAATATACTGAGAGAATACTGAGAAGCTGTTGGTTGATGAGAAGATGGATGAGAATTGAATCGTTTATTTCAAAAACCAGTCAAGTGACAAATTGTTGATTTTGAGTAAATCAAAGAAAACTTCCTTCCAACTTTAAATTTTTTTTTAAAAAAATTCATATTTTTTTTCTATGAAAGTTATCCACTTGTGTAACTGTTTGATAAACATGAAACTTTTTTTTTATCCATATTGACAAATGTAGAAAAATAATAAAAAGTCTGCACTTGACTGGTTTCTGAAACAAACGACCATCACTATCGTAAATGTCGAATGAAATATTCCAATTTCATTTGGGACTTGAAAAATAAATGAAAAATTAACATAGTTTAATATCCCTGTTATGGATACATATATTTGTTCTGGGAATGACTATTCCTCATCATACACTCGATCTATTGTGCATTCTGTTGCAGGCCATTGGAAATTGTCGTATAAAACTCTTGGTATCCAACCAAGTAGGGTTTTAGAGCTAGGGTTTAGAGTGGGGTTTTAGTTTGGAAGAGAAACCAGTCAAGCGCTGTCACTTGTCTTCTTTCTAAAATAAACAAGGATTGCTACACCGTCACATGGGGGCAGAACTTGATTTTTTTTGCATCAAACGATGTATTTACCTTCACAAAACAGTTATTGACCAATAACTCAATTTTCAATTTTTTGTCACTTGACTGGTTTTTGAAATAAACGATTCAATTTAGGATTCCTCCTTGGAAGGATTCCCAAAGCCTCGATTCCTTAACTACAAAGAAATAACTTAGCACTCCTTCTAAATTATAAGATTCGAAACCATTGAATTAACTTTAGTCTTAAATGCTTTTAAATAATTTTCAATACCTTTGTTATATTGAAAAGGGGGTTTCCCCCACGAAATTTGACTATTAAAAAGGTCTAACTAATTGACCTTTTCAGTCCTAGCTGCCCCAAACTTTCCATAAGATTCAAAGGCGGTCTGGCTGGGACTAAAAGGTTTGAGTAGAACACGGTGAACACAATAAGAGCAAAATAATAATAATTAGTTCTCATAATAATTAATTTATTTGACCATGCAATATACACAAACAACGATTCTTTCGTAAAACGAATACTTAGCATTCTATAAGCTTACAACAACAAAAGGCAGGAGTTTTATTTTCATCTCCACATAGTAGCTGCCAACGTTAATGAAAATTGGGTGGATTTATTAGACTATGTTTAAAAATGGGAACTTTCACGGACCACCCTGTACTACAGCTTAAAATCATTTACCCACACAAAATTGCAAGATGACATCAGTTTCATGTAAAACAGTTGGCAGCTATGTATGATTTTTCCTGCCGAAGCTCCAACAGCAGCTTTTATAACCAAACTGCAATCTTAGTTTTTTGCTGTTTTAATAGTATGTATGCTGGAAGATTTAGAGTGTGTAAAAGATTCAGCACAACAACAAAAAAAAAATAAAACATTTGACCTTCTGATAAAGATATCATTCTGATATACTCAATTTCTGAAGTAAATTTACACAAGTTGATCGATAAAATTCAAAATGGTACTTTAGGATTAGTCAAATCCGTCCAATTCAGACTTAATTGGCAATGTTTTAGAAATAGCACATCAAAATATTAAAAAACAACTGCTATACTAGACAGCAACTTAAGTTGACCCTACGACGTCACTAGCAAAACAAAGTAGTTCCCATCGCGGTGTCTGAATTTCGAGTGAAATGAAGATCGTCAATAGACGACATTAGTCATTACGTCACTTGCTTGTTTGGAAACATTGATTCTATCCGTGATTGGTTCCGTACGGATCCGTACGGATTTACTTCCAATCACGGAACCAATCACGGATAGAATCAACGTTTCCAAACAAGCAAGTGACGTCACACTAATGTCGTCTATTCAAAAATATTATTATTTTGTTAGTTTTTTTATCACGATTTGCGCACTCCTCCTAGCAACCCAAAAGGCTTTCTGATTACGCAGTTTCTCCTTCCGCTTAGTGACGTCATAGGGTCGGGAAACGTTGTCTAAACTCAACAGCCTCGTCGTTTCCTGACCCCAGTAAGTCACTACGTGGAAGGAGAAAATGGGTAAACACAAAACCTGTTGGGTTGCTAGGAGGAGTACGCAAATCGTGATAAAAAGGCACTATACAGGGGGATTCAGCTAAGTGTAGGGGAGGTAGTAACTTCTAGGGGAACTTCTTCTAGGGGAGGTAACTAGCTAGGTAACTAGGGGAGCTAGGGGAGGTAACTAGCATAACTTCTAGGGGAGGTAGGGTACATTAAGACGAACAAGAATTGAGGAAGGTTACGGGGTCGCAAGTGGGGTCTAAGGGGTTAAAATCACGGGTGAAAATTAGCAAAAAACCTCGCATATCTGGGCAGAAAGAGATACAATTGTTCGATTCCGGCATTTTTTACATTCAACCAATTCAAATTTTTCATGTAAAAACGAGATGCAAGTGTTTATTCTAATCAAAAACAGACCAATAATTGAATGAGGCATGCGTTGTAGGTAGATTAAAGTTACAATTGTCCCTTGGTCAGATTTTAGTTCTTTGCGCCATATAACTCCAATCAACCAAACAACCAACAAAACTCTAGTATTAAGATGTTTTTGTCGTGATACATTCTACTGCAGTCTATCAACTTACAACGCATGCCTGTTTCATTTATTGGTCTGTTTTTGATTAGAATAAACACTTGCATCTCGTTTTTACATGAAAAATTTGAATTGGTTGAATGCAAAAAATGTCGGAATCGAACAATTGTATCTCTTTCTGCCCAGATATGCGAGTTTTTTTTGCTAATTTTCACCCTTGATTTTAACCCCTTAGACCCCACTTGCGACCCCCTAACCTTTACCGATTCTTGTTCGTCTTGATGTACCCTACCTCCCCTAGAAGTTATGAAACATTTATCTGAAACACCCTGTATATGTTATGGGCAAAGTGATTAACCGGGCATTATTAATAATGCCCAAAGTGGAGGCGGGCAAAGTGATAAATTTCATTCATAAATTCCACTGAATTTATCACTTTGCCCGGGCATTATTAATAATGCCCGTATTTATCACATTGCCCGTAACATATACACATGGGTTTAACAAAACAATCATATTTTAAAATTGGCGATCTTCATTTCACTCAAAATTCAGACACCGCGATGGGAACTGCTTTGTTTGTTAGCGACGTCATAGGGCAGTGGCGTATATAAGGGGGGGGCGAAGGGGCCCTGGCCCCCCCCCGAAATTCAGACAAGGTGTACGAAAACAAGTTAAAATCCTGTTTTTTAGGGTCAAATTTCATAAAATTTTCGGGGGGAGGATCCCCAAACCCCCCTTTTGTACTAGGAATTTTATTAACAACTTTATTATAATAAGTTCATCAAAATCCAAAACCTACCAAAAAATATGTCCAAAATTCGGACTAAGTGTACCAAAAACAAGTTAAAACCCTGATTTCTGGGGGAAGGACCCACAGATCCCCTTTTGTACACGGAATTCTATTTTTAATAACTTTTAAACATTAATTTCATAAAAATGTACATCCAAAATTCGAACTTAGTGTACCAAAATTAGTTAAAAACCTGGCGTTTTTTGGTCAAACTTCGGAAAATTTTCTGGGGGAGGACCCCCAGACCCCCCTTTGGTACTTGTATTTTTATTACTAACAATTTTTCCTATATTAAGTTTTTAGGGCCTAAATTATCACCTAAAAAACTAAATTGGACCTATTAAATATGTGTGGGAGGGGCTGGGGAGTAATTTTGGGCCCCTCCCTAAATAAATTTCTATATACGTCACTGTCATAGGGGCAACTAACGTTGCAGTCTAGTATAGTATAACTAAACTGGTAGATCGCATACAGCAAGAATACCCCCAAAAATTTAATTAGGACATCATGAGAATCTGAAATTTTTCAACAATACGTAAACAAATTAAAGCCATTATCATCAATTAAAGCCATCATACGATACGATACGTATCACATAAGATATAGAATAAACTAGCAACCAGATTTTGAGATAAGGTTGATTTTAATGACCAGTAATCCAAACCACACAACAAGTAATGATAAACAAAGGGGTACAATTTCGTTAGAGTCCCCGCTAAATATCGCCAATACCCACAAATAGCTAAATATATCCAAAATATCAACACATTTTCTGACTTTTATCAATAAACTGCACAGTTATCAATCTAATTAAACGTTTTCATTCAGGAGTTTGAAATTATTTATGAATATTTCTAAATTCTATGTTGCCTCTAAAAGAACCGGGCGATATTTTGTGGGGCTCTAACAGAATTGAACCAACAAAAGTGTCAAATACTCATTTCCCTAAGCCTAACAATCGTCTAAAAACTCTTCGATTATAAAAAAAGTCGCTGAATATTTACAAGCACGACATCATACTATATATCAATAAGGCATGTTTAACTATTATATAGCTTTTAGTACTTACTTTTAAAGGGTGCGCGCGCAGATCCCTATATATTCAACGCTTTGATGTGATGCAAATTTTCACTTTTGCTGAATTATTGCATTGCACTGATTGACGTGTAGGTTTATTTCTCTACCCACAGACGGCCTCTTGCCTGTTATGTGATAAAACTATTCCCGTATTAAAATAAATATTTTCTCCTTGAAAAACCCGTTGGGATTGTTGAAATTAATATGAATAAAAAGTAAAAATCAGGATTTTGGATGATTGTAATTGGGAATCGAAAACCTCCAGTTTTATTTTCGAATTTATTTTGGGCAATAAATGCTGGAACTGAACGTTTTACCTTATTATTTCTTAGCCTCTCACCCTAAAGAAATGTCTTTTTCTGAACGTATTTGCGAGGGTTCTCCGCTTTAATTATTTTCTTGATTTTTACCCTTTCTTTAAACCACCCCATTTGCGACCCTCTGTTCTATACCAATGAGGTGTTTTCATAAGTGAGGGATTTCCTGAATTTTACACTTTTTTGGTTTAAAGCTCTCAATAAATGGGGACCTGCGCCGACAGATATATAGAGAGAGATTGTCCTGAGATATTTACAAGAGATAAACTGGAAGAAGTAGCGACCGGATATGCGAGGGGGTCCCAAACATCAATGCACGGCTTTTTAACACCCAATAAGCAACCATCCTTATTTATTTCAAATTGAGAAAAAAATTCCGAAAAATTAACTTCTTATTCTAGGGTGTGTCAAAAGCCCGTTTTACGGTTTTCATTTAGAACCAACATCTCCTAGGGTCATGGAAGTAAGGTGTACCCCTAGGTAAGGGAGTGACCATGCTGAATGCATTGAGAGCACTTTTCCAGGCCTTGCCAATTTCCTGGCTTCTTTGATCTTTTAATAGAGCATTCGCACTTGACGTCACACTTGACGACGTGGAGGACAGGCAACAACGTTGCTAAGGCTGCTGTTCACCCGTTGCTACAGAGGTTGTTAGGGGCGGAGTCTTGTGATCGCAAATGCTCCAATAGAAGCATTCGCACATGACGTCACACTTGACGACGTGGAGCACTGTGGAGGACAGGCAACAACGTTGCTACGGTCCGAGTCATGTGATTGAAAATGCTCTATTAGAGTTTGTCTTTATTTATCTAAAAAACTCAAAACTGCATGACAACACTGGAAAATTACAAATTTTTCTTTTTCTAGAGTTCTGAGAAACTTCTTTTTAGTGCGTTTGTCATGATGTTGCAAACAAATTTCTCGTTAAAGTTATACATTCTTTTAGTTTTTTAATATTTTTTAAACTTTCTTATTTCGCTGTTAGCATCTCAATGGATTTTCCATGGTCACTTTCATAGAGACCTTACTTCCATCGCCCTAAGAGACGTTGGTTTAAAAAAAAAAAGCCGTGAAACGGACTTTTGAAAGATCCTGTCAAGGGGGACGGATGGCCTGTTCGGTTTGCTCACTGCCCTTCACGCCAGTTGTCTGCGCAGTGCGCACTGCTTCGTTGTCAGTTCGATTCTTACCTCACCCCTGGGTGTAATTTCCTTCTTTGTGCCAGTAAAAATTCTGTTGTGTCTGTCTTACTTGACGAAGGTGTATCAGCGGATCCTTGAGATCAAGCACACATACCGGAAAATATATGTAACCCCAACCCAACCCAGAACCTAAAAAATGGCATAAAAAATGCACATTCATGTTTTACGACACAAATAGTTTTTTACTGTCAAAGTATGACAAAGCTGTAGCAATAAATTGCAGCATTGATATTTGGGACATGAAAATGATCACATGAAGTTTTGTATGGAGAGACATAACCTACATGAAGATGATTCTACACTTTGATTAGGACACTCGGCAACGTGCTATACATCAGCTAATTTCACCATCAAAACATACTACCACATTGTTAAAAAAGTCAAAAGAAAATATATAGTGCTGTCCTTTAAAAACAACCCACTCCAAATTGTACCCTAAAAACAACCCATTGAGATTTTTTAATTAAATTTTTTTTTTATTTCTAATGGCAGAGAAAATGACAAAATCTTACAGAAAGATCACATAATACAAAACAGTAAGATAACAATATCTCATCAGCAAGGCTCTAGCACTCCAATAGCGTCTCACCTCGGAGTCCCCACGCACAGTTGAACATCTTTGGATATGGGACCTGTCCATAATTTCATCCTTTTTGCAGAGTGGGCAATTAGGACTATCATAAATGCCAATACGGTGTAGGTGGTTTGCAAGGCAATCATGCCCCACCGCAAGTCTAAATTCTGCGACCGCTCTATCGCGAGGTTTACTCGAAATTTTTTGGTCTAATAAATTTCCCCAGTTCTTCGAGGAAATGCGAGAAGTGAGCCTCGATTTCCATCTGAGTCTCATTTGATTTTTGATATAGAGTTTTATGGAGTGGAATGAGCTTGTGGTTGGCTGTTCAGCTATCCGTGTGCCCTTCTTGGCCAACATATCTGCCTGTTCGTTTCCGAAAATGTCACAGTGTCCAGGGATCCATGGACAACGATGTGCCGTCCTTCTGCCTTAAATCCCTCAAGGAGCAGCTGGCATTCTAAGATAATATTTGAGGCAGTTTTTTAATTAAATAATTAAAATAATTTTACCATCTCATGTACACTGTCCTTCTATGCCCTTTAGAGTGTCAGGGGTGTAAAAACTGGTCAAAGAACGGTTTATTTACTTATTTTTTAAACAAGCTGAGAAAATGTAGAGTTTTGACGAAAAATGTGCTTCAGATTTACAGATTTTGTAAAAATGTATGTTATAAAGACTTTAGAGCATATTTTTTGCGCGTTTTTATGTTATCTCATTACTACTATGAGAATAAAATATTTAAGTTTTAGCTCAGTCCGCCAAGAGTCCTTCTAGGAAAAAGTGGGTTTTTATCAAATTCTTACTTAATTGGCTGCCAATTTGTAATGGATACTTGGAATTAAGCGCTAAAATGTTAGGGAGGATGAGCCGCTAGTACAGTTTTTTGTTCGATTTAATTATCCTTTTTATTAAGCTTTTAATGAAGAAAATATGAAACAGTGGGTTGTTTTTAAAGGACAGCACTTAATAGTTCTAAATAAATAAAAAGCAAAAATACTAACATCATTTTTTTCAGTTGCTACACCTTAAGTATTAGGGGACATCCATAAATTACGTGAGGTGTTTTTTCCAAAATATGGACCCCCCTCCCCCCCCGTGAGATTTTCTAAACCACTAGTTTTGTTTTATCGGCATAAAAATTACCATCCAGATCGCAAAATTTTGATACAAAAACACATTGAAATCGAAAACATGGTTCTAACTTGTAATTATCACGACTGACTGGCTAATGATTTGCTAGTTTGACTAATCTGAGCATTTTTTCTGAACTTGTGCTAAAAAATATTAAAGAAAAAACGTATATTTTCTAAACTAAAAGTTGACGTGAGATTTTAATTGACTCCCCCCTCCCCCCTGGTAAGATTTGGTGAGATTTTCCTGGACCCCCCCTCCCCCCTTTTGACCTCACGTAATTTATGGATGTCCCCTCATAACACTCAATCTCAGTATCGCTGTTTTATTCGTGATAATAACAGTTCATCGGCCATTTTGAATTCTCGGAAACACTTTTTTTGTTAAGCAACACTTTTAACAAGCTCGGTGGTGCAAACATGAACCGGTGTGGTGCAAAAGCTGGAGTCAGGAAGCTCTAAGCTCCTCAGAGAATACAGAAAGGGAGTTAACAGAAATTTATTTCGGGAGGGGGACCAAAATTATTCCTCAGCCCTCCCAAGAATATTATTTAATAGGTCCTATGTTGCTTTTTATTACACTTTTAGATGGAATTTGCGTCTTAAAGAACGTCATAAAGAAAAGTTGCATGCAATAAAGTTCCAAAGGGGGAGGGTAATCCCACAGAAATTTTTTGAAAAATTGTCCTTAAAAACAGTTTCAACTTACGACGAAAGGGCTTAACTTAGTTTTTCTACATCTAGTCCGAATTTTGGACATACATTTTTAGGTAGGATTTGCATATAGTAAGGCCCCTATATACGCCCCTGCCAATGGGGGTGCAATTGAAGAATCAGGGTGTCAATCAAAAGCTTTATGAATTTTCTAAAGAAATTTTGTACTGTAAATTACCATTACAAAATAGTTTTAGAATCTTAAGTATTCGTGGGGGGAAATGAAAAAGGAATTCTTTACCTTTTCAGAGTTTAAAGTGTGTACTTTCACCATAAGAAGAAAATAAGTACCCTATAATAAGTTTGGCGTTTTATAAACCCTATTAATAAGTAAAATTTCAGCGTAATAAGTACAACTGGTACTGAAGGTTTCTATTACTTAGAATGTGTGTGGTGTGCCATTGATTTAATGAGGCATCTATATCCTAACACATGTCACAGTGGTGTCACTATAACGACACCGAGTGTCACACCTGACCGTCGTCACAAACTCATAGCATTTAAAACATAAGACTCCAACACAACCAGTGTTATTCCTAGGATTTTTTTGAAGGAGTAAAAATACTCCCCGACTTTTTGAGGAGGAGTGAAATTGAATTGTGAGGAGTGAAATACGGAAATAGCATAAACTACATATACAGACACGAAAACCGCAATTAAACTCCCTATAAGCATCATAACAATAAATGAGAAAAAAATTACTATATGGCTGTATGAAAACACAATTAAAAAGTATGATAATTACGGTGCCGTGGCTTTTGGCAATTGGCTTGGCCAGAAGTCGTGCGAAAATGTCTCCGTTGAGATCAGTTGGTGTTTTGAGTAGAAAAATATTATTCGTTGATTTCGGTGGGGCCACTCAGTGCAATTTTGAAGCTAAACCTTTGTGAAAAATTCAGAGAGTGAAAATACTCCTGTCTAGTTTTTTCAAGGAGTGAAGTACTCTCTCAGAGGAGTTAATAAAAATATCTCTGAACACAACCCCTACTAATTTGCAAAACCATAATATTTCTTTGAACCTTTCAGATATCACCTAAATGCTGTTCCAGAGACTTACTTAGAGCGCTCCCGACTCCCAACACACAGACATAAACTCTATAAAGCAGGTAACAAAAATACTCACAGTTCTGGAAGATTGGCAATTAACCATGCCACACAACATAATTCATCCCTATTTACATTTGCTAGCTTTCGTCGATTCTAAAATTCCGTAGTACTGTTCACTTTTTACACAATAATGTATGTATACTTGTACAGTTTAAATACAGAAACACCAAAAATGTTTGTACTGTTCTGAAGGATATCATCTATCCTTCATCAAGAATTATCTGAAGAATCTCTTATTATCATCATCATATCAAGAATTATCTGAAGACAAAACTACTGGTCAAAAATATCTGAAATTTTACAGAGGGCATTTTGAAGGGATGTGAGGTTTTTTTTTTTAAATACAAAAAAATTTGTAAATTAATTAACTTAAATTTTTGCCTTGGATTTCAGGCCGTCTTGAAGGTAAATGTTTATTAAAACTATCATATCAGACGGTTAAGAAAAAATAAATTATAACTATCACTTTTACTCAACAAAATTGCGTACTTTCTTAGGGACAGTTATAATTTTTTCTTAAGTGTCTGTGATTTGATAGTTTTAATGAACACAGACCTTTTAGACTTCTGATGGTGACGGTCCGAAAACTGAGGCAAAAATTTAGGAAAAGCGCCATCTATAAAAGGGCAAATGACCTATTTCTTTTTTTTTTGTTTAAAAAAAAATTGACATCACATAAAAATGCCCTCTTTAAAATTTCAGATATTTTTTTACCAATAGTTTCGTCTTTAGAGATATGTTGTTTTATAACCACCCTGTATCTTTAAAGAGAGTAAAATATTCTAACTATAGAAACACATTAGAGTATTTGTATAGGAGGAAAGAGGACCAATAAATATACAATTCTCTGCAATGCAGCTGAAAATTATGTAACAATACTTTTTATTGCATACATATGCTAACAAACAATAAGACCTAGACCACACAAGCCAGTATTTCGTATAGATTATCTTTTTTTCTAAATCTAAATATGTACATTGCTTATTATTGCGTACGTTGCAAAGTGGTCTAGTCTAGACTTTGATTGGAATGTATATTTATATAACCCTGTATTGATATTTCGATATTCTTATAAACAGTACAGGGTGTTTCAAAGGTCCATTTCACGGCTTTTATTTGGAACCAGCGTCTCTTATGGTGGATTTACACCACCTACTTTGGAAACAGAAAAGGTTCCAATTACATGGCTTTACTTTGGTACTTTTTCAAGTGAATTTGATCACTGATATCTCCTCGAATATTTAAGATATTTTCATGAAACCTTTCTGTACCGTTTGTCACGATATTACAAACAGTTTTCTCAATGGAGTTTTCATTCTACCTCTCTCCTTTAATTTTTGAATTATTTTGAACTATCTTGTTTCGCCGCTAGGGTCGCTGTAATCCATCACAATGGATTCTCCTTGGTCACTTACCTAGGGGTATACCTTACTTCCAGGACCCTAGGAGAAGTTGGTTCCATATAAAAGCCGTGAAACTGAACTTTTGAAACACCCTGTATAGCATAAGACAAAAAAAAAAGAATCTAGTAAGCCTCAAAAGTCAATAGATAACATAGAAATCTACATGATATTGTCCAGAAATGGAGTATGTGACTTTCAAGGCATTCTAGTATATTCATAAAAATACTTGGACATAATATTACTTTGATTCCATTCTTACGGATATCTAGCTAACATCAGTTTCGTTCTGTTTGGAATGTGTTGAGATATCCTTCATCAGGGGCAGCGTTATCAACATTTCATTAAAACAGATCTAGAATTTACTTATTCTTGCTTTGCCGATTTCGTTTCACATTTGCTAGGGAATAGTATTTTGATAGCTCTCTTTTATAAGGAACTGTTATTTAAGAAAGAACTCTGGGTAGATTTCTTGTTCTGAAATAGTGTTCTAAAATAGTGTAGAACCTCTGTTCTAAATAATTCCCTTTAGTAATTAGCTTATAGTTAAACAAATTTACTTTTCTCATTTTATGATAGTTAACGCGTGCCAAAAGAATGATTAGTGGACTTGACTGTATGGTTAGTTGAAACTACTGAATGATCAGTGTAATCAATTGAGTGATCAGTGGAACGGAGTGAATAAATACTCTGTGGGAGCTAACTCGATTGTTTGATCATTGGAATCGCTTGTGTGACCAGTGGAACAGACTGAATGATCAGTTGTCCACTATATGACCAGTGGGATAGACTACATGATCGGTGGAATCGGCTAACGTTCAGAGTGGAAACGACTGTATGATAAGTCCGTGAATAATCAGTTCTCTATTCTATGATCAGTTGTATCGGCTGCATGTGTATGATCAGTCCATGAATGATCTATTGTCCACTGTATGATCGGTGAAAACGGCTCAATCAATTCAATAGGAACCGACTGGTTGTCCGCTGAATGTTCATTGTAATCGGCTGAATGATCTGTTGTCCACTGTATGATCAGTTGTTCATTGCATGATCAGTTGTCCATTGCATGACCAGTCCGTGAATGTTCGTTTGAACCGACTGCATTATGATCAGTGGAACTGATTGTATGATCAGTTCGTGAATGATCAGTTGCTACTGTTTGATCAGTGGAATCGGCTGAATGTTCACTTGCAACAGTTGAATATTCATTGGAACCGACTGTATGATCAGTTGTCCACTGTATGATCGGTATAAACGGCTGATTATTCAATGGAACCGAAAGAATGATCAGTTGTCCACTGTATGTTCATTGTAACTGTATATGAACGAAAGAATGATCAGTCCAAGATGATCAGTTGTCCACTGTATGTTCATTGTAATCGGCATTCATTGTAACTGTTTGAGCAGTTAGAGAATGATCAGTCCGTGAATGTTCATTGGAACCGACTGTATTCAGTTGTCTACTGTATGATCAGTGGAAACGATTGAACGAACAGTCCTTGAATCTGCATTTGAACCGACTGTATGATCAGTTGTCTACTGTGTGGTCATTGTAATCGGATGGATGATCAATCCATGAATATTTATTTAAACACTCTGTATAATCAGTTCGTGAATGTACATTTCAACCGACTGATCGGAACGGACCTTTTATCCGGAAAATGACCTTTTATCCGAGAAAAAGACCTCTCATCCGGAATTTTTACCTCCGGGACGCTCTAGAATCCGGAGAGTCCATTAATATTCATTTGAACAGACGGTAAAGTCTGTCTGTCCTAGCAAGGCACGAGTGGCAAACCTAAAATCAGTACCCACAGCAGAAAAAACAGTGGCGAAAAAGCCATAAAGATGGTTATCTCACTTCTATTAGATACCCGATACCCTGCACTCGCCACTGCTTTCTCTGCTGTGGGTACTGATTTTAGGTTTGCCACTCGTGCCTTGCTAGGGCAGACAGACTTTATGAAGTCCATGAATGTTCATTTCAACCGACTGAATGATGATCAGTCCGTGATTGAACATTTGAACCGACTGCAAGATCGGAACGGACCTCTTATCCGGAAAATGACATTTTGTCCGGGAAAAGACCTCTTATCCGGAATCCCTAACTCCGAAACGCTCTAAAATCCGGAAAGTCCATGCATATATTCATTTGAACCGACTCTATGATGATCAGTCCGTGAATGTTCATTTGAACCAACTGCAAGATCGGAACGGACCTCTAATCCGGAAAATTACCTTTTATCCGGAAAAAGACCTCTTATCCTGAATTTTTACCTATGGAACGCTCTAAAATCCATAGTTATTCATTTGTACAGACTGTATGATCAGTTCATGAATGTTCATTTGAACAGACTGTATAGTCAGTTATAGAGTGATCAGTTAGGGAATGATCAGAGCGTGTTGTGACGTAGGCGAGGGGCCAGGCGGGAGAACAGGACGTCGATCGGCTGCTTGTCGTCGTAGAGGGAGGGAGCGCGGAGGATGATGCAACCGCTGCCCACCACGCACGCGATCCCGAAGATCCATAGGAACAGTCGGTCCAGCACCATGGCCACGTACTGCCAGTCGCCCTCGATCTGAAAACAACGAACAATGCAATGTCAGAACAGGCTATATGACTTTCTATATACAGGGGTGCTACTGAGTTTGACTCAAAATTCCGGTAGTATTAAATGTATTAGAGGAACGGACCTCTTATCCGTAAAAATGACCTTTTATCCGGAATCCCTAACTCCGGAAAGTTCTTTCGTGCAGATAACCAATGCCTATTTAAAAATCTAAACGTTTCGGATTTTAGAGCGTTCCGGAGTTAGGGATTCCGGATAAAAGGTCATTTATAGTCTTATAGTTTTCCGGGATTTTGAGTCAATGTCAGGTCACTCTATATGGCCCTCTATATACAGGGGTGCTATGACTGACTTTGACTGAAAATCCCGGAAAACTATAAGGGTAACGGACCTTTCATCCGGAATCCCCAACTCCGGAACGCACTAAAATCCGGAACGTTTAGATTTCTTTTAAAAACTTGTTCTGATGGTATTTTCCCCCACAAAACATACGGCGACCCCAGCCAGAAACCAATAATACAATGTCAGAGCAAGCGACAACACACACACAATGACCAAGACCTTAATAGTCATCTAGAACAAGCAGGCCGGGACACTGCGCCTCGATGAGTCATTCTCAGCCCCCTCTCCACAATCAAGACAGTGAGAATGAGTCATCTTTTAGCTGTCCCGGCCTGCTTGTTCTAGATGGCTATGCAAGGACCCTCTATCAGGGGTGCTACTGACTTCAACTCAAAATCCCGGAAAACTATTAGACTGTAACGGACTTTTTATAAGGAATCCCTAAATCCGGAACGTTTACAGATTTAAAAAAAAAAACTTGTTCTGTAGGTATTTTCCCCCACAAAACGTACGACACACCGATGAGACAGAACGGTCGGAAACGTTTTAACTATGTAGTAATGTGTATGCACCTCCGAAGAAAGAACGTTTCCTCGAGGGTCTCTCCACACCCCCTTTGCTAAAAAACACCCCCTGCGCATCTATTAAGGGCTAGCACGCGATCTGCTGGTTAATAATAATATTATTTTTTTGCCCGCATAAATTGGCAACAGATGGCGAGGACAGCCTTGCTTGTCAAGCACCTAAAAACTGCTTTCGTACAAGTTTATGGCTTGCTTTTGGGATGAACTTATGATCATACCGGCACGGTACGGCGGGGAGGCTCTCAAATATCTTGATATGAAAGGGAATTGAAAGTACATCTTTTAAAATGCTAAGAGTTAGATGGTTGAAAACCTTTTTTTTTTCTTCAAAAATAAGTTGTCAAATGGTTTTCATTGATCAAAACTCGGCTAGCCTGTATAGTACCTATAAGCCGTGGTTAAGTTCAGTGAGGAAGCAGTGTCAAATTGTAATTTTTTCCGGTGAGAAAAACCTAGTCAGTGATTTTTAGTTTTAAGAAAAATCTGTCCACCTCACACAAAACCGCTGCTTAAATTCCCTGGGGGGCACTCGTAGGAAGGAAACTTTTTCTCTTGGGAGTCTATTTTAGAACTCATTTCTGGACAGCAATACTTTTTTTTTCGAACGTATAATCATTACAACACGATAAAGGTGTTAAAGTGTTCTATACTATACAGCAACGTTAGTTGACCATGGGACGTCACTATACTAGACTGCAACTTAAGTTGACCCTACGACGTCACTGATAAACAAAGTAGTTCCCATCGCGGTGTCTGAATTTTGAGTGAACGTCAATTTAGAAATATGATTATTTTGTTGAACCCATGCATATATAGTGCTTTTAAATCACGATTTGCGTACCAAAACTCCTCCTAGCAACCCAACAGGCTTCGTGTTTACCGATTTCTCCTTCCGCATTTGTGACGTAATGGGTTCAATAAACGTTGCAACCAAGTATAACAAAGTACTAGTTCCCATCGCGGTGTCTGAATTTTGAGTGAAATGAAGAACGTTCATTTCCCGCGTATATAGCGTCTTTTTATCACGATTTGTGTACCGAAACTCCTGGTAGCGAGTCAACAGGCTTTCTGTTTACGCAGTTTCAGCTTCCGCGTGATGACAAAAACACAATAATGACAGGGGGCTGTAGCCTCCTAGGGGCCATCCATAAATGATGCCACACTTTTTTTTAATATGTTTGACCCCCACCCTCCCCTATGTCACACTTCACCATACCCCCTCCCCCCCTTTGTCACATGTCCGGATTGCTTTCAATAATAAGTTTAGAATAAGGTTGGGGTAAGAATTTGGGACCCAATGTTTTTATTTAAGTTTAGGTGCACCATACCTAATAGTGAACTCTTATTTCGTTGGTATGAATCTTATAATAATGTCATTTAAGCTACATTTTCCAGAAAAAATTTTGTTATTTAGTTTTATTTTCAATCTGTGATGTCACAATTCTTGAACCCCCCCCCCCATCCCCACTTGTCACAAATTGATGAACCCCCTCCCTTTCCTCTAAGCGTGACATCATTTATGGACGGCCCCCTAGTTATTTTTTAAAAAAAATCTGTCCACCTCACTGAAAACCGCTGCTTAAATTCCCTGGGGGCACTCTCGAAGGAAAGAAACTTTTTCCCTCTGGGGGTGGATCGATATAGGGGTGGGCATCGATAATTTGTCAAACCCCCTCTTCACAAAAGGGGTGCCACTCCCCATTGGTCCCGAGCCAAAGGATGGAGTTTATAGGGATCGTTCCCGAGGAATTAACCGCTCAATGGAGTTTTAGAGCCGGTATTTTTTACTCTTGGTGGTGGTTCTAATTAATAGAGAGGATGAAAATCCATGAAAAATGACGTAAAAATTATTGATATCGGAAAACTATTCCCCAAGATATTAATTTTTAAAATGTCGTTTCCAGTATTGGCGGGAAAAACAGTAATTTCGCTATGGCTGCTGTGTGACGTCACAGCGCTTGGACCCACTTGGACCCGTTATGTTATTGTATGCTTAGCTTGCTTCATTCTGCTATTCTTCACAAAGTGTTAACTAAAAAACTATGATATTTTAAAGACACATACAAATATTTTTTATAAAAAGATTGGCGTTTTGTTTTTGAAAAAATATTAATTGGTTTTGGAATTATTAGGATTCAAAGTTTTAATTTTTTCTTTTTCTGGCCGTTCACTATAGAAACAGACGAGTTTTTTGCGTGTTTTGGTTTTATTTTCAACAATTCACTAGTTTCGAGGGCGCTGTGACGTCAAATCCCGTTTTTTGATCACGTGACTTCACTAGTGTTTCGGCAAAAATAAAATCGAGTTTTAAGTTATTTAAAACATATTTTTGAACTTTAAAATCTGATATTTGAGAGTTTTAAACTATAACGTATCAACAAAGTGTAAAATTAAGCAAATCCCTCACCTATGCAATTCCCTCATTACTCTTGCTTCATTTCTCTCTACTGCCTGTAGTAAGGGGTTGTAAATTTTCTTACTTCTCTTAATATATGGAATGGGATCCCGGGTTGGGCAAACTACTCACAAGGAAACGTTCCCAGGAATGAAAATTTTACTGGGGTTAGTAGATTACTCCAAACATTTACTGGGAAAAAAATTAGCTGTGGAATTACGGTAGAAAAGCTGTAAATTTTTTTTAAAAGTCATCCTTTTTAAGCCAAATCCAACCCTGCGAGAAATGCAGAGAAAGCGCCAAGTGCATAAATGAACTGGCCACGTTTTATCTGAAGCAGTTTAAAAAAACTAAAAGCAGTTGAAAGGAATCAGAAAATGTTCATCAAATGCACTCCAAGTCTCCAAGTGGTGCTAACTGAATGGATTCGGCAACTCAGAACCCAATTTTCAATAGTAATTTACTCCTCTCCCAATGAAATTCAGCAGCTAAGTTTTTCACAAAAAGTGTTTAGAGTCATCTTCTTATGCTTGTAAAATTTTCGTCCATTTCTGTGAGGTTAGCCTGAGAACTTTTCCTTGTAAACTCACAAAACCGGACGAAACTTTTACAAGCTTAGAAAAAAAAAGGTTTTTAATTACATAATTTTGCATTTTATAAGTTACTTTCAATTCCTTTTCATATCAAGATATTTGAGAAACGTCCTTCCTGAGAAAAGGAATTAACCGCTCAATGGAGTTTTAGGTTTTTTACTCTTTTACTTGGTGGTGGTTCTAATAATTACTCTTGCTTCATTTCTCTCTCACCCCTGTGTAGTAAAGGGTTGTAAATTTTATTCCTCCTTTAACATATGAAGAACTGATCAGAAGGACAGTCGTCCAAAACTACAAAAAAGATTTCTTCAAATTGATTAAAAAATTGGTTTCAGTGTAGCTAAAAGACGCAAAAAATACATGATGATAACATTGAACATTTTTGAGACCTGATGAAAAAGTGCTATTTTCACTTTCTAACATATCTTCGAATTAAATATATTTTCGTGACATTTATCCTGCACCTTTATTTATGATGTTGCCAACAATTTTCTCACTGGAGTTTTTGTTCATCTCCTTTAGTTTTTTAACTAATATTTATTTAACTTTCTTATTTAATTATGCGCTAGGGGCCCGGTATTTCATCTCAATGGATTCTCCAGTGTCACTTACCTAGGGGTACATTTTACTTCCACGACCCTTAAAAGACGTTGTTGCCAAATAAAAGCCGTTAAACGGACTTTTTCAAACGGTTCAATCCTTTCGCGTTCAATGTTCTCAAATTTCTAAAAAAAGGAATTTTTTTTGTGTGGTACTGTGGTACACCCTTCACGGACCACTTCCAAGGCTCTCGCGGACCACCGATGGGGAACCACTGTGTCCCTACGGGAATGCGAAAAAGTGTACAGTCGAATACGCTTAATGTGATCAGGGTTAATGTTATCCATCGGAGAATGTTACCGAAATTGACCGATCACTCCTATTTAATTTGATGTAAAATGCGCCGTTTTGTGTGATCAACATTTCGCTTAATATTATCAAAATTTGGTGTGAAATACCCTAAAAAACTCCTTTTTCCCCCTTTTTAAGGCCAATTTTACTATTACATAATCGTTCAAAACAAGTCATTAATTTATTAATGTTATATGTTCCACTCTCATATTTTTCTTTAAGAATGTATAATTTGCAAAATACAAACTAAGGGAATCGTTTTAAATACTTCAATCAGGACTACATAGTTTTGATTCTAATGCAAAACTGGATTTACACTGTTTGAAACTTTCTATAGTGATGTGATTTATAACAATAAATCGCTTATTATTATAAAAAAAATCTATAATGATTGGCTGCAGCCTCAATTGACTGCCCCAGAATCTGTCACTTCAGCGAAACTCCCTTTTAATCCTCCCTCATCTCTTTTTTTTTCTGAATGACATTTTCGTCGCTCAAGAAACTTTAAATTAGGTTTTCGAACTATTTTTTTCTCCCCCAACGGGAAAAAAGTTTTCGGGGATAATTTTTGTGTCGAGTCAGCTGGTGCGAAGCGTCCGAGTATTAGAGAGATCTAACCGAGCGGATGGTTTTACAGAGGAATTTATCTGTGTGCCCTTTTCTGTGCAATCAAATCAACATAATGCGAAAGTTTCTTTAAGGGGACGCGGTACTCCTGTTTTGACAAAATTACAAAAAAAAAATTTTTTTTTCGTCCAAACTAATCTATAATACTGTAGTTTAATTTGGGATCCCTATTATGAAAATCAAAATAAAATAATTGAAAGAGTTCAAACTGGTTTTTTACGTTTTTTGTATTATAAGTGTTTAAATGTAAGTTCCCAGGGTCTTTCGTCTTCGAATCTTCAGAATATTTTTAGCATCCCTAGTTTAAATAAACGACGTAAATTGTTCTGTATGATATTTTTTTTATAAAGTTTTAAATAATATGATTGATTGCAACTATATAACTGGTACTATTGAGATATCTGTGCCTGTAAGGTCTGTTCGAAATTATAATTTGTTTAAAACTGTTTTTGTTAGATTTAACTACTTAGAAAATTTCTGTCTTTACAAATTTTACAAAATTTTTAACATGATATCTGTTAATGTGGATATTTTTAATATGTCATTAGGAGAATTTAAAAGACAATGTTCTCTTTTAATTAATTAAGTGTTTTTATTTTACTTCCCTAAGTGTTCCTTATATGTTTTTTACTTCCTTTAAGTGTTTGTATTTTACTTCTTTTTGATGTAACACTATAATTGGATGTTTTTCTGTTGGGTGCATCTAAAATAAAATAAAAATAAATAAAAAAATAAAATAAGCATCCATCTATCATATGAAATTTTTACACTGAAAAATATACAAGTTGCAGTTAATTTCATGTGTTAAGGTCTCTATGGCTAATGGAAACTTCGAAGTCCTTTTATCACTGTTTCATTGTTTAAAATGCTAAGGCTTTTTTTATCTATCGGCCCAAATCTCTTGAAATTTTTGAAGAGATATTTTTGAAGGGTTAATGAACTTAGCTGTTCAAATACCTGCCATTTAAAAAAAATAATAATAATAATTTACCACCTTTGCTTTCATGAATCACCAGAAAAAAATGGCTGCAGCAACAAAACTTGCATTGAATCCCACTATACTATAGACTGCAACGTTTCTTGACCCACGACTTCACTACGCGGAAGGAAAAACTAAGTAAACAGAAAGACTCTTGGGTTGCTAAAAAGGAGTTTCGGTACGCAAATCGTGACATCTATAAATATACTACGCTACGACTAATCAAGACGCTCTTTATACTACGGTGGGTTTAACAACAACTAATTATATTTCTAAGTTGACTCAAAATTCAGACACCGCGCTGGGAACTACTTTGTTTGTTTTGTGTCAGGGTCAAGCAATGCAGTCTAGTATAGCATAACTAAATTTTGGTTCTTAAATGCCAAAGAACATTTGGTACTGAACGGATTAAAAGGCAACCAGCTGCCCAAAAGAGGGCTATTAGGGATAGTTGTCACACAAAGGCGTATATGTTTGACTAAAACTCGGAAATCATAAAAAAACTTTAAAAAATTAAACTTCCGCCGTTTGTTTTAGTAGGGTGTCAAGACACACAGAGAAATTAATGGCATTAATGACATTAAAACGCCGCCAAAACTGTTTTTTTTTTTAGCTCCGTTTTATACATGTCTTGAGGTTATTCGTCTAAAGTTAGTCTGTTTAATTTACGCTCAGAAATGAAATTCTAAAAAGTTCTTTCTCTTCTAGACGGCGGTCGGAATTGAGAATTAATGGCCCACTATGAGAGGATGGAACTAAAAGAGAATTAATTGCGGTTTTTGTTTCACGCTTTACTCCATTGGAAAGTGGGTTTCGACCCTTTTAAAGCACGATGATGGCGAAAAATATTTTTAATAGAGAACAATACATGAATGCTCGGATTTAATAATAGGGTCAAAGAAGTGGGGAAAATGGTTACAGAGGGGTTAAGGGCCGTATTTAGAAAGACAAAACATGTAGAAGAAACGAGAACGGTACGGAAACGGTGAAAAAGTTCTTGACACGACGAGAACTCGGGATCTCTCGTCCGCCATATTGTTCCGAAATTCGAATCTATGCGGATTGCTTTTACACTTTTTGTTGTCCGTTATATAGTTCTAGAACTGCGAATACAGCTACTAATTAACAAAAAAAAAAAACATTAATATGTTACGAAGGTAATAGACATCTAGTGTTATCAGGACTTTGTATTATTAGTGTATAATTAATTGTAGCGACAGGAGGAACCAGGAACACACGGGAGCTACAGACTTGTCATCTCAAATCACTCGTTCTCGTCTCGTTTCTTCAACGCGTTTGAGTTTCTGAATACGTTCTCAACCCCCTCTCTTGAATTGGGAAGGCTGTGGGGGAAAAGCGTGCCGGACACCTGTTTTGGACCGAGTTTCACGTGGACGAGAAAGCGGCCTCCTAGACTCTTATCTCCCCGATCTCTTTGTGTGGTAGGGTGTTTCAAAAAAATTTTTTTTTGAATTTCCCAGATGCCCCCCCCCTCAAGTTGTTACAAATACTAAAACATTATTACCAGCAAATTTTCAGGTCTCTAGGACGATTTTTGACCCCCGCGCCCTTCAAAAGTAGGTTTCCCATGTTAAAGTATAGGGAAAATATCGTCATTTTTGGTTCTTTTCAATTTTACGACCCTGAACGCAGTCAATATCGAATTAAAACCTATACATCATCTTTGAGACACCATTGCCTCAAGATCCTATCGGAAAAATATTCCATGACACCTACTGGGGGGTAGTTACAAGGGGTGAAAAGCGAGCTTTCACCGAAAAACGAGGATGCTTGCCGGCGCTTGCGGCGGGAGCTGGATGAAGGCCTCTCAAGTTGGGTCCAGACACAACTCCCGCCAGATAGGTTCCAAATGACCAGGTACCTTAGGAAAAAGGTTCAATAAACACTTAAATAGGCTTTTATCCACGTCCCTCCGCAAACGCCGGCGAGCATAACCAGCACCCGCGGCAAACATCCTCGTTTTTCGGTGAAAGCTCGCTTTTCACCCCCGTGTAACTACCCCCTAATAGGTGCCATGGAATATTTTTCCGATAGGATCTTGAGGCAATGATGTCCCAAAGATGATGTATAGGTTTTAATTCGATATTGACTGCGTTCAGGCTCGTAAAATTAAAAAGAACCAAAAATGACGATATTTTCAATATTTTCCCTATACTTTAACATGGGAAACATACTTTTGAAGGGCGCGGGGGTCAAAAATCGTCCTAGAGACCTGAAAATTTGCAGGTAATAATGTTTTAGTATTTGTAACAACTTGAGGGGGGGGCATCTGGGAAATTCGAAAAAAAAATTTTTACCATAGACTTTCGAAACACCCTATTGTGTGGTTTGGGGGTTTTACCTCGCGTCAGAGGAGGGGTTTTCTTTTGGTCGGTAATTGACTACACAAAGAGACCGGGACCATAAAAGTCTAGGAGGCTCCAGACTCTGGAGATCTATGAAGAGGCCTTAACTACGAGTAACGAGAACTGATCATAGAGGCACGGCTTACTAGATACTTATACAGGCTAGCCGAGTTTTAAACAATGAAAACCATTTGACAACTTTTCCCATCGCTACAAGACCTACCTATATCACCCACCGCCTTCAACACTGTGGATATGCTTTGCCAGTTGGTCCCATCTGGATTTGCAATGATTTCCGTACTCGGCTAGCCTGTAGGTATCTAGTAAGCCGTGGTAGAGGTAACGGGACACTCACCTCAGAATACGAGTCCAGATTCTCCATGTGCTGCGAGATGAACCTGACATTGACCACCGCCCGCTCAATCTCCTCGGGGTCTCTCTCGTCCGCCGCCCCTCCCCCTCGTTCCAAGATGGCGGGCGGAACGCTCTCGCTCAGGTCCAAAGGGGCCACCACCCCCCCTTTCAGGTCGTCTTGGGGGTGGTCCAAGGAGGAGGTGGGTCCTCCTTCCTCAGGGTCGTCGGTGGGTCGCTTCATTAGCAGGAAGCGAGGTAAGAGGTCGAGGAACACGCGTCGCACCCAAGGTGACATTTTGTGGGTGGCGGGCGACCTGTTAAAAGGGATTGGTCAACTTATAGATCATAAGATCTAACTAGAATGATTGATCATTATACGTATTATTATTATTTATCGTATACTTATAATGATCGAATTCATCAATCATAAGTAAAATGATCAATCATAAGTATAATGATCATCAATAATATGTAAAATGATGAATCATAAGTATAATGATCATCATACGTATGATTGTTCATTATACTTATGATTGATCATTATACAATCAAACTTATGATTGAACTTGTATGATTGGATTGATCTTAAGCAATCATACAAGGTTGATTCAATGATTATACCATGTTGGTTCATTGATTCAGAAGTAGATTGATCAATCATACTTATGATTGATCTAGTATGATTGGATTGATCCAATACGATTCACCCTTACAAGGTTGATCCAATGAGTGATCATTAGATTGATCAACCATACTTATGATTCATCAATCATACTTACGATTGATCTAGTATGATTGGATTGATCCTAAACAATACATAATACTAGGTTGATCCAATGATTGATTAGTGATCATTAGATTGATCAATCATACTTATGATTGATCTAGTATGATTGGATTGATCCTAAACAGTACATAATACTAGGTTGATCCAATGATTGATTAGTGATCCAATGTAGGATTGATCAATCAAACAAATGATCAATGATTATTAGATAAAGTAGAAGGACGTTGACGTTACCTGAAGTTGACGTTGAGCACGGCGATGGTGACCATGACCGAGAAGGAGACGAGAATCATGGTGAAGAGGAGGTACTTGCCCAGTAACGGGACGGTCAGGGAGGTGGGGGGGATGATCTCCGAGAGCAGCAGAAAGAACACGCCCAGCGACAGCATGATGGAGATAGACAGAGACACCTGCGAGACAAGACTTTGATGATGCTCGTCGAAACGCATACAGCAATCCTTACATGAAGAATTCGTGTAAGGATCGCATAGTATGGAAGTGCCTCATACCATACCTTGTTGCTCGTCGAGACGCATAGAGTAACAAGCAATCCTAACATGAAGATTTCGTGTAAGTATCTTATACTATATAAGTGGGTCTTACCCATACTCATCATACCATACAGTAAGCAATCCTTCACGGTGCGACGCAAGACCCTCTTCTACACCCCTCAATATCAAACACTACTAGCTCCTCCGTTCGGCATAAAGTGCGTCATACCCATACTACATTGGTGCTCTTCGAGAGGCATACAGTAAGCAATCCTTACATGAAGAATTCGTGTAAGGATCGCATAGTATGGAAGTGCCTCATACCATACCTTGTTGCTCGTCGAGACGCATAGAGTAACAAGCAATCCTAACATGAAGATTTCGTGTAAGTATCTTATACTATATAAGTGGGTCTTACCCATACTCATCATACCATACAGTAAGCAATCCTTCACGGTGCGACGCAAGACCCTCTTCTACACCCCTCAACATCAAACACTACTAGCTCCTCCGTTCGGCATAAAGTGCGTCATACCCATACTATATTGGTGCTCTTCGAGAGGCATACAGTAAGCAATCCTTACATGAAGAATTCGTGTAAGGATCGCATAGTATGGAAGTGCCTCATACCATACCTTGTTGCTCGTCGAGACGCATAGAGTAACAAGCAATCCTAACATGAAGATTTCGTGTAAGTATCTTATACTATATAAGTGGGTCTTACCCATACTCATCATACCATACAGTAAGCAATCCTTCACGGTGCGACGCAAGACCCTCTTCTACACCCCTCAACATCAAACACTACTAGCTCCTCCGTTCGGCATAAAGTGCGTCATACCCATACTACATTGGTGCTCTTCGAGAGGCATACAGTAAGCAATCCTTACATGAAGAATTCGTGTAAGGATCGCATAGTATGGAAGTGCCTCATACCATACCTTGTTGCTCGTCGAGACGCATAGAGTAACAAGCAATCCTAACATGAAGATTTCGTGTAAGTATCTTATACTATATAAGTGGGTCTTACCCATACTCATCATACCATACAGTAAGCAATCCTTCACGGTGCGACGCAAGACCCTCTTCTACACCCCTCAATATCAAACAATACTAGCTCCTCCGTTCGGCATAAAGTGCGTCATACCCATACTATATTGGTGCTCTTCGAGAGGCATACAGTAAGCAATCCTTACATGAAGAATTCGTGTAAGGATCGCATAGTATGGAAGTGCCTCATACCATACCTTGTTGCTCGTCGAGACGCATAGAGTAACAAGCAATCCTAACATGAAGATTTCGTGTAAGTATCTTATACTATATAAGTGGGTCTTACCCATACTCATCATACCATACAGTAAGCAATCCTTCACGGTGCGACGCAAGACCCTCTTCTACACCCCTCAATATCAAACACTACTAGCTCCTCCGTTCGGCATAAAGTGCGTCATACCCATACTACATTGGTGCTCTTCGAGAGGCATACAGTAAGCAATCCTTACATGAAGAATTCGTGTAAGGATCGCATAGTATGGAAGTGCCTCATACCATACCTTGTTGCTCGTCGAGACGCATAGAGTAACAAGCAATCCTAACATGAAGATTTCGTGTAAGTATCTTATACTATATAAGTGGGTCTTACCCATACTCATCATACCATACAGTAAGCAATCCTTCACGGTGCGACGCAAGACCCTCTTCTACACCCCTCAATATCAAACACTACTAGCTCCTCCGTTCGGCATAAAGTGCGTCATACCCATACTACATTGGTGCTCTTCGAGAGGCATACAGTAAGCAATCCTTACATGAAGAATTCGTGTAAGGATCGCATAGTATGGAAGTGCCTCATACCATACCTTGTTGCTCGTCGAGACGCATAGAGTAACAAGCAATCCTAACATGAAGATTTCGTGTAAGTATCTTATACTATATAAGTGGGTCTTACCCATACTCATCATACCATACAGTAAGCAATCCTTCACGGTGCGACGCAAGACCCTCTTCTACACCCCTCAACATCAAACACTACTAGCTCCTCCGTTCGGCATAAAGTGCGTCATACCCATACTACATTGGTGCTCTTCGAGAGGCATACAGTAAGCAATCCTTACATGAAGAATTCGTGTAAGGATCGCATAGTATGGAAGTGCCTCATACCATACCTTGTTGCTCGTCGAGACGCATAGAGTAACAAGCAATCCTAACATGAAGATTTCGTGTAAGTATCTTATACTATATAAGTGGGTCTTACCCATACTCATCATACCATACAGTAAGCAATCCTTCACGGTGCGACGCAAGACCCTCTTCTACACCCCTCAACATCAAACACTACTAGCTCCTCCGTTCGGCATAAAGTGCGTCATACCCATACTACATTGGTGCTCTTCGAGAGGCATACAGTAAGCAATCCTTACATGAAGAATTCGTGTAAGGATCGCATAGTATGGAAGTGCCTCATACCATACCTTGTTGCTCGTCGAGACGCATAGAGTAACAAGCAATCCTAACATGAAGATTTCGTGTAAGTATCTTATACTATATAAGTGGGTCTTACCCATACTCATCATACCATACAGTAAGCAATCCTTCACGGTGCGACGCAAGACCCTCTTCTACACCCCTCAATATCAAACAATACTAGCTCCTCCGTTCGGCATAAAGTGCGTCATACCCATACTATATTGGTGCTCTTCGAGAGGCATACAGTAAGCAATCCTTACATGAAGAATTCGTGTAAGGATCGCATAGTATGGAAGTGCCTCATACCATACCTTGTTGCTCGTCGAGACGCATAGAGTAACAAGCAATCCTAACATGAAGATTTCGTGTAAGTATCTTATACTATATAAGTGGGTCTTACCCATACTCATCATACCATACAGTAAGCAATCCTTCACGGTGCGACGCAAGACCCTCTTCTACACCCCTCAATATCAAACACTACTAGCTCCTCCGTTCGGCATAAAGTGCGTCATACCCATACTACATTGGTGCTCTTCGAGAGGCATACAGTAAGCAATCCTTACATGAAGAATTCGTGTAAGGATCGCATAGTATGGAAGTGCCTCATACCATACCTTGTTGCTCGTCGAGACGCATAGAGTAACAAGCAATCCTAACATGAAGATTTCGTGTAAGTATCTTATACTATATAAGTGGGTCTTACCCATACTCATCATACCATACAGTAAGCAATCCTTCACGGTGCGACGCAAGACCCTCTTCTACACCCCTCAATATCAAACACTACTAGCTCCTCCGTTCGGCATAAAGTGCGTCATACCCATACTACATTGGTGCTCTTCGAGAGGCATACAGTAAGCAATCCTTACATGAAGAATTCGTGTAAGGATCGCATAGTATGGAAGTGCCTCATACCATACCTTGTTGCTCGTCGAGACGCATAGAGTAACAAGCAATCCTAACATGAAGATTTCGTGTAAGTATCTTATACTATATAAGTGGGTCTTACCCATACTCATCATACCATACAGTAAGCAATCCTTCACGGTGCGACGCAAGACCCTCTTCTACACCCCTCAATATCAAACACTACTAGCTCCTCCGTTCGGCATAAAGTGCGTCATACCCATACTACATTGGTGCTCTTCGAGAGGCATACAGTAAGCAATCCTTACATGAAGAATTCGTGTAAGGATCGCATAGTATGGAAGTGCCTCATACCATACCTTGTTGCTCGTCGAGACGCATAGAGTAACAAGCAATCCTAACATGAAGATTTCGTGTAAGTATCTTATACTATATAAGTGGGTCTTACCCATACTCATCATACCATACAGTAAGCAATCCTTCACGGTGCGACGCAAGACCCTCTTCTACACCCCTCAATATCAAACAATACTAGCTCCTCCGTTCGGCATAAAGTGCGTCATACCCATACTATATTGGTGCTCTTCGAGAGGCATACAGTAAGCAATCCTTACATGAAGAATTCGTGTAAGGATCGCATAGTATGGAAGTGCCTCATACCATACCTTGTTGCTCGTCGAGACGCATAGAGTAACAAGCAATCCTAACATGAAGATTTCGTGTAAGTATCTTATACTATATAAGTGGGTCTTACCCATACTCATCATACCATACAGTAAGCAATCCTTCACGGTGCGACGCAAGACCCTCTTCTACACCCCTCAATATCAAACACTACTAGCTCCTCCGTTCGGCATAAAGTGCGTCATACCCATACTACATTGGTGCTCTTCGAGAGGCATACAGTAAGCAATCCTTACATGAAGAATTCGTGTAAGGATCGCATAGTATGGAAGTGCCTCATACCATACCTTGTTGCTCGTCGAGACGCATAGAGTAACAAGCAATCCTAACATGAAGATTTCGTGTAAGTATCTTATACTATATAAGTGGGTCTTACCCATACTCATCATACCATACAGTAAGCAATCCTTCACGGTGCGACGCAAGACCCTCTTCTACACCCCTCAACATCAAACACTACTAGCTCCTCCGTTCGGCATAAAGTGCGTCATACCCATACTACATTGGTGCTCTTCGAGAGGCATACAGTAAGCAATCCTTACATGAAGAATTCGTGTAAGGATCGCATAGTATGGAAGTGCCTCATACCATACCTTGTTGCTCGTCGAGACGCATAGAGTAACAAGCAATCCTAACATGAAGATTTCGTGTAAGTATCTTATACTATATAAGTGGGTCTTACCCATACTCATCATACCATACAGTAAGCAATCCTTCACGGTGCGACGCAAGACCCTCTTCTACACCCCTCAACATCAAACACTACTAGCTCCTCCGTTCGGCATAAAGTGCGTCATACCCATACTACATTGGTGCTCTTCGAGAGGCATACAGTAAGCAATCCTTACATGAAGAATTCGTGTAAGGATCGCATAGTATGGAAGTGCCTCATACCATACCTTGTTGCTCGTCGAGACGCATAGAGTAACAAGCAATCCTAACATGAAGATTTCGTGTAAGTATCTTATACTATATAAGTGGGTCTTACCCATACTCATCATACCATACAGTAAGCAATCCTTCACGGTGCGACGCAAGACCCTCTTCTACACCCCTCAACATCAAACACTACTAGCTCCTCCGTTCGGCATAAAGTGCGTCATACCCATACTATATTGGTGCTCTTCGAGAGGCATACAGTAAGCAATCCTTACATGAAGAATTCGTGTAAGGATCGCATAGTATGGAAGTGCCTCATACCATACCTTGTTGCTCGTCGAGACGCATAGAGTAACAAGCAATCCTAACATGAAGATTTCGTGTAAGTATCTTATACTATATAAGTGGGTCTTACCCATACTCATCATACCATACAGTAAGCAATCCTTCACGGTGCGACGCAAGACCCTCTTCTACACCCCTCAACATCAAACACTACTAGCTCCTCCGTTCGGCATAAAGTGCGTCATACCCATACTACATTGGTGCTCTTCGAGAGGCATACAGTAAGCAATCCTTACATGAAGAATTCGTGTAAGGATCGCATAGTATATAAGTGCATCATACCCATCATACCATACATTGATGCTCGTCGAGACGCATAAGAATGAGGGATCATATTAGATGGATTAAGTAATTGATCATGTCAGATGAATTCAAAGATTGATCAATCATAATTATGAATTTTAGATTAATCTAGAGTGATTGATCATATCAGATCAAAACCAAAATTGATCATTATACAGATCGATCTAGTTTATTATGTATATGAGTGATCATACTAGATCAATCTAATGATCCTCACATGAAGAATTCATGTAAGGATCGATATAAGAGCGTCACACTATACATTGATGATCGTCGAGACGCATACAGTAAGCAATCCTTACACGAAGAATAAATTCGTGTAAGGATCGCACATCATACCATACATTGATGCTCGTCGTGACGCATACATTGATTATCCTTACACGAATTATTCATGTAAGGATCGCATACCCATACTCATCATACCATACATTGATGCTCAGTTAGCAATCCTTACATGAAGAATAAATTCGTGTAAGGATCCTTACACGAAGAAGAATAAATTCGTGTAAATCACCTTCTCTCCTGAGTCAGAGGGGAGGTAGAAGACGAGCACGGAGAGGAAGGAGATGGCGACGCAGGGAATGATGAGGTTGACGGTGTAGAAGAGGGTCTTTCTCCGCACCGTTATGTTGTAGGTGATATCCGGATAGGGTTCCTCGCAGCACGAGTAGAAGCGTTCTTTTCGTCTAGCGGGGACCGCCATAACGTCCCACTCTCCGCTGGGGTAGAACTCGCTCAGGTCGATGCCCATCGGGATTTCTTCCGCCTCGCGCTGGTGCTTGTGCTTCAGGTCGACCTGTGGAAACAGAACGTAAGTGGTTTTGGCGACTCTTTTGGCGACGTTTTTTGTCGCCAACTTTACCCTGACAACCGGAGGTGAACCGAGGAGGAAATAAGTTAAATAAAAGCATACTAATCAAAAGCAGCAGCCTGGAATAGAGCATTTTCAACCACATGACTTAGACCTAACAACGGCCTTAGCAACGGGTTCTTGTCCTCCAGTGACGTCATTTGCGAATGCTTCTATTGGAGCATTTGCAATCACGACACTCCGCCCCTAACAACCGCTGTAGCAACGGGTGCCCCCGCACCTAACAAAGTCCTACAGTGACGTCATGTGCGAATGCTCTGTCGAACCGAGGACCATTAGGTTACTAGACGCACACTCTACCACTAGGCCATCGGTGCCGATGCCTGGATTGATCAATAACATAATTTTAATGTTTTAAAACACGTACAGTGAAACCCCGTTTTTCTTTTTCCCACATTTAACGTTATTTTTCTTTGGTCCCTTGAAAAACGTAAAATCGGGGTTTCACTGTAACAACAAACTCCTATTACGGCATATTACTGCGCATGCTTCGACCTATAACCACTTTGTTCCATCTTACCTTCATTAAAAACAGCCTTCTCCTTTTTGAAGCGAAAAAGACCTTGGAATTAAAAAAAGAAACCCCGCACAAAATCCAGAGCGCGTGCGAGCCCCAACTTCATTTGTTTGAGGAAAAAACTTGTTTGCTGAAGAAAGTTTTTTTTTTTCTTTTATTAAAATATCGAGCTCTGATGAAAATGATGCGAGCGATCTTAAATAATAATTTATGTAAATTGATGAAGGAAATAATGGGAAACTGAACAAACATAGCATGTTAAGGGCGTGTTCTAAAAAAGAACTTTTGTTGGAAGAGGAATTCTTAGCATCAACTTCGAGAGATTTGGTTATAAAGGTTTTGAAGGAATATTTAGTATTTAGTGTTTTTTCCTCTCTATTAATCATTGCAAATCCAGATGGGACCAACTGGCAAAGCATATCCACAGTGTTGAAGGCGGTGGGTGATATAGGTAGGTCTTGTAGCTCTCCAAGCGGGAAAAGTTGTCAAATGGTTTTCATTGTTTAAAACTCGGCTAGCCTGTATAAGTATCTAGTAAGCCGTGCTTGACCCTATAAAGTCACTAACAAACAATGTAGTTTCCATCGCAGTGTCTGAATTTGAATTTAAAAATATTATTAGTTTGTTAAACCCATGTATATGTTACGGGCAAAGTGATTAATCGAGCATTATTAATAAGGTCCGAAATGGGAGGCGGGCAAATTTCATTGATAAATGCCATTGAATTTATCACATTGCCCGTAACATATATAAGTGCCTTATTATCACGATTTGCGTACTCCTCCTAGCAACCCAATAGGCTTTCTGTTTACTCATTTCCTCCTTCCGTGAAGTGACGTACTGGGTTCAGGAAATGATGCTGTAGAGTATAGTTAAATGTTTCCAGCTAAAAAATATGCTGTATCTAACCAATTCATTACATTTGCACTTTGCTAAAGTTTTTTTTTATTCCTCTTTAGGGTTTTTTTTTGCTCTAAAGGAATTCTATTCTCTAACTTACACACTTCTCTCACAAATCGTGTGTGACGTAATTAGAATTACCTTTTTAACGAAAATTCCATTGCCTGTAAAGTTTTTTTTTTTTTTTTTTTCGATTTTTGCAAAATTTGGTTTTGGGTATTATTCCCCCTTTTTTAAACTGACAATTCATTTATTTGTGAGTGGTCCCCCGAAAAATCCCCGTCCGACCGTTTCCAGTTTCAGCGTTTCCAACAATAACCTCTCTCCCTCCAAATCACAACAAACGCACGAAAAATATTTCCCGGCATGCAAATGCAAATGCCTCTTTTAAATACCAAATGCCCTCTCTTGGACATATAGATAAAGGGAGGGGGCAAAGGGAGATTTTGGGCGATAGAGATAAAAACCCCTCTGTATGTTGCCTGGAATTTATTTCTCGGGGATAAGTCGCTTCTGTCGGAACAAGAGAAGGACACTTGTCCCGTTTTTCATTCATAAATTGTCACACCCGAAGGGGATTCATTCCTTCTCCCAGGCACACCTGTGTGCACTCTGGACCATGCTCTGGAGCCCCCTTCTCTGCAAACGTTATAATAGCAATGCACTTTTACGCCTTCAAATTAACATCACTGTAGTTTGTGTAGTTAGCTACACTACACATTTAACACTTTATTGTGCCAGGATAGTGTTTATGCATAATATGTTTGAAAGGTAAGGATGTACAGTGGGGGGAAAAAAATGGGACACCTCTCATTATGGGCGAACCGCTCGTGGTAAAGGGCCAACCAAGGTACCGTTCATCAAGGTTTAACGAATTCTATTTAAGGGAACATACAAAATTTTCTTAAGGGGTCGTCTACATATTAAAAGCAGTACTAAATCCAGATTTTTCTATGGAAACCCCCAAATTTTATTCGCTTTTTGGAGAGGGCATACCTCATTTGCCCTAAATACCAAGTTTTGTGGCAATATCTCCCCAATTAGAAGGATCACAAGCAATTAAGCATTAGGGGGCCATCTCCAAAAAAAATAATTTTATTTTTAGGACATTGTTGTAAATCGCATTGTTGCAGCTTTGTCGTTATTATATTTGCTTTTTAACTGAAAGGACTAGTGAATGGTGTTAATAATTTTACTTTAATCTAACAAAAATAAAAAAAGGACGTGAAATTTTGGGTTAAGGGAAAGTATCTGTGATTGGGGGATGAAGAGAGGCGTAGAAAAATATAATTTGGAAATTGGAAATTATGCTTTGTAGTCTTTGATTTTTTTATTATAATAAGTGACTTTAGTTTAAATCTTGATAAATTTACAAGGTTTTTTTCGAAATGATGTTAAAACTAAAGCCTTTTTTTATTTCTACCCCTTTTTTAGTAGTTTGCTTTCTCTGCTTTTTTTATCCATTTCACATTCTTAGAAACTTTTGTTGTTGGTCTTTTTTATACAGGGTACCTACTATCTACTCTTAAAATGAACCAATAGCTAACTTCTAAAATGTGTTATAGATGCATCTAATAACCATAATTTGTAAATTTTAAGTAAATGATCATGTTCGAAGGTTTTTTTTTGTTCAAAACAACGCACATAAAAAGTACGAAATTTAAATTTTTATATGGTCTTGAAAAACATTTTAAAACTGTGGTTACTGTGGATATACTTTTTATACCGTTGTAATTTAAGAATAATTTTTATCTTTAATTAGTGTAGGACCCCCGAAAGTTAAAAACCTTTATATCTCAATTATTCTTGCTGTAGGATTTTTGAACTTTTTTTTCTGGGTTACAGTCAACTTAAAGTCACAACTTAATTATTATTACCACTTTTTTTTTAAAACGCTTTCTTTCTCGATTATTACGTTGGGATTTCGAAATCAGTTTTAAACTTCCCAATGAACTAGATGCTTCAAGTTGGGATAAAATGCTTTTTAGTGTTTTTTGTTAAATTTGCTTACTCTGAATTCCCAGGGGGGCTTAAATGGTATACCGGTTTCTGGGCCTGCCAAAGTCAAAAATTATTAAAATTCCTCGAAATTTCACACAAAGGATCCTTACTATGGAATTTTAAAAAATTAATTAACTTATGTTGATAGTATTTAGAACTTTTCACCCTCTTAAAGTGAAAATTTCTTCTTTTTGGTCGACTTGACAGTTGGTTTTGAATATCATGTTTAAAAATCAATTGTTTTTTTTTCTATAGGAATATACAAGGGTTTAAGCAATTTAATTTTTTTCTAGGTAGGGGAAAGGAGGGTAAGAGAACACACTGAAATATTTTTGGGCTATAAAATCAGGAATTTAAAAGCTAGAGCTTCAAAACTTTTCTGAACGTAAGTTTATTGACTCACAAATCAACCTTCAAAAAATGAAAGTCTCGGCTTTAAAGAAAGTATGTTAAAAATCACAAAGAAAATAAAATTTTAAATGCGTACTTTTATCAGACGTGCCGGCCAGACGTTAGGGCAAACGTACGTGCACTGAAAAGTTGGCAGAAATCGCAAAAAAAAAAAAAAAAAAATTCTCACAACCTTCTTAATTGGAAGATTCCTCTCTCATGTCACCCTCCTTTAAGTATGATCCAAACAGGATTAAATCGTTTTGAAAAATCCATGAAAAAACACAATGTTACTTTTCCAAGAATCATAATGTTAATTTTCCAAGATGAGCTAGTTTTCAGCTTTAAAGGAGTTGTAAGCTTTCAAATGTTAAATTAAGCATTTATTAATCAATTGTAGCACATAACTCTCATGTGCTAAAGAGTATACTGAATTATATGATTTTTGCTACTTAAATTTCAATTATCTGTCCGTGCGAACTCTTAGACGCCTATGTATTGATTACATAAGTTGTCCTTGAATCCACCCTGTAAATTCTCTGCAGTTAAATTCCAACGATGCCAAGATGTTCAGAAGATGGTATACCTCACATTGGTATTTACTTTTAAAGCATCATTATTCTTTATTTTCAAAACAATTAAGATACCTTCACAGAAAAATTAAATGCGAACTCAAAGAAACCATATTTTACCTGATAAATAAAATACAGAATGTATGAAAATAATAATGACAGTCTGTGAGAATAGCTTATGATACACGTGTCCATATGATCATAATTTCTCCCTCTTATAGGGTACGGTCACCCTGTTTTTCAGGATGGTATCAGTTGTTTTCAGAGTTGAGTTTTCAGTTGTATTTCAGAGAGAGTTTTCAGTTGTATTTCAGAGTTGAGAAAATCTGCTGTTTCTTGGTATCGGACAATAGAAAAACCGCAAACAACCCAAAATATCAACTAATATTATTTCCACCTGGGAAGGAAGTTGGAAAAAATATATTTAGAACTCTAAAATCAGAGAATATACATTTATTCTACCTTCTTTTTAAAGGACCCGCAAAAGTCTTTAAAAAATCAGAAATTTTATTTTCATTTTAAGTAATAGTAAATAGTAGTAGTTATATACTTTATGAAAAAAGAATATCGAAAACAAATTTTAATGTTTATCTGTTTTTGAAAACATCATAATCTCATGTATCTTGATGGTCAAGTCAAAGGTTGTTATAAAAATAGGTTTTTATTTTTAGACATTAAGTTAAGTTCTATAAGAATCCAATCTCTCATATAAAAGCCCACGTCACTCACTGACTCACTGACTCACTGATTCTGGAACGCTCGCACACTATGATGCCATCTCGCAATAATAATCATAATCATCAGAAAAATATAAAAGCCCACGTCACTCACTGACTCGATGCCATCTCGCAATAATCAGAAAAATAAATAAATAAAAGTAATTAAAATTTTAAAATAATATAATAGCTTTTAAATAAATATCTTTCAAGAAAGTTGGTTTACTTAATAAAGGTTAAAAAGTTACTTTTAGGGAAGTTGGTTTCTAATTCAACAATAATAAATTATTAAAGTTAAACTTCTTATTTAATGTATAATTAATAGGAACTTGAAGTAGTAACGAGCGAAGCTCGCATAAAAGGCTAGCCTAGCTGTAAGACCCGGCTTTGCCGGGTCGTAACAGCTAGTTATAAAGATATTAAAACAAAGCATGAAAAGAGTTGAGTTGTAACATTATTTAAACTGGACTAGTAGATATAAATTAATAAATATTGACTAAATACAGAACTATTAGATCGGAACAATTACTAGTGAATAAATATATAACATGCCCTTTTTTTTATAAACGAAGAAGATGAACTTAATAATTTAGATTGAAGTCATTGATGTCAGGTTCCGTATCTAATTGGTTGTCTAACAGTTCTTCCACTTCGGGTGGTAGTCGTAGAGGGATTATTTGCAGCTTGGGTAGTGGGACGACTCAAACTTTGATGGGGAGATGACATCCGTGGAGAGAGAGACGAGGTGTGTCCTCAAACGCTGGGCTACAATAGTCCTCTACTGTTGTGGAAGGTTCTGCTTTACTTATTGATGGATCTTTACAAGGGCGAAGATAAAACCTGTTTCTCACATAGGTTTTACCGTTGTCTGCAACAATTTTGTAGGTCCTTGGGTTGGGTCCTATATCAACAATTCTAGCTTTTTGCCAGGGATGTGTTGGCTTTAAGCGAAACCAAACTTGTTGATTTACTTCCAGCTCAGGTAACGTTTTCTTGCCTTGGTTAGCATAATGGTTTTGTCTTAGCTGATTTTTTCTAAGTTGTTCCACTTCCTCTTTTATATTGAAGTTTGGGAGAAGGTTATCGGAGTGTGATGGTATGAAGGATCTCAGACGCCTACCCATCAGCAGCTCAGCTGGAGATTTAGCCGGAGTGATTCTGTAATCCAGTAGAACTAAATGAAGATCTTTTCCTTCCTCCTTTGCTTTTTTCAACCCATTCTTGAAGGTTTGTACTGCTCGCTCAACTTGCCCATTTGATCGGGGGAAATGAGGAGAGGTTTTATGGTGAGCAATATTCCAGCTTGTTAGAAAGGTTTGAAACATTTCACCGTTGAACGGAGGTCCTCCATCACTTACAAACTCTTCTGGAATCCCGTGTCTAGCAAATGCAGCTTTCATAGCATTCACGACAGCTGATGTTGATGTCCCATGCATATGCTGAACTTCTATGTACTTGGAGAAGTAGTCTATAAGTAACAGATATGTAATTCCATTAAGAGAAAGAAAGTCACCAGCTACTATTTGCCATGGTCGTTGAGGTAGAGACCTTTCAATCAGAGGCTCTTGTTGATTGGATTTTTGATATTTCTGGCAAATTTCACATTTTCCTATGAAGTTTTCGATGTCTTGATTCATCATAGGCCAATAAAGATATTCTCGAGCTTTTGCTTTGCAGGCGACTATTCCTCTGTGTGCAGTGTGTAATTTATTGAGGGTATCAAGTCTTGCTGCATCAGGAATAATAACTCGTTTTCCCCTACATAGAATTCCTTCTTCAGTTAGATACAGCTCATTTCGGCAATGCCAAAAAGGTGTTGCAGCTAGGTTAACTTTCGCCTTCTCTTCTGGCCAACCTTCTTTGACATACTGAGAAACTGCTTTCAAAGCACAATCCTTAGCAGTCATATCCGAAATCTGTTGCCACTTAGGAGCTGTTGCGAGTGCTTGAACACTTTTATAAACTGAAGGGGTAGAGACTAGTGATTCTTCAAAGATATCACTGCTAGAGAGTGCATCTGCGACCACCAACTGCTTTCCGGGCACATAGTTGAGGGTTAAATCGTACCTGCCCATACGGAGTAGCATTCTTTGCAGCCGTGGTGTTACATCCTCATAGTATCGCTTGCTGAGTCCCAGTAGTGGTTTATGGTCTGTTTCTACCTCAACATGTCTTCCATAGGTGAAGTAGTTAAATTTTTCTAGCCCAAATATTATTGCTAGTAGCTCCTTTTCAATTTGAGCATATCTCTTTTGAGCCTCAGTTAATGCAGCTGATGCATATGCTACCGGCCTTCCTTCCTGCATAAGAACTGCTCCTAGACCATTCTGACTTGCATCTACAGAGAGGCGAACTAGCTTTGCATTATCGAAGAAACTCAAGCATGGTGCTTCGACCAATGCTTTCTTGATAATTTCAAAGTCTCTTTGAATATTGCTATCCCAGATGAATGCAGTGTTTTTCCTTAAGAGTTGTCTCAGTGAATGAGTAAGATCCGATAAGTGGTTAGTAAACTTGGATTGATAAGTCACCATTCCCAAAAATCTCTGTAATTCTTCCTTGTTCTTTGGAGTTGGGAAGTCTTGAATTCCTTGAACTTTGATAGGATCAGGTTGAATTCCATCTTTTGAGATAATGTGCCCAAGATAATTTATAGAAGACTTGGCGATTTGAGCTTTAGAAGGATTAAATGTTAGGTTTGCTTTTCTGGCTATGGTTAGTGCTTTCTTTAATAAAATACAATGCTCTTGATTGTTTTTAGAGCTCAAGGCGATATCATCAAAGTAGGGTTGGATTTGAGGTTCGTTTTCAAAGATTTCTTCCATAGCTCGCTGAAATTCTTCTGGAGCATTGTTAAGACCAAATGGAAGGACTAAAAATCTGTAGCGACCCCAAGGAGTTGTGAAAGTGGTCAGGTATGAGCTTTCGTTATCAAGTGGGAGCTGCCAAAACCCATTCTTAGCATCTAAGAGACTGAAAACAGTACATCCTTGCAGATTTGTAAACAATCTCTCCGTCGTTGGAATTGGGTAATGAGGTCTCCTGATAGCTTCGTTTAGTGGTCTTGGGTCTATGCAGATCCTAAGCTTTTTTGGACTATCGACCACAACCATGTTGCTAACCCAGTCAGTTGGTTCTTCAACTTTGACTATGATACCTTGAGACTCCATAGCTGTTAGTTCCTGTTTGACCTTTTCATGAAGTGCCAAAGGAATTTTCCTAGGTGCTGCTATGTGTGGTACAGCATTTGGTTTTAATCTGATGCTTACCTTCCTGTTAAGCCTTCCTATTCCAGTGAAAACATCTTTGAACTTCTCCATAATTTCTTCTACAGTTTGCAAAGAAGATTCAGTCGTCGGATTTGTTGGTAATGTATTCAGATTGTACATTCGCTTGATCAGACCCAGATTTTCGCATGCCTGCAACCCAAGAATTGCAGATGAATTTAGGCTCGTTATAAGGAACTCTAATCTCTTGGGGTTTCTGATAAATTTGCTTTTGCAGAGGAGAGTGCACACGCCTATGACAGGAATTGGACTCTTGTTGTAGTCCAGTATAGGAGTATCATATGGTCGAACATTTGGCTGTTCCTTCAACTTATCAAAGAGACAGATGGCCAGCACGTTTACTTGTGCTCCTGTGTCAAGCTTAAAGTTAACATTTGTCCCATTGACAAGCATCTTGTAGGACCATTCTTTTTCGTTAGGAGTCGAGACTTCGTTTATCGTCAACTCACCAAGAGTTAAATCAGAATCAGGCTCAAGTGCATGGACTCTTCTCGATTGCGTCGGATGTCCTCTGAAAGGCTTCGCTTTAGATCGACAAAATTCTGCCCAATGACTTTTTTTCCCACAGTTTTTACACGTTGTGTTGAATGCGGGACAATTCCTTGGCTCATGGCTACGACCACAGTTTCTACACGAGTCGTATTTCTTTAGATGGTTATCCTTATGGTTTGATACCATGGCATAAATATCGTTGTGTTCATTCATCGCTAACGCCTGACTCCTTGACTGTTCCGCAGCCCGACATTCAGTAACGATATCCTGAAGCGTCTTGGGACGTCTGCTGGTCTCCCTAAGTAATCTTTCTTGTAAGGGTTTGTCCTGTAACCCGTGGATGATCTTATCCCTTAGCATACGATCACTATTTGTACCATAATTGCAGTCTTCAACCGCTAGCTTAAGTCTAGAGAAAAATTCTTGAAACTTCTCACCTTGCTTTTGTTTTATTTCCAAGAACAGGAATGACGCGTAAATTTCATTCTGGTAATCCTCGAACTGTCGGTCAAATTCAGTGAGGATTTGGTCGAGAGTTATCTCTGTTTCCGGGGGACTTGGTTTCAAACTCATCGTTCTGTAGAGAGTTTTAAGCTCCTCGCCACAAACATGTCGAAATACGGCCGTCTTTTTCCTTTCTGGATCATCCATAAAGTCAGCTGCTTTCATAAAATCTAAAAAGTCTTGCCTCCAAAAACGCCAAGATTCCGATGGATTGGCTCCTGCTATGAAGGGCTTCATTGTTTCCAGGGTACTATTCATGCCTTTGCTTATCAAAATAATGAATAATTTGAAGAAAAGCTACCTGGTTATTCACTCCAATTCATTTACGAGTTTATTCTGACACCATCTCATGTATCTTGATGGTCAAGACAAAGGTTGTTATAAAAATAGGTTTTTATTTTTAGACATTAAGTTAAGTTCTATAAGAATCCAATTATAAAGATATTAAAACAAAGCATGAAAAGAGTTGAGTTGTAACATTATTTAAACTGGACTAGTAGATATAAATTAATAAATATTGACTAAATACAGAACTAGTAGATCGGAACAATTACTAGTGAATAAATATATAACACATAATAAAGGCTTAAGTATTCCGGAAGTGGTATTTTCTGATAGAAGACAATCTCCCAGAACAGTGTTTCCCAATGTGGGGCGCACGCCCCACCGAGGGGCAATATGAATTTCTAGGGGGGCAATTTGAAAATTTTCAACCAAATTGCCCCCCATGTGGGACATGGACCACCAGGTTTTATTTACTTTTCAAGAAGGATTTTCGAAAAAATAACGGACACGGAGGGCATGGAAAATTTTGAAAGGCTTTGGTGAGGCATGGAGCGAAAAAGGTTGGGAAACACTGCTCTAGAACATATTCCAAGAGTTTCCCGCGGTCCGCCGCTGTTTTACATAAGAGTTCCGGATACGAATGCATAAAAATATTAATGTGTACCCATTATTTTTATTAAAAGATACTATTATGGGGTAAATCCCATGTGCGGATGGAGGGGAGGATCACTAAATTTCCCTAAAACGGAGAAGAGAGCAAATTTTAAAAATGCAAACATAAATAATGAATGTCTTTTTATAGAATATTCTTTAAAATGATATTGTTTTAAAATTATTTATCATATTTTACCCAGTTTTTTAATTGTGTTCCTCTTACTTTTTTTACAGAGTTGGGAACTAATCACATCTAATGTCCTAGTTATTTCTATTTCATCCACAAATTTGACAATATTCTATATAATTCGAGTTTTTCATTAAATTATTTTAGATTAAATTTTTCCATTTATTGAGAAAACTAACCATCCTAGCCGTAAGAGAGGAGTCTTCATCTCAAGAAAAAAAAATTATTATTAAAAAATCCAATCTTCCTTTTCCTAAATCTTCTCTTTAATTTAAATTTATGAATTTAAAATTTCAAATAAAATAAAAAAAAAGTTACATACAATTTTGTATAAAATTGATTAGTTATTTATATAAAAACGGTTTGAAAAATATTTACAATATAAAGTTCAGAAAGAATAAAGATAAATTAAAATAGAATATTACTTAAAAGTTTTAATTATTTATATTTTAGTAGTAGGGGAGACTGGGGACAATTGTAACACGGGTCAATTGTAACACTTCGTATTCCTGGAAAAGTATAGATGCCAAGCTGTTACAAAGGTAAGAGCATGTGCATGGCTTGTAAACAAATAATGTCCGAGAGTGCCAAGACTGGCAGTTGAGGTATAGCAGTGTACTTGAGAAAAGAGTGTTTTTCGAGCATAAAAGTAAATTTTTACTTTTGAGTGAAATTTTTTCTCCTGCACTACAGGTATGTAGCACGAAATATTTTTTTTTACAAAATGAACCTACATTTATCATAGTTATATTCTGTTTAGTTAGAAGTTAATATAGTTTTTAGTTTCTTTGAAAACGAGGGTTGAATTAAAAATGGACACACGGGGTCAAATGTAACATTCAGCCGGGGACGATTGTAACATGTGAAAATTGACTTTTGAATGCCGAGATCTCGTACAAGGACAACTAAAAGGGGTCAGATTAGTCAGGAAAGAATGGAGGCAGCGGCTGCTGAGGTTTGGGGGTCTGGAAAGTCAGTGAAAAGTGTTGTTTGTGAGCAGAGTATTTGTTATGGGCCGTTATACAGGTTCTGTCAGAAAAAATGAAAACCCTAAAGTGGGTTATAATTAATTTATACGTTATCGGCACGGGATCTTAGAAAATTGTTACCAGCAATTACCTGTATCACCTACACAATTTCTTATAAAAGATAACCAAATTCGCTGCCATCACCACAAATATCAAAATGCTCACCACAGGCTGTTCTGCCAATACCAAAAGTGGTACAAAATGACAATGCAACTATTAAAAAGGAAACTCAAGGAGAAAGAGCCCCACCTATAAACCCAGTGTAAAAGAGAGGAAGTCTACACAAAAAAGAAATTTAAATATCCAGACTGTGAAACCTCATCAGACGATGAATATTTGTGTGTTGTTTCCATGGACAATTTCAAAAACAATCACCCCAGTGAAAAAGGGGTTCAGTGTGTTTCGTACAAAATATATTGTTAAAAAATTTGTATAATTTTCCGTATTTCTAATGAAAATGAGTTGTGTTACAATCGACCCTTGTATGTGTTACAATCGACCCCACTTCAAGGGTCGATTGTAACAAAATTCTTTCGCATATTTTTTATTTACTATATTGTAATGCATGTTCACAGGACAGTTTTCATAACGCAATTGTAATTGGTATGTTTCAACCTATGTTCATACCAATTTTCATAACTCTAACATAAAAAATGGCTTGGCTGGAGATCAATTTGTAAATTTTGTTACAATTGTCCCCAGTCTCCCCTAAAATAGCTTAAAAAGTTTTTAAAAATTAACATGCAAAAAAAAAAAAACCTCAGGAAGATAAAAAACAAATAAAATAGCATGGATGAAAAGGTGTCTCGGTCGTTTCACCAACTCTGAAATTTCCTACCCCCCCTGGCTTCTGTTTAATCTTCGCTTTAGCGATTTGTGTTGTGTAAGGCCAACGTGTGGGGGTAGGAAATTTCAGAGTTGACGAAACGACCGTAGCACCGATGAGATAGATCATCATACAACCCAATTGTTCTGAGCCTAAATATCGATAATCTGAATTCCTTTAAGCTTTTTATGTGATAAAATTAAAAATTATGAATGCTACTTATTTTTAAATTACAATGCACTATTCTAAAAATCGTATTTAGATTAAAAAGGGATATAATGTGGGATTATATCCTACAAGAATATGTTGCGCTCTACTCGATAAAGTTTTTCAGTGATTTTATACTCTAATGAATTTTTAATAGGATTTTTTATGAATTAAAATATTTTAATTAATTTAAGAATTTGACTTTATGTTCCGGTTTGTTTTAAGACTTTAGTATGTTTTGGGAATTCCTCAATTAAATGAAAGAAAGGGGACAAAGTAAAATAAAAAAGCACATCAAATGCGGATCCTGAAATTTTTTTAACTCATCTTTATCATATAAATTATAATTTTTAAAGTGATGGAATTCAGTTATTCTTTTATTCCTTAAAGCAGGATAAACCTTTAATTTTTATTCATATTTTAATGCACTCATTTGCTATCAGATAAAGAAATGAGCACATTGTTGTTACCATTATTCATACAACAATGCAACAGATTAAATGAAAATAAAAGGGTGAAATTTCTGTAATAGTATACGGTCCCTTAAAGTAATTAAATTTATAATTATTTAATTTTCTCTAAAACTGTTCATTAGAATTTCACTAAATTCTGGTTTTCCGTTTAAATAATTATTCTTAATTGAATGGTATAAATGATTTTAAAAATAATAATGATTAATTTTTTATCCCTTAATTAATTTCGAATTATTTTATAATTAGACATGGAATATCTTAATGAAATAATTTTATTTGTGTTTGGAAACATTTCATTTATATATCCTCCAAATTTCGTGTTGATACAAAAGGTAGTTTTAGGGTAGGATAGAAAAGTTTAAACCCCATTTTTATACCAAAATTTTCGAAATTCCGACCACCCCCGTTCCGCTAATTGGGGAGATATTGTCACAAAACTTGGTAATTAGGGCAAATGAGGTGTGCCCTCTCCAAAAAGCGAATAAAATTTGGGGGTGTCCATAGAAAAATCTGGACTTGGTATTGAATTTAATATGTAGACGACCCCCTAAGAAAATTTTGTATGTTCCCTTAAATAGAATTCGTTAAACCTTGAAGAACGGTACCTTGGTTACGAGCGGTTCGCCCACGATGAGAGGTTTCCCCCACTGTACCTTTGTGCGATGTATACAGGGTGATGCATAGGAAAGTCCTTTTAACCTGACGCAATACTCTCAAACGGAAAGAGCTAAAGCTATGAAAGTTAGGTAACGCTACAGTACAGCGACTACGCTCGACCTAATGCAAACGACAGCAGCGACCCTATAGTGGAATTAAAAAAGGAATCGAAAATGCAGATGCGTCTCATTCTTTCGAATGATAATCTTCGTGTGATTTGTTCCGGCAGCTGTGTGCTGTCGCCAAAAAGTCTGCTTTGCGAGATTTGCGCCGCGATTCTAGAAAAGTACCAAAATTAATAAACAATAAAGAAGTTAGAACAAAAATTCCAATGATAAATTTGTGGCCAGTATCATAAAAAACACGAAGAAAAAAAATTTCATAAAAACATCAAGAAACTTAAAAATTTTGCAGAATAATTAATTTTTTTTAAACTTTCTTATTTCGCCACTAGGGTCGTTGTTGTCGTTTGCACTAGGTCGAGCGTAGTCGCTTTACTATACAGTTAGCTGTGAACATTTTGCCCTCAAATTAACTACACTTTAGTGTAGTTTGATTAGATTTTCTCTTAAAACTTTGTTTTAGGATGTATTCCCTTTTTCAAACTGATGATTCATTTGAGCAGGTTCACGCTAGTTGTAACAAAACCTGACGTCTACAAAAAAAAGAATCGTTGCGGTTTACCGGGTGCTACGGACGTTTGGGGATATATCCCCCCCCTCCGAAATTCACCTTTTTTGACCATAGAAAAGGAATAAATTTACCCCGTACCCCCTCCTGAAATTCCAATATCCCCCTCTGAAATTTTTTTTTTCTGGCTACGCCACAGCTCATAAACAGCTAAAGCGAAGATTAAACAGAAAACCAGGAACATCAGTGACACTGCCAGCCTTTTGGTTTTTCTATCACTTCACCGTTTTACTTTCATGTTATCGAAACAAAAAATCACTTCATTGCTGAGTGACAAAACATCTGCTGCTAGTAGTAGAGCGCTTTTCATATTTCTCGCAATGGTAATAGCATAGGAGTAAAAAAAAAAACATATATCCTCTCGACAACGTTTCCGGAACCCATAGTACGTCACTACGCGGAAGGAGAAAATGGGTAAACAGAAAGCCTGTAGGGTTGCTAGGATGAGTTTCGTGATAAAAAGACTCTGTGTCTAGTAGTGTTATGCTAACAAAACCCGACCTTATTAAAGTCTAAAAAAAGAGGATCGTTGCGGTTTTCCCAGTAACATCAGTGACACTGCGTGGAATACATGGGTTGAATAGCTTTTTAGTTTTCCTTTCCCTTCACCGTTTTACTTTTATGTTATCAAAACAAAAAATCTCTTCATTGCCCAGTGAAAGCCATGGAGCTGTGAAAGCATTACGTTGGAATCAAAACATCTGCTGAATCGACTGGTAGAGTGAGTGTGAAGCACTTCTCAAATTTCTCGCAATGGTAACAGCATAGGAGTAAAAAAAAAAAAACCCTCCTCCACAAAAAACCAATCCGTCTTCTTGTGATAGCCTTTGGATAACACCTGCTGTTTTTCCTCTCTAACAACTTATTAAAATGGGATTCTATTTGACGTTAGTAAAAACCCTCCGATGAACAGAATCTCGGAGTCTATTCTGTGATTTCTATTCTGTTATTCTGTCTATTATTCTTTTTACTTTCATGTTATCAAAATAAAAATTCCCTTCATCGCCCAAAGAGAATATATTCCGTAACAACCAAAACAAAGAACACCTGCTAAATTGGCTGTGAGCTGGGATAGAGCACTTCTCAAATTTCTTCTCAACGGTGAAACATCGGTCTTTTCGATGTGAGCCTTTGGATGACACCTGCTGTTTTCCCTATTATCTTATTAAAATTTAGATGACCAGTCCTTCTTTTGAAGGTTCTGTCCTCGTGTCATTTCCATACTTTTTTTTTGGTTTACAGTGCACAGGATTTGGCACAGGAGAACTTTATAATAGGACTACATGGAATATTTCCTTTGAGTTGTTTTTCTTTTCATTTCTCCAGTGGGTCTTGTTATTTTTAATCTCTTTCACACATTCTATGACACATTTTCTCTGTTGTTACAAGAAAGATTAGCAATTTCGATTTATTATTTTTTTATTGTATAAAAAACCATCTACGTATAAAACAGAATTTTAGTTGTTTTGTATGATACATTGACAAAAAATATTCCATCCAATGGGAAAAATACTCGCTTAAGTAAAAGGACGTAAGCATAATTAGGGTATTTTTGTTTTAATTAATGAAACGTTTCTATTATTATTTTTTTTTTAAACTTTTTTCCGTCCTCCTTTTCATTGTTAAAAATTGGTCACATTGTGTGCAACTGTATCTGTCGTTCGTAAAAATCCGCCTAGCAAAGAACCGAATCCCGCAGTATATTCTATAGTATTTATTATTATTTATTCCCCAAATCCAAGGTTATCTGATGACACCAGCCTGAAGGCGAAAGATTTTTGGGTAGTAGCGTTGTTGCAAAAAAAAACAAAAAAAACAGCGATGGAGTGTAGTTTCCGCCCTGCTTTCACCAACCACCTATTCATCAGTCCTCCACAGAACCGCAACAAACTACACACTGCGAGCATTTTAGTTTTTGTTTCACTTTACCCCATAGAGTTTTACCCTATACCCTTCATACTATCAAAACAAAAACTAATTTCATTGCTGGGTGAAAATCATAGAGGTGAAAATAACCATAACACCTGCTGATGAATCCACTGGTAAGAGTAAGCGTAGAGCCTGATTCGGGTCCTTTTCCGTGAGCCTTTGGATAACACCTGCTGTTTCATCATCATCATAACTGGCACGACCCATGGGCAAGACAGCCCTTTGTGGGCCTTCTATAAAAGAGCCGACCAGGCTGTTCTCCTCAAGGCCGTGGACTTCCAGTTTTTGATCTTAATGGCCTCAAAATCGCTATCCAGACAGTCGACCCATCTCTTTTTCGGTCTACCTCTTGGTCGCTGTCCAAAAGGAATTGTATTGAAAACCTTCAAAGCAGCCCTATCACCTTCCATTCTCATGAGGCCCATCTCATTCTGTTTAATTTAATACATTTTATGATGTCAACATCACTAAAAAGTTTGTATAGTTCAAAATTAAATCTTCTTCGCTAATTTCCACTGTCATTAACAGCACCAAAAATAGTTCTTAGCACTTTTCTTTCAAAGATTACCAACATTTTCTCTTCTTTTGCTGTTAGTGACCATGTTTCGGATGCATATGTTAATACGAACACTTGCTGTTTAGCTTATTAAAATGCAATTCTGTCGGTCGTGGTTCCAAATTCAAGGTTATCCGATGAAAAAAGGCAAAAGATTTTCGGATAGTGACGTCGTTGCAAAATAAAAAAAACAGCGGTGGAGTGTCCTGTTCATCCGTTCTCCTCAGAACCGCAACAATGGCGGATACACCAGACTCTATTTAAGGTTGGGGCTTAATTCTCGTAAAATCTAAAGGGAGTTTAATTTTTTTCTTAGGATAAAAAACATTAGAGTATAACTTAATTTACTATACTCGGTTGCAACGTTCCCAGAACTTATTACGTCACTACGCGGAAGCTGAAACTGCGTAAACAGAAAGCCTTTGGGGTTGCTACGAGGAGTTTCGGTACACAAATCTTGATAAAAAGACGCTAGATAGAGAGCATTTCCAATCACGTGACTCGGACCTAACAACGGCCTTAGCAACGGGTTCTTGTCCTCCAGTGACGTCATGACGTTTTGTTTGTTAGTGACGTCATAGAGTCAGGAAACGTTGCTGACGAGAAAAGTTGATTAAATAGGAACATGATTTTTAGCATTACAAAAGGGTAATTTCGTTTACTTCTGGCTGCAGTAACGTTAACTTGACTTATTTGGTACGAGCTGTGACACAATAGTGCTTTGGGTGACACCATAGAAAAATACCGCTCCTTGTACTACACCCAGTGTTATTCCTAGGATTTTTTTGGTGGAGTAAAAATACTCCTTGACTTGTTTAGGAGGAGTGAAATTCAATTGTGAGGAGTGAAATATTTAAATAGCATAAACTACATATACAGAGACAAGAAAACCGCAATCAAACTCCTGCATCAGAATTACATAAGTGAAAAAATATAAGCTATTCCTCTCCTAAAACGACCAAAAGTAGATCCAATCTTTCCAATTTTTTTTCCAGCTACGCCACAAACCATTTATATTAAGTTAAATTTCATAGGTATTTGCAAAATCTAATCGATTGGAAGCACTGCAAAAAAAAATTTCGGTGCATTTTTTAAGCTAAACCTTTGTGCAAAATTCAAAGAGTGAAAATACTCCTGGCTAGTTTTTTAAGGAGTATTTCCGATTTTCAAGGAGTGAAATACCATCTCAGAGGAGTTAAAAATATCTCTGACTACACCCATTGAACCTGTCATCCGTAGGGGGAGTCAATCACCCACCCAACCACTGCAACCGCAATGAATCGTTATACACGACCGCGCATTTGAAAAAAAAATCGATATTTTCCAATCAAACCGAGTCAAATTAGAACAACAATAACAAAAAGTATTCGATTCTTGAGATAAGAAGGATAAAGAGGTTTGTTGCCCCATCGATTTATCGAAGAGACGTCTGATCCTTCAAGAACGCCCATGATTACTATTGATTATATATTATAATATATATATATTCGCCGCATATGGCGGGACAAGAAGAAAGGGATACTATTGGCAAGCGAGAAATCATGACACGTCACGTTTCCGACATCTCAACTCAACTATGATGCTGCAGAGCAGTGATTCTCAACGGGAGCGCTACCGCCCCCTGGGAGAGAGGATTCTTAGGGGAAGTGAGGTATTGGGCAGTAGAGGGTCAGCGGGAATGCTCCGAAATCTGGAACTTTTACAGATTTTTTTTTTTGAAAAAATCTTGTTCTGAAGGTATAACGAACCTTTTCTACGAATCCTGAAAATATAAGAGTAACGAACCTTTTATCCGGAATCTCAAATTCCGGTATGCTCAAAAATCCAGAAACTATTAGAGTGGTGAACCTTTTATCCAGAATCCCGAAATGCTCAAAAATCCGGAAACTGTTAGAATTATGAACCTTTTATCCGGAATACAAAACTCCAGAACGTTCCAATATCCGGAACTTTAACAGATTTTTAAAAAAAAATTCTTGTTCTGAAGGTATTTTCCCACATAAACCGATGAGACAGAAGAAAGACAAACAATAAAGACGGACAATATAGACGAATAAGTGTGGGTTGTGGCTTACCGTGTACCCGTCGTATGTCCAGGAGCCGAACTTCATGAAACAGGTCTGCTCGTCGAACGGGAAGTATTCCACGTCCATGAGACAGGAGCTCTTGTAGATGGCAGGTGGTTTCCACACCACCTCTCCGTCCCAGTGCAGGATGGCTTTGGTCATGATAGTCACCTCGTAGTTACCGTCAGCGCTACAGAGAAAAATATTCACAGGCTTCAAAGCACGTCTTTGATCTATTATAGAGCATTTTCAATCACATGACTCGGACCTAACAACGGCCCTAGCAACAGAAGGTTAACAGTTTCAGAAAATAACTCTCGTACCTCGAGATATTCTCAAGAAGCAAGGCCTCTAAACAAATCCTGGAAGAAAGCACCAGAACATCCATGGTACTTAAGTGAGGGTCATGGAGTTCTAATTCATTTTGTTGGTGACAGGAGTGATCAAACTGCTTTGGCTCGCCTGTACACCGGACATCTAAAAACCATCAGGTTTTCAAATGGTACCAGGACCTTCCCTATTTGCACCAGGTGCAATGTTGAAGAGGCCACCGCACAACACCTAATTGAATGTGTAAATTTGGTGCGAGAGGATCTTAAAAGAAGACCCTGTTTTGTCCTCGATATTTTTAAGGCGAACAACCTCATGTATCTGATCTGATACAGATCAGAGAGATAAGTAAAAAGAAGAAGAAGAAGAAAATAACTGGTCGTGCAATTCTTCTATTGGAGCATTTGTAATCACGTGACCCCATACCTAACAACCGCCCTATTAACAGATACCTCGTCACCTAGCAACCGCCTTAGCAACAGTTAAAAGCCCTGCAAAAGATTAACAGTTAAAAGAAAATAACTGGTTAAATAATAATAAATGGAGCTAGTAAATTCAGCCTAACAACGATGAGACGATTTTTCACTTTTTTGTTTTATATTTTTTTTTGTATGAATTGAAAAATTGAAAGTGGCAAGTTTTGTTTCTTAAAAGTGGCACTCTTTCATAAAAAGTTGGCCACCTCTGCTCCAACTCATAATCGTTCTGCACTGAACACTATAATGAGTTAAAAGTCTTTAGAACAACCAAGTTTAAAAAATGAACAGGAAAAGAAAACAGTGATCCTTTCAATGATGAGAAAACGCAACGACCCCAAAAGGGGGCAAATAAGAACTAAGAGACCTCGCGATAGAAACACCATTAGGTCATTAATTTTCTCTACTGTTCACAATTCTATCGAAGAAGCCACTCATACATCAACTAACTCATTTTTTGAATTCAAAAGCGGCTTTTACAGTTCTCGAAATGAAAAAAAAGATTCCGAAGAATACCGGAACAGGAAATTTCGATTAAGCCCAACACTTAATACGACGAGCGGAAAAGGGTCTTTCTGATGTGCCATCATGGATTGCGTTTTTTAAATCCCTCTGACTGAAAGGGTTGGCTCACACTGGGCGACTAGAGTTGCTGGATGTCGTTAAGAACCTTATATCAAACAGAGGCATGGACGTATATAAGGGGGGGTTAGGGGGTCCAGACACCCCCCTTAGCCTAGACTTTATGTCAGCCAAACAGAAAGGTTCCTGTCCCAAATATCAAAAAAATGAGTGAAAATACAACTTTTTCGGGTCCAATTTTAACAAAAATTCACATTTGCTCTACATGTTACTAGGAAAGGGAAAACTTTTAGAAACATTTGGGGGACCAGAACGCTTCGAAACAGTCTAGTAACGGCTCCCTTGGTCCTGAGGTCTTCTAGGTTCTACCCCCCTATAGTCCAGTAAATCTACTGAAAAAAAGGGTCAAACCGGGAAAAAATTGCAACATTTAATTTTTCAACGGTTTTCACTTGGGAATGACCTCAATAATAACATACTAAAAATCGGACAAAATCGGTCCGCGGGAAGTTTAATTTTTTTTAAATTTTTAAAAAATGGCTGAAAAAAAATTTCAAAAAATCAATTAATAGTAATCGAGACTTATGATACATGTTTATAGGCTATTTTTCAGTGCTGAATACGAATATTCCAATTAAAATTTTAAAAAATTAAAATTTCAATTTTTAAAAAATATTTGAAAAATTGGATATTCGAAAAAAAATAAAACATCGCTCAAAACCACAAAATAAATGCAAAAGAAGTAATTCAAACGGTTATCCCTTAGAAATGACTTAAATAATGACATACTAAAATTAAAAGAAAATCGGACAATAAAAAGTTGAATTTATTTCAAATTTTCAATTTTTCTGGCCCCAAAAATCGACCTTTTTTAAAATTCTTGTTAAAAACGTTTGAAGCGTTTGCCAAGGTCATTTTTCCATGGATATTGTAGTTATATAGCTATATAACATAAAAAAACACAATTGCTGATTAAATCATGAGTTAATTAATTAATTTATTAAAATGAACATTAAAAATATAGGTAAAATCATTCAATCAAATATAACAGAAGATACTTTAATAATATTCAGTGACAAATCATCTAAAAAATAATTAAATTAAAAAGAGACAAAATTTCATTTTAAAAAATGAAATTTTTAACAAATTTAAAATTTTTAAATTTTTTAAAATTTTTAAATTTTGTAGTATAGGCATGTGATACATGTCTGTAGGCTATATTTTAGTGCTGTTTACGAATATCAGGCCAACTTTTCAATAAATTTTAGAATAAGTGTGGAAAAATTCAAGCATTTTAATCAAAAGTATTAAGATAAATGCTTCAATTTTTCCACACTTATTCTAAATTTTATTGAAAAGTTGGCCTGATATTCGTAAACAGCACTAAAATATAGCCTACAGACATGTATCATAAGTCTCGATTACTATTAATTGATTTTTTGAAATTTTTTTTCAGCCATTTTTTAAAAATTTAAAAAAAATTAAACTTCCCGCGGACCGATTTTGTCCGATTTTTAGTATGTTATTATTGAGGTCATTCCCAAGTGAAAACCGTTGAAAAACTAAATGTTGCAATTTTTTCCCGGTTGAGTCACAGATTGCCTGGACTACTAGTCATATAACTCCTTGCTACGCTCAGAGGGAATTTCAAGGTAACAACCTCCCTTTCGAAACCTCAAACTTTTAATTTTTCTCCATAGAAAACGACCGACCAAAGCAAAGCTACTCCTTAAGGTAAATGGGGATGTTCGGGGGTCCTCCCAAAAATGTTTAAATTTTAGTATGCTAAAATTTTTAGGGAGTTTTCAGGCAGCTTCGCGGGCCGCACAAAATGACCCTGTTTTAGTTAAACTTTCAGTGTCCACTGTGACCGAAGTTTCTTGAACACCCCCCTTATAAAAGCTATAGCTACGTCCGTGCATTGATGGGAGAAAGAAGGGAATAGAAAGAGAGTGATGGGACCCACTTGTTGTAGAGGACGATGTCGGGTAGCCAAATGAGCTCAGCGGGCACGTGGAGCTTGGTGACCCCTCCGTACTCGTCGGGGTCCCAGCGCATCTTGTAGTCGTTCCACTCCTGAAACAATTCGAACATTTATAACATAACTAGCCACGCGGCCTCCCTTAACAATCATCAAATTATCATCAGTAGTGTAAATATTTTATACCATCAACATTTTGGTTACTATTATCAAAGTTTGGTATAATCCCCTGAAAACCTCTTTTTTTCCCGTTTGAAGACCAGTTTTTCTATACATAAACATACAAAAAGAGTCATTAATTTATTAGTAATATAGGTTCCACTCTCATATTTTTCTTTAAGAATGTATAATTTGCTAAGTAGGGAATCCTTTTGAATACTTCAATTAGGACTACATAGTTGTGATTCTAATGCGAAACTAGTTTCACTGTTTGAAACTTTCTAGTATCAAATCGCTTATTGTTATTCTACTCTAGGACAAAAATAGCACAAGCGGAGTCGCGACTGTATTATCTATAGTTCATCCGGTCGAAAGGAAACTATATCTTACCTGCTCGACCCAGACATTTGTCGTCATGATCTGGTTTTTCAAGTTCTGAAACGAAATGAAGAATGATTAGCCTCCATGAAAAATTCTCACAAGAAAAACATCACTAAGATATCGTGCACAGTGGAATTCAATGAACAATGCACTAATTTTTTATTCTTAATATGTTCAGTATGGCTGAAAACCTCCAGAAATCTTTTTAATATACCTATTAAAGCGCTAAATTTTATGTTATTTTCAATTAAAAACAACTCTTTTATAGTGTGCGTCTGGTATCCCAACCCAACGGTGGATAATTGCAATTTCAGGTTGACGATTTAGTCGACAACTTCAGATACTGACTGATATTCAACTTATATACGCCCCTGATAGTTAGTTCCTCTTAGACAGTGGTTCCCAAATTATTTTGCTCGTCGAACCCCCCAATTTGTTGCCAACGATCGCGGAACCCTGAATTGACTTTTCAAAATTTAATATCTGATGTTAAATGACACAAGCCAAGTTAATGTTAAAAAAGTTCTGATTAATTGAGTTCCAAGAACCATATTAGGGGGGTCTGGGGATCCTCCCCCAGAAAATTTTTGGAAAATTTGACTATAAAAAGAGGGTTTTAACGTGCTTTGGTACATCACCTAATCCGAATTTCGGACATACATTTTTAAGAATTTAATACGTATTTTTGGTAGGATTTGCATTTTGATGAACTTACTATAAAAAACCACCATTCTTATTTTCTTTAAGGAGATAAAATTTGTCACGCGGAACCCCTAAATTTTTTCGTGGAACCCACTTTGGGAACCACTGACCTAAACTATACACCCTCCGATATGGCTCCCTCCGAAAATCTGGTCTGGGCCCGCCCTTGAAGACGAACGCCGAAATTGAACAGTCCCCAAAGCTCTCCACAAACGAATTTCTGCATGCAGCGCCCCCTAGTGACAGGAGTGCGGGGCAGTGGAAGGAGACAACAAAAAGGAAACTTGCAGGAACGAAGTCAAAAGGGAGGGAGGAGTAATTAAAAGTTTCGGCCCGGCTGTTGTCAGCCCGATATCAACAACAGCGATTAATCAGATTAACTGGGGCAGGCTGTCGGGCCACCCCCCTCCTACCTTTCTATATAGCACCCGATGAATCTTTTGGCTTCGAGCAAGAAGACAGATCTGGACGCGGGCGTACTAATTTATTCATTGCGCTGATGCGAACGCGGGAAGGCGGTTGCTAGGTATCTGTTGCTAAGGCGGTTTTTAGGTATGGGGTCACGTGTTTGCAAATGCTCCAATAGAAGCATTCCAAGGCCAGTCATTTTCTGTAACTGTTAACCTTCTGCAGGGCAAAAAATCTGTAACCTTCTGTTGGTAATGCCGTTGTTAGGTCATGTGATTGAAAATGCTCTCTATTTCTTAACACGTTTAGCAGCTACATTATTTTTTTTTCCTGTAGCAGCTATTTTTTAACTGCTACTCGTTTTTCTTTGCCCATCTCTACTAATCAAAGACAAAGTATACCTCTAGTGTGCTTCTCCGCAAAAACCAACACAATCCAGGTGAAAAAAAAATAAAAAGAACATCACCGCTTCTTCTCCTTTCTAAAAAAGACTTTCCATTGTTGCAGCACAAGGGGGGGGGAAGGGAAAGTGTTGAATAATAACCGACGAGCGCCGCTTGAATTATTCACCAACTTCGGAGAGAGGATTTTTGGAGCAAGGGGGGACGGTATGGTCTACGAGCACGCGGAGAGAGCTATTCTTTTTTATTTCCACTACAGACATACCTCGACGCGATATGGACGTAGAGACACAGAAAACAGTTAGAGAGCCAATTAAGATACTGCATTTCGAGATACCGAAAGACAGGGGGGCATCAAAACCATCTGCATAAAGGGGTCCGATTTCAAAAATTTTCCTGGTGCAGAACCACAGACCCCCTCCAAACCTTATACGTCAAAACAGTGTTTTTACAACCAATTTACAAGGTGTTACAATTTTGCCACTTACAAGAAGCGGTTCCCTTCTAGTAGGGGAGCCCAGAGTGTTTTTGGGTAGTAACTCGAGCGCGTCAGATAATCATAGGGGGGATACCTTGCATACTCTTGAGTAACTCCACCAAATATAAGCTCTCTATGTAGGGGGGTTTGTCTAGAACAGCCCGTCAGATTTGTAAAAAAAATTAGCTACACGGACATACTCGAGCGCGTCAGATAAAGATAAGGTAGGTTAGTTACCAGCTAAAAAGTGTACATTTTCTAAAATCTGCCGATTTGAGCGGTGGGTAAGGGAGCGGGAGGGTTACAAAGTTGCAAAGTAAAGCCAAGACCGGTAAAACACTATCGCTCTTTTTGAAAAAAATGTACGAAACAAAATGTTTATAGACTAGTAGCCAGGAAACTAGTCTCAACTAGTTGTTAACTGTCTTGGTAGTCAATCTGAAGCGCTAGAGTATGTCCATGTAACTAGTTTTTCTTAGAAATTTGACGGGCTGTTCTAAGCAAACCCACCAACATAGAGAGTTTATATTTGGTGGAGTTACTCAAAAGTATGCAAGGTATCCTTCCTATGATTATCTGACGCGCTCGAGTAAATTCACATTTAGCATCATCGGCTCCCCTACTATTCAGGTGTTTCCAGAAGAGATTCAAAATGATTTAAAAACATTAGTTTAAAAAGGGAAAATATCAAACAATTCTGGGGGAGGACCCCTATCTCCCAAGAAATTTCTCCCCCTAAAAAATCTCTCCTTAGGAAATCTTCCCCTAAATTGTTTTTTTCCTTTAAAGTTACGTGGTATACAAGGAGTTGTTCTCTTTCTATATGTAACCCAAAGGGTCTTAAAATGAGCTGAAACACTACTTTTGCGACACATTTTCAAACGTTTTCTGAGGTGACCTCCAAAAACCCGATAGAAGTGGCATAATTCCAGCAGTTATTAGTAAACCCAATTTGTGAGACCGAACCAAATGGAAAAAAAAATCTTCAACACAGCAAGTTTTACATGTGCTTACAGACACACCTAATTTTCTATTTACAAGGATCCCTAAACGTGATTAGAACACCCACACCAATTAGCCCCCTCAAAAACAGCCCCCCTAACGAGAGCCCATCGTAATTAAGTTTGTCGCAGGGGATGATGGGAATGCCCCCCTCGGGCTACCGACAACACCTCCGACAATGCCCCCCTTAGGACTCCCCTCCCCCCCGCGTTTAATTACTTCGAAACGGAGCGTAAAAGGAGGGGGGCGACAGGATTCTGTTACGGCAGAAGAGGCATTGGGGTGTAGAGAGCGCATAGGCGTGATATCCCAGCGTGGTATGTAGATAGAAAAATAAATGACACTGGTTATTGCCACGAAAGTAACAACTAAACTCTACTCTAATCTCGCTATTTCTGAAAAATTACGAGTTAAATTAAAGCAAAATACTCAAAAGTAGCAGCCTGGAATAAGAGATGTCAAAAAATAACCCCCTTTTTTCAAAAACGGGTTATTTTGTCCCGGGTTTTGGTTTTAATCGGTTCGTTTTTTTTTTAAATCGGAAGAAAACGTCTGAAATTCTGACTGAAAAATTAAGTATTTTAATTTACTAAAAATTTATGATTTTACGTAAGGCCGGAGAACACGATGGTTGTATACCCGGTTGTAAAAAAAGGCCGGTTTTATTCGGTTGTGAATTTAAAACCAATTAAACCGAATAAAAACTGACGGCTTCGTTTAATTTTATAAAAACCGATGTTTTTTTTAAAACCAGTTCAAATTGTCAAACTGAATAAAAACAGACGGTTTTTATCCGGTTGCTAGGTTTTAATACCAATAAAACTTCTTAAAACGAATTAAAACTGGCGGCCGTTTTTCCTTTGACTGTTATTGACTTTTTTCTTTTTGAAAATCTGTTTGTTTATGCATAAATAAGCTTTATTAAATTTCAAGTTTGTAAACTAACTCATTTTTCAAGAAATTCCCCGCATGCGTATTTCAGGTTTCAGGTCGCATCCAATCCAAGAAAAGATCCCAAAAATCCCTACACTTATCACAAGAGAGGGGAAAAGTTATCCCCACATTCCAGAACCTGTCAGGATCGTGCCAAAGAATAAGAAAAGATTCCATTCCGGATTCAAAGGGCGCAATATCATTTTCATTCCTTCTAGATAGAGGAATCCCGCTGATTTCCGGAATACGTAATACCCAAACAACTCAACCCTTCTCGAATATTTATGGGGAGATATTCTTAAAACCAACCCTCGGATACCGAAATTTCAACCTCTCACGTGTTTCAAAGTTGAAGCTTATTCTACGCGATGGCTTATATATAAATAACTGTAAATGTATTTTGGTATTATGCGGGTTTTTTGCTAAATTGTCTGAATTAAATCGAATATCAACATATAACGGCATTAAAATATATCTTAACTATACTATACTCGACAGCAACGTTTCCTGACCCTATGACGTCACTAGGCGGAAGGAGAGAATGGTAAACATGAAGCCTGTTGGGTTGCTAGGAGGAGTTTTGGTAGGCAAATCGTGATAAAAAGACGCTATGTATACGTGGGTTTTATAAACTAATCATATTTTTAAACTGACGTTTTTAATTTTGCTCAAAATTCAGACACCGCGATGGGAACTACTTTGTGTGATAGTGACGTTGCTGTCTATACTCGACAGAAACGTTTCCTGAACCCAAAACGCGGAAGGAGAGAAGGAGTAAACACCAGAGCCTGTTGGGTTACTAGAAAAAAGAGACGCAAATCGTGATAAAAGGATGCTATGTTTTCTTGAGTTTAACAAACGAATAATATTTCTTAATTGAATAAGTTCATTTAAAATTCAGACACCGCTATGGAAACTTCTTTGTGTCCTAGTCCTAGGGAACTTTAAACCCTAGTTGTCTATTAGTTTGTTAATTGTTTTCTTCATTAAAGGTATGACGACATAAACATGTTACACAACCTAAAATACGCGTACACAGTGAGATATTCTTCCGTAGGTAGAAATAGTCGCCGAACTCAATTCAGTTTCGCCTTGAAGGGAGTAACATATTGGCAAATCAAGGGATAGGAAAACCCCATAACTCCTTGTCAAAACAAGGACAAATAAGGTCTCGGGGACATTATATTCCTGGAAGAAATGAAATTCCAGAAAACAAATCTTTAAACAAGACGCTTCTCTGGCTTCGTGTCAGATTCCCTTCCTTCGCTTTATTGGCGCAGTTACAGTTATTTTTTCACTCTCGAAGAATAAATTTTCGAATCTGTCACCTTCGCGTGTCCGAAAAATGCGTTTATTTCTCTCGGGGATGAGCATGAATTGCCGAGAAAATATTCGCTTTTATTCTGTATTGTTTTAAGAGAGGGCTTCGGATTTATTTTTAATCTTTTTGGGACCTTACTGCTTCGGGCTTACAATGTAAAAAAATCTCGTAAAATTTACGGTTTTAAACTGGCAGCTGGGTTGGTTGTGGAAAACCGTAAAAATTACGGAGTAAATCTGTAAAAACAACAGCTTTTTACCATTTTAACCCATGATTTTGGTTTTGCAAGGTGCGGATTTACTCCGTAAATTTCACGGTTATCCACAACCAACCCAGCTGCCAGTTTAAAACCGTAAATTTTAAGGGATTTTTTTTTTACAGTGTGTGAAATAAAAAAAAAATAATAAATAAAATTGTTCTTCAAAATTTTCCGTGTTTTATCGAAGTATTAATAAGCAAATTAGCTTATACCAACTCTCTATCCATAGAGTATGCCAAGGGGCATTCATTAATTACGCAAGGATGATTTTAGTAATTTTTGACCCCCCCCACCCCCATGTATGTCAAACCCCTCCCCCCCTATTCTTACGTATGATTCCATTTCGCTTTTCAAAACAATAAAATGTTAGAAAAGGACCAGTTACACTAAAACTCTCTTAATCAAGGATTTTTATTTTTCAACAGATTAGTAATATTCTAAATCTGTAATCAAATTAAATTTGATTAGTATAACTGGCATTTGTTTACATTAGCTTGGAAAATCTTACGTAAGAATGGGTTTGACCCCCAAGTAAGGGTACATGTAGAGATTTTTCCAACCCCTCTCCCCCTCGGGACCCTTGCGTAATTAATGAATGGCCCCCAACCACAAATATCATTCATTGCAGCATTGATGTTTTTACTGCACTTACACTACAGTCAAGGAAAAACCCGATCTACAGAAACAGATGTACGACGGAGAAACAAATTTCTAGGAGGGAGGCATCACTGCATGTTGTTTCTACCACCATACTCTTTGTTGACTGTAAAACAAGTTATTCCTTCCATTGAGTTAGTGTGCGGGAAAACAAACTTACGGCAAACATATGATAATTAGGAACGATATTCTTCAGCCGACGTTCGTTTTTTATGAGCACTGAATAAGTTCGCAAAATACATGGTTCGTTAAAACTATAATAATTTAAAATGGTATCATTATCGTAAAATTTTCAGTCTTTTTATCAAGTATTCTCCTTTTACAAAGGGTGATTTAAGGCTAATTTCTTTAGGGGCCGTTCAAATATTCTTTGTTCTTTGCTTATTTTTCCTGAATAGGGAGAGGGGTATGTAGTAGGGGGAAAATAGCTAAAAAAAGGTTCATTTAGGGAACAAATTTGAACAAATGATTTGTCAACGGTTTTCGGCTCTACTAGATGTATGTACTTAATGGTAAAACGAAAGTTTACCAAAATCGGATCGTGGGAAGTGGGTTTTTTTCAAGATGGCCGCCATAAACATGGAAAATCAAGAAATCCGATAAGTTTTGTGTTTAAAACGTATATAAACGTTCTTCAGTGTCTGATTTGAGTAGAATAAGTATGGTACTGGGTAAACTGAATGATATAAAAATAGTTTGCAAAATCTGGCAACCGGGAATGTTTTTTTTATCCAAGATGGCGGGCGGAACTTTCATATAAAAGGATGTGATGATTCTGAATTTTTATGAAATATATTTTCACAGATTTTTATAAAATATATTATTTAATTTATTCTTATTTTAATAATTTTTCATTCTAAGTAATGTAATAATGCTCAGGATACAATTAAGAGGCAGATTTTATAAGATGCAGGCAGAAATGCGGGGGTCATTATTGTGACCATTTTTTATTTTGATGAAATTTATATTGTGGGTTCTTCTAATGATTTTAGAATACCTGTATTTTTTCTTTTTCCCCCAAAAAAAATTTTTCGGCCTACAAAAATTCCGGAAGTTGGTCGCGACCGAGTATTTTTTTCGAATCGACTCTTTTTGTACTCCTTTTTCTCTGTGCATTGAGGGTCAATCAAAGGAATTCTGGTGATAACAACATGTCCTTAGGTAGCTAAAACAAATTTTTTGTGAATTTCATGGTTTACCTTCAGTGCAACCTGGAAGGGTTCGCCAAACTTTGTCGCGGAAAGTGAAAAAACGCCCAACGCCGAAAAAACGCCCTTATGGACCCCATCATTGAGGGCCAACCACAGTTTGGAGGGTTAACTTATGTAGTACTACTCAGTATTAACTTATTTAGCCCATTTATTGCATCGTTGACCCTCAGGGCTGCCGAAAAATGGTTACTTTTGTAGCTCACAAAGCAAAAAAAGGTCATTTTGGTGACCCTGTATTTCAGAGCATTAAGGGTCTAAGAGGAACTTGAAAATCTGTCAATTGTATCTTAAAGAACAGGTCTCATACTACGAAATGCAATTTTCCAGTTCCTCTTTGACCCTTAATGCTCTGAAATACAGGGTCACCAAATTAACCTTTTTTTCGTTTTGTTAGTTACAAAAGTCAGTTTTACGCGTACTCGCAGGGCCGAAAACCAAAGATCTGTCAATTGTCTCTTAAAGTACACGTCTCATACTACGAAATGCCATTTTCTAGTTCCTCATTGACCCTTAATGCTCTGAAATACAGGGTCACCAAAATGACCTTTTTTTGCTTTGTTAGCTACAAAAGTAGCTATTTTCCGGCAGCTCTGAGGGTCAACGATGCAATAAATGGGCTAAATAAGTTAATACTGAGTAGTACTACACAAGTTAACCCCCCAAACTGTGGTTGACCCTCAATGATGGGGTCCATAAGGGGTTTTGAGAGTCTCTACTCTAATAACATCATGGAGATAGCAGGCTGTGTATTGCATACACATGGATACATTTAACACTCCCATATAGACACGACACCAACCAACCATAAGGGCACAAATTTGGCGCTTTTTCCCTTTCCACGACAAAGTTTGGCGAACCATTCCAGGATGCACTGAATATAAACCATGAAATTCAAGAAATTGTTTTAGCTACCTAAGGACATGTTGTTATAATCAGAATTACTTTGATTGACCCTCAATGCACAGAGAAAAAGGAGTACGAAAAGATGTCGATTCGAAAAAAATACTTGGTCGCGACCAATTTTCGGAATTTTTGTAGGCCGAAAAATTTTTTTTGGGGGAAAAAGAAAAAATACGGGTATTCTAAAATCATTAGAAGAACCCACAATATAAATTTCATCTAAATCAAAAATGGTCACAATAATGACCCCCGCATTTCTGCCTGCATCTTATAAAATCTGCCTCTTAATTGTATCCTGAGCATTATTACATTACTTAGAATGAAAAATTATTAAAATAAGAATAAATTAAATAATATATTTATAAAAATCTGTGAAATATATTTCATAAAAATTCAGAATCATCACATCCTTTTATATGAAAGTTCCGCCCGCCATCTTGGAAAAAAAACATTCCTGGTTGCCAGATTTTGCAAACTATTTTTATATCATTCAGTTTACCCAGTACCATACTTACTCTACTCAAATCAGACACTGAAGAACGTTTATATACGTTTTAAACACAAAACTTATAGGATTTCTTGATTTTCCATGTTTATGGCGGTCATCTTGAAAAAAACCCACTTCCCACGATCCGATTTTGGTAAACTTTCGTTTTCCCATTAAGTACATCTAGTAGAGCTGAAAACCGTTGACAAACCATTTGTTCAAATTTGTTCCCCTAAAAACCTTATTTTCCCCCTACTAATGAGCGATGCTTACGTTAGATGTTACAAACACTGCATTTTTGAAAATATCTTGCATAAATAATTTCACATTTCAACCAAAAATAAATTCTACTAAAAAAATGAACAAGGAAAAAATCAAGCATTTTGGGTTCGCACTGAAAATTTTAACGATAAGTTAAGTGTTTATGGAGCACAATGAACTTCTGGAATTTAAGCACTGTTTATCATCTTCTACTAAATAAAAAAGAACAAAGGGGGACGGAATGGTTTTCTTAAGTAATTATGAGGCGTGTAGCGGTTGCTTATCTTTGCTGACAAGGGGGGGAGGGGGGTTAAAATGACCAAAATCCTGCTTATGTAATATTTGAACGGCTAAGCACGTTACGAAATAAAGTTTACATTTATCTTTCATTTCTTCTTCATAATTCTACCGAAACGAAAAATATCAACTTAAAATAATTTATTCCACAAAACAATCTAGTAGTTGCAATTGGAATAGATCCAGAATTTCCAATTTAACTGAGGTTCTTCAATAACAATCGGTAAACAAACATCCTTCCCTAAGGGACACATTTTAAGGAAACAAATCAATTCCCTCCCAGTTCGTTTGGAACAATTCCTCTCAAACGGGGGGGGGGTGTCCAGAAATATCGCGTCCGAACAGTCGTCCGGAGTCATTGCTGATGACAACCGGAGAGAAAAAAAGAATACAAATCGAGAGGACAGAAAAATGTCACTCGTTGCCGGTTCTTTATCACACAAAGAGCCTCATTTGTCACTAAGAAAAGGACTTCGAAGATTGGAGAGGAAAAAATGTCACAATTTTTTTTGTCTGGAATTTTTGGGGTTTTTTTTACTGATAGCTGAAAGGAGACGGTTTGCGAAACGCCACCTGCGAAGAAATTATAGTTCTTTAGTTGCGTGAACAGAGACATGGACGCAGAGACAATTACCAATTACGAAGAAAAAATAAACAGACCCAAAAAAGCCAGATCGCTTGTGAAAAAATAGTTACACACCGAACAAATCTACCAAATTTGGCATGAGGCTTCTTTAGATAAAACACCATAAACAAGCCATAAGGGAGTGCCCGATTTGGAACTCCTGTATCTCACTATACAGCACCACCTATGTCTAATTTTCTACTTTTTGCTAAATAACTTCTAAAATATTGCGACGTAGAACATGCGTAGAGCATTTTCAATCACATGACTCGAACCTAACAACGGCCTTAGCAACGTTGTTTTTGTCCTCCAGTGACGTCATGTGCGAATGCTCTTTAAAGATTGCTGACATACTGGCCTAGTGGTTAGAGTATCTGACTGCGAAGCAGTAAGTCTGGGGTTCAAATCCCCCATTTGACACACTGTATTTCATTAAATAAAAACTCAATCGCAAAAAATTACTCCTTTAAAAATATTTTACAACCACGCAAAAAAATGGCGGCACTCTCTTTGCAAACTATTCGTCTTGCGAAGAATTCCCGAACGCACCGTTGCCACCGGAAAGCAATTAATTCGACGCGTGGGGTGGTTTACAACAGAATATTTTTCGCGCCTGGGGGATGAGTGAGTGGCATTCCCCTGGTGGTGGGAATGTTGCGCTTTATTTATGAAAATTTCGTGGCAACATAATGGCTATAAGGAATGCAGTTGGGTAATGGGCATCTTATGGTGAAATTTTAATGGTTTATATATTATCTAGAAAAGGGAACATTTAGTTTATACTATATCTGGGAAAGCAAAGCAACTCTAACTTCCATTTCGAATTTCAATGTATTAAGTTTTAACGTTAAGTTTAACTCTCTTTTTAAGTTAAATCTCTCTCAAGTTAAATGAGGGAATTGCATAGGTGAGGGATTTGCTTAATTTTACACTTTTTTGATACGTTATAGTTTAAAACTCTCAAATATCAGATTTTTAAGTTCAAAAATATGTTTTAAATAACTTAAAATTCGATTTTATTTTTGCCAAAACACTAGTGAAGTCATGTGATCAAAAAACGAGATTTGACGTCACAGCGCCCTCGAAACTAGGGAATTGTTGAAAATAAAAGAAATCAGACTTATCATAAAACCAAAACACGCATAAAACTCGTCTGTTTCTCTAGGGAACGGCCAGAAAAAGAAAAAATTAAAACTTTGAATCCTAATAATTCCAAAACTAATTAATAGAGTGTTTTCAGGTGACGTCACAAGCGGTTATTTTCTTTTAACTGTGTACCTACTGTAGGGCTTTTAACTGTTGCTAAGGCCGTTGTTTATCTGTTGCTAAGACTGTTTTTTGAAATGGGATCACGTGATTGCAAATGCTCCAATAGAAGAATTCCACGGCTAGTCATTTTCTGTAACTGTTAACCTCTGTAGGGCAAAAAACTGTAACATTTCTGTTGCTAAGGCCGTTGTTAGGTCCAAGTCATGTGATTGAAAATGCTCTATATTTTTTGAAAAACAAAACGCCAATCTTTTTATAAAAAACTAGCTGATATGCCCGCCGTTGCTCGGGTGATAAAAGTCTTATCAAACTATGTGTTAAAAAGCCCCCTCAAGTCCTGCAGGTCGCCTCAAAGTGTGCTCTTGTAGCCGGCGAGGGGGTGTACCTGGGCGGAACGGGCGAAGTACGTCGGGAGATTATTCTCCTGGCAGGGTCACCCAAGGCGTGAAGGTCGTTCCATTATGCCCAGCTAAGGCCTGCAGGCAAGGAGCAAAGTCAGACTTCTACCCTAGGGTGCTCCAAGTACTTTGTACTAACAGAAGCTGCTCATTCTCTCCTCGATATTTTTAAGTCCTCGATATTTTTAAGGCAAACAACCTCATGGATCTGATCTGATTCAGATCAGAGAGATAAGCAAGAAGAAGAAGAAGATGTGTTAAAATAAATAAGCATTATCGTTTACATGCAATGGAGTCAACAGTCTTCCCGCTAGGATTCTTTTTTGATGCCATACCACTTCGTTAAGATGTAAAAACACCCTTTAAAATACCACCTGTTTAGATTTAATGTGTGAAATCCCCATCCCCGTTTTTAAATAGTAATTTTTCAAAATAGAAATAAAAGTAAGGGAACCTTCTGAACCCCATTATTTTTTCTCTTTTGTCCTTTTCTCTCTCCATCCATTCCTGCAATTGGTATAAATGTATATTTGAGGCAAATTTCTCCGCCTTCGCTTCACGATAAAGATATATTATTGAACAACAATGTCTTAGATAAAACTTATTTCCCCCTCATCCCGCTAAATTTTTATAAAATACAAAACAATTAAATATACTACATACTTTTATACTTTTTTTAAGATGTTAAACAAAATCTTAAAAAACCGGTTTAGAATTCGTGTTTATAACCATTTTTTAATAATGATAATTTTTTTTTAAATCAGGGGGAGACCCCCCTGAACCCCCCTTTGCTGATTTATCACGAACTCATGCATTGAAAGAAATTTCAAACATGAAATAAAAGTAAACATCATTTGCATCGACACTGAAAATGCCTGTGATAAAATATTGTTTTATTTGAACTTTGCTGGAAATACTTAAATTTGATTAAATAGAAAAAATAATAAAATTTTTCAGTGGAACGGTTTCTGGTTATCATAAAAAAATTATTTAATAATTAAATATTGCTTCTTTATCATATTTTTAAAAATTCCCCTGTTATAAAACATTTCAAAATAAATATTTCCAACAATAGAGGTTTTGCGTGTCCTGGAAAGAGCAATAACCGCAATAAATTTAACATTGAAGGCTAAGCATAATAATTTAGAAAAGAGACAAAAAATGATGCTTGGAATGCATTGATTTTAAAAATTCTTTTTTGCAAACCTTCCTGGTTGTGTGGGGAACAACATGCTAAAATTTCACAACAATCACATTAATAATGTGGGTGCTAGGATCCAAAAACTAAAAACGGGAGTGAATATTCAAACCCCCGTGCACACCCTCCAAAATCGAATATCGAAAAATCCAGAAATTACTTTCTTTGAAATTCTCTCAAGAAGGTATTACCAACAGTTCAATTCGTAATATCGATTTCTCGGTATTGTTTTCTTCGAAAATATGAAACGTGGTTTATGCTCAACAAAAACGGGTTTTTGGAATATTCAGACCTCTTAAAATTCGAATATCCAAAATCTGAAAAATGCCTTTCTAGAAATTGTTGCTAGGTACCTTCCTGCGAAATAACAAAAATCTGCGGTCATTTGGGACGCCGCTGGGCTCAAAAACGTCGAAAACGCTCCAAACCCCCCTGTGGGTCAGAAAAAAGATATTTCGAAAAATCCCTTCTTAGTGCTCGTATACACCGTAAGGTCTTCGACCCTACCAAGTTTCGAGTCTTAAGCCCCGGTAGATTTTGCTGTGCGTTGATGAGTGAGTGAGTGGTAAAGCTCTTTTATTATTATAGATATTTGTATGTGTCTTTAAAATATCATAGTTTTTTAGTTAAAACTTTGTGAAGAATAGCAGAATGAATCAAGCTAAGCATACAATAACATAGCGGGTCCAAGCGCTGTGACGTCACACAGCAGCCATAACGAAATTACTGTTTTTCCCGCCAATACTGGAAACGACATTTTAAAAATTAATATCTTGGGGAATAGTTTTCCGATTTCAATAATTTTTACGTCATTTTTCATGGATTTTCATCCTCTATCATAATAAAATTAAAAAAAAAACCGTGCAATTCCCTCATTAAAGCAAAATACTCAAAAGTAGCCGCCTGAACACACTCTACCACTAGGCCATCGGCGCTGATGCCAGAATTGATAAATAACATAATTTTAATAGTTTAAAAACACGTAATAACTAACTCCTTACTGTGCATACTTCAACTATCGTGGAAATAACCACTTGTTAAAAAATAAGGGTTTTGTAAGTGCGTATGTTTGGGGTTTGAATATTTAGGGGTTTTTTATAACCATTTTGAAGGTTAGGAAATAACCACTTCGAAAATACAACAACAAAACCTTAAACTTATCCAATGAAAATAAATGACAACTTAAAAATCCGATAAAAGGAATTGTTTTGATAACAATAAAAACGCTCAGACTGAAGTTCGGAGTGAAAGTAGATAGTATATGTTTCTGGGGGAAATATTATATCAGGCGAGTCGGGGGGAAAAAAATCCCAGTTATTCTGGCAGTGAGTTACACTTTTGAGACGCTTTAACTATCCTTCTGAGACAGAATATTCCGAGTATGAAATTTCTTTTTCGCCATGATGGAACATTAGTTTTACGGTTGGCTCGTTCCAAATAGGGGTCTCGGGAGAAAATATGCTTCTAAAAAAAGAAGGATTTTCCAACCTCTTTGGATTGCGTATAAATAACCTCGGGGTAGTCGTAGAGCTTCGTCTCTTTGTGTAATTAGGATGACAGTGAATGATTCTAAATGGTGGTTTTTAAGGGGTTGGCTGTTTTTCTCGTCTTTAGGGGTTATTCATTAATTACGTAAGGGTCCCGAAGGGAAGGGGGGCGCAGTGTGATTCCTAGGATTTTTATGGAGGAGTAAAAATACTCCTTGACTTTTTCAGGAGGAGTGAAATTCAATTGTGAGGAGTGAAATACGGAAATAGCATGAACTACATATATTACAAAGACTCGAAAACCGTAATCAAACTCCCTAAGCATCAGAACAATAAATGAAATAAAATTACTATGGCTGTATGAAAACACAATTAAAAAGTATGATCATTAGGGCATCGTGGCTTTTGGCAATTGGCTTTGGCCAGAAGTCGGGCGGAAATGTCTCCTCTGAGATCAGTTGGTGTTTTAAATAGAAAAATATTATTTGTTGATTTCGGTGGAGCATTTTTTAAGCTAAACCTTTGTGAAAAATTCAACGAGTGAAAAAACTCCTGTCTAGTTTTTTAAAGAGTATTTCCGATTTTCAAGGAGTGAAATACTCTCTCAGAAGAGTTAAAAATGGAGGGCTCAGAATAAAAGTGGATCAAGTCCACTTTTTGTCATTTTTGAGTTGGCAACGCTATAACATGCTCCAACTATGTAAAATTTCAGTGCAATAAAGAACCAAGTCCTAGTTCTGATAATATCCGCAAAAAACGTTAATTTTAAAAACTAGGGGGCCTGCCCCCTGCTCGCTATCGCTCACCAACCCCCGGAAATGCTTCGCAGTTCTTTTAAGATCGCTTCGCGATCTCAGCGAGCAAAGCTCGCTTGTTTCATCTTATACAAATCCAGCACACCCCGCTGGTCGGCTTAATTAATTCTCCTTTACAACCGAATCTACTTATATCACTCTTGCTTATAAATAATTTAATCCAGCAGAGCTCGCTTGTTCATCTCAACAATCCAGCACAACCCTTTTCTCTGCGTACCTGCTTAATTAAGAATCTTGTATCACGGAAAATACCTCTCTCTTGCTTATCAATAATTTTATTGAAATGTTAAAAAAATATCCAGAAGTCTACAAACAATCATCAACCATCTTGTAGAAAAAACATATCATTAAGAAACATTTCAATTTATAATGTGCACGCGTGCTCGCAACAATCTAGTGAACCGTCAAAAAAAACCTTAAAAATCTCCAATAAACATAAAACGTCTGATGAAGACCTAGTAAAACTATGAAAAAAATGAAACTTTGATGCTTAATAATTCCAAAACTAATTCGAATTTTTCAAAGAATTAAACGCTAATCTTTTTCTAAAAAATAAGAGCATAAGTGGTTAAAAAATCATACTCCTATTATGATTAGTTTTTCTTTTAGATCGAAAAAACCGAAAAAGTAACAAAAATTTCGAAACTTTAAAAATTAATTACTCTGAACCTAATTCGAAATTCGAAAAAAGGACGACGTAGTGCACATCTTCAGGTATCAGAGTATGAGGTTGCAAAAAATCAAAGCTCTGCTGCAAATAGTTTTCGCTGAACGCGATTACGCGGCAAAAAAACAAAAACTTCAACTTTGACCTTAAAAATACCCCAGAACTAATAGTCACATCAATTAGCTTTCCATTCGAGAATGTTCTCCAAACATTTATCTACAAACATTTCAAATTTCATAAATTTCTGTATAGTACTTTTTGCGTTGTGGGAGGTCAAAGAGTTCAAAAATAAAAATTTCTGAAACAGCGGCGGCGGCGGCGGTGACCGTTTAGAGAGACTGTTAACATTAATTTTCCTATGTAGCTTGAACTTTAAACCTCTGTAGCTCAAAAGTAGCTAAAGTGGACTAGGTTCACTTCTATTCTGAACCCTCCAAATATCTCGGGGGGGGGGTTGGAAAAATCTCTAAACTTGGGGGGGATCAAACCCATTCTTACGTAAGATTTTCCATGTTAATGTAAACAAATTCCAATTATTCTAATCAAATTACTATTGAATTACCCCAGAAAAACTTAAAAATGCTGATGATCTCGGTTTTTTATCGAAGCTTTCTCTCTATATTAAAAAAAAGTAACGGTCACCGCCGCCGCTGTCGCCGCCGCCGCCGCTGTTTCAGAAATTTTTATTTTTAAACTCTTTGACCTCTCACAACGCAAAAACTACTTGACAGAAATTTGTGAAATTTGAAAAGCTTGTAGAGGAATGTTTGGAGAACAATTTCGAATAAAAAGCTAATTCATGTGATTATTAGTTCTGGGGTATTTTTAAGGTCAAAGTTGAAGTTTTTGTTTTTTCGCCGCGTAATCGCGTTCAGCGAAAACTATTAGCAGCAGAGCTTTGTTTTTTTGCAACCTCATACTCTGATATCTGAAGATGTGCACTACGTCGCCCTTTTTTCGAATTTCGAATTAGGTTTGGAGTAATTAATTTTTAAAGTTTCGAAATTTTTGTTACTTTTTCGGTTTTTTTGATCTAAAAGAAAAACTAATCACAATATGAGTATGATTTTTTAACCACTTATGCTCTTAATTTTTAGAAAAAGATTGGCGTTTAATTCTTTGAAAAATTCGAATTAGTTTTGGAATTATTAAGCATCATAGTTTAATTTTTTTCATAGTTTTACTAGGTCTTCATCACAGACACGTTTAATGTTTATTGGAGATTTTTTAAGTTTATTTTTGACGGTTCACTAGATTGTCGCGAGCACGGATATTTAAAAGTTTTGTGGGTGCACGTTTTTTTCTCTTAGTTTGTTAGTGATTGTTAGTAGACTTCCTTGATAACTATGTTTTCAATTATTTTTTGCTTTTGAAATACTAGAGAAATAAATATAATTCGGATGAAGGGTCGCGATTTTTGTTTGGAAGTTGCGTGTTTTTCTGATTAATATTAGCTCATTGTTAGATTAGTCATTGTTTTAAGAGTTAATTAGATTGAATGCGTTTTTAAGTTCATGTGGTTATTAAATGCTTAAGGGAGGATAGTTTATGTATTCTGGAAAACTTAATATTTTTCAATATTTGTTGAACAAGTTGGAAAAATATTTCTAATAAATTAGTGATAAGAGAAATAAAATATTTTAGATTGGATAAGGGTTTTCATTAGAGTTGGTAAATTCTACAAGCGAGCTTTGCTCGCTGAGATCGCGAAGCGATCTTAAAAGAACTGCGAAGCAGTTCCGGGGGTTGGTGAGCGATAGCGAGCAGGTGGCAGGCCCCCTAGTAATTTAAAAAAAAAAATGAAGGTATATGAGATGTATCTTTTTTATTGGAGTGGCATTAAGTTAAGATAAAAAACTGTTGAATCCTGTATTACTGTTTCAGTGTAACTGGTCCTTTTCTAACATTTATTACTTTGCAAAACGAAATGGAATCTCACCTAAGAATAATGGGGGGGAGGGGTTTGAAAAATCTTACGTACCCTTACATGGGGGTAGGGGGGGGTCAAAAATTGTCAGAATCATCCTTACGTAATTAATGAATGGCCCCTAACCTAAGAAAAACAAAAAAAAAATACTTATAAAGATATTCAGAATAACTCACACGCAACAGCAAAAATGCCATATTCAGAATAACTCCATGTGGCCAAGAGCAGTAGAGAACATATGAAAAGGAATTTTCATTCCTTTTCCACACGTCACACCGCCCTCACCTTTCAATTTCGCGTCTGACATCTCGTTCTTTTATTGAGGGGGGAAGGCACGTTCCATTTCTCACACCCCCCTTCACCCCAAACGTTCGCGAATAACCGAAAAGTCACGAGTTTTGAGAGTTTTCGAGTTCAGAAAAGCTTTCGTTCTTAAATCAGTTAAAAGTCACCGGTAGTTGACACTTTTTTAGAGAAAAACAGCAGTGGGCACAGGGATTGCAACTGAGTCCAGGGGTGGATCCGGGATTTGTTTTTTTTTCGGGGGGGGGGCTAAGAATTTTCATAATCCAATTGTATCCACTTTTTATTTTGTTTTGGTACGCCTCATCCGATTTAGGATATAGATTTTATGGTAGAATTTTTGTGTTTTAACAAACTAATTATGGAATAGAATTGTAATAATAGAGTTACATACCAAGGGGGTCTGGGGGCCCTCCTCTGGAAAATCTTTGAAAACTTGACCTTAAAATAACAAGGTTTTAACTCATTTTGGTGCATAAAGTTCCATATTATATAGTGTAGAACTTTTCATTTTGGGAGGGGCTTCAGCTCGAAAGCCCCCCTTGTAGATCCGCCACTGCAACTGTCTGGGGGTCCTTTCGGTCGGTACACAAAACTTGATAAAAAGACGCTATATGGGTTTAACAAACTAATCATACTTCTAAATTGAAGTTCACTCAAAATACAGACACCGCGCATTGAATTACTTTCGTCGCTTTGTTTCTCCAGGGACAAGTAACGTTGCAGTCTAGTATAGTCGAACACTCAAAAAATTAAATAATAGTAAAATATCTTTGCACTCTCAAAAACACTGTAAGTATTCACACAGCCAATAAGAGTACCGGTTAACCAGCAGCCCGGCTAAGAAAGAAAAACCAACTTTATCGCTCAATCTGACCCTTATTTGACCAAAGATTCAACACCGACGGCTCTGTGGACATGGCTGTTATTCTGATAGATTAGCTTAAACTAAAGAAGAGATGACTGCACAGAAACATTAAATTGAACATTAAACCACCAACCATTACAAGTAGTAATCGCATTAAATCTCAACACTAAGTTCCAAGCATCTATTTCTTCCTATTAAGGCCAAACTAGAAGACTTTTGCGGCCCAAATGATCCCCAGGGAGGGAGAAAGAAGGGGATTTGAGGGATACTCGACAGCAACGCTTCCTGACCCTATGACGTCACTAACAAAGTAATTCCCATCGCGTTGTTTGAATTTTGTGCGAAATTAAGAATTTTAATTTAGAAATATGATTATTTTGTTAAACCCATGTAGCGTCTTTTCAATCAAGATTTGCGTACCGAAACTCCTCCTATAGCAACCCATTCTGTTTATCCATTTTCTCCTTCCACGTACTGGGTTCAGAAAACGTTGCTGTCGAGTATCGATTAAACTAAACTAAAGAAGAGATATTAAATTGAACATTTAAACCACCAAACCATTACAATTAATCGAATTACATAAATCTCAACAAAGTTCCAAGCATCTTCGCCTTTTCCCAATATATCAGAAGCCATTATCCATTTTTTCCCATTAAGCATCATTCTAAACAGCCACATCGTATTCTTTAATAGAACACTTACAGCTCTCTTTCAATTAGACCGATTCAAAATAATAAAAATCCGAGCCCGTAATAACAATGCACGGTAATGGATGAATTCTGGATCAGATATACGGGGACGTCCATAAATTACGTGAGGTGTGAACTAAGTTTTAGATGACTTACACATAGTATTTTAATTTTGTGTTGCACTAAATTACAAAATTGTGTAAACAATGCTAATTCCAAGCGAATTCGGGGAGTCCGGGAAAAAATTTAACAAATCTGCCAATCAAAATAGGGCTTTAGGTCATTCTGAGGCTCTTTAGATTACACCCAAAGAGAACCGCTCACTGTAAAGGCGCATAATTTTCTAGTAAAAAAGTATAACAAACGGCAAATTTTCGAAGGGGTTTTGAAAACTTTCATTCTTTCCAATTAAAAATGCCAGAAACATTTTGGAATTTTACCCCTAAAAGTAGTGTTTTCATCAAAGAGGACCACTCCTTGGCAAGAAAATATCAAAGAAATTTAATTAATTTATAGTTAGTATATAGAAAATCTCACGTGAGAATTCGAGGGGGTCTAGCAAAATCTCCCTAAATCTCACCAGGGATAAGGAGGGGTCTAAAATTTGCAAAAAAACCTCACCAAGTTGATTTATGAACGGCCCCTAACAATACCAGAATAATTGATGAATTCGTCAGACATCAGACGCATTGTTACAATATAATCGGGATATATTGGGAAGAAAAAACCGGCATTATTAAACATTTGTATGTTTCGTCAGTCATTAAATTTAATGGGCAGTAATAATCAGAGCGGATAATTTGATTAATGAGGATAGGAGCCGTGTTATCGTTTGGGAGGGGGGCGGGGAGGGCATTTAATTGTTTCCGAGGACAACGAGAGGGATCGTTATAGAGAGAGGGTAGTTTATAATAGTCAAGATAAGATGCATGGATGGATGTGCCCTGGGTCAAGGAACTTCCTGGAGTCTATACCCGTGAAAAATATTATGTGTATATGGCTATAATAATTTATTAGAGTGTTACTGTATCTTTATATTCCCCTCGGTGATATTTATAATAGACTGCGACCCTGATGGATAGATAAGCTGAGAGCAAACAAAGAAAGTAATTTTCAGCGCTGTGTCCGAATTTTGAGTGAACGTTAATTTACAGAAATATGATTATTTTGGTTATAAAATAACAAACCTACTTTGAAATTCTCTACAGACAAAACTACTGGTCAAAAAAAAATAAATCTTGAAATTTAAAACAGGACATTTTTAAGGGATGGGAATTTTTTGAAAAAAAAAATTAATTTAATTAAAGTTTTGCCTTGGATTTCAGACTGTCACCAGAAGTTTAGAAGGTAAATGCGTGTATTCAAGCTATCAAATCACTTAAAAAAATTATAACTATCCAAGAAAATACGCAATTTTGCCGAAAAAAAAGGGATACTTATAATTTCTTTTTTCTTAAGAGTTATAAGTAACAATATTTTAATTTATGTTTAGAAAAAAAATAAGTCACAAAAGAGTATTTGTTGAGGAAGGAGAAACATTTTTAATTGATGGTAATATCAGGCATTTTACAAAGTTTGTTTTTTGTAATTTTTTTTTATAATTTTTAATTCTCTTTGACGATAAATATTAGTTAGTACAAAGTAAACGAACATCTTCACTAACACCCAAAAATATGAAAAATAATCCTCTCAATTGATAATTCATGTTTCTTACCGAGTCCCCCTAAACCATCGATATCATAAATTCTCTGATCCAAAGAGAACCACACAGACATGATTAAAAACTCAAATCCTACACACAGCAACTAATCATCGTTTCTTCAATCGATATACACTCTCTCCTCTCAATGGTAATGAAGGCAGACGCTCTTACACAGAGCAATCAATCGAAGGGAAAGGAGGGGCTCTGATTAACCCACCACCCCTAATTAGTTGCACCCACAAAAAGGAGCTCTCCATTGTCCAACGCTCTGCTCTTACCCCCCCCCCCTTGGATCATTTCGGGTTCAATACAGAGACCTTTTATGTATAGAGAAAGGACAATAACTATTCGCCCCATTTTAGGTACAATCTGCATAGATCACCCAGAGTGTAATACTACATCCATGGGTGCTCATTATGTTTGAATTCAGGAGGGGACCAAGAAAATTTTTTGAAAAATAGCCAGTCAAGCCCTTAACTAGACTTAAGTTTCTTTTTTAAGGGGAGTTAAATTTTTAAATTGTTGTGCAATAAAGTACGTTAAATTGTATTGAAAGGAAAATACTATCTTTTATTAAGTTTGTTCCTAATGTTAGCTTGTTTAACGGTTTTCCTTTTTGAATTCCGAACAATTCAATATAAGATTCGGAACAAATTAATAAAAAAAGAAAAAATTATTAATAAAAGATTCAGAACAAATTAATAACAGATTCAGAACAAATTAATAACAGATTCAGAACAAATTAATAACAGATTCAGAACAAATTAATAAAAGATTCGGAACAAACTAATTAAAGATTTGGAAAACATTAATAAAAAATTAGGAACAATTTAATAAAAGATTGTATTTTCGTAAACATACTTGAAAATTGGAACAAATACGGAAAAAATCGGAACGGTTGTATCAGCCATGCAATTGAACATAAAGCACTACTCTCAATTGCAGCTGTCTACATCCTCAGCGTTTTTGTAGAACACAACTTCCAAATTAATCGATCAAAGGGGATGAAACCGGGAATATAAATTCGGGATCATTTCCGGGAGCGCTTCCGGGATCAAGCGGGCGAATCTCCTGGATTTTCCAGGCGAGCTTCTATGACCTTTTTTCCCCGGCTCAAACTCTCCGATTAAGAATTTTCCCAATTCTTTTATCTCTTTTTAGCGACGCGAAGCGCAATGAAAAAAAAAGGTCGCGAATGGCGTCCATATAGAACGAATTTAAGAAATTCTTTTTTCCTATCTCTGTCATAATAGTAAGTGCATTGTGTGTCATACATTGTGCTTCCTCTAACTACGAATTGAAGGAGAAATTTTTCGGTTTTGTTTCGTGTTATGAAACAGTTTAAAACTTATCATGTTTAATCAAGGACCTTACTGTAGGGATTTTCAGCCTTTGCATACCCAATGACCACAATTATGGCAATTATTACTCGACAGCAACGTTAGGTGACCCTATGACGTCACTAACAATCAAAGTACTAGTGTCTTTTTATCAGGATTTGCGTACCGAAACTCCTCCTCCTAGCAACGCAACAGGCTTTCTATTTACCCATTTTCTCCTTCTCCGTAGTGACATCAACATTTGTTCACCCTGGAGAAACAAAACAAAGTAGTTCCCAGTGCGGTGTCTGAATTTTAAGTGAATTTAGAAATATAATTACATAGTTTGTTAAACCAATATAGCGTCTTTTTATAACGATTTGCGTACTCCTCCTAGCAACCCAACAGGTCTAGTGTTTACCCATTTTCTCCTTCCGCGTAGTGACGTACTTGCTGTCTAGTCCCCTCTAACCACTCTTATCATTGTTTACATAAACCCTTGTATATACCAAGGGTCCACTCCAATCATGACTCCAATAGCAACGTTAGCGATCAAGTATGCTGCCATTGATCATTGATCAATAACTGAAAAATAACCATATTTGAAAGACATCTGCTGAATATCCTACGTCTCATTCAAAAAGGCACTCGAAAACAATTTCATTTCAACCAGCAGATTCGAATGAAAGCGCTGACGGGAATGGAAACAACCGTTTCGTGAAAGAGGGGGGGGGGTCGAATTGCAGAGGAGGAAGAGTTTCATTAAGACCCCCCCCTTCACTTTAGAAAAGCGCCACTTGGTTTTCGGAATGGTTGCAGGGGTCCGTTCCAAATGGCGCAGATAAAGCGAACGTTGTGATTTAGATTGATCACGAACTCTCTATTTATCGGCGGAGAAATAGGTTAAAATAGGGTTAGGAATAGTTAAAAAAGTTAATAAAAAATTAAAGGAGATAGAACGAAAGCTTCAAGGAGAAAATTGTTTGCAATATCATGATAAACGAACAGAAAAAAGTTTCATGAAAATGTCTTAAATATTTCAAGAGATATTAGAATAAAAAGATAGAACTTTTTCTCAAAAGCGAAAATTTTCAAATATTTGCGAGTTTTTCTCGCAATTTGACGCTCGTTTATTTGACTGGCAACACTCAAAAATACATGATAACACTAAAAGACTTACGAACTGTTAACGCCTACCAATTAAAAACTTACGAAAAATAACTCTCTGTAACCCTCAAAAAATTTAAAAAAAAAATATACTTTTTTGTTCATATTTTTCTTGTTTGGTGTAATTATGTCGAAAAAGCGCCACATTATCTAACTAAGAGGATGCGGCTGCAAAAAATCATATTTCTGCTGTGAATAGATTCTGCTGGGGTCGAACTCGCTGCAGAAAAAAAATAATTTTCAATTTTAACATTAAATAACTCCAGAATTAATTATCTCATTTATCATCTTTTGAATGAAAATTTTCTAGGGGGGGCCTTCTCTTTTTATATTAAGTTCATGAAGATGTCAATTCTATCGAAACATTACTGAAAAGCTACATATGCATGGGAAGGGGGGCTTAGGGATAAATTCGCCCCTCCCCCCGAAATAAATTTCCATTATACGATTCAAATCGTGCGCGAAACAATATAATCTGCCTAACGGGCTTATCGCCATCGTTACGAGTCATTTAGCAATAGTTCGAATCGTTATCTAGTATATGCACATTTTCACACACCGTTGTGCATGGTGCACGCAAATGACCACGTTTTGGAATATTATTACATTGCGTGAGGCACGAGTTGGGATACAACTCAGCTGTAGTATAGGTCCAAAACCAGAGTTGGACTCTATTAGGTTTGATCACGGCTTACTAGATACTATAGAGGCTAGCCGAGTACGGAAATGATTAACAATCCAGTTGGGACAAACTGGCAAAGCATATCCTCAGTGGCGGTGGGTGATATAGGTAGGACTTGTGGCGATGGGAAAAGTTGTCAAATGGTTTTTATTGTTCAAAACTCGCCTGTATAGTATCTAGCACAGAGTATAGAGCTTAACAGAGTGTCCAAAAGGCAGTTTTCCTCTTTTAGTTCCGTTGCCACTTCAGGCTGAAACTCCACCAGCCAATCACCTCTGCCAATCAGGAGAAGGCGAAACCTTGAAACTGATTCCTCATTGGATATGTAACTTATATAGGGCGTTTCATTTTAATTACGACAGAGCTGCTTTCTTTTCCCCAGATTGTAGACTTTTTCCCTAAAGTAGTGAAATTATCCCTGGCTAGAATTAAAATATCCCTCTCTTTTTAAACTTTGATTGTTTTTTTTGTTTTAATTGTTAATCTGGCATCTCCGATAATTTCACATCAGAGTGGATGAAATGGCAAAATTTCTACAAGAAAGAATACAAATAATCGGCAAGTTTCGTAATTTATTTAAGTATCTTTTCAACTCTTAATGTTAAGTTTTTAAATGAATGAACTCAGAAAACTTTTTAATGAACTTTCTTAAAAACTACAATAATATGATCATCTTTGGATTTTACATTCTCGTTTCCATGGAGACTGTTTTAACAACAATGCTATTCCATGAATCTTTTCATTTAAAAATTAAACTCTCAAATAAAATATTTTAAAGTAGTTATTTATTATTTTTTTAGATCATTAATATTATTTTTAAATAGACTTAAACATCTAGTTTTTCTTTTAAAACTTGTTATTTTGCATTATGTTTATTTTTGAAACAATGGGGTAAGCAGATTTTGTTTATCATTTATCGTTATCGTGGTATCATTTTTAAAAATCTCCAAAATTATGTTATTTTTTGTAGTTAAAAGCTCTTGATTTGTCATCACTTCATTAATTTCATTGTTGAATTTATGTTGAATTTAATTTTGTGCCATGTTATAAATTAACTAATGTAAACAATCAGTTAATCCTAATTTATATAAAGAGAGTATGAGTGCAAAGTATTGTAATACAGTGTAACTTGGATAATTCAAAACTCTAGATACCTACAAAAAGTTCTAATGATCCAAAAACTCTAATAAAAATACTAAACTGATTTAAAATAGAGTTCAAGGGATCAATAAAAATGCATGAATTAGAGATATTTGAGTTCCTTAAGTTGCACTGTAAATAACACAAATAATTGTGAAATGCAAAATTCGTAGTTTAAGTAAGTTTTGTAGAAAAACAAATTATATGATGTGTAAAAGTTCAAATTAATGTGTGAAAATAATTTCTTTAATAAAAATGATTACTTGCTCTAAATGTTTTTGTACTTTTTGTTTTCTTAAAATTTAGTATTTTCAAGCCTATTCAATTTTTAAATGTAGGCATAAAGTTTTAATATATGCATCAATAAATTAGCCATTTGGATGATAAAAAAAATCTCAGTCAGTGAACTAAAATGACATTAGAAACTTGTAATCTCTTTGGAAATGTTTTAGAAAATCGCTGTAGTGCTTTGAAAAACTGCGGTTCAAAAACTCAAAAGTCCAAGTATGAATCATAGCCAGAAGAGAGATCGACAAAACTATTTTAAATTTAGGGAAATTTAAGAAAGCTTTTTTCCTTTTTCCCCTCTTCCGATTTGAGTGAAAGGCGAGCGGGAGAGGGTGGGCGGCGACGATGGAGCTAAGGAGGCGGAGCTTATTCAGCCAGTTGAGGGGGTGACACTTTCTATGGGAAAAACCATGCTTTAAAAGTTACCATTAGCGTCTATGGAGATGAGACCTCTGTTAAGCTCTATACTCTGTGGTATCTAGTAAGCCGTGGTTGAACCCAGTGGGATTTTATAGAAAAATCACTTTTTGGACACATTTTTGTTTTTTTTTCAAGAAATAGTCACTATTTTTCAAATGTAAGCAAAACTATTTGTGAAATAACGCATTCATCAGAAACTCCAATCACCAATGAAAATTTTCCGTAGCAATGAACCCTTTATCATGAATTCTAAAGAAATCCCGCCCCATTCGGCAGGTGTTATAATTCTTTTAGGTATACTCAACAGCAACGTTTCCTGACCCCAGTGGTGGATTAATGCAATTTTGTGGGTGGGGGCGGTTAAATGGAATATTCAATTTTTAGTGGGTCCTCCCTGGGATATAATTTTTTTTTTAAATAATATCTTTAAAACTAGTACTGTTAAGTGTTTTGAGACTCAAAACTTTTGAGACTAAAAATAGTGGAGAAGGGTACATTAATTTTAAAACCTTTCAGTGGTCAGTTTAGAAATCCAAGTAAAGAGGGGGTCTGGGGGTCATAGCATGGTACAGGTGATTTCACCCTAAATTTTTTAAGGTTTAACAAGCCCAAAAGTGTTTTTTTCAGACACTTTTGAGGGGTATAGACGTTTTCTGTTGAGTGGCTAATCATAATTATAATACCCAAATTAGGGTCTTAAAAGTTATAGGTCAGGACTAATGGGGGGTCTGGACCAGGGGACCTCCACTCAGATACGCTCCTGAATAAGAATTTCTATCTGAACATCATAGAAAACGACTTAAACTACTTAGTCCAGTCAAATAGTATTTATTTTGGGAAAGTTTTGGGGTAGTAGATATTTTTCGCTATCTGTTTGTTTTTTGGGGTGCTGAATCCGAATCTGAGGTTTGCGAACAAAATTTCGTAACGGAACATTGTGAAAATTCGAAAAAATGACAAAAATTCGCCCCTTTTTTTCGTTTTCTGCCCCTAGAACATTACCTTTGCGCTTCTGAGCTAAACAGTCAGTACAAAAAATAAAGAACACTAACCAAGCTACAAAAAAGCCAATTGAAACTTTTCTCTCAGACGTATAGTTCCGCCGATAGAGCACGATGAAAAAGGGGCCATTTTCGTTCGATTGGTAGGAAATCCAAAAAATGTCACTAGTATCGCCAAAAAGCCGGATTTTTCGGAACAAAATACTGTAAAAACTGCTCTAATAATATTCGTCATCAAATCAACTATCTAAAAACTCCAATGATGATTAACGAAATGCATTTTCGTAGCGAGATTTCTCTTACGAACGAAAGTTCTAAAGGAGATTATAGTATTTCGATAACTATGTTGCTTCTTCGAGATTACATACAAAAGTGTTCTTTTGACTGTTTTATATGTTTTCGGGGGTGATGAATCCGAATCTGACGTTTGCGAACAAAATTTCGAGATGGAACTTTATGAAAATTCGAATAAATTGCAAAAATTCTCCCCTTTTTTACGTTTTCTGCCCCTAGAACGTAACCTTTGCACTTCTGAGAAAAACAGGCAATACAAAAGTAAAAAACACAAACCAAGCAGCAAAAATGGCAATTGAAACTTTTCTCTCACATAAAGGGTTTAGACGCTAGAGAACGCTTATTATTGGAAGTTTTTGTTCGATTGGCGGGAAAATCCAAAAAATGTCACTCGTATCACCGAAAAGCGGCCTGTTTTGAAATAGAATACTATTAGAACTAGTACTTTAATATTATACGAGTGACATTTTTTTAATTTTCCGCCAATCGAATAAAATCTTGTTGACTTCGGTGAGAGGCAAAAGTTGAGATAAAATACGAGCCATATCTAAAAATGGATGTTTTTGCAATATGCTCATTGTTAAGGACTTTATCCAAATGATTGTAAGATAAATAAAGAAAATCGGTACATAAATTGAATTTTATATAACTTTTGGAATAACTAATTCACTAATTGTACTCGTACTCTACGTACCAATTTATGTTACGTAAGTGCAGATAATATGAAGCCAACAATTCTAGTAGAAATATATTAGTATAACACTAATTGAGTTATAACACAATACTACTCACTAGAGCATATTAGAGTGTACAGTTGGGGAAAAAAAAACCGACTCAGTTGAGATTTCTGACGAACCACTTCGGTTAGGAAGACAAACAAGGTGTCATTTTTCATGTCATGAAGTATTCTTTAAATGAGAAAAATTTCGAGACCTTAGGGGGTCGTCTTCATATTAAACGAAACACTAACTTTTTTTTTCCTATGGGGACCCCCAATTATTATGCGATTTTCTGAAAGAGCATCCTCTTAAACCTCCAAATACCAAGTTTCATTCAAATCATGCGGTAAATAAAGCTTTTACGTTTTGGGGGTCGTCTCCAGAGTGAGAAGGGTTAATTTTCTGCAAACACTATTTCTTAAAAACGGTGGGATAGTAAGACTTTTACTCACCACTTTAATGCTTATTGAAAAGTTTATAAGCAATTTTTTGAAATTTTATATCAAATTTAAGTTTTAATGTAAGTTATGGTGATTATGAGCGGTATACGGTCCCTCAAAGAGTGGGAATTTAGTTTAATTCGGTTTTTTCCATAACTATTAAATGAAATCGACTGAAATTTTGGATTTCCTCATAAAATTACTACCAAAATCGATTACCATAAAAATATTAAAAGATTTTAAAATTTAATTTTTGGGTCAAAATTAGATGTTAATTATCTATCTATTAACCATTAAATATCGCTATAAAAGCATAATTATTTTGTTTGGGGACACAAATTTGATCTAAATTCAAAGTTTCATGTTTTTACGCCGAAAACTTTTTGATAAATTTCACATTGAATGGTTGACATTTCAAAAATTTATTATGCTTCTATTTGGATACTTACATGGATGAAACTTGGTATTTGGGGGTTTATGGGGATGCTCTTTCAGAAAAACGCATAATAATTGGGGGTCCCCATAGGAAAAACAAAAGTTAGTGTATCGTTTAATATGAAGACGACCCCCTAAGGACTCGAAATTTTTTTCATTTAAAGAATACTTTATGACATGAAAAATGACACCTTGTTTGTCTTCCTAACCCAAGTGGTTCGTCAGAAATCTCAACTGAGTCGTTTTTTATTTCCCCAACTGTACCTTTATTTGTTTTAAGTAAAAAAAAACATTCTAAATAATTCATAGGACCCTGGAAGTTAAGAAAAGTGCAGGGATGTAAGTAATTTATTCACTTGGACATAATTTTTGACTTTTAAGCAGATGTTTCTCTAAAACGTTTCATCAGATAAAACTTTTTTTTTGATTTATTGAAATTAGCGTAAAATAGCTCAATATTAATTAATCGTGCATTTAATTAATTATCATTGGAGTATGAAGAACATTAATTCCATGTACTTAGAATATTATTAAAGTAGTTCTAATAGTATTCTGTTTCAAAACAGGCCACTTTTCGGTGATACCAGTGACATTGTTTGGATTTTCCCGCCAATCGAACAAAAAACTTCCAAAAATAAGCGTTCTCTAGCGTCTAAACCCTTTATGTGAGAGAAAAGTTTCAATTGCCATTTTTGCTTCTTGGTTTGTGTTTTTTACTTTTGTATTGCCTGTTTTTCTCAGAAGTGCAAAGGTTACGTTCTAGGGGCAGAAAACGTAAAAAAGGGGAGAATTTTTGCCATTTTTTCGAATTTCCATAAAGTTCCATCTCGAAATTTTGTTCGCAAACGTCAGATTCGGATTCATCACCCCCGAAAACATATAAAACAGTCAAAAGAACACTTTTGTATGTAATCTCGAAGAAGCAACATAGTTATCGAAATACTATAATCTCCTATGGAACTTTCGTTCGTAAGAGAAATCTCGCTACGAAAATGCATTTCGTTAATCATCATTGGAGTTTTTAGATGGTTGATTTGATGACGAATATTATTAGAGCAGTTTTTACAGTATTTTGTTCCGAAAAATCCGGTTTTTTGGCGATACTAGTGACATTTTTTGGATTTCCTACCAATCGAACGAAAATGGCCCCTTTTTCAACGTGCTCTATCGGCGGAACTATACGTCTCGGAGAAAAGTTTCAATTGGCTTTTTTGTAGCTTGGTTAGTGTTCTTTATTTTTGTACTTACTGTTTAGCTCAGAAGCGCAAAGGTAATGTTCTAGGGGCAGAAAACGAAAAAATAGGGGCGAATTTTCGCCATTTTTTCGAAATTTCACAATGTTCCGTCACGAAATTTTGTTCGCAAACCTCAGATTCGGATTCAGCACCCCAAAAAACATACAGAAGCGAAAAATATCTACTACCCCAAAACTTTCCCAAAATGGCCTGATTTGAGCACAATTTGACTGGACTAACTCTATAGGCAAAGAAAGAAGAGGGGGGTCCCGGGGTCCTCCCCCGGGAAATTTTTGAATTTTAGCATGTCCAAAAGTGTTCTGAAACTGCTTTTAGGGGAATTTTCTCGGGGGCCGCCCCCCCCTTTAATCCGCCCCTGCCTGACCCTTTGACTGTCATTATGTTATTGAACAATCCTGGCATCAGCCCCGATGGCCTAGCGGTATAGTGTACGTCTGGTAACCTAATGGTCCCCGGTCCGATTCCAGGCTGCTACTTTTGAGTATTTTGCTTCAATTTAACTTGTAATTTTCCAGAAATAGCGAGATCAGAGTTGAGTTGAGTTGCTACTTTCGTGGAAAATAACCAGTGCCTAATTTTAATGTTATAAAACACGTAATTACAAACTTCTACTTCTGCGCATGCTTCAACTGTCGTGGAAATATGGAAATATACTGCAGTATGCATGACAATACAGAGAAGGCTCTTTTGTGAAAACGGTCTCTCCATCCCCCCCTCGAATAAAGAGGACCAACTTATCTCGAGCGACGATAAATCAACATCGATCGCCATTTTAAATCAGGATAGAATGGCAACAAGGCGCGGATCGATGGGTCAACTGAGAAGCTCAAAAACCTCCAAGGCGGTGAAAGAGGAGAGATTTTTCTTTTTTTGGTGATTTAATCGCGGGAAATTAATTTTTTTGGTCGTAGAAAACTTTTTTTAAATGCTTTAATGGAACCTTTATAAAGAAACTGATAGTTGTTAAAAATAAAATACATTGATACAGTCGACTCCGGTTTATGTGATCACATTTATCCAAGATCAAATTGATAACAATGTACGGTTGATAACAAGAAGCGGTTCTGTATTAAAAAGTGTCAAACAAGGTAACAAGAGTGTTTCCAAATAAATCACGACTGTGTAGTCAGTGTTATTCCTAGGATTTTTTTGGAGGATTAAAAATACTCCTTGACTTTTTTAGGAGGAGTGAAATTCAATTATGAGGAGTGTAATATGGAAACAGCATGAACTTCATATTATACAGAGACAAAATTTCTATTAAAAACGCTTACTTTTTAAATGGACGAAATGAAATTGAAAACAAAAAATGCAATTTTTGGTTTCAATCAAACTTATTAGAACAGTTTATTAGAATTATTTATTAGTACAATAAATGAAAAAAAAATACTATGGCTGTATGAAAACAAAATTAAAAAGCATGATAATTAGGATGCCGTGGCTGAAGGTTTAACCTTTGTGAAAAATTCAAAGAGTGAAAATACTCCTGTCTAGTTTTTTAAAGAGTAATTCCCATTTTCAAGGACTGAAATACCCTCTCAGAGGAGTTAAAAATATCTCTGTGTGTAGTCCATACACTGTAAAAAAATCTTGGTAAATGTAAAACCAATATTTGGTGCAAAGTTTTTGATTTCACGAAACTTTGGTGCAATGAAAATTTATTTTAGCTAGATTGTACCAAAATTTGGTAGTATGATTGAAAAATACTTTTATGGTGCAACCGGTTGCACCAAAGTTTGGTAAAATGCTCTCTTAAGGGTGTATACTTGAAGCATTTTAGTCACCGCTTTTAAAATGAGGAAAAATATAACAAGTTAATCGATGTTCTCTAGTAAACTTAACAGCTTCAAGGCAGGCAACCATTCGGAGTCAGTGACGGCTCTACCAGATGGATAGTAATATCGATATATAATAGTAAAATCGTCTATGGATTTGCTTTAATTTCTTCATAATCACAACTAATAGTAGACGAAAGGAAAATATTTCCCTCACAGCTAACGGTACCAGCGCTGTCATCAAATCTGAAACTGTTCTTCTCGTTGGTTGCAGTCGATTGCAAATTCTTTATACCTCTTTCTCAGTTTTGGTGCAACCTCATCCTGATTTTTGGTGCTAGTATAACACCAAAGTATGGTAAAACTATGCACCATTTTATGTAGCCAGCAAATTCATACCATTTTTTGGTGCAACATAGCACGAAATTTTTTACAGTGTATTGAAGTATGTATTTAAAGCGATTTTCAATTATGTATTTTGAAACTTAAACATTCTTAAAGAAAAATATAAGAGCGGATCAAAAACCATTCATTTTGTATGTTTATTAGGGTGATGGCCCAAAAAAACTTTTTTTCAGGTAGAGTTCTGGGCACTCTCTACTTTTTTTGAGCAGCCAAAATTTCAACTCTGTATTCGAATTAGAAGTCGATGACCAAGAGGAGAGGAATTTACCATGTTAATTTAATATCACTTTTTGTATTATTTGAAGGTTTTTAGGGTTTTTATTTTTTTCTACATGATTAAATCTTATTTTCAACTTTAAATTTGATAGAAATGTTTATTTAAAGAGTTAAAAAGCTTTGAAATTTCTTAATAAAAAATTTTTCAAAAAAATAAAATTGTCTTAAATTTTTTTCTCATTTTTTTTAATTTTTGAAAAAAGTGGTTATGATGCACACCAAATGAAAGAAAATAAAATTACTAAAAAAATGAGCCTGATTTTATGTTTTTAAGTTGTATAGTTCTAGAGTTATTAGCTGTTTAATCATGCAGGAAAAACCACTTTACAGGAGTTCTTTGGACACTAGAAAATTATACTACAACCAAAATAATGGTGATAAAAAAACAAAACCTGGAACATTATATCTATAACATTAGTAGTTTCTTATAAAAAAATCATGAACAAAATGAGAGGGTTTCCTCTTGGTCATCGCTTTCTAATTATGGTACAGAGTCTAATTAAGGTACAGAACTTTGCCTGAATAGTTTTCTAAGTAAGGTCTAAAAAATTGAGGGGGTGCCGTGGCAATTTCATAACAATTTGTTTTTCCTATAGAAAAGTGGGCCACCCTAATGTTTATGTATTGAAATTGGGGGGGGGGGAAGGAGGTTTTATAGGGAGTACCATCAAATTTCGATAACATTTATCGATATAATGAACACGTAAAACGATACATTTAGAGTTAATTTAAATAAGATTGATCGGGACCAGTCAATTTCAATAGCATTATCCGATTGATAACATATTAACCATGACTGTAAAAAAACTGGGGGACCTTCACTTCCCTTGATAGCTAGCTATTCCCATCTCCTATAAAATTCCCCTTATAATGAACTGACCACCCGATATAACGGCAAACAGAGATATTTTTAACTCCTCTGACAGAGTATTTCACTCCTTGAAAATCGGAAATACTCTTTGAAAAACTAGCCAGGAGTATTTTTTCACTCTTTCAATTTTTCACAAAGTTTTAGCTTAAAAAATGCACCGCTTGCCCCACCGAGATCAACAAATAATTTATTCTACTCAAAACACCAACTGATCTCAGCGGAGACATTTTCGCCCGACTTCTGGCCAAAGCCAACTAACTGCCTAAAGCCACGGCACCCTAATTTTCATACTTTTTAATTGTTTTCATACAGCCATTGTAATTTTTTTCTCATTTATTGTTCTGATGCTTAGGGAGTTTGATTGCGGTTTTCGTGTCTGTATATGTAGTTCATGCTATTTCCGTATTTCACTCTTCCTGAAAAAGTCAAGGTGTATTTTTACTCCTCCAAAAAAATTCTTGGAATAACACTAACGGCAAAGCTATCCAGACCTCTGAACCCCCATCAGTCGGACTTCATTCAAAGGGTTCTCTGTTTGCTGTTAAAGGACCAATGAAATCGCTCCGTTCGGCAGAAAAAAGCCCATAATGGCCAATGAGAGCCAAAGTGATGATGATGATGATTGGGTCTTTAATAGGCGCCCATTAAGATGCGGTGGCGCTGCGATCGCCCTCAGGGTGTTCATTAAGGGCGACCCTATTCATGCATCATGATATTATGATGACGTCATCAAATGGAATCGTACTTTGACGTCACAATCTCATGGTTTTCACTAATAGAGTTTATTATAGCATTGAGATTGTCGATTAAATTACGATGCGGTTATTTCTAGGAAAGTTGAAGCATGCGCATTAGTAGAAGATTGTTTACCTTTTCTATTACGTGTATTATAACATTAAAATTATGTTATTGAACAATCCTGGCATCAGCACCGATGGCCTAGTGGTAGAGTGTGCGTCTAGTAACTTAATGGTCCCCGGTTCGATTCCAGGCTGCTAATTTTGAGTATTTTGCTTTAATTTAACGAAATCTATTCGTTTTAGTGATAGCATTATCAATGCTTTTTTTAAATATACTACTATACATAAGTATAAATTTGATTTTAAAGTAGTGATGCTGTGATGTGAAATGGATTTAACAAGTATTTTGTTTAATTTTATTTTATTTCAAGTTAAGCTACCAGACTCAAAAAATGAGTTATTAAGCTCAAAAACTTATCTAGATATCAAAGGGAAAAAGAATCATCAAATATTGTATGCATAACTAGGTTCAAAGTTTTCAATGACGTTGAATATTTTTTTACTTCAAGTTCACCAAGTTTAAGTTTTTTCTCAGATGCGACCTTTTTATAAAGAAGCATATACCTTCTTTTTATTTATTATTCCTCCCAAAATTAAAAATATTCTGATTCACCCCACAACCTCCATTAGATTTTCCTGATTCGCTTAAGTACGGGGGGGGGGCATAATCGCGCTAATTCGTTTTTGATGGCACCGCAAGGAACGAGGGGGGCCTTTTTGACCCCTTTTGTTGAGAACGGACGGTTTTTTGGAACCCTACTCGCTCTGAAAGCGATTTATGCACTTTTGGTGAAATTAAGGGGAAATATCTCAATTTTATAAAACGAGCGTCAAACGAAGGAAGTACTTAGTCGTGTGTTTTCATTAATTGTGAATTTCAGAAATCTCGAATTATATTTTTAAAATTGTGCATCGTACTTTTCTGTTCTATAAGAGTTTTTAGCAGGGGCAGTCTATGTTTTTTTTTATAGGTAACAATTTTGAGAAAATTTTCTCATTTTCTTTTTGTGAAAACTTTTGCTAATTGAGTGAACGTCAATTTGAGAAATATGATTAATTTGTTAAACTCGCGTATAGATATTGCGTCTTTTTATCACAATTTGCGTACTCCTCCTAGCAACCCAACACGCTTTCTAGTTACCCATTTTCTCCTTCCGCGTAGAGACGTACTGGATTCAGGAAACGTTGCTGTCGAGTATGGTATACTCTAATATTTAATAACATATGTTTTACTGAAGATAAGAATTAAGAATTCTAAAAATTCCCCCACCCCCCACAACCGAAATTTGACGAACGCCTCAACCAAAACCAACAAACGCGGAAGTAATCCCAATAAATAAACACACCGTCAGAAAAATATTCTTAATTATTCCAAACATTGTATCATATCCCTCCAGTTACCAAAACCTGAAGCTCACTTCTTTGGAGAAACAATAATTTCTTCTCGAAATTTAATCTCGACAAATTTGTCGAAAGTGACTAGAAGAAGGACTTTATCAGTCTTGTCCTTGGAGATTTTTAATATTTATGCAAATGGGAGGATCGAGGTTTCGTTGCTCTGGGAGATGAGGCTTTTTTTTTGTTGCCACTGTTGTTTACCTAAATATATAGACTTTGCTGATGGTTGAAATTTGCGGGCTGAATCTTCTTTCAAAATGAATGTAGGGGTTTGAAAACTTTTGGTGGATGGATTAAAGTAACTTTAGACACGAATGGAGCGTCCTAGAATTTTAATTTTGTTTTTGTAGCATGTCGCAAATATTCATTCAAAAGAGTTTTAGTAATTTGTACGAAACATTTTTGCTGTTAGTTCAAAGCACTAGCGCATGGGCGCCCATACATAAGGGAAAAGCCCCCCCCCTTGAACTGGAAAAGTTACTTAAAACCTTCCTTAGGGCGAGCGCGCACGGGCGACTTTTGTCACGGTGGCAAAGACAAAATTGTCGCCATATGGCTATTGAAACATGTTGCAAGTATTGAAGAGTCCGCGCACTAGGCGACGTGACTCTTGGCCGATTGCCAAGAATTTCTTCATAGAGATCCATTGTTTTCTAGTGATATTTTTGATACTAGTGATACTGGTCGCCGTGACTTTAGTCACTCGTGCGCGCTCAGCCTAAGCTGGGCGCGCACGAGTGACTAAAGTCACGGCGACCGGGATTACTAGTATCAAAAATATCACTAGAAAACAATAGAGCATTTTCAATCACATGACTTTACCTAACAACGGCCTTAGCAACGTTGTTTTTATCCTCCAGTGATGTCATGTGCGAATGCTGCTATTGGATACTTCTATGTCCCGCCCCTAACAACAGCCTTAGCAACGTTGTTTTTGTCTTTGTCACCGTGAAAAAAGTCGCCCGTGCGCGCTCGCCCTTAGACTATAAAAAATCGGTTTTTATTAAACACGATCTGTATTAATCTTTTTATTATGATTGTAAGCTAATTCAAAAGCAAAATGTAAATAGTTCCTACGAGGAGTTCCAGTACTACAATATTTTTTCTACTTTCTCAAAAGTTGGTTTTTGGAAACTGACAATCCAATTTATGTCAAAATATTTTGCAAATAAATGCAAAATTTCAAAATCATTTGAACCCCTACCCCCTCCCAAGGCCCTGTTTTTAAAAAAAGCCAAAAAAAAAGTGTATTTGTATACAGAAGGAAAACCATTCATTCTCTTATTCTCAATCTCAGTATATTTGTATATGTTATGGGCAAAGTGATTAATCGGGCATTATTAATGATGCCCGGATTTATCACATTGCCCGTAACATATACATAAAGAGCAGCACTCATTCTCTTTATTCCCAGAATATCCTTCCGAGGGAGCCTTTAAGCGTTATTTTCTTAAGCGGCCATGACAGCCATTACATGGGAAAGAAGAGCCGATATTAACGAACTTTAGGGATTTTTCTCTTCTTTCGGGTCTGGGAATTTTCCCCAAGTGGTTTCACCCCGTCAAATCGCTTCACGTGAAAAAGGTTCTTCGGCGGTGACTGAAAAGGTTTCTTCTTTCGCTTGCTGATGATAAAAGAATGAGGGATGGTGTCCAATATTGTCCTTGCTTGGGTAATCATGAAAATGAAAAAATAGTCGGGATATTATTTTGACGTGAAAGGGTCTTTGGATCAGATGGAATGTTATTATTATTATTGTTACTACTACTAAGGGTAGTATTATTAGATAGGGAATAGTTTTATCTCGCGTTCTGTACAGCAAAGCTTTTCCACTTTGTTAAATGGCTTCGATAATTTCGTATCTTCACTTTCAGGGTGAAAGTGGTACGATTCCAAGAATATAAAATTTGAGAAAAGCGTGAATTTGAATTTCTTTTAAGCTCCTTTACCTAGTGTGGCAGTCGCCTGAATGGTCAAAAGCTCATTGATTGCCTTGTAAGAGCTAGAGGCCGTTCAAATATTACGTTAGCAAGTTTTTGGTCATTTTGACCCCCTCTCCCGTTGTCAGCAAAAGTAAGCAAACCGCAAACCCGACCTCACGTAAGAAAACTGCCCGACTCCCACCCTTCGTTATTTTTTTGTGCAAAATGTTTAGAAGTGCCTAGATTTCTGAAATTCATTATGCTCTACGAACACTTAATTTATCATTAAAAAATTTTTCCCCGTGAAAAATGCTTTAAATTGTTTTTCCAGTTACATTTTTTTGTGAAATTCCTTTTTGGTTGACTTTTGAGATTATTTCTGCAAGAAACGAGAGATTTTGAAAAATGAGGTGTTTGTAACATAGTAAGCATCACTCATAAGGGATCATCACCCATACTACGTGACCTGTTTAAGGGGGGAGGGGGGTCTTCAAAATACTACGCTTGGTCACAGGGGGGAGGGGGGGGCTTAGGGTTTCGTCACGTAGTCAAAAAAAATAAAGAAAAAAAAAATACTTGTTTTTGTAAATTAAGTCACTGTTACAATAACTTTTACATAAGTTTTTTCTTCTTGATAACATATTTTCCACTTGTATGCACTAACTCTTGGCGTCACGAGGAAAGCGCTGTATTAAATAAAGACAAATTAAGCCAAATTAACTTTTTTAAACTTTCTGTTTGCTAAAAATGATTGAAAACCGTATTTATGAACTACTACGTGACAATTTGAGAGAGGGGGTCTTGGCATATACTACGGGTGGTCACCAAGGGGGGGAGGGGGTCAAAAATAGTAAAAAATAGGTCACGTAGTATGGGTATGTTCCCTAATCCCCCTTGTCAGAAAAATAAGCAAATAACAAAATCCCTCCCCCCTTTAGTGCTTACTTATCGTTGAACGGCCCCAATGCAACAAATCGAGTCGCCATAACAAAACACACAAGGACGATAGTTGAAAAGTACGGCGCTACCTACTTTCATAGAGCCTGTAAGGAGGAGTTATTTGTAAATAAATAAAGTCCTTACATACATAAAGCGACCACTTTTCCTTTAAGGAGCACAAAACCTCCTTATCAGGGTGGTAATGCCGCTTCTCGAGCTAAGTGGCTTGCGAGACATTAGGATTTCGAATAATCTCGCAAACGGCCGCCATTGTGATGTTAAAGTATACTTACGCGTTAAGGGCAGAGGAATGACTAAAAAATCCCCAAATATAGTATTGGAAATCATGTCATGAGAGAAAGTAATTCAGTCGACTCTGCTTAATGTGATCACGGTTAATTTTATCGAAATCGACCGATCGTTCCTATTTAAATTATTAATAATAATAATTTAGGTACTTACGTATTATCCCGTCGACCGTGACGCTTAATCCGAAAACGTTATTAAATCCCATTGACTTTACTATTACTGTGCCGCTGAATTAGACGGCCGCTGAACGGTCGACGGGATAATAGAGTGTTTTCAGGTGACGTCACAACCGGTTATTTTCTTTTAACTGTGTACCTTCTGTAGGGCTTTTAACTGTTGCTAAGGCCGTTGTTTATCTGTTGCTAAGGCGGTTTTTAGGTATGGGATCACGTGATTGCAAATGCTCCAATAGAAGAATTCCACGGCTAGTCATTTTCTGTAACTGTTAACCTCTGTAGGGCAAAAAACTGTAACATCTTCTGTTGCTAAGGCCGTTGTTAGGTCCGAGTCATGTGATTGAAAATGCTCTATACGTAAGTACCATAATTTATTTATATTTTCTTTAAAAATACAATCTACAAAAAGAAAAAAAAAATTGGTCACCAAGAGGCAACAGAGCCAGTACTGGTGACTACTTGCATGACATAAGAACTTAAGGAAAAAACATCACGTAAATAACAATTATAATAATTAAGATTACACGAAATTGCAAAAATCAAAACAACACAAATGATAGTGAGCTGCATCAAGCTCACTATCATTTCACTGCATCAAGACTCTACTCCGGGAAAAAAGGGTTTTACAGGGGTTTGATGTAGTGCAGCGAGAAAAACATTCAGATAATGTGGAGATTCTCTGGGTCTTTCCCGGCAAAAGGCGCAAAAGCATCACAAAAACAAGTGTGCTGACTGTTAATCACGTGATCAGTAAACGGGTTTCTATTGGATGTGACGTAACAGCACAGTGTGTGTACTGTTTTCACGCCCAAACAAAAAGCGAAATTTCAAAAATTTATGTCTCAGAAACTAGGCTACGAAAATACTTGATGTAAACGTCACATTCTTCATGGTTTTTCTTTACTACTATTTTAATAAAATTATATCTCAAAGCGTGAAAATTATAGGACCCACAATACTAAAGAATATTCCTCAATTTATTCCATAAAGAAATTTTTTGTAAACATTTTTTCTATCTTGCTCAAACACTATCGTTGCGTTAGTGTTTCAGGCTGTTCAAAGTTATCATTTATTTGAATGATATCTATATTTAAATTTATTATTGACAATATTGATATTTAATCAATTTATTTATCATTTTTTAATTTTACATTATGATTCGCCAAGTTGAAAAACCAGTTTAAGCGAACAAAAATCTACAAACTATTTTACACAAGTATAACAAGAGTAGCCATTACAAACTACATATAATTCCATATTTTTTAAATGAATGAAACCAAGAATGATACAAAGTAAATACATGTAGACATGACTTATGGACATTAATTTTAAGAAGATGTAACTTAATTACTTAAGACTAAGCGGAATATTTTACAGTTCCGAGTCAGTAAAAAGACCTAAATATTTTACTCTAATTTTTGGTTAAAACAAACATTTTGCTGTACAGTATATTTTACGCTATTTTTTTTTTTGTTGCAACAAACGAACAAACATTTTGCGTCGGCTCCTTGAACCTTGCATATTTTCTCCACATTCGAAAGAAGCGAAAAATTAATTGATTTTTGTCAATACCTTTCGATTCACTGAAACATCAGTCTTGATTCATTTAGTACATTTCACATCATTCGAAATATCTTTGTACTACAACAACAACAACATAGGTCAAACAGAATAAAGAAGATTGGAGAAAATAAATAAGAACTTACTCCCGGCGAAGTTCCTTCCTGTCGAAAACATAGACGCGTAGAAATTCCGTATCCACAAATCCTGTTTAGTATATTTCCAATTTAGCTTCTCGTAAATCAACAGGAATGGAAATCAACAAAATCTGACAGCATTTTCCTCGAAAAAAAAAGTCAATTTTCACCCGACTTCACTCCGAATAAAATTAAATTCCTTCACTCATCAGAAAAAATGGTCTTATCGATTAGTGTCTCCAGGAGAGATTTAATTAATTTATTTAAAGGGATTTTTGGCTTTTCTACCTTCGAAAATTCGAAAAAAATTGTTAAATTTGAGTTTTTCTCGTCTCCAGGAGAAACTAACCGATGCGACCTTTTGGCTTTGGAGTACAAATTTCTGGGCGTTTCAAAAATGCAGGGTGACTTGGTGACAGATTGATTTTTATTTTAAAGAGAAAAACGTTAATTATTTATTGCTACTTTGATTGTAACTGGTAACTTTGTAAATATTTGAATTCATTCTGCTTATTTCATCTCAAATGCCACGATATAGTTTCATTAGAATGATTGGATTTTGTGGATTGGTTTGTTACTTATATTTTCCGGTCTGTGGGCTTAATCTAAAGGATACAAGTAAGAGTAAATGTCAAGAAAGACAGACACTAACAGAACTTTTACTGGCATACAAAGAGAGAAAATACATCCAAGGAAAGGCCGGAACCGAACGGACTATAGGTACAGTGTCATTTTAGAATGCATTTCATTAATTTAATTTAATTTAATTCTTACTACAGTTGACTTGAGTTCAAAAAGTGTAATCAAAAGCAAGGGCCTCTACTACATAGACGGCCTTACAACTTGGATGTGTGACGTCATACGTGGAGTAAAATCAGTGAATTTGTAATGCTAACTCTATGGAGCCCAAAAACGTACTTTTTTTTATCTCAACGCGTTTTACACATCTCTTGAAGGCTGATAACATTGCTCTGGAAATTCAAAATCTTTCGTGTAACATTAATAATGTCAACAATTCAAAAAGTGAAAACCACTTTTGTTAAGATACTTAATATTTTTTTTAAAATTAATAATAAGTGTATCGTGATGCTTATGACGTCAAAGTGGTAAAAATTATGACGTCAGACAATTGAGTTCCAAGACCAACTATATGGGGCCGTTCAAATATTACGTAAGCACCTAAGGGGGGAGGGGGTTTACAGCTAAGCTTACATATAATGGTGTTACAAACACTGCATTTTCGAAATTCTCTCGTTTCTTGTATAAATACACTAATTTCGAAATTCAACCAAAAATAAATTTCACAAAAATAAACTGAACTAGGCAAATTTTTTCAAGCATTTTTCTTTAGGAAAGTTTTAACGAATTTCAGAAATCTAACCATTAAAAAAGATTTTGTACCAAAAAACGACAAAGGGGGGAATCTAACTATGAGAGGGAAGTTTGCTTATTTTTGCTGACAAGGGGGAGGGGTAAAAAAATGACCAAAAACATGCTTACGTAATATTTGAACGGCCCCTAGTACATAATATGAGGCCCCTTCTTGCATGGTATGCCTACTAAAGCAAATACTTTTTTTTTTTTTAAATCGGGCCCTATTGACCATGGAAATCTGCACTTTAAACCCAGTACACGAGCCATCAAAGATCTTCTATTCCGTGGTTGTGCCATGAAAAAATCCCACCTGTTGTTGTTGGTTGGAAATTAGTATTTTTTATGTTATGTTGCAACAGTTTACGATCAGTTTGAAAGCTATACTACAGAAATTAAAACTGGGCAGGTAAAATAATGTCATTTTTCATAATTTGCTCACATAAAGGAGTATACTCGTCAGCAACGTTTCCTGACCCTATGACGTCACCACGCGGAAAGAAAAAAACTGCGTAAACAGAAATCCAGTTGGGTTGCTAGGGGGGGGGGTTCGGTACCCAAAGCGTGATAAAAAGACGCTATATATTCATGGGTTTAACAAACTAATAATATTTTTGCCTGGAACTACTTTGTTTGTTAGTGACGTCATAGGGCCAAGAAACGTTGTTATCAAGTGTAGTATAGTGTGACCATATTTATGTCTGAAATATAAAGAAACAGTTTGTTCCAACTCTAATAACATCAGTGAAGATAATCTACTGCGGGGTAAAAATTTTGGAAGAGAAAAAATAATTCAGTCCATAATGGGGCCCATTCTAGCATGGTGTGCCAACTAAAGCAAGTATATTTTTTTTAAATCGGGCCCTAGTGGGCATGGAAATCCGCACTTTAAACCCGGTACACGGCCATCAAAGATCTTCTATTCCATGAAAAAATTCCACCTACCGATACAAGCCATTCCTTCTATTCGGAAACCGAAGTGCTTGAGAGAGGTTTTTATCCCTCTCGCTTTAAGTTTCTTTTCCCGGTTGCGTCTTAAGGCGGGTTTACTTGGGGAAGCTCGAGCGACGCGATCGGAACCCGGTACACGGCCATCAAAGATCTTCTATTCCATGAAAAAATTCCACCTACCGATACAAGCCATTCCTTCTATTCGGAAACCGAAGTGCTTGAGAGAGGTTTTTATCCCTCTCGCTTTAAGTTTCTTTTCCCGGTTGCGTCTTAAGGCGGGTTTACTTGGGGAAGCTCGAGCGACGCGATCGGAACCCGGTACACGGCCATCAAAGATCTTCTATTCCATGAAAAAATTCCACCTACCGATACAAGCCATTCCTTCTATTCGGAAACCGAAGTGCTTGAGAGAGGTTTTTATCCCTCTCGCTTTAAGTTTCTTTTCCCGGTTGCGTCTTAAGGCGGGTTTACTTGGGGAAGCTCGAGCGACGCGATCGGGACGTCGATGGAAATCGGTCGAAAAATTAGACAACTTTTACACTATTGCTTAATATCATTTTTATGTATAAAAATCATTCAAAAATCTCGGCAAAGTACCTTAAAATCACTTTTTAACAAGCTGTAATTCAAAAATTCCCCCTTTACCTATGGATGGAGATATCAATAATTTAAGTAATTTTTTAAATGAAAACTGGAAATTTTCCGGTGGGGATACCAAATTTCCTTTGGACTCATAGCAAAGGGGGTATACACCCTAGGTATCACACAAAGGGTTTCAGTATATTCAGAATTAGGTAAAGAATTATTCTTGAATCAAATTTTATAAAAGGGTAGAGTTGAATTATTATGCTAATTACTTTAAATTAAATGAATATTGTGTCCATATACTAGATTTTCAAAATTTCTTGCTTCATAAAGAAAAGTATATTTTTATCATAAAACGTTGTTGTACAGTTCTATGAAATACAAGAAAATTTGTGAGGAGGCAGTGGAAAATTATCTTCTTGAAAAGGGGGCGGTGTTCCGAAAAGTTTGGAAACCGCTGGTTTATTGGAAAGTTTCGACTGTACTATACTAGACAGCAACGTTAGTTGAGCCCAGGGTTGGCACGGTTTAAACCATTTGGTTTAAACCGTGGTTTAAACCACGGTTTAAACCAAATGGTTTTTTTGTTTTTTTTTCTAAAAAAACTTAGCTAAACTTTTGGGTTTAAAGTCGTTTATTGATTCAAATATTGTCTTTTGAACAAAATATGTTGAATGCTTCTGACATTAATGCTGTAAAGCTAGAGATGTGAGTCGAGAATATTCTCGGAGAACGAGAATATTCTCCAGGGGCGAGAATTTTGAGAATAATCGAGAATATTCTATTTTTTGATTGATAAATGGAAATAAATGTAAAAATGTTTGATAATATGAAATGGTTATGTAGTATTAGTGTTAGAAACCTGAAAATAATAACAAATTCAATTAAACTGACCATTTAAAAGTCACCCTACAGTTCAGAGAATATTCTCTGCTGTAATTTCATTATTTCGCACAATTTTCTTTTAAATAAGTAAATTTTTTTTAATGCAAAATAAAATATTTTTAAAAATATTAGAAGTAAGTTTTACTGGGAGAAAATACTCATACAATTAAAAGAGGAGTCTAAATTCTTTTCATATAGTTGTTATAAGCAAAGGTAATTACTAATAGTTGTCAAACTGGAGGACCTTTAAAACCTGAGATTCCTCTAAAATTTTGATAGAACTTTGTAAAATCAGAAAAATTTAACGTGAGAATATTCTCAAAGAACTCTAAATTACTGAATATTAACAGATTCAGTTTAATTTACTTTCTACTTAAAAATTATTTATGAATGAATAGTTTGTCTAAACTTTTTGTTTGTCTAATTTTAATTCAGATTCATTAATATTTTGCTTTATGAGAATATTCTCAAAGTTACAATTAAATTTATATCTTTATTATCTTGTGTTCACATACAATAATTAAATTTTTAAATTTTCATTCACTATATGTATACTTATAAGTTTTAAGTGCATCTCATCATTTTATCTTCATGAGAATATTCTCATTAAGATTCCACAAAATAATTTCCAGAAAAGCATTTTTTATAAATACATAATTTATTTCAAAAACGCTATTTAACAGTTGTAAAATCTTAAGTTAATAGAATGTAACTGGCTGCTTTACCCATCAAACATGTTGTCTTATCAATTAAGTAGTGATTTTAAAATACTTTTCAATTTAATTTGGCTTTCTTTTATTTATGATGACTTCTCATTCTATAATTATCTTTTAATTTGAAGTTAATATATACCTTATAAAAATTTTTTTCCAAAAAAAAATTATTTTAGTAGCTTCTAGAAGAATATTCTCGAAAATTCTCCTCTTGGAGAATATTCTCGAGAATATTCTCAAGAATATTCTCCAAAAGATTATTACCGAGAATTTTACATCTCTATGTAAAGCTATGCAATTTTTTGAAAACAATTAGCCAATTGAAATTTTCTTAGAAAGACTCCTGGTTTTTTTATAAAAAACCTGGAGTGGTTTGGTTTTGAAACTTGTTTTTTTTTTTAATTCATTAAGAACTAGATATTTGAATGCATAATACAAATCAATTGTTTTTTTTAATCAACTAATCACCGGATTTTTAAATTTGCATTATAAAGAACCACTTGGTTTTTTAATGCTCTAAAAAGACTCCCTTGGTTTTTTTTTTTATAAAAAAACAATTTGTTTTTTTTTTAATTCATTTAGAACTAGACTAGATATTTGAATGTATCATAAAAACCAATTGTTTTTTTTTAATCCATTGGATTTTTAAATGTGCATTATAAAAACCAGTTGGTTTTAAATGCTCTAAAAAGACTCCCTTGGTTTTATTTATTAAAAAAACTAATTGGTTTTTTTAATTCATTAAGAACTGGATATTTGAATGCATAATAAACCAATTGGTTTTTTTAATCAAATAAGCACTGGATTTTTAAATATAATATGCATTATAAAAACCAGATGGTTTTTTAATGCTCTAAACAGACTCCCTTGGTTTTTTATGGTTATGTATAATTTTAACTTTTTTTAATTAAATAAAATTAATTTTAATTAATTAATTAAGTCACTTAGTTAATAGCTGAATTGATGAACTATTTATTAAATGCATTCATAAATGAAAACAATCAGAAATATTTGTATTTATGTGTTAGGGAAGAATTTCAGTAAAAAAACCCGGTTTAAACCAAAAAAAACTGGTTTAAACCAAAAAAAAACGGGTTTTTTAGGTTTTTTTGAAAAAAACCTGTTTTTTTTTTCCAACCCTGGTTGAGCCTATGACGTCACTAACAAACAAAGTAGTTCCCATCGCAGTGTCTGAAGTTTGAGGGGAAGGTCAATATAAAAATATAATTATTTTGTTAAACCCATGTATATAACGTCTCTTTAATCACTATTTGCGTACTGAAACTCCTCCTAGCAACCCAACAGGCTTTCTGTTTACGCAGTTTTTCCTTCCGCGTAGTTGTTGTCGAGTATAGTCGCAACAGTCGCGTCGCTGTAATAACTCCATGTGAATCCACCCTTATCGGGGATTATTTGCATCTGAAACGGTTTTCCCCTTTTTTTTCGTTTGTTAATCGGGGATTTTTTTTCCATCCACCTTGATTGGGTTATTCGAGTTTTCCATTTAAATTGGATGAGGGCTGTTTAGAATTCCAATTCCCTCTCTAAGCGCTTTCGGATAAAACACCCTCTCATCTCGGTTACAGTTAATCACAAACGAGGGCGCCATTATTGAAGTAAACTGATGAGATACGGTTACGGTTAGGCTTTTAAATTGGTCATTCTCAAAAAAAATTACGATCTTCCGACTTTTAACTTCAAGAAAGAATTTTCTCCCCCATTGAGAAATGTTTTAACCGTATTTGGCATTAAATGCTATCCATTTGTGCATCCAAAGGAAATTGAACATTTAGGATATATTCAGCGTTTTTTTAAATATAAATTTAGAGTTTAGGGAAATAATTTAACAAAATTCAGTAAATCTACATAATTTAATAAAAGAAATACAAGGGGCCCATTAAGTCTTCCCCTATTATTCAAGGGTCCCTAGTATTAACCCAAACCGTTGTTTGGAATTGAATGAAATCAGCAACGTTTCCTGCTCCTATGACGTCACTACGCGGAAACAGAAAATGGGTAAACAGAAAGCCTGTTGGGTTGCTAGAAGGAGTACGCAAATCGTGATAAAAAGACACCATATGTTACGGGCAAAGTGACTAATCGGGCATTATTAATAATGCCCGAAGAGAATAAATGTAAACTTTTAAAATGTATAACTTTTTAAACCATACGAAGTTTTTTGCAACTAATCAATATGGTTTTATAAAGGGCAAAAATACTGAATCCGCACTTTTAGAATTTAATAAATTTGTATTTAACAGTATCGATAAAAATAGGAAAACAGCTGCAGTTTTTCTAGATATCTCTAAGGCTTTCGATAGTGTAAACCACTCCTTGCTAACTTTAAAATTAGAACACGCTGGATTCAGAGGCAATATTTTAAAATGGTTTATATCGTATCTATCTAATAGAAAACAACGAGTAAAAATAGGGAATAGTTTTAGTGATTATACTATTGTTAATCGTGGAGTGCCTCAGGTTTTATTGTTTACCTTTATTGTTTTTAATTTTTATAAATGATTTATGCAAACTGAAACTATTTGGTAAAATGATAACTTATGCAGATGACTCGGCATTACTATATTCTTGTGATAATCTCCTAGAACTTAAATCACAGATTGAAAATGACTTAATCGAAATCAGAAAATAGTTTACCATTAATGATTTATCTCTAAATTTAAATAAAACTAAATATATCTATTTTTATCTTAAACAACCATTCATTCAACTAGATATTACATTTCATTTAAATTCTTGCTATGGCTCTTTTAATTGTAACTGTCCAAAGCTTGAACAAGTTAATAGTATTAAATATTTGGGTTTATTTATCGACTCAAATTTAAAATGGAAAACTCATGTTGGTGAGTTATGTAAAAGGCTTCGTTTCGCATTGGTTAAATTTCATCACCTAAAAAATAAAGTTACACAATCTTTTTTAAAAACCTTGTATTTTTCTTGGTTTTTCTCTTTAATCAATTATGGAATAATAATTTGGGGTGGAGACTATAAAACCAATTTATTGCCTTTAATTTCTATTCAGAATAAGTGTTTCAAAATCTTATGTTTAAATAATTCCGACTCAATTGACTTTAAAAGTTTAGGTTTACTCCCCGTGCGACATCTCGTTTTTTATAGAATTACACTTTACTTATTTGGCAATAGTAAATATATGTAATCTAAAAAATACGGTTAACCAAAGGAGAATAAATGAAATTTATCAGATTCCTCGCTTTTACAAGGAGATATATCGTAAACATTTCTTTTATCTTGCACCTAAGTTATTTAATAGTCTACCTGCTGAGCTACAAAATATTTCTTCCTATCCTTCATTCAAACGTTGTTTACATAATTTTGTAATTTTTTTAAATAATATTGAAGACCTATTTTAATGGAAGCATAATGTATTTTTTTTTTGCCTTAGCTGTTTGCCAACTTGTAAAACTTTAATTTAAATAATTCTGTCTTTTGTAAATTAAATTAATCATTTATTATTGTTATTTGTACTATGTTTTGTTTTTTGCATTTTTGAATATTATTATTGCTATGTAATTCAACCCACCTATCTATTTATTTTATTTTAAATATCACTCAATGTTCGCACTTTTTTTGGTTACCTGAACGGGACTGTTTCCCCTTGGTAACTCATATTATTTTATATATTTATTTGTAATTTCCATAGTGTTAAATAAAGATTATTATTATTATTATTATTATTAGAAACCCGGGCAAAGTGATAAATTTCATTCATAAATTCCGTTGAATTTATCACATTGCCAGGGCATTATTAATATTGCCCGATTTATCACATTGCCCGTAACATATACATGGGTTAAACAAAATAACCACATTTCTATAAACTGACGTTCACTCTAAAATTCAGACACCGCGATGGGAACTACTTTGTTTGTTAGTGACGTCGTAGGGTCAACTAACGTTGCTGTCTTGTTTAATAATATTAGTGCGTTTAGATTTACATCAGTGTATCATTAAGGATGAAAAGTGTTCAAAATACGAGCGTCAGTCATTAAATTCATTCAATTTCAGTCTACACGAAAAAACGATCAATTAACGCAATTCATTAACAAACATCTAATAAAGATATGGGTGGAAAAATATTCTCTGAATTTCTCCCAAACCCACTTATATAGCTAGAAAACATTTCGAATAAATTAATTCGGACGACTCGGAATTGCTCGGGATTAAATTCCCCCCCAAAAACGACGCCATTTAATTGGAGGGAGGGAAGAGCAGTGGAATTTATCGAACAGGTGCTATGCGAAAAGAATTTAAATTCTGGTGGTGTTCAACAAGTCCGCCCTAACTATGCACAGAAAGATTACTTAGGCTAGACAGCAACGTTAGTTGACCCAATGACGTCACTAACAAACAAAGTAGTTCCCACCGGGGTGTCTGAATTTTATTGAGTGAAATGAAGAATTTGAAAAAAGTATGATTATTTTGTTAAACCCACGTAAATATAGCGTCTTTTTATTACGATGTGCGTACCGAAACTCCTCCTAACAACCCAACAGGCTTTCTGTTCACGCAGTATCTCCTTCCCCGTATAGTGACGTCAAAGGGTCAGGAAACGTTGCTGTCTATACTCGACAGCAACCTTTCCTAAACCCAGTACGTCACCACGAGGAAGGAGAAAATGGGTAAACAGAAAGCCTGTTGGGTTGCAAGGAGGAGTTTCGGTACGCACATCGTAATAAAAAGACGCTATATTTACGTGGGTTTAACAAAATAATCATACTATTTTCAAATTCTTCATTTCACCCAAAATTCAGACACTGCGATACTTTGTTTGCTTTATTGATTTTGTTTGTTTTGAGTGATTGTCAATTTAGAAATAAGATTATTTTGCTAAACCCACGTGTATATATAGCGTCTTTTTATCACAATTTGCATCCTCCTTTTAGCTATGCAACAGGCTTTGTGTTTACCCATTTTCTCCTTCCGCGTACTGGTTTCAAGAAACGTTGCTGTCGAGTATAGTTTAGTCGATGATTTCTAACTTTTCCGCAACTTAATATTTGGCGTTTTTACGATCTTGGCGACCAAAAAAAAAGCGCCAATAACTCCAACCGTAAAACTACCAAGCAATTACGTCATATTACCGGAATTGATGCAGCATATTATGTTACAGAGGTTTTTGGCGATCAAAAAAGCGCCAACCGTATGAGAAATCACCCAAAAAGGGTAGCATACTCACCACATCTATGAGCTGCGACAGCCTGAGCCCCATCTTGACCGTGAGTCTGTCAGAGTTGTTGCCGACCGGCCGGATCAGAGAGTTGTAGCCGTTGATGAGATCGTCATAGAGTCGTTTGGCGTCGTCCTCCCCTCTCGCTACACCCCCCAATAGAATCACTAAGCACACTAACGTACAGAGCGACATGATGCTCACGAGAACTCACAGTAAACACCAGCGAGTGAAGTTGTTATATAGGCCAACCGGCACCCTGATTCTTATCTTTCATGTCCTCGGAGCTTAGTGGGACATATCCACTATAATTATCCCTCGCAGTTTTTACAACGCAATGATTGGGACGCAATGATTGGACTATCACAACAGTAAAAATCGTCTCAAGTGTTGAATATCATCTCAGGTGAATCGTGATCAACAATTCAAAAACAGTTTTCACTAAGCAAAACACCCTTTTGGATGAATCCTAGTTGATGGGTACACGTTGGCGATAGATGACGTAGTCAGATCTGAAGCTGAAGTAAAGTAACAACACTTGTGTTTGGTATGTTTTTGTAACTTCATGGATTATAATAGGTAATTAATATTTTTAAATTTTATTCTGTGCATCTTATTTTATTCCAAATGAACCATTGCTTAAATTATCGCACGACATACGACAAGATGTCGGAATTATATTATTATCGTATCGTAGTATTACTGTCTTCAAAATTCGTCAATCAAGTGATAAATACTTTAAAATATATTTAATTTGTTTCCTTCAAAAGCACAGTTTTCTGATCACAAAACACTCTTCACTGATCGGGCCAAACTTCAATTTAAGCTCAATTATCACAACAGTAAAATCGTCATAAGTTGAAGATCAGCTTAAGTGAATAACGCAAGGATTCACTTATCTCAGATTTTTCCACACAGCAACAACACATGTGACACATCAAAAATCACAATTTTCCTGTACAACAGGTGTTTTCCTCCACCTGACCGACATCGAGATCGCGGCAGCCACAACATCAAACACAAGAAAAACAAACGGAATCACGTTGCCAAGAAGAAGAACAAGGGGTCCTCCCTCCTCTCTCTATCTAATGTTCCATCAAACCACGGTTTTCACAACGCATCACACTCTTTTTACATCGCTGATCGGGCAAAACTTTAGTTCAAACTGTAATAATCACAACAGTAAAAATAATCTTAAGTTGAAGAAGATCAGCTTAAAAGTGAATAACGCACGGATTCACTTAACTCAAATTTTTCCTCACGTCAAAATCACAATTCAAAACCACACTTTTCACTGATTGGGCAAAAATTTCAGTTCAAACTGAAGCACAACAAATTCAAATTAATCACAACAGTAAAAAATCGTCTTAAGTTGAAGATCAGTGAATCATACACGGATTCACTTAACTCACATCAAAAGCATTTCTTCATCTCACATCACATCATCCAATTCCACAGGTGTCTGCCACCACCACCCCTGACCGACGGTCACCCCGTTGAACGGTTGGTTGGTTGGTTGATTTATTTCTCTGGTTTTTGCTGTGCTCTATAAGCTTTCAACGACAATGGAATCACGTTGCCACGAACAACAAGAACAAGGGGTCCTCTCTTATCTAATATTCCATCTACTACCTTGCAGACGATAATCACAATCTCAATCGAACTGGTTGTTGTGAGAACGGAAGGGTGCAACCACGTGAATGAGTGGATGAATTTGGGGTCGAGAGCGCAGATTCTCCGCGGATGATGGAATTCTTCCCGGGATGGGGAGGGGAGTAGCGGCCCGGACGACGTTCATCCGCGATTGTAGTGCCCCCTGGTGGGAGGGAGAGAGATGCGGAGAGGGGATGGAGAGAGAGGATCATTCTGTTCTGTTGTTTTAAAGCAAGGGTTGGCAACTGGCGGATCGCGAGAGGTTATTTCCTGGACCGCCAAACTATTTTGAAAATCAATAATATGTACTTTTAGACACAAAAAACTAATTCCCCAAATTTTCCTGAGGGAAACACCAGACTCCCTTTTCAATATAAGACTATAAAAAATAATTTACAAGCATTTAGGACAATTCAATATGGTTTCGAATCTTATAACTTAGGAGGAAATTTAAAAAGTACATTACAGTTCTTTGCAGTTAATAAATCACGGTTTTGGGAATCTTAAAGAGGAATCCCAAATTCCCTGACCATCTCCCCTCAACATTAGGGTGGAGCGAAAAAAACTTTTTTTCGAAATTCAAAAAGATACCTATGGCAAAAGTTGTCTCATGTAATAAGATGAAAAACCGCGCAAAAAGTTTTGAAATCGGTTGATATCTCAGTTCGCGCATCGAGCTCAAAGTTTATAAAAATGCTTAAAAATGAACATTTTCCGAAATTTTTAAGATAATATTTAAATAAAATTTATAGAAATATTCTCGCTTGTAACCTCTTTATGAAAGCTCAAAAAAGTAAAAAAAGTACCTATTGGTAAGTACCTATTGGATTTTTTTTTGCTTCGCCGGGCCCCTCCCACGGACCACTTTCAAGACTCTCACGGACCTTCTATTGTCCGCGAACCACCGGTTGGTAACCACTGTTTTAAAGGGAGAAATGGTCAAATCAATGCTCACCCCTGTAACGTTTTCAGAGAGAGATTTGTCCTCCAATGAAACAGACCAAATTCAAAACTTAACCAGGAACTTTATTTAAAAGCTTAAAAGTATATTAGTAAAATTCTAAAAGTAACATTGCTCTTCTCCGAACTTCCAAAATCGGCCCTCTTCTGGCTCTCTTATCCTCTTCTTTCCTCCCTCGCCGGCCAGTCACAGTTACCATGGAACTCAAAACCGCTCGCCAGTGAACACGAACTCATAGCCGCTCGCCAGTCAGTCAGTTGATCTTTACTCGTCACACCCGTAACGGTGACCATATTGATTGGATCTTTCGTTTATTTTTGGACGAGAAATAGTGAGGGTTTTTTTTCTGAAAGTACTACTGTCAACTCCGCTTAGTACGATTGCGATTAATTTTATCAATCGGATAATGTTATCGAAATTGACTGGTCCCGATCACTACTATTTTTAATTATCGCAAAATGTATCGTTTTTTACTCCGCTATTTTACATAGAATTCACATCGATAAAGTTTCGAAATTAAGTTTATAATGTAATAGATTAAGTTTAATATAAAATGTGCAAGTCATCTAAAACTTGACGTAAAAAAGTAAGGAGTTACCTCAGAAAAAATGTTTGGTCAAAACCCCTCCAGAAACGAAAGTCTAGTTACGGGCGGCCCTGTGCGCAATAGCTCCTGTAATGTCGTTTTCACCGCCTTTTGGCTTCTCTAAAGGAAAAGCTGGTTTTACAGAGACCCCTTGCCAAGCAGTGAAAAAAATGTTTGGTGGGTAGAATTGCGATTTTCACCTGCTCACCCATTGTTTAAATTTTAAATGCTGGGCGAACGGAGCGCGAAGGAGAGAGCGAAATTCTCTATGGGTTGGCGGGAAATAAGTTCGAGCAGTGCGCTTGTAAATTCGATAACTAACAGAAAAAATGTCCGATTTTTATGCAGTAACGATGCAAATTGATCCTGAAGGATGTACCTAACTACCAGTACCAAAATTATTTCCAAATTCCTACTACTTTTTTTTACAGGAGCAAAACGGAGGTTGAAAAAAAAACCCTCGTAGTTTGTTAAACCCATGTATATAACGTCTCTTTAATCACGATTTGCGTACCGAAACACCACAAGCTTTCTGTTTACGCAGTTTCTACTTCCGCGTAGTGACGTCATAAGGTCAGGAAACGTTGGCTGTTGAGTATAGAATTGTATAGAATAGTTTTGAACAGCATTCTCCTCAAAAGCAAGACCGAATTTAATTCTAAACCTGAAAAAACTATTTTTTGTAAACATTTCTTTTATTTAGCTCCTAAGTTCTTTAATTTACTACCTTTAGAAATACAAAATAGTTCATCCAAACATGTATTTAAAAAGAAATTAAAAGAGTTTTTGTTTTCTATGGAAAATATTGAAATATTTCTTGCTTAAATTTTGTATTATTGTATAATATCAACTATCTTCATTTTTTATGCACCACCCTCTTATGACAGTTATTAAACCCGTAATTTAAGACACCCTGTTTGCCACCCCTGTTTATAAATTTATATTTATGCTGTTCCTATATTATTTTTATGTATTGTTCACTTTAGTTTATAACTTCTTCACGTTTTTGTAAGTTATTCTACTACGCATGTTTTGTTCACCTACATGGATCGTTGCGATCCCAGGTGATATGGATATTTTTCTTGTTCTGTTTGTTTTGACTGATTATAAATAAAAAAAAATTCCGAACGCAGCCTATGCGAATAAAGAAAGGGAATAACAGCATAAAGCAGGTCGTTTAATTGAACGCGCCCTCGTTATAATAATACACGTGCTTTTCGCAGACCCTTAATGAGAGTAAAGAGAAAATTTTTCCTCATGAAACGGTTGCAAAGAAGCGGTCCTTTTCGTTTGAGCTCTAGTTAGAATGAACATCTTCAGGGTTTAACGCTCACCAGTCGAAATTTAAAAAATCCCAAAATATAAAATGATTTGTCTATTGCAGATTGTGAAAATTTTTCCTTCTGTTGTGTTTTAAAAGTAGTACGTCCCTCAGTCGGGCTTGTATACGGTTATCAAAATATGAATGCTGTTTGCATAATACGTCCGTGATACACGTGACATCCCGTTGAAATGCAAGAAACCCGAGATTTTCGCAAATGCAGTGTTTGTAACATCTTACACTTAAAGCGTTAAAGCATCTATACAGGGTGATTCAGAAATAATCATCAATAATTGAAGGGGAGGTAGAGGGGCCCTAGACAAGCATATTTCGAATTTGTGATATAGATAAGAAAGATGTATTAGAATTTTGCCAAAAAGTAGGTTATGAAATTAAATAGACTAGTTAACTAGTAGTTGCAACTAGTCCCAGGAAAAAATAGTTAACTACTAGTTACAACTACAATTTCCCATACTAGTTAGTAGTTAACTATCTTTTTACCACTAGTTGCCGAACACTACTTAGTTGTAAGGCAGTTTCCAGCATTTCCATTCATGGCATTTCTCAACGACATAAAAACGACCATTTGGTAGGGGGGACAAAAAGAATCTTCTTCCTCGCCCGGTCACCATGGCAACGGATGGCAAGAGTTATTCGCGGTGTCACGTGCCAGAGCGGATGACACTTGTGGTTGAAGGAATTTTTCGTTCCGAAGAAAAATGACCTCTGCGAATCGAATACAAAAGCGTCGTTGGAAGCTATTTTGAAAAAAAAAAAAAATTCGGTATTGTGTGCGATTTGCCAGTTCAGTTATACTAGACATCAACTTCAGTTGCCCCTATGACGTCACTAACAAACCAAGTAGTTCCCATCGCGGTGTCTGAATTTCATTGAGTGAATTTAGAAATATGATTAATTTGTAAAACCTATGTAGGCGCAAGTTTAGACTTGCGTATGCGCCAAGTTTTTAGCGTTAAAGATCACTATTATGGTAACCCTAACTCATGTTAAGTGAATGATTTGGCTTCTAAATGTGCCGCTAAACAGCCAAAACTCGCCAAGCATACGCAACTCTAAACTTGCGCCCCCAAGTATGTATAGTGCTTTTCAATGACGATTTACATACCGAAACTCCTCCTAGCAACCCAACAGGCTTTCTGTTCAAGCAGTTTCTCCTTCCGCGTAGTGACGTACTGGGTTCAAGAAACGTTGCTGTCGAGATAGGGTCTTCACACTTCACTGGTTCTCATAATTAAGAGAAATTGTACATTTGTTCTCCAGATCTATTGGACAGATTCAGATGAAATTTGGTATGAACATACACTGTAAAAAAAATCCTGGAACGTTCCAAGGAAAAACTGGGCAGCTGGGTTGCCCATTTTTTCCAAGTAATGTTCCTGGAAAATAACAGGAAAATACTGGTATACTACTGGTATCTTTGATTGATTTTACCGTAACGTTCCTGTTATTTTTCAGGAACATTACTTGGAAAAAATGGGTAACCCAGCTGTCCAGTTTTTCAAGTTTGTGTTAAGTTTATTCAAGCGCCAGGCCCTGCGCGCGTTCTCGAAGGTTAAGCGAAATTTTTTTCTCAAAGTGTCCACTATACTCACATTTACCTTAATATCTTGCATACGATAAAAAATCAAAAATATATACTAAAACCCGAAAAAAAACTGATCAAAACCACCACTTAATTGGTTAAAATTAGTTAAGCTAAGTAAGATGAATAATAAAATCGGTACTTTTTTTGGAGTTTCGATTATTTTCTCTAGGAAACGCATGATTACATGTGTTGTATATCTAATGTAATATCCTCTTCTGTTAAGCAAAACTTTCTCTCTGATCTATACTCGACAGCAACGTTTCTTGAACCCAGTACGTCACAAATGCGGAAGGAGAAATCGGTCAACACAAAGCCTGTAAGGTTGCTAGCTTCGTCCCTTAAAAACAGGGGGTTTGCACCGGCATGTCCCCTTACATGGCTACAGAAAAAAGTTCTTGAATAAAAATCGAAGTTATAATTTTTTTTTTGCAACCGCGCAATATGAATTTATTAGAACTTTGTTTAGGATTTTACCGACCCCAATAATCCTGCCACCCTGTATGCTATGACACATGGTGCCCCTTACCCGAAGTATGTGACCCAAATACTAAAATACTATATACAGTCGTGGAAAAAAAAACCGTTACAGTGGACATTGTGAGCGATCGGCTAGGGTTAGAAGGATAATTTAAACGCCAATTTTCATGAAATAATGTCTGCTTGAAAATAAGCTATAATTTAAGTTCTTAGGGGGTCGGTTACATATTAAACGAAGCACTAACTTTTTTTTTCTACGGACGCCATCAACGATCATTAGAGATCCAGAAAGTGCACCCCCTAAAACCCCTAAATACCAAATTTCATATAATTTGGGTCAAAAACAAAGCCCTGGGGTGAATATGCAGTTGGAAGGAATTTAGCGGGACTTAACTTCTAAGAGGAAAAAATTGGCAACAATTATGTTAAATTCCAAGGAAGTTAAAACAGATTTGGCTATTTATCTATGCTTTGGCGCAATTTTTTCTTCCGATTTGAATTTCCTAAATGGTAGCCTAGTCGGTAGAGTAACAGGCTCGTGATCGCTAGTTTGCAGGTTCTGTCCCCGTTGTTAAAAGTCTTTAAAAGTCCAAAATCTCAATGTTTTAAATTACCCCATAGGGATATAGACAAACTTAAAGCTGAATAAATGTTGGATACCTTTTCATATTTAAATATATTTCAAACAAATTTATACAGTTTTATTACCATTTATTAAAAATAAATTAACAGTTGGTTTTGAAAAGGCAAAAAAATTTAGTGGTCTTATTTATAAAAGCTAGAAAATTTACTAATTAATAAAACAGATTTTTGCGCCTTAGAAGTTCTTGTGAAAATACTTTAATACAAAAAGCTTGATATTTTTTGTTGTTTTTTAAATTAATAATTACATAATAATTCTAATAGGATTTTCTAGCTAAGAAATAAACATTTTCTTTGAATATTCATGAAATTAGCAATTTTAAAATATGTCCATTTTTTTATATAAAAATGAAACATCAATTAAAATTTTAAATATAATGCTTATTATTGTTATTATTAACTAGTTTATAATTCTTATTTAATATTGAGA